>BSQZ01000002.1:6277500-6895000 GCA_033239005.1 Lamellibrachia satsuma | reverse complement strand
ATTTGATCAAATAGCTATAATCTATCCAGCATTAAAGGTTGGTAGCGGGCGTAACAATCCTCTGACACGACATTAAAGCAAAATGTAGTGTTTTTATAATGTTATGAAACTGATATTTATTGTGTTACTAAATGTAGTATATAATATCTCGTTACTGGACGGAACAGTACGTTTTGGCGATAGGTGATTAGTTGTTTTGTCCACGCCTGTGACCACGTCCACTAGTGCGTGTTTGGGTTTGCGGATGCCAGTGTTGTGATGTGTGTTCCTTAGAGCTGTGTTGGAAGCAGCGTCAAAGCAACAGCTTTTATAACAGGACATATCCCTTGCATAGAGGGAGGGTTCTTTCGCCATGATACATTCGTGATGTTTGGCACCCGGTGCTATTCCAGTATGGTAAAGACTGTGCTTGCATTGTGACCTATCATCCACTACATGACGATGTATGATCTGCATCCTAGATCTTCCTCATCATCTTCATCCTGAACGTTCTTCTTGTAGTGCACTACAAGTGGGTACAGTGTAACTGAGTTTTCGTTTAAATAGGCGGACTGAATTTCTTCACCGTGAGTGAAGGGAGGAGCTCAAATTCCGCGCTCTCTGACACCTTCTTGGCACTGTCGTCGCACGAATATCAAAGGAACACCAAAGGCTTAAGTTTAATTATGTCAAAAGGTAAACGTATCCGGCACCATTTTCGGCACGAACATCAAAAGAACATCAAAGGCTAAGCTTAATTAGGTCAAAAGGTAAACGTGCCCGGCACCGTCTTCTGCATCGTCGCCGGTCAAACGGGCCTATTTACCTTCCCTTCCCCTACGTCTTCCGCACCGGTCAAACTAATTAAGACACCAGTTAAGCGTCTTAAGAATATTATAGGAACACCAAAGGCTAACGTACTTAGGTCATATCAATGGGTTAAAAGTCAGATTAATTAGGTCAAACGCCAAATTAATGAGGTCAAACATCAAATTAATTAGATCAAACATCTGAAGAACATCGGTCTATGTAAAGAAATGTCGGCAGCGTCTTAAGAACTACCGGTCAAGCATTATTCAGTTATAACCACTACATAACCACCAGTCTTGTACGGTTGTTCAGCTGACGTAAACAACGATGGACAGTCGGTAAAACAACTGACTATGAGTCACAAAAGTGCGCTTAGCATAAAGTATAGTTCTGCTATTGTGTCAGCTCGGTCTGCCTGCTTCAGTGCGACGCCGTAACCGGATCCAGTGCCAGCTTCAATGTGAAAACATCCAAATCAATAGTAATGATTGTTACTTACATATTTATACATTCTGACGTAATTATGTTAATTAGTTATGTAAGAAAGATTGGTACCAGCCGTAACCACGAAGATCAAATTTAAAGACATTATGACAACGAAAGAACATATTAATCATAAAGTAGATTATATACTATTTTATTAACAAGGTTACCACAGTGGTGGTGAAACCTGATATCGGGCATGACAAGAAAAATGGGTCGAATAGCAAAGAAAAATATTATTCTTGGAGACTATATCTTAGCTTACGACATGGATGTGAAACATAACTTTAGAATCAGATACTACAAATAGCGAAATGTTAACATTTAATTAGAAATGATACGTATCTGAAATAAAATATATGTGGGAAAGCCAATTTTGGTTGTTTTTGCCTGTTTTATAGGGAAGTAGGGCCATTTGTTGGCACATGACTATAAAAAGGTATGTATTTCCAGAAAGATCTCGTCGAATCTAGTGACGTGTGTAGTTGGCATTTGAGGGAAGAAATAAGGAAGTAATACGACAGGGAAAGTTCACAACGAACTGTCAGACAATTTTGGAGAGTGGCCCATATGGGGACGCACACTAATATAAACACATATACGCATACATTCCACACCATTGTCGAAACGTCACCGTCTCGTTGTTAACGCTGATCCAGCAAAGATCACCCGACGCCAGCTCTTGTGTTGTAATATTTATAATTGCAAGGCTAAAAAGCAGAGGCGCTTATTACATAATTCGATCAATTCATACATGACATATTTACGGTTGCCTAAGGAGATTTGCAGACTGCAAAAAGCAGACTGTTAGTCTTAGGGACCGTCTCAAAACATTGATGTTTGCTCCTAAACGAAGCCAATGTCACTTAAAATGTATGTAGCCAGGTACTCCTTCAAGCAGCTGAGTGTACTGTGGCAACATGGGACGAACGAAATTGCCCAACCTTCGAAACGGTAGCAAGATAATTGGAAACCGGATTTTCTCTATTGAGAACCCGCTTCGCTACAGCGCCCTACATCACCAATAAATGTTGAGAAAGCCCCCATTTCCAGCAGTCTTGCAACGCCGTGTTTGCGGCCTATTCAGAAAAAAGACGTACAATCAAACGAGAGGGCCCATTTATTAGGCATAGAAGGCAACGATTCAAAAGGCAACGAGGACAGTATTTATAACTAAGCGGAAGTTATTTGAAAAACACAGATTGCGCAACATGCTTCTGAGTCACGGCTATTCTATGACATCTACAACAACAGGGTTTTGTGGTCAGAAATTCCGGTGCAAGTTTTTGTTTGTTTGTTATTGTAAATGAGGATTGCTACCCCGCTTTTGTGTTTATTCAATTTTAAATAGATTCGCCGGTACTACGCTTGTACGATTTGTATTTGTGGATCTGTTTCCCTTGTATTTCATGTGCTGGAACTTTATTGAGCAGCAACAATGGTTTTTTGGTCAATTTAATCTTGCAAACGTTTGACGTTTGCGCTAATCATGTGAACATGTTTGTGTATATCATTGCCGATAGGTGGCATCCTGATTGGTACCTTAGTGTTGATTGGGTAAATGAAAACGTAGTTTATATTCAATCACATCGCAATAGACAAGGTATATACTACTAATTTTTGCTCAAGATCAGTCTTCACTGTGTGTAGTTTAGACATTTGTGGTATGCAATGGGTGATTTGTGACAGTCTTAGAAACTGTATTATTAAATATACGATTAATGAACATTGCACAACTAACAGTTATGTATTGTGGTCTTGCAGAAATGACGTGATAATCCCGGTGACTTCCTGCTGCTTGCGACTATGTATTGCAGACTGCAGAAAGCAGACTACGAGTCTTAGGGGCCGCCTCATACTTCTTTACACCGACTTATGGATACCCACGGAAATGTCTTTCACGCTGTAACTATCATATATCTTTCAAATTTACCAGCCATAAATGAAGACTGCCTGCATATCGCTGACATCGAGAAGGGCGCGTTTTCCTGCAGTTCGCGCCCTTATTCTCGCCTGCGACAGAAACCTGTATTTGCATCCGACGGTAGCGGCCCAAGCGACGATGATTAACACTAGCATTGACACTGTTGTGTTGGACGCTACACATATTGACGACAGGCCGACCACGTTTAACGAGGCTGACCATTGTTCGCCGTTCTGGCACCGCGTGCAGCGACTCAGCGCAAGTCTACGAAGATTTTTTACTTCAACCACGCCGGCTGTCTCTCACAACTCTGGAAAATCAACTTCGAATTCAACTCGGTTGTAACTCTAACACCGCCAATTCCCAATTAATCCGTCATTTTCCCTCGTCTCCGCACAATCAGTTTTTCTCATCGTGCATGGTATCATAACCGGCTTAACGATGCCTATTGCCATCAGGGGACGTATCTGTTCGATTCTGACCACTACTTCCCGACAGGACCGCCTATTCCTTTCACACAGAGAAGGGCTGTCATTAATGAAACGGAGACGTGCGGGAAAAACTTTTCCTGCATATCAATAATTCCTCATTCGCTGGATAACATACACTTGGAAGATTTCGGAGTTACATCACCGATATCAGTTATCAACCCCAGCCTTTGTGCTAGGTAATCGTCTTTGGCGTTAATCGGCGTTAATTTGGCGTTATTCGCCTGCTGATCTTTGATTTGAGTTGTAACGCAATTGAAATGACATCGCCCGAAATATTTCGTACTTTTATGAATCTACGCTTCTGAAATCTGTCTCACAATGTTCTTGTGTTATCACGTTTAGATTCCTGTATAACATGTTCATCTCTCCGCATGTTGGAGGTGGTGGATTTATCAAATAACAAACTTAACCTGATCAGTCCTGTGGCGTTTGAGAATTGTTCGCGACTGAGACGACTGAACCTGGCGGACAACGAAGTAACTGAAGTCGACATCAATAGGCGCCACCTGTCGGACTTGGAACATATCTCGGTGGAAACCGTCTTGAGTGATGTATTCATGGGGAATTTGGATCGTAAATGTAATGTGCGGTCGATCGAAGTCGACATACAACGAGAGATGTTCGCCTGAAACTGCGACGGATGAGGATCAACTGGAAACAGCGACAAGGTACGGATAACAGAGATAGTTGTGGAACACTTGGAGGCAGGATGTCATGTATCCGTCTTGCCTATTGTGGCACTAATCACAACGGTCGTCATATTAATCTCCATCGGTGGTTTCCTGGTGCGACATCATCGTTGATACATCAAGTATCACCTGGTTATGTGCTGGCTGCGAGATTATGGAGGACCAACAAGTCGAGTGGGGCTTGCGTCTACACGTTGGAGATCGCGACGACGTCGGGGGAGCCTCGAAAATGCACAACTTCGTGCGTGGCTTCGAGAGCAGCGACAAAGTTGTCGTGTGTTTGACGCGAGAGTTCATCGACGACAGCGACTGCATAATCTATGTGGCGACGGCGCTCGACAGCAGCAAGCCGCTGTCCAAGTACATCTTTGTCTTATTTGATGACATCCAACCTACTTCCGTCCCTCGACGTCTTCGGCAACTCCTGTTGCCAAACGCCCCTTCGGTCATGTTAACGTGGATTGACATCACGGACGAGGATGAGCATGCGCATCAGATATTCTGGCGGCGAATGTGCCACGAATTAATACGTGACCCCGAACAGGAGAGTTGTCAACCCCGCTTCGACGCGTTACCATTGCTTCAAACTACGACAGACGCGGTCATGAAATATAAATATGTTGACCTTGAAATTGTGCGTGCATGCGTGCGTGCGTGCGTGCGTGCGTGCGTGGGTGCGTGCGCGTGGTACTACGTCTTTGTGTAGTTAAATTGGTATATACGATACTATTTAAGACATTGTGTATATTTTTGTATGAGCTATGTAATGGAGTGTATGTGAAATGCCTGTACCGTAATAATAGTATACTTACTTACTTGTCATCTTAATACCCTATCTGGTGCATGAGGCCATCAAATACTGTAACATATTCGCATCTTACTCATGCGTTTACTAGAGACGAGAAGGTAGGAAATGCTTAACTAGTGGGCCCGAAGTTGTGTTAGGAAAGAAACCCTGAGCATTGTGTATAAGAGAATACTTATTCACCCGGAGGCCACAAATGATTTGAACAAATTATCTACTAATTGTGTAAATGTTTGCACTTTAAAACCAGAAGGCACCCATGAAAGTTAAAACATGTTTGGACTCACGATAAGCCAGTTACCTCCTTGTCCATTTGCCATTTGGAGGTGTTTTTATGTGTGAGGGATTATTACTAGTAGTTTATGTGTATGCAAAATTCATCTGAGACGACGCAAATAAAGCCGTTGCTTTTCAAGCAATGAAGTTGCTAGTTGAAACATTACATATTGTGTGTTTCGAGTCTCTTTTCTCCGTTGGATCTCTTGAAACAGTATCTTACTTGCTTTTATATTTTTATGTATGACAACAAATTTTATATTCTACACGTGTTCACCGAGTACGCAGCACAAATGCAGAGGACATAAATAAAGGGACACTTTGTGCAGTAGCATTAGTTTTCAGATGTCCTACAAATATTCACAACCTACTATCCTTACATACCTGGTGATCTGGCGTGCGTTATTCAGACCCTTCTTGACTGCATCAATGAGGTCAGATGCCGGATGTTTCAACATAAACTCAAGCCAACTGATGACAAGACTGAGTGTATGGTGGCACACAACCCACTTCGGCTGAGGAAATGTGTACTACCGGAGAATACTGTGGTTGGTGGTGCTGCCATCAAGCATGTTGTCTCTGTCAGGAACGTGAGAGCTCATGTTAATACCCACATGAGCATTGAGCATGCGACATCATGTTGCGCTGTTTGCAAGAAGTATAATTTCCATCTGAAACGTGTCTACTCCATCGTGCTATACATCACTAAGCGTGTATATCTTTCATTATTCATTGCTCTAATCATTTCAAGTCTGGATTACTGCAATGTCCTCATGCTGGACATACACGAATTTCACGCTTCCAGAAGACAAAAACAACAGCGCAGTGATCTTGTTAGTTCTTACACCTATTTCAGCACACGACCGTCAGGGAACCCATAAGGTTATGCAAGATTTGGTCCCTGCCTACCTTTCTCAGCTACTTAGGCCAAGCACTCGCACTCGTCGGTCGGTCGGTCTGTCGGTCGGTCGGTCGGTCGGTCGGTCGGTCGGTCGGTCGGTCGGTCGGTCGGTCGGTCGGTCGGTCGGTCGGTCGGTCGGTCGGTCGGTCGGTCGGTCGGTCGGTCGGTCGGTCGGTCGGTCGGTCGGTCGGTCGGTCGGTCGGTCGGTCGGTCGGTCGGTCGGTCGGTCGGTCGGTCGGTCGGTCGGTCGGTCGGTCGGTCGGTCGGTCGGTCGGTCGGTCGGTCGGTCGGTCGGTCGGTCGGTCGGTCGGTCGGTCGGTCGGTCGGTCGGTCGGTCGGTCGGTCGGTCGGTCGGTCGGTCGGTCGGTCGGTCGGTCGGTCGGTCGGTCGGTCGGTCGGTCGGTCGGTCGGTCGGTCGGTCGGTCGGTCGGTCGGTCGGTCGGTCGGTCGTTGCAACAGATTCGTTAAATAATGATATGGACTTTACTCTGGCGATGTTTGCACCTTCTTCTCCTTGTCAAGGACTGGGTCCTTAAGAACGTTGTAAGTCCTGCGGTGTGTGTGTCCACTGGTAGTTCCGGTTTGAGCCTGGGGTTCAATTTAAAAGACGTTGCACCACTATAGGGGCAACGATAGTTGTTGGGGTTAAAACTATATTAAAAACTTAAAATTATATACAAGATCTGAAGTTATATATGGAGTGGTAAGTACTGGCTGCAGATTGCGGAGACTGCGTCCTAGTCGACTCTGGAAGGACTCCAGTGAAGGGGCTGAGGAGACAGCGGTTGGGAGGTGGTTCCACTCAGACACTGTACGGGGGAAGAGATACTGAAAGAGGGGAGGGTGTTGGATCTATCCCTGATGCGGGCGTTGTGCTCCTCTAGTCTTAGGGTCAGAGTGGTGGAAGAAACTTGCTGGGTTGGTGTCTGCAAGGCCTTTGTTGATTTTGTAGAGCGGATATGTTGTCTTCGATGTTCTAGACTTGTCCATTTCAGATTTTAGAGCATAGACGTTACACTGCCTGGTGATCTGTCCGTGTAGTTGTTGTTCACGTACCTGGTGATCTGTAAGTGTAGTTGTTGTTCACGTACCTGGTGATCTGTCCGTGTAGTTGTTGTTCACGTATCTGGTGATCTGTCCGTGTAGTTGTTGTTCACGTAGCTGGTGATCTGTCCGTGTAGTTGTTGTTCACGTACCTGACTACTCGACGTTGGACTTTTTCAAAGAGTTGGGTTTCCCTTTGCTTGTGCGGATCCCATACAGCTTAGACGTACTCTAATGTGGGACGTACCATTGTACGTTATATCAATATATGCATTAGGGTGGCATACATTTCGGCCTGTATAATTGCAACAGATTCATAGCGACATTCCAAGCAACATATAACTAATTGTTATGAATTTTGCTTTGGCTACAGGGTGGAAATTGTTGAAGGATCCAGACTGTGACGTCATAATCCGATTCATGATCAGTGAGCGTGCACCATTGTATCGGTTGCTATAGCCCGCGATACCGAGCCCCGTCAAGCTTCGCCTTAGCAGCCATGTTTACATATAAAATATTAAGAAACGCAGTGACAGAGTTTGAAAATGGTGAAGACATTTCCATAGCGGACAGACAGATGCCCTGAGAGATTGAAAAATTAAATGGCTTTCGTACATTCCAGAAATCGTTCAACAATGGACAGCAATGTTTCACATGGATACGGTTATGTGGCCACCCTATGCCATGTTCAGCTCAACGTAGACACGATAACTAAACACATCTATATTTGCAGCAGCATACATTTACCAGCAGGGTTTCATTGACTTTCGATCACATTGCGAGTATTGCCATAAACTCGTGCACCCTAATAGATGCTATATATTTGCCAACCTAATTAATTACTCTGCTGATAGGGAGTTACTAATCACTAACATTAGTGACCACTTGCCAATATTTGTATTATGTAAATATGAACTTGAAAAAAAATATTCTAAGACAAGTTTAGAAATGAAAGAAGCCTGAAAGAGGGCAATGTACTCGGATGATGTTCACATCGCGTATGCTAATTTTATCAATACATTCAATACATTGTACAACATTTATTGCTCAGTTAAGAAAGTAAAGATTAGAGACACCTGTACATATAAACCTTGGTTGTGTAACAGCTTAAAACATGCGTGTCGTAAGAAGAATCATCTTTACAGATTATTTCTTCGGGATTGAACCGAAATCTTTGAATCTCGATACAAACGTACACAAACAAACTTCTATATTAAGATCCACCGAAAAGGCGTATTACAGTAAATTGCTAGCAGAAAAGAGAGGAGACATTAAAGAAACATGGGCAAAACTAAACACTGTAATTCATAAACAACGTCCATACATCAAGTATCCTATCCATATAAACTGTGGAGACAAAGACATTTCCAACAATAAAGATACGGCAAATAAATTCAATAAGTTCTTCACAAATATTGATTCCAAATTAGCAAAAAAGAACATTATGAATTATGATGGAAATGTCTCTATTTGTGATTATTTAGGAGGCAGGATCGGAAATTGTCTGTATTTAAAACCCGCTGATGAGGAAGAGGTTATTAATAAAAGCGTGTACACGAACAAAATCTACAGATTTTGAAGATATTAGTATATCCAATGTCATACCCGTTATATCCAAACATCACATGCACATTTGTAATAGTTCGTTTAAGACTGGTGTGTTCCCCTCTAGAATGAAGATAGACAAAATAAAACTTATATTCAAAAGTGGTGAGAAAAAGGACATAGGAAATGATAAGCCAAGTTCTCTTTTGCCACAATTCTCCAAAATTGTTCCTCACTAGGTTAGACAACTGTATCAACATTAAGGACATACTAAAGTCACGTGATGGATCCATCACTTCACCCCTCCATGGTCAGAAGCTAAGTATAACTGAGTCAAATAAACGCAATGCATACAGCACTAATGATAATAATAGTTATGTAATAACTGTATGCATTGCGTGTATCGTAGTATACACGATACACGCAATGCATACAGTTGTTACATAATCAGTTATAGTATCCACAGCGCAAACTACACTGCGCAACACTTATGATGAAACGCAGGAAAAGCACTACCATTACATTCTCAGAGCATTTGACAGTTGAGAGTCGACTAATGCTCTCCATAATGCCTGGAAGTTAGTAAACCAACTCTCAGGATAGAAATCAAAAACCATCTTCATACAAGGGCAAGATCGTTTGGATGCTTGGAAAACTTACTTTAAACAACTGCTCTCTACAGATAATACGAGAACATCCAACCATCCAGTTCATCCGATCTATTAGACCAACCCCAACATTGACACCGTCATCTTCTCACTAGCAGAAGTCAACATCGCGATCAAACAAATGAAACTTGGCAAAGCCCCAGGACTAGATGGCATTCCCATTGAAGTGTGGCAACTACCCAAGTTAAGGAAATATCTACTAAAGTTCTGCAACAAAATTTACTTAGGGCATAGACCACCGGGATGGGGAATTTCGGGTAAGAAATGAGACCTGACTATTCTTGAAAACTATCGTGGAATAAGTCTAACACAGACTGCTGCAAATATCTACAATCGACTCATGCTTAACTGAATTCCCCATGAGCTAGAAAAGATCTTACGCCCAAACCAGAACGGATTTAAACCTCTACGATCTACATCTTCGCAGATTCTTGTCCTTAGACGCATCATCGAAGAAATGGGAAATTACCAGAAAGAAACTGCCATTATTTTCATCGACTTCAAGAACGTCTTTGACTCTGTAGATAGAAAAACACTATTCCAGATTCTCCATGCATTTGGCATCCCAGAGAAGATCGTAAAAGCCATACAGATAATGTATGTAAACACATCTGCAGTTGTACTGAATCCCGAAGGGGAAATTACTAATTTCAACATTGATACAGGAGTTCTCCAAGGTGACCCTCTTGCCCCTATTTCTCAACCCAAGCAAAACAAATACATCCATATCAACCCCTGTGCTATTGATAGCGTTCATACATCAGATGGGAGTCAAATTGAGAAAGTAGAGGATTTTAAATATCTCGGATCCTACACAAACTCTCAGCGTGACATCCAGTGCAGAAAAGCACAGGCATGGGCAGCAGTTCACGCCCTTGTCAAAGTTTGGAGAGCGCCTATCTGCAGACTCACCAAACTGAAGATTTTCAGGACGACGGTTAAACCGATCCTGATATATGGATGCGATTCGTGGTCACTAACCCAATCAGTAGAAAACGCACTGGATGGCACGTACACAAGAATGCTGCAGAAAACAAAATGTGTCATGGCGCCACCACATGACCAACCAAGAACTGTGCGGCTCCATCCCACGGATGACCACCATCGTGAGACAACGACGTCTTCGTCTGGCAGGTCATGTGATGCGCCATGACGAAGCAGCCAACAAAGTCCAGCTCTGGAAGCCCGATGGCTCTCGGAGAAGTGGTCGACCAACAACTATTCTACAAAACATACTAGAGAAAGACTCCAACCTCAGCGGGACAAATCTAATAGCGGCAATGAAGAACCGAAACCTCTGGAAAGAAATCATCATGTCAACACATTAAGTGGATTACATAAACAATCATATCAGGAATATGTATAATGTGTATACACACATGCATATATCCTTTTGTTTCATGATCTATATTACTTGGAAGATGACATTCATATATATATATATATATATATATATATATATATATATATATATATATATATATATATATATATATATATATATATATATATATATATATATATATATATATATATATATATATATATATATATATATATATATATATATATATATATTTCATTTCAGGTTTAATATACTTATATTTCATCACTGTGTGTTTCGAAGTTTAAAGTGATCAATGGCAACACATCGAAGTGGCGTCGACATCTTTCCTGGTCGGGGTCACGCATTAGTTCATCGCGCATGCGCCGCCAGAAATTCTGATGCGCATGCTTATCATCGTCTGTGACGTCACCCCACGTTAACATGACCGAGGGGGCGTTTGGCAACAGGAGCTGCCGAAGACGTCGAGGAACGGAAGTAGGTTGAATGTCATCAAATAAGACAAATATGTACTTGGACAGCGGCTTGCTGCTGTCGAGCGCCGTCGCCAAGTAGATCATGCAGTCGCTGTCGTCGATGAACTCTCGCGTCAAACACACGACCAACTTGTCGCTGCTCTCGAATCCGCGCACGAAGTTGTGCATTTTCGAGGCTCCACCGATATTGTTAATATTGCGAATAGCCAACGTCGTGATGTTAGAATCTCGTATGTTGTCGAACATGGCGGCGGTAATCTTCTTAAGTTCGACTGTTTCTTTGAAGAAATCGAGCACCTCGAGTCGAGGCAGACGAGCGTATTCGACCGGGATAGTGGCGTCACCTATGGCGCTCAGAGACAACACTCGCAGGTCTGTCGTATGTGTTACGAACTCCGTCGGATAAGACGTCAGCGGAAGTCCGCTCATTGTGAGCACGCGCAGTGATTGCAGTCCGACGAAGATGCCAGACGGAAGTGACTCGATGTTGTTTCCGGTCAGGTCAAGTCGTTCGAGTTGTAATAACTTTCGGAAGCAGTGACTTTGAAGAGTTTTGATTCGATTGTCGGATAAAATCAGAACAAGTAGATTTGTCCTATTTACAAAATCTTCTTCAAGAACGCATGAAATGTTGTTTCCTGCAAGGTCTAAATCCGTGACGTCACTTGCAATATTTCTGGGTACTCGGGTTATGCCTCGTGATCCGCAATCCACTCTGACTCTCGAATCTCCACCGGAAGTGAGCCACTTTTCGTGGCCGTCAGTTAAAGATTCGCCGGAACCTCGCGACAGTTTACATCCGGGGCTCTTTGCGAGAGACAGCCGGAGAGTTATTGCGATGCATGTAACAAGTAATATGTATCTTTTGCGGGACCAAACGATTCCGCTTGATGAACACCTAAAACGAACAAATTAATTTATATTAAAATGTGTCCAATTTATGAGGAACATGCTTTCACGCTGAAAGATACAATAACACGTTATACAAACGCAGGCACATTGAGTCTTGCATACGTTTAACCTGTAGGCAAGAGGCGAATAACAGAACAAATATGCAGAAGATGCGAGAACCATCAACATTCTGCCAGAAACGGTCAACCACTGATAACATTTTCAATTCATGGACAGAGACGAAGACGAAAATGATCGATTAATACAAATCAAAATTGGTTAAGTTTGAGACATCAACTATTTACTTTAGAGTCGGCTATTGATGTATTGTTCCTTAAAATATTTAAATTTTCCGATTACAGAGTATTTATAAATGATGATGGCAAGTTTGCCTTAAGACGGCTGAATATCATCGGTATATGACGGCGACAGGGTGAAAGACGAAGACATGTTCACTGGTATGCACGTGTCGTTATAATATGACATAGGACTTTGAGGTTAAAATATATTTATTTAATTATTTGTGTTCTGAGATGACCCATAAGCCTCGCAGTTTGCGGTCAATACATAATCTAGCCTCGACAATCCAAGCTCCGTGCTGTGGCGCCACCGTTTGTCGCCTGGATGCGAAGTGTACTTTTCGTTATGACGAAAATTATGTATGCGCCTGAATCTGGGCGCATACATAATTACCTAATTACGATGTAATTCGGCCACTTGGCTGATTCATAAAAAAGAATGAACTTTTATCAGTTTATTCGACTGAATAGTTACTTCAGGCATATAAAATGTTTAGCGTAGAATCTCGATAATAACGTTGATTGGCTGCCTGCGCTTCACGGTACCGCCTTCACAAAATGGAGTGGTGACAGTTGGTAAACAGCGAAAACACGCCTCTGAGGCCAGACTATGAGGCGCCGTAGCGGACAAAAGGGTGATGAATCGGCAAAACCTGTCGAGTTGTGCGAGAACCGTCGAGTTCTGGCAATATATTTAAATACAATTGAGTCGTGACTGAAAGGTAGGAGTATTGCGACAGGGTGAACATAAATAGATCACTTCCGCTTTTCATAAACCCAGTGAACAGAAACGCCCCTTTTAACAGCGATGACATTTAGTGGGATTAATTGTATCCTACTGACATGTTCACATGATTGGCACACACACACACTCACACGCACGCACGCACGCACGCACGCGCGCGCACGCACGCACGCACGCACGCACGCACACACACACGCACGCACGCACACACGCACGCACACACACACGCACGCACGCACGCACGCACGCACGCACACACACACACACACACACACACACACACACACACACTTGATCACAGTGTTACTAGATCACTTACATTGTCTCTATCTTTGGTGCAATTCCTGTGCTCTCAGCGAGTACCTGGTGTCGACCGACTGCTCCACCCGACTAATGCCGCCAGACTGCGCCAGACTAGGCACCAAGTGAATGGCAATGACACAACCTAGTAGTACGACACGCCCTGTGTACTTTTTGTGGACAGGGCGCTCTTGCTCTTGCCTGACGCACAGTCCGTGCATTTCTAATAACTTCCGCTTGTTATCAATGCTGTATGCGTCGCATTATAGATCGTTCGCGTCTGCTTCTGTGACTCATAGCTCTCCTCTGTTCAGTTTCCAAGCCTCCTGTTAGTAAATATGCCCCATATACACGGAATTTTACATTACTTGAAACTGATTGAAAGGTACGTCATCAATGATTTCCAAATGATTAATTATGTGCAACAAGTGCCACGATAACAGGCTTGCTAACTGGACACGTGGTCGTGATGATTTAGATATAATGTTCTGTTAAATACGCGGCGGAGAAACTGTATAATGATGAGCCCGTGTTTTATATCAGTTTCTGTTTGCAACCATTTGGTATGTGTTAATCTCGGGGTAAAACACCATAAGTGTGCATATGTGCATGCCCCTTCGATTAAACGGGGTTTTACCGATTTGTTTTATTACCTGTTGCATACATGTCAACCTGTGATGATCAAAATGACTGAGATCATTAGCCTATCGACATCGAACCCACGAAGGCCCATCTGCCTCCCACCTGCATTGTCGCCCTCGCACATGCGCGACAGATCGCTCCACTCCTTAATTATAATTCATCAAAGCAACACAACAAAAGAATACAAAAAAGAAGTATTTATAATTGCATAAACAAACTATTACCATGAACGTCTGTGCATATACAAATTATGTCGGTGATGGCTGGTTTTGCCTTCCGTAAGACTTTCTCATAAGGTACACACCTATGTGAGTGTGAGCTGCAATTCACCTTCACTGAGAGCTGGACAGAGAAGGTCTCATTGGCCAACTCTGCGCGGTGCTCATGCAGTATCAATCTTGCTTTCCGTCAAAAAGGTCCGACCAGATTCGACTTTACTGTGGACCATGAGACGCATTACATTTGGACAATGTAGCAAAATTTAACTATCATAGTCATTCCTTAAGATACCTTAAGACGGTTCTGATCGCAGGATTCTTGTGATTTATCATTGATCAGATCTTCATCATCATCTATTAATAGTTTAAGAATTCCGGTTCCACGTATTAAAGGTGCTTCAAAATTATATATAATTGTCTGATTGGACTAGAATTGGTCCAGGAAGTTTTTTAAAGTATTTATGGATTTTGTCTGTGCGACTGTTTCGAGGAGGAAATTCCAAAGCTCTGGGTAAAGCATTTGTGTTTATATTTGCATTTGATCTTTGTGTAAATAATTTTAACGTATGCCCTCAATTCCCTGTCCTGAAAGATGCATCATCCCATTTTAAAAGTTTATATAACGTATAAATTGTGCATAATTTAACAAAAACTTCAATCATATGACCTAGTAAAAGTCTATATGCTAATGAAAGTAGTTTCAGTGATTTTAATCTTTCTATATAAGTTAGGTTTGGAAAGTTCTGCGAATTATTTTTGTCATCTTTGTTGCTTTGTTTACAACTTGATTAATGTGGCCATCAAACGACAGCTTTGTGTCTACAATAACCACTAAGTATTGTTTTTTAATTGTGTCGAGCAGATGTATGGTGTTTATTGTCATAGAATATTCGATTTCGTCATCGTCGATAGTACAGTGAACTATCGATAGTACCGATAGTTGGCAAAAGAAATCAGTCGGTGTACTTGTGTCACGGTAATACTGTTCGTAAACGTGATTTTTTCCAGCTATGTTTGGTAATTTTACTTGTCTACTAGCATTCTTCGATTAGATCAGCTTCACTAACGGTTTCGCTCTATTTTGAGTCAACTGCCTCCTAGTCGATGCGATGACGCCAACAGTTAATTCCGGTTTGAGACTACGTCCCTGGCTGCTCGTTAGGTGAAACAATGGTCGATGTTTGATACATCGGACGCTGAGGATTTCGATATTGTTGCGAATATGTGGACGCAGACCAAGGAGATACCAACAAAGAGGTGAATCGACATGGTTGCTTTGTGCTGAAATTCAGTGGAGACACGACACATTTGATACATCACATCCAACAGTGTCCCTGTCGGAATGTGCGCCCGAGTTATCAAGTGAAATTAGTATACATATACGTATTAACTTAATCTTCTATGATACTATCGCGATAGTCATGAAGCTATCGCGATATATATCGTTGACTGCATGTATGTCGTCGATGTAGCGCAACTATCGCATGGTTGTCGACTCGGTTCCAGGTCGCGCGGCGTCAAAATTATTGGACGCTTCCGCGAATTTAGTTGGTCGCTTCGGCGGCATAACAATGGTCGCTTCGACAGCATTGCCGCTTCTGTCACAGTTTTAAGTTTGGCTGGATAATATGCGGCGAGCCAATGGACTCGTTAGGTTAAATGTGGGTATTTGTGCAACTACGATAATTTAACAGCAAAGGTAAAGGGTAAAAGATGTTTCGTTTAATAACACACAATGGAAAAACAAGTATTGTTACAAGCCCACATCAAGAATAATGTACAGTTCTTTATCATGAATCATTTGCAGTCCTATGTCAAGAAAGATTTACGTGTTCGGCGAGTGCAGTCTTGCGTGTTCATCGAGTTCGGCGTGCTCGGCGAGTGCAATAGTTATGCAATGTTTGTACTAAAACATCCCAGTATTAACCATTCAAATCACATGATATCCTACACAAAATGTATGTATTGGGAATCTCTACAATGCGCACATTACGATGGTATACATCAAAATGCATCTGCTACCAGATTTATAACAGAAAAACCACTTTCAACATTCCTTTAGCTCCCTCTATTATTCGAAGGTGTGAAAGTAAAGATGTTTACCTGGCCCTATGCTGTCACCAACACAAAACAACAACCTCGGCTTCTAAAACAATGATAAACAATATCAGTAGACAACTAGTTTTCCAACGATACCAAACATGATATAATTTCGTTGATTTGTTAATCAGTTGGAAACAAATAAATTTCCGATCTCTAGATTAGTCATCGGTCGCTATTCGGCGCCACTAGCACGACTCTTACCAAAAATGTAATCGCTAGGTGACTAAAGTCACAGACATAAATATAACACCCTTTAGTTATAGGGGAGGGGTGATTAATGATATAACTCTATGACTTAAGTAAACAAGTTAATTATATAAAACCTCAGACTATCTCCGATCTGTGACAGCTTCGGCAGCAAATTCTTGGACAATTCGACTAATTAATTCGTCGCTTCGGGGCGCTATAGATAATGTGGCGTGGTGTGGGCTCGTCACCATATAGTCTGTCTATTATTATCGATTGTCATTATAGATTGCATGCATGTTTGGGTTCAAATGCGAGTATGTGCATTTAAATGCGATACAAATGTTTGAAATGATGCACATGCACGTACACAATGATTGAATTTAAATGCAGATGCCTAAGATCGAATTAAATGCAATGCATCTGGCCATGCATTTACAAAAGGCATTTGAATAGTTTTCAAATGTTTTTTGCGTGAAAAATGCAACAATTAAAGCACAACCAGTTTGTACACATTTTATCAAATATAATAACTTAAAACGGATGCTTTATTACTAAATAAAAACGATTGCAAATTATATTCATGAAATAAGCGTCCGGTTACTATCGACCCTAGTGCATAGACGGTTAAGAATGACCACTAGCAGAGCTGTGGTTGGGTATACCCTGCCGCTCTTAATCCTATTTTGATTACTCTTATATATCGCAGTCGTCTATTCCATATATCCAGTCTAGTGTTGTTAAGCGATGAGTTCAGCAGTTTTGTGGAGTCCAATAAACTTTTCCGCGACTTCAGTCAGCTCGCAGCAGGTGCACCGCTGGCAGGTGTCTTGTGTCTGGCCCGTGTTGTGATATTTCTATGCGGCTGACAACAGCCGCCTTACGGATAAGCAGCAGAACATCAAATGTCGGAGAATTTTGGGCTATGTCAAAATGACGGAGACTGCGTACGAATGACGGAGCGTTGACATGACTGCTGTTGGAGTCAGACCACAGTTGAAAATTGCATTGGTGGCCATGTTAACGTTTTGTTAGATTATAAGAAAACGTGACCACTAAAAATTCTGAAACGTTTTCACAGCAACTGCCATCATCTCATTGACATGCTGACCAAGTGTTATCAAAATCACATACCTCCAGCTCTTTTAAAACGCCCCAACGTGCGATGCCCATAAATTTTGACAAAAATAGCCTTGTATTCATGCGCCCACGTAGCCCATAGCAGAAAAATTCCCATAAATCCCTCCGCCTTTTAAACTCTCAAAAAAATGCACCATTTCACAGCCAATAGCTTCTACAAACAAACCTGTGAATATGCCTGCTCAATTGCACTTATGTCACATCATATGAATTCTTTAAATTCACATATCGCAATTTAATACGCCCTACATTCAATAAACAGGAAGGTCAACTGTGGTCTTACCCCAAATAGGGAATTTATTTGTTTCAGAAAGTGTCAAATTTTATATCAAGTTGCGGCACAGTGTATATGTAGACACATTACGGAACAGTCCTACTTGTCAAGTCATTATTATTTGTTTGACAGCCAAGTCTAAACAATACTTTGTCCGTATTATTAGCTGAAAACCAGTCACATAATTTAATTATAGGTCGATTTTGACACTTGATAAATCATAGATCATGTACACTAGATTTACATAGCACCGCGAACCAATGAAGCCTGCTTACTGTCCCTTTGAATATACTAATGAGTTTATTTTTAAATTAGTATTTATATAATTGCTTGATTTTAAACCAAACGTGGCATAACTTTATAAGAAAATTGGACATTTTTCACATTTAACAGGATTTAGGGTAAATTCCAATGATTCAGGTTTGTCCAATTTTATTGTTTATGTGACTGCTTTCATACTTCTAGTTGATAAGATACAAGGCGAACGGCTTGATTTCGATACGCCACCACAAAAGGGTATCACATGACCAGATGCCAGTCGCGGCCAGATTTGAAAATGCTGATCTACGCAATGCTTCCAGTGGGTGTGACACAACCAAAATACAACTATTCTGTCCAAATTTGTTACACAATGTTGCTAACGCACTAGGCCACAAGACAAATATCACCAATGATCGCTCTAGTCCAAAATGGTTACCTGTTCCGTCACATACTTATGTCATACCCCCTAATTTTCGCAAACTTTCCATTTTGGCATCCGATCTGTATCATGATGTTCGTGATTGCTACTGCTGTCTGCGTTTTCCAAGCAAACTGTTCACCATTCCTATCAACCTGTGCCTATGGGAATGATTATATCTTATGTTAACCACTTCAGAGTTATGGTTAGCTAGGGATGGGGTTAGCTAGAGATGGGGTTAGCCAGGCATGTGGTTAGCTAAAGATGGGGTTAGCTACGGTTAGGGTTGCAAAGTACTGCACACAACATGAAATTGGTATTGATATGTGGTGAATAGACATTTTGGAAAGGCAACAGTTATTGTTGATATTAAAAATTGCTTATTGTACACTTTTAGCTTACCACAAGTTCTATAATGCTATTTTAGCATATGAAAAATAAAAAAATTGTATTTATTAGCAATGAAATATCATATTAAACATCATCTTGCACAATATATCAGCTCGTGCACATCAAACGTTATAGTACAAAACTAAAATGTACATTTATTTGACATGTTTTATATTTAGTAGATCGGTTATAAGACACCTCCTAAGGGTGTTAAACAGTTTAAATAGTAGCGGCGTTTAACCAGTAATGATCTTGTTCACTAGATGGAATCTATAACATATATATAATAATATAATATTATCCAGTCTGACACCGACAATAGTCTAAGTCAAACTCACACAATATGGGACAGGTTAGCAACCGTTTTTATTTATTTATTTATTTTCCAAAATATGAGCCCTAATTATATTATCATAATTGCAAATTATAAAAATTATAAGAAATTTGTTAATAATTTCATCCAAATTACGTGTAATATCCACAATTAAGCTAATAACAACGACCAAAACATAAGCATATCAACATTTTATAACCGTGTTTGTGACCCCGACTTCCGTCTATTTGGAGTCAGACCACAGTTGAAAATTGCATTGGTGGCCATGTTAACGTTTTGTTAGATTATAAGAAAACGTGACCACTAAAAATTCTGAAACGTTTTCACAGCAACTGCCATCATCTCATTGACATGCTGACCAAGTGTTATCATAATCACATACCTCCAGCTCTTTTAAAACGCCCCGACGTACGATGGCCATTAATTTTGACAAAAATAGCCTTGTATTCATGCGCCCACGTAGCCCATAGCAGAAAAATTCCCATAAATCCCTCCGCCTTTTAAATTCTCAAAAAAATGCACCATTTCACAGCCAATAGCTTCTACAAACAAACCTGTGAATATGCCTGCTCAATTGCACTTATGTCACATCATATGAATTCTTTAAATTCACATATCGCAATTTAATACGCCCTACATTCGTGTGAAACAATAAACAGGAAGGTCAACTGTGGTCTTACCCCTGTTGTGGCTTTGCCAATAGAGGCTACCCAGAATAACCCGTGGCGCCTCTGGTGCATAATATAGCACTAATATAACGGTGAAGTCCAAACTCCCCACCAGTGGCGCCACTCACAATCTCGCCATTGCTACAACTTACATTTGATGTGCAGATTCTGCATACCTTTATTTCATTTGGTAAACTCGTAACGTTTGTCACGAAATCTCTCAGTTTAAATTGCACACAATTGTGGATATTATTTGTAATGAAAATGTGTCTAGAAACACAATAACGTTCGTTTTTGTTTTAAACTATATTACGTTACTCAAGCGCACATTACGTGTATGCATGTGTATTACTCACGGCTAGCCAGCGAAGTACACATGTACCAATGCTAAATATGATGTATAGAATTCAAGCAATGCCTTCGGTAATAATAAAAATACTGAATTGTTCATGCATGACAGAGCTATGTAATAAATGTTATAAACACTTAAATAAACAATAAATGGGTTATGCAATTAGCTAAGATGATCAGTAGTCATGGCAGAATGATACGTATACGTTATGTGTTGTCGCCTGGTGGATTAGAGTAATATCTAAGTCGTTTAACTGGCGTTACTTTTACCTTTTACTAATTTACTTCCTGTCCGGACGTCAACACGTGAATTGTTCCTACAATCTGACATGGCGTTAGACAGGTCAATATCTACTTGGTAGGTTTGTTTCATCCTTATAAGAAAACATAAAAACATTATATTGTTTTCACGACGCCTGATCTACACACCGTCAAATAGAGTGATAGGACCGGCCTTGCCCCATCAAGACGAGTTGTGCAGATGGCGGATGGATGGCTAATGCTATGGGCCTCAGCTCGGTCCGGTACGTCCAGGGTCAGGTGTTCTTCAAATTAAGATAATAAAGATGTTGTTTCTCGTTCAGTGCCTGTTTTGTTTCTGCCTGGCAAGAGGAGGATTGAATCAAGTAAGTAAATTGAATTCCGGGTCGTATATTCAGGTTACAAACAGTTAATGAACTCAGGGATTAAAAAGAATGATGTAAATCGGCCACCATAAACATGCGCCAACCGTACCACATATGACCAGTTGTGCCCTTGCATTAGAAACAAATAATTCCCAAATTCCATTTTGTTGTTGTTTGTTCCATTCCTTTCTTTTTTGTCTATTTATTCCATTCTTTTTCAATTAGTTTTAAAAAGGTTTTAGTGTATAAGTTATAGTGTATTGAATCAAACAAAGATATATTCGACAAGATTTAGGCCCTAACTATTAAATTATATCCTAGTAACCAGTAGCTATGGCGGTTGACATGACCCATATAAGAGGTGTATTAGTACGTAGCATAGCATAATTTGAATAGTTTACGTAATATCCGCAGTCGATTTAATAAAAAAGCCTACTTTTGTTCAAATCATCGAAATAATTGACTTTAGTCGTTAGATCTGGTAAGGATCGAAATATTGTATATCCAAAATGGTAAACACTGTGTGGGTCAATGCTGATCATGGGTGTGACTTTCAACCTCTCGCCGATCACATGCCAAGGTTACGAAATTTCACCAAGGAAAAAAATCGTGATTTTTCAACATTTCGATTTTCACTTCAGATAATGCTTGAACAAGCATGAATTTAATAGTTTGTCTGATGAATTCACAGAAACTACATATAAAAGTTGCACAAACGAGTTACATGTTGCAGTGGATACTAGGTAGGTTTAGTTTTTCGCAAAATTTATTTGAAATGAGACTAACAAAAAATCGAATTGATTAAGCACATTTAAACGTTGCCTAAATTAAACGTTGTTTTACTGCGAAAGTATCAGTCATAAATATATTTGTCTTCAAGTTTTACTGGATACATTTGAACCGCGTTTGCCAAGTTTTCATTAGATTCCCTTTCGCCAATGCTCGTCGTGTCGTGAGTTACGGTGAGAAAGGGTGCCACGTCGAACTGACGTCGACATCTCTCCTGATCAGGGTCGCGCATTAGCACATCTCGCAAGCTTCGCCAGAATCTCTGATGTCCACGCTCATCCTCGTCTTCAATACATCCCCACGTCAGCTGGGTAGAGGGGGCGCCTGGCATCAGGAGCTGCCGCAGACGACGTGGACCGGAAGTAGTTTGGACATCATCGAATAAGACAAAGATGTACTTGGACAGCGGCTTGCTGCTGTCGAGCGCCGTCGCCAGGTAGTTCATACAGTCGCTGTCGTCGATGAACTCTCGCGTCAAACACACGATCACCTTGTCGCTGCTAGTGAAGCCGCTCACGAAGTTGTGCATTTTTGAGGCTCCGCCGATGTCGTCGCGATCGCCAACGTAGAGACGGAAGCCCCACTCGTCCTCGGCTCGAGGCAGCAGACGCGTGCACACCCAGCGCGAGATTATCGCGACGCCGACCTGTTGATCGCGAGGATTAGCCGAGTGCATGAAATACAAAACTATGGCATCTTGCTGGATCGACTCAGTGCGATTCGTTGTTGTTGTCTCCCAGCACAGAATCAAGTGATACTTGATGTACCAGCGTTGATATCGTACCAGCAGTATAATAATTAAAACGAATATCATGCCGGCGACGATTGGTACGACGATCGGTATGATACTGAAACTGGAAGCCGGATAGTCACATCCGGCTTCCAGTTTTTCCAGCACTATCTCTGTCAAAGGCACGTCATCACGCTGTCCGTATGAGCACGTCATGTTGTCCTTATTCGTCAGTCGTACGTGTGTCACACGCGTCCAACGTACGAATGACGTTGACATGCACGTACATGCGAACATATTTCTTTGGATATTTACTTCTAAAGGTCGATGACGGTTCAGCCGGTCCAGCCTATCCAAGAACGTGACATCCAAAGGCAACAACCGATTTCCGCTCAAATCGAGATATTCTAACGCCGACAGCTGACGCAGCTCGATCTCAATTTCCGCGATGTCATTGTCTGCCAGAATCAGTTGTCTCAACCGCGTGCACGAATTAAATGCACGGGCACTTATACGTGTAATTAAATTATACGAAATGTCGATGGCCTCCAAGCGGTGAAGGTGGGTAAACGCCTCCCGGAGTTCTGAGCCCGAAACACCAAGAGCATTGTGGGATAGGTTTAAAAATCGCAGATTCGTAAAGTTGCGGAAAAACTCGGCCGTGATCGTTTCCAGTGCGCCGTAACTCAAGTCAATTATTTCGAGGCGATTCAAACCAACGACGCGGCAATCCGTGCATAGTGATTTTGTGAACTTGTTGTGCGAGTAATTCAGGAAGCGCATGTTCCCGTAACATAAATGACCGCTTGTGTCCCTCGGGGTTTCGATCCGGTTATCATCAAGGTAGAGAAATTCCACGGAAGGAGGAATCGAAAAGCTCAGACGGAATTTACCGCAAGGTTCGGTAACATACTCCGTTTCTGGCGTTGCCAATACGGGCGGTCGCATAGGGAAGTAGTCGTCGGCTTCAAACAGGAAGTTCCGTTTATAGCAAAAGGTGTCGTCAAAGTCGTTGAACCGCAGCGTTTTGTGCGACAATACGAGTGTGTGCATATTCGGAAAGATACGTGAATAATCTGGATTTAACGGTGTGACAGAAGTCAGTGAATTATACTCAAAGTTGAATTGTCGTACGTTCGAGAGACAGCTGGTGTTGTTGAAAGCGAAGCCGACGCGCCGCGAACACTTGACGCTGAGTCGCTGCACACGACGCCAGAACGGCGAACAGAAGTCAGACTCGTCAAAGACGGCGGGTGTGCCTACAATCGCTCCGTCTAGCACGACGGTATCAACGCTGGTATTGGATGTCGCCGTCAGGGACGCCACTGTCGCACGGAACGACAACTTCCGGTTGCATGCAAGGATAATGGAAATCAAGTTTGGTAGATTCGAAAAGGCACCCGTCTCGATTTCTCGCAAATTATAAACACTGCGGAAAGATAAAGTCGTTATGTTGGACTCTCGTATATCGTCGAACATGGCTGTTGTGATTCTTACGAGTGTCGCTGTTTCTTCGAAGAAGTCGAGCACCTCGAGTCGAGGCAGACGAGCGTATTCGGCTGGGATGGTGGTGTCACCTATGGCACTGAGAGACAACACTCGCAGCTCTCTCGTGTGTGTCACGAACTCAGTCGGATATGACGTCAGAGGAAGCCCGCGCATTGTGAGTATGCGCAACGAAAGCAGTCCGACGAAAACGTCGGATGTAAACGAAGTAACGTCATTGTTGTTCAGGTCGAGACGTTCGAGATTTCCGAGGTGCCGGAAACATCCAGTTTCGAGCTTGTTAATTGAATTGTCGGACAAATTCAAAACACGCAGACATCTCATATTCACTAAATCATTCGAACGAACAGTCGATATTCTGTTTCCGCTCAGATCTAAATTTGTGGCGCTATTTTCAATATCGTCTGGTATTCTAACTATGTCCCGCGAGCTGTAGTCCACATTGACACGAACGGTATCACCAGTACCGTGCCATTTGTGGTCACCGGAAGTTGTTGCTGTTCTGACGTAACATGACCGTTCGCTTGGACGTCCGGAAGCGACGTGGGGACATAATGTGATGACAAGAAGAAGAACTGCATCGAGTCTTCGGTACGAGCAACGATTACCAGGCTTCCGCCTAAACAAAAAAGAGATGGTTTAATTAGCGCCCTGGTTAAGCACTCGTGCAATGTGCTCCATTCAATACACGGGTACAGTTATGATTTCATAATCGACGAGTAATAAACCACCAGTTGCGCCACCCAACATATCACCACTGCCACAACTTGATCATACATTCAAAATGGACGGTTACTGAGTGATATGAACAAACGGTTGCCATGGCAACGCGATTGTTGTTGACGACTTATTACGTCATTGCAACTGTGTACTTGATTGCCTAACATAGTTTCAAACATAAACGAACGTAGGTGCGATTTTTAGACACGTTTCTAATGAAAACACTATACACTACTATATGCAATTGAAATTGAAAGTTTTCCTGACAACATAGTGCACCAAATGAAATAAAGATGTGCAGATTCTGCACATCAAATGTAAGTCGTGGCAGTGGTGAAATGGTTAGTAGCGCCACTGGTGGGGAATTTGGACGCCGTCATCGCGTACAAAATGGCGCGTGTGATGAATACGGAACCATTGTTTACGTTTGACGCGGTTATCATGCACAAAATGGTGCGTATAATGATGGCGGGACTATTGTTTACGTTTTGACGCGGTCAACGCTAATACAATAGCAGACCTTTGAATTTTTCTCTGCTACCAAGATAGAGAACATAGTATCCAACTTAGAATGGGCTAAACTCATTAGGCGTGTTTAACAGATGGCACATTTCCGACGTGTAGCCCCTGTAATCGTCCACGACGGCTGGCGGCGTAGCTGAAATAATCGGAAGTGTCCTACTGCATTGTCCAGTTAGTTATGCTACTCCATCACCACTACAAGGGAATGCAATTAGAAAATAAATCATTTTATATAACAAGCACACACAAGATGAACTTCTGGGCAAATGAGAAGGACGGGGGGAGGCAAAGATTTAGAGTAATGATTTTTATGTCAAGCATACCATAATTATGTTAACTACTTGTCAACTACTTTTCTTTACTAAAAACTTAAATATCTAATATATATATATATATATATATATATATATATATATATATATATATATATATATATATATATATATATATATATATATATATATATATATATATATATATATATATATATATATATATATATATATATATATATATATATATATATATATATATATATATATATATATATATATATATATATATATATATATATATATATATATATATATATATATATATATATATATATATGTATTTGTTAAAACAATACATCATGAATGTTTAGATGTTGATATAATTTTATGGTTAATATATCTGTTTGTGTAATTTACAATATGTTAACTCTTTCGTTGTTGGCTACTTGTATATAAACGTACGTATTGACCAAATAAAAATTACATTCATACATTCATTCATTAATAAGAACGGTGTCATAAAACGTCCACCACCGTATCTGACTAATCCTGTACTAGATGCTGGTGCACAAAGTGGCAGGGAAACTGGTTACGTACTTATTTTTAACTTGCGTGAACAGCGAGCGAGTCAACAACAGAATTAACGCATGAGTAGCCCCGGGCTGGCTGATGTAAGTCGCGATTCGAGACACGTGTCTATGCTAGTTCATAGAACATGTAAAATGATTAAGTAGGTAACGAGGCAATAATACTTTTATAAAGCGTCCACATTATAAGTAGTGCATGAGTTACTGTTACACAGGCGTTACGCATGGCGCAACTTGAAACACGTGTCGCGATTGCTTCGAACTTGGTGAACTACGCTATTTGCAGTATATTGTTTGTCACGCTGGCAATCTAACGGCATGACGCAGCTAAAGCAAGCATTCTTTTAAGTCCAGAAAATATCGTGCATGGCACAAGTGCAAGTTATGCATTTGACGAGCTCATTGGGTGATGACAAAATGTATGTTAAAATAAGGGACGAGACATACACGGAGGGAGACAGTAGGAGAGACAGGGAGGCAGGCAGGACAGTAGGGACGAAGTGGTGGAATAATCAACAAAGGACGCTGGATGAGAGGGAGGGCCACGTGGGATAGAGGCAGTAAGAGAGACAAGGAGGCAGGCAGGACAGTAGGGACGAAGTGGTGGAATAATCAACAAAGGACGCTGGATGAGAGGGAGGGCCATGTGGGATAGAGGCAGTAAGAGAGACAAGGAGGCAGGCAGGACAGTAGGGACGAAGTGGTAGAATAATCAACAAAGGACGCTGGATGAGAGGGAGGGTCATGTGGGATAGAGGCAGTAAGAGAGACAAGGAGGCAGGCAGGACAGTAGGGACGAAGTGGTAGAATAATCAACAAAGGACGCTGGATGAGAGGGAGGGTCACGTGGGATAGAGGCAGTAAGAGAGACAGGGAGGCAGGCAGGACAGTAGGGACGAAGTGGTAGAATAATCAACAAAGGACGCTGGATGAGAGGGAGGGTCACGTGGGATAGAGGCAGTAAGAGAGACAGGGAGGCAGGCAGGACAGTAGGGACGAAGTGGTGGAATAATCAACAAAGGACGCTGGATGAGAGGGAGGGTCACGTGGGATAGAGGCAGTAAGACAGACAGGGAACAGTCAGTGGGGGACATGGGCCCTTCTCCAAATTGTCTGACAGTTGGCCTGGCAGGGACATTTATATGTCCACCAATCCCCGTTAAACCCAATTCCCATAAAACGCGTTCTAGATATTTAAATGCTGAAGTTATTTAATTTAAATCCGAAAACTCACCAATTGACAGCCACGTATATCAGGAATATAACTATATGCCGTTACGCCCGGTACCAAGGCACCACATTCTTTTTAACAGCCTTCAGGTATAAAACGAAATGCTGGAATTGAATAATTATAGGTTAATTCGACATTTATTATGTTCTTCGTCATGTTATACCAGAAAGCAGTGTGTGATACACCCATCAATCCATAAAATGAGATCATGTTCCAAAGATATTGTTTGAAATGGCTCGAATCTGCCCAATGTTACTGAGGGTACCTGTATATATCAAAACTGGTAATTGTGTAAAAAATGTGTTTAAATTATCTTTTCCCATGTAGCACTTTTGAGGTATATAACCACAGTTTGGTACCGGGCGTAACAATCCAGTGTACGTCTGTTTGTATATATGAAACTGATATTTGTTGTGTTACCAAATGAAGTACAATCCCCCATAAATACCCGGGATTTCCTCGACTTCCCCTGTGATACTACATCAGCAAAGCTCCTCCCCTGTCGCACACTATGCCCCCTTTCTCTTCTTTCATCAACCTTTACTGTCTTACCACCTGGCAATCCCTCTCCACTCACCCGCTTACCTCTCTTTTGTTGCATACTCTGCATCCTCTCATCTTTCTTCTTCTGATCTACAGTCTTTTCCTTTTCTCTGCACTTGTTATCCTCGACCATCCTGCCACCTGACAATCCCTCTTCACTCACTCGTTTATCTTCCTTTTGTTGCACATTCTTCCTTTTTCCATCTTTCTTCTTCTTACCAGCTTTCTCCCTCACATTGCCACTGCTCTCCTTGTTCTCACCACCTCTGTTCTCCTCGTTTTCGCTATCTCTGCTCTCCTCGTTCTCACCGCCTCTGCTCTCATCGTTCTCACCACCTCTGCTCTCCTCTGTCTCACCACCTCTGCTCTCTTCTTTCTCACCACCTCTGCTCTCTTCTTTCTCACTCTGCCCTGTCGTCATCAAAATCATACGCCTTAACTCATTTACCTGTTCCTGCAGATATTTCACTGTCATACACCCCCTACACACGAAACGATAATCATCTGCATGCACCTCTGCCCACGAATTTGTACACCCGGACTTTGCAAAGTCTACCCAGCTGTCGCAGCTAGAGCATGTCAAATTACGTTTCGCCTTTACTTGGCGTTTGCATGTTAGAAATTCAATTTATATTTGTTTATAATCCGTTTATAATCAATTTATACTAGGTAGTCTTCACAAAGACTGTTTTTGTGTTGTAATACACTCTTTATGCTAGTTTACTTATGTCTTAATTAAATTTACAACTGCAGCCTTGCAACTTACTTTCTATGTAACAGCGGACTATAACAAAACGTAATATCGCTCGCGTTAACGAAATTTCAGCGACCTTCTTTAAATTACATTGAATTACTACCTACGGCTAACTTTTAACAGTAAATGTTGCTAAAACAAAATAGTCTGGTTCTCAATCTTTAATATGTACTAAATTATTCACAATAATATTGTGTCTCGTATTATGTACCCAATCAATTGACCACAACAAACCTTAATTATCACTCGCGCTACCGAGTCTTCGGCGATCTACGATATAAACTGCCCTAAATTACACCTATACTGGGCGGGCGGGCGGGCGGGCGGGCGGGCGGGCGGGCGGGCGGGCGGGCGGGCGGGCGGGCGGGCGGGCGGGCGGGCGGGCGGGCGGGCGGGCGGGCGGGCGGGCGGGCGGGCGGGCGGGCGGGCGGGCGGGCGGGCGGGCGGGCGGGCGGGCGGGCGGGCGGGCGGGCGGGCGGGCGGGCGGGCGGGCGGGCGGGCGGGCGGGCGGGCGGGCGGGCGGGCGGGCGGGCGGGCGGGCGGGCGGGCGGGCGGGCGGGCGGGCGGGCGGGCGGGCGGGCGGGCGGGCGGGCGGGCGGGCGGACGGACGGACGGACGGACACACATATATACCCATGCATACCACACCATTGTCGAAACGTCACTGCCTTATCGTTAACGTGTGCAAGCACGTACTGTATTGTATACGTAGCCAGAGCTTACATTAAGTCGATGTCGTGTGATTCTCTGTAGAGGAACAATTCACTTCTGTCTTGGCCACTGCTGTCCACCTCTGTCTTCACCCAGAACAACACAGTTAAGCGAGCATATTACAAGTAGCTGTACCAGGTCAATCGACGTGCTCAGTGTACAAACGTAGCGACGTCCAAGCAAAGATATGTAGAGCGTGACGCTGTGTCGCTGCCCCCCCCCCCCGTTGTTCGGACCGGATACACTTGATTAAACCCGGTGACCTAGTATGGTTCACCCGACGCCAGCAACCCTTGTGACATGCTCCAGTTAATTGACCAAATACAGGTCTACGAGAACTGGTGATGCATGCTGAGTAATCGGTCCACAGTGCAGCACACCGTGCTAGCTCACATTAACCACGGACATAGAAGAATAGACGAACTGTGCAGCGGAGCGGACCCTTCCTTATCTATGCTGTAGGCTTTATATAGAAATCGCCATTGTTTGTTACAAAAGACGAGAAATGGAACATCATTTGATGGGGAATTTGAGTTGTCCCACATCTTTTAGTATCTGTGTAGGGGATAGCGGGAGAACTGTAGGGGAGAGCGGAGAACTGAAGGGGAGAGCGGGAGAACTGTAGGGGAGAGCGGGATAACTGTAGGGGAGAGCAGGAGAACTGTAGGGGAGAGCGGGATAACTGTAGGGGAGAGCGGGATAACTGTAGGGGAGAGCGGGATAACTGTAGGGGAGAGCGGGAGAACTGTAGGGGAGAGCGGGATAACTGTAGGGGAGAGCGGGAGAACTGTAGGGGAGAGCGGGATAACTGTAGGGGAGAGCGGGAGAACTGTAGGGGAGAGCGGGATAACTGTAGGGGAGAGCGGGAGAACTGTAGGGGAGAGCGGGATAACTGTAGGGGAGAGCTGGAGAACTGTAGGGGAGAGCGGGAGAACTGTAGGGGAGAGCGGGAGAACTGTAGGGGAGAGCGGGATAACTGTAGGGGAGAGCGGGAGAACTGTAGGGGAGAGCGGGATAACTGTAGGGGAGAGCGGGATAACTGTAGGGGAGAGCGGGATAACTGTAGGGGAGAGCGGGATAACTGTAGGGGAGAGCGGGAGAACTGTAGGGGAGAGCGAGATAACTGTAGGGGAGAGCGGGAGAACTGTAGGGGAGAGCGGGAGAACTGTAGGGGAGAGCGGGATAACTGTAGGGGAGAGCGGGATAACTGTAGGGGAGAGCGGGATAACTGTAGGGGAGAGCGGGATAACTGTAGGGGAGAGCGGGAGAACTGTAGGGGAGAGCGGGAGAACTGTAGGGGAGAGCGGGATAACTGTAGGGGAGAGCGGGATAACTGTAGGGGAGAGCGGGAGAACTGTAGGGGAGAGCGGGAGAACTGTAGGGGAGAGCGGGATAATTGTAGGGGAGAGCGGGAGAACTGTAGGGGAGAGCGGGAGAACTGGGACAATTTGATTAGATTGTTATGTTTGCTTTCTTCACACCTTGAGTAGCCACACATTTTTTCTGCCCAATGTCATATAGCCAGAACCCGACACTTTAGACTAGTATTTTAATGTAGTTTCTTTAGATTTGTTGTTGTTGCAATTCTAAAACAGGTGATAATTTTGGGTCAACTGGGACATCACTGGGGGTGACGTGTGACGCCTGTTGTAGTGTGGGACATTGATAACGATAGTATTTCCGACACCTGCATCACAACAATTTATTGGGCAGGATGATCGGTAATAGAGGTGGGACACTGCATCCAACTTCTTCCCACACTAAAGATCTGGGGGAAATGGCTTCACAGTACTTTATCTCTGGCATAAACGATCCTATAGTTTCTGAAAATGTTACACAAATGCCCATATATTACGCTGTAACCATATTACACAAGTGGATCAAGTATATTTGATACAGGAAAGAATATGTTAGATGTGTGAAAACATATTTTTGAGAAAAAAAAACAGCTTTTGTTCATGTCGCTTACATAAATGATCCTACCAACCTTGTAACAGCACATGGAATGCAAGTATTCTGGGTTTGCAAAAAGATCCTAACCTGAATCTGATTGGCTGAACATGTTGTAAATACGTAGAGGTGTCCCATTTCTCCCCGCTCTGCCCTATAGGGAGTTGCATGCATGGTAAAATAATATATAATCTAAACTAGATTCTATTGATTTACTAAAAGGACGTGCGTGCCCTCGTGATTTCGTTTTCTCTCATACAAATGTACGGCTATTCTTGTTATATGTTTTGCATAATATATCTTACTGAATTACCGAAGAAATGGGCACACATACACGCATCCAAAATGAAATAATAATAAAGGTCCTTTTTCAGCCATGCGGATTTAACGTGGTTCTTAACTGTAGGGGAGAGCGGGAGAACTGTAGGGGAGAGCGGGAGAACTGTAGGGGAGAGCGGGATAATTGTAGGGGAGAGCGGGAGAACTGTAGGGGAGAGCGGGAGAACTGTAGGGGAGAGCGGGATAATTGTAGGGGAGAGCGGGAGAACTATGCGCAGCGTCCGTTGAATGGCGCCACGGCGCGGCTGTCGTTGCTTTGATTACATAACATAACAATGATGTATGTTTCCGTGCAGTTGATATAATATAGTGGCTGAATGTTTCCAACAACTGTTGAGTAGGCAATGGAAAGAACAGGTCAGCCAGATGTGATGTGTAAAACGCTTCGAGCGATCCTAAGGAACACACACGGCATAAAGCGAAATACGAACACGCATTTATCTTTGCCTTTAGAATATAAAACGGCTGTCGCGTCACGTGATGTACGTGCGCTTTGTGTCTGATAGGATGTCGCCCAGATGGAATAGGCACACACGACTTTGTAGAGAAATTAGATCAGAATAAATATGTTTGTGTATTTGTCCGTGCTCGCGTGTACACGTGAACACTCTATCGTTGCATATATTATAACTTTCAAATGAACGCATTGCAGACGAACTACATTCATAACATCAGAAGCGACTGATGCATACAACGTTCCGTTAACAATATGCACGCATATTGTATTCGCACTGACACTGGACTACATTATTGTTTTGTACACGTCTTTCCGTAGCTTCAGCGACTTCCTACGATCACTATTGACTACACCAGAATGGTTTGTAGGGATAATAATAGGGATTTTTTCTATGCAGATTCAAAATACTTTGGGATAGTAATCTGGATAACATTATGACATGTTGCTATAATCCGTATAACATTTGTCATTAGTTAGTCAGCATATGGTATTCATATTACGATCATGTGTCGCCATCTATCAGACTAAGAAATATATCAATATCATGCGAAATCTACTGTTTCGCCGGAATCGAGTGTGGTCATCTACCTATCCTCGATTATTCAAGCTCGTGTGTGGCGCCACCATTTGTCGGACACGTCAGAGTTTCGATCCACATTATGACGGAACCCGGACGTATGCCCAAACTTTTTATACGCATTTAGGGACTTTCGTTTATATGTATCATTGTTGCTATAAAATGATGTCCGAGATTTAAACAACATAAACTCCTGTGTTTAAACGTCAATTCACCAGTTAGAACATTTCACACGTCCACATATAAACTTTTATTATGTTTAACGTACACAAATGTATATACCCGGTTATTCTGGAACGATAAACATATAAGTATCAGAAACGTCCTTGTGTATATAGCAATGTAATGATATAATATATTTAATAATGCTACATTGACCAGAACATGTCGGTGTTACTGTCTTGATAAATAACATAGAACACGGCGTTGCTGTAAGTATTCTCTCACTTCTCGCAACCAACTTGCCAATAAAGTCTTGAGTAGTACAAACGACCTTTCGTCACCCTGGAAGCTGAGTATTCATGCGTCATAACCACCATCGCGGGTATTCAAGTCCAACGTCTCTTCGGCCAATGGCAAAATGTTCTTGTCATCCCGGCTCAAGATTCTCGCAAAGCCACGTTGCTTGCCGTGAGATTTCATAGAACGCAAGTATATCAACACTGCCTTGTGTTGCTTCTCCTGGACATACGTCGACGCCCTGGAGCCCGGTAGGTGGCGTGGCACAAGTTGGTGCAGAACGTACCAGCGCTGATATCGCAACAACGCGAACACGGCGACGGAGATCAACAGGCCGACGACAATAGGAATAATTACAGACTTCCACGGAAACGAACATTTCTTTCCGATTTTGTCCAACGCTATTTTTCCCCACTTCATCCTATGATCACCGCTGTACAAGCACGTAAGTCGGTCCCTGTCCGTCAGCCGTACGTGTGTCACACGCGTCCAACGCACGAACGAAGCCGACTCGCAGTTGCACATGAACATGTAGCTTTGTATGCTTATTTCGAACGGTCTCACTTGAAACTGCTGGTCCAGTGTCGCCATGAATGTGTCACTCAAGCGCATCAGATAATTGTCGCTCAGGTCGATGTATTCCAGTGATGTTAGATGGCGGATGTTCAACTCGATGTGCGCGAGTTCGTTATTGGCGAGATTCAGTCGCCGCAGACTCTTACATCGCTTGAATGCTTGCGGACTGATGTCTCTAAGTCTGTTGCCCGACAAGTTGATGTCTTCTAGCCGGATCAGGTGCGAAAACGTCTCTCGGAAGTCTGAACCAGATGCACCGAGTGCATTATTGGAAAGGTTTAAGAAGCGTAGTCTCGGAAAGTTGAAGAACTCTGAGGTGATAGTTTCGAGTGCGCCGTTGCTCAAGTCAATGATCTCGAGGCGATTCTTGCCGATAATGCGACATCCGTCGCAAAGCACCTTTGCGAATTTATTGTGTGATACGTTCAAGTACCGGACGTTACCGAAGCAGTAGCTCTCGTTTGGGTTCAATCTTAGTGTGCTACGAACATCGCTCATGTGGAGGAACTCCAATGACATTGGAAAGTGTAAGTACTTGCTATTGTTACATGTGTTCGTATCATCGAGTATCTGCGTTGGAAGCACGGGCGGCCGAGTTGGGAAATAATCATCGGCGTACAATATGGATTCCCGCGAGGAGCCGTAGGCATGATAGTAGGCACGAGAAACCGGTGTCCAATGCGAAAGGCTGAGTGTCTTCAGATTGGGGAAGATGGTGGAAAGGTCGGGAGAAACGGGTTGTACGTACATCGGAGAGTTGTAGTCAACGACGAATTCACGAAGTTGAGATAAACAGCGAGTGTTTCCAAACACAAAGCCAAGAAGACTCGTGCCTCTGACGCTCAGTCGTCGGACACGACGCCAGAACGACGAACAAAAATCCGACTCGTCAAATACCGTCATAATGTCGTTACTGGCACCGTCCAACACGACAGTGTCGACGGTCGTGTCTGTCGACGCCGCCAGGGCCGCCACCGTCTTCCGGAACGACAGGCGTTTGTTGAAGGCGAGAATCAAGGATTGTGTGCTAGACATGTCTGAAAAGGCGCCCGCCTCGACTTCTTGCAAGCGATTCATATTGCGGAAAGACAGCGTCGTAATATCGGAATCTCGTATGCTGTCGAACATGGCGGCGGTGATCTTCGTGAGTTTAATTGTGTCTTTGTAGAAGTCGAGCACCTTGAGTCGAGGCAGACGAGCATATTCGGCAGGGATGGTGGCGTCACCAACGGCGCTCAGAGACAACACGCGCAGCTCTCTCGTATGTGGTACGAACTCCGTTGGATATGACGTCAGCGGAAGTCCGTTCATTGTGAGCACGCGCAGTGATTGCAGTCCGACGAAGACGTCGGGTGACAGCGATGTCATGTTGTTGTCGTTCAGATCCAGCCGTTCGAGGTTTCCGAGTCGACGGAAGCATCGACTTTCGAGCGTTCTGATGGAATTATAGGATAAATCTAGAACGCGCAAATTGGGTACATTCACAAAGTCATCTGTACGAACACGTGATATTCTGTTTCTGCTCAGATCTAACCTGGTGGCGTTTCTTTCGATATTTGTCGGGATTCGAATTATGTCGCGTGAACTGCAGTTAACGTAGAGTGGAGGCTCGCCTATGACAGCACGCCATTTCTCGTGACCGGAAGTTGATGACTTGCCGAAGTCACGTGTAAGTTTGCATGGATGCCCGGATGCAACGGCCCCAGTGATACATAATGCCACGAAGACAAGCAGAGATGTTCTGAATATTCGGCGTACCCCGCCTGTGTCCTGCCCCAACCTGAGCAAACAGAAAGGTTGATATGATATGGAGATGTGTCGTCAGATAGCAAAAACAGTAACGTTGTGTTTTAGCACGTGTACGTTATTAGAAAGATTTAAAGTGCGGCTTAGTATATAATTTCAAACAAGGCGCATTTATAAAATAACGTTATATTAGCCTCGTCTGAATATGCAAATTGCCCGTGTTTCTCCCTAATCCATTTCCAGAATATATACCACGTGTACAGTTCGGTCAAGGTATTTTCTCTAATTTGACTGTTATTTGTTGGACAGGACATGAAAAGTAAAATTGTATGTCTGCTTATTGTATTAGTAGACTCAAAAAATCCGCCCACCCTCCACACACCAGCTCAAACGCCCAGCATCCCAACGTTTTGGATCGCCTACTGTCAGCATTTTGCTGTCAGATAAATGTTGCTTTAACTGATAATTAGAAGACAAAAGCCCAAGTTTACGAATCGAGCTGTGTAGAAGCAAAGTCTTACAGTGACGTGTTTCACTCTGTTCAGAAAGACTCGAGCTAATGACCAAAAAAAAATCAACTTGATTCGATTCAAATTTAAATTGATTACAACATGCAGGAAACAGGTTTGAGTCTGGGTTGTTTTAACATTAACGTGCATGTATTTAGGCTTCACTAAAAATTTTCGAATAACTTTATTATATACATTATGATCCATAAAGTGTAGACGCAGTTATTTGTAACGTGGTTTAAATATTGAATGATCTACTTTGTTTTGAAGAATATTTCCCTGCTTTTTTAAACACTATAGGAACGTGTTTACTAAAACTGGCATAAAGAAATATATAAACTAATTTTGTCCTGTTTCGAATAAGTTTACATACTTCGATCGACCTGTTTCGAATAAGTTTACATACGTCGATCGTCCTGTTTCGAATAAGTTTACATACGTCGATCGTCCTGTTTCGAATAAGTTTACATACGTCGATCGTCCTGTTTCGAATAAGTTTACATACGTCGATCGTCCTCTATCGCATAAGCCTACACACGACCGTTCTCAATCAAACAAACCAATTGTCGTCAGTGTTTACTTCCCTTTAACCTGTAGGTTTACTTACGTTAAAATCAGTACGTGTCGACTCATGTTGCAGCAAAACCACTCCACTTCTCTCTCGGCGACGGCTCGGTGTAGACTGACGCTCACATTGACTAGACGCAGCTCGGTAACGAATCACCGCGCACGCAACGCGTAATTTCCAATCTATAAACAGGCTGTGGTTATTCAAGTATCGACAACTTCCTGGTTGTCGATACGTCGCGCCTGAGGCTCTAAAAACCCCGTTTAATTCGGTTTCACTTCCCTGTTCACGCAAAGCGAGCCGACAAGAGCTCACCGCGTCGGTGTTGATTTTGGCAAGAGTCGAATGCTTCTTGTTCGATAGAAAGGGGGCGTGTCAGAAGAAACTCGCATCGGCCTCAAGGAGTAGCTCTCGCAAAACGTCCACTATAACTAGAGCCAATCTAGTAGCCTCCAAATACTGATCCCAAAACTGATGCTCCCAAACACCTTTGTTGTTTTAGGATAGGCAAAACCTGGACGCGATCTTCTACAGGAAGTCACCAATAGCATCAATAATAAGCTATTAATACAGACTGTAGCAAAGCATAGATTCACATAAACACAAACGGTGACCGATATTTCGTTAAGGTGCTATCAGCATAATTATTATTATTACTAAACTTTATGAAGCGTCATATATATGGGGCCAGCCCGTTCATATGCGCGTACATACATGCAATGTTATGTATGTATACATTATATATATAATATATATATATATATATATATATATATATATATATATATATATATATATATATATATATATATATATATATATATATATATATATATATATATATATATATATATATATATATATATATATATATATATATATATATATATATATATATATATATACAGGAAGTCACCAAGCGTCATATATATGGGGCCAGCCCGTTCATATGCGCGTACATACATGCAATGTTATGTATGTATACATTATATATGTAATATATATATATATATATATATATATATATATATATATATATATACATTATATATGTATATATATATATATATATATATATATATATATATATATATATATATATATATATATATATATATATATATATATATATATATATATTTAAAGTATATTTAAATATATTACTTCAAAATAAAGGGATATATTAATAATAGAAATTTATATTTAATATATATTTATATGTATATATATATATATATATATATATATATATATATATGTGTGTGTGTGTGTGTATATATTAAAAATAGAGTATTCGATTAAGATTAATAAATATAATAAATCAATAATCACGCAAGATCAAGCTTGGGGGGTTTCAGTCAGTCGTAGTCATAATATGTCATTCTACGTATGAATCGGGGGGACGACATATGCATCGTTCTACTTACATAAGGGTTAATATTAGCTGGCTGCTAATACTTCCGTCTTTACATTAATACTAATTCTGGCGTAGGCCGATATAGGCCCTTAAGTGTTCCTTTACCGTAATACTTGCCACAGCCACAGAGGGTCTAAGACCCCTATCCATGGCCTATGGGGGTCTTGAGACCCCCTAAGACACCCTTGGATCCTCTGTTGCATACACATGGGTATGAGAGAAAATGTGGGGTAGGAGGTTGGCCTCAAAAATAAGTGGGAAATGGGAGTTGAGACTTGGGATATGGGTGGTGGAGATGGGAGATTGGCCCCACAAACAGGTGGGAGATGTGCGTATCGTCACACAGTTCCTTTGATTGGAGATTTGATTCATTTTGATTAGCATTTACCAGCATTAATTTGTATACGCTGCGAGCAAGCGCGCACGCACGCACACACGCAAACACGCACACACGCAAACACGCACTCGAGACGTAATAAAATATGTAAAAGAAATTCAAATGATACTAAATAACTCAGGTAAACGGCATCCTTTTACGGGTCGAATGTAAAAGTGTTGATACTTTTCGTTTTCCAAAACCCCCCTTTTACCCACAAACCTGCCAAACGACCGCCCACCCAACCAGATCAACTAGCTACAGTATGTTCATCATTTTCCTGTTCTTGACACAAGTTACTCATGTATTCCTCTAATAAAAGTCCTGTTGTGGAACAGTCCACATTTTCGAGGCTCTCTATAATACCAATGTCAGGTGGGATTTCAAAATAGTGAAACTCAACTTTTACTGGATTATTATACGTATGTTACAATGGTATCAAATACATACAAAATGATTGTTGTTGGTGACAGATGTTTTATGAAAAGAGTGCATAATTATTTCTATTTTATGTTAAAATGTGAAAATTCACAACGAACCCCGTAATATCGTATTGGTTTGCAATTTTGCGGGAAGAACTTTCGAATCGGACACAACATAAACGAGGGAGAGATCGGTATTTTACTTCCGAGTCCATGACCAACGAATAAAGCACCTGTGTTCTTGAGACGGTGCCCACTTTTAATGATTTTGCGTTCCCTTAATTTTCTATGCAGAGAAAGGGGCACATTAGCAGACTACCACATTTCTGCTGCGTACATGTTTAGGGTCTACTTGTTAGCTGAGAGCACGTGCACGTGTCATTGACGTAGTTTACAGGTGTTATTCAACACGAATTGTAACTTTGCGCAAAATTTCGATTTGCCTGACTGACTGTTACCATTGGTTTCAATGGAAAAAGCAATACTGATATGTAGCCAACATATCAGTATGTGACTGCTCCACGGATCCGTCTGAGGCACCAAATGTTGTGCTACACTACACTGTTGATTGTGCGGCGTGGCTGTTGGTGGGGGGGGGGTAAGCGAAACTATTATACACCGTTCTGACTGATGCGACGGAAGCACTTTATTGTGTGACTAGCATAATTCCCCTTCACTACGTCCTAGTCGTGTTGGCACGCGTCCAAGTTCTTGACGGTTGTTGTGTAAACATGTTAATGTATGACCGCGTGTTACATGCGTTCACGCGCTCACGTACACGCGCACGCACGCACACACACACAAACAACTCACATGCACGAACAAGCGCACACACACCACACACAAACCACACCACACACTCACGTTTGCGCACGCACGCACGCACTACCACCAATACTCCCCCCTCCCCGCCACCCCCCCCCCGCCACTGATAGAAAACGTCCGTCCGTCGTATGATAACTGAATTTGATAAGTAAACACTTCGACGCCTTCTCGAGCGACCGGCCCTGGTGCACGGCAGGCACGAATTCGGTAGTGCTGCTTGAGTCGGTTGTTATCTAAGGTGTTTTACAGTTTAATCGAATGTGTACGTGGTGGGTTTGTCGTAGTCAGGCGAGTCACGTTATCTGAAAATCTCCCGTTAAAACGTTTGCGTGCGAGCGAACAGTGTTCACTTTAACAGCGTCCGTACGACAAATTGCGCACAGTTCCACACCAAGAGATATGTGAGTATCCTCTGCAACGCTTCCTGAAATTGCGATAGCGGTAGCCATAGCTGCAGTGTGAGAAGGTAGAAACTACAATGGTGCGTGTGTATTTGAATGTAGCAGCATGAGCTTCCACTATGGAAATACTCCAACTGCATAGATATTGCACAAACTCATAACAGTTACATAACGTCAGAGGGAAATGCTAGGCGTATTATATTTAAGCCGTTAAGCTTCTACAACGGAAACACGCTGCAACAGACTAGTTCTGACGTCACAGGGGAAATATTTGTATATTTATATTAAAACAGAAATTATATCAACTGAGTCAGCTGTATAAGCGAACACTCGGTGAACCTAATTGAATCCATATAGTTCTACAGTTTCTGTTGTTTTCCAGGAACTCGTCTCTGAAGCAAGTGTTGGCCGTCGCGATGGTCATGGCCTGCATCTCCCCCGTAGCGCGCTGCGTGTTCTTCCGTAATTCAGGTAGATGTTGCTCATGAAACTTCCGTTATTACAATGACTTTTGCCCTTCTTCCCAGTAGTCGATGTAAGTTAATAACTAGTCCAGGAGAGTCCCGTCTACCCATAGGTATATCAGTGCCGGATTAACCACGGTACGAGTTGTACCTCGGTGATGCTTTCCCAATGTGGAGATATTGCTTCGCATACATATGACTTTGATGATAATTAGCTGTAGTAGGAGAGGTCGGTTTCCAAGTTGAAACTGATCAAGGATGAGCACTACAATGAGCCCGAACAAACAGGTTCACCTAACAGTGCTCATTACGAGATGGGACACCGTGCGTTGGTTTAATGTTGACAAGATTTTTTCGGACTTCAGTGCAGGCAACATGCAAACAGTTCATCGGTGTTTGAGAAAGTACAACATAATTATGTACAATCAGATCTGACTACTCACACGATCACATCACTAGATCCGTTGGTAAATGACTTGGTGGAAAGTATTTGGATGGACATAACTCTTTGTTTACACAGAAGAACTTGTTCGGCCTCTGTTTTATGTTGTATTATCTTGTATTGTTTTCTGTTCAGTCAAATACTAATCTTAGAAGCACTCGCCATATCTATAATTCCAGTGTATGATAAAAACGACCGGAATGTGTACATTTAAATGGGGTCCGGTCACATGTTCAAGATGTGTCGTTTGTGTTGCCAGGTTGCAGTGAAGAGAATAATGACGAGGGGATGTGGATGTGCTGCCAGGACGTTATGTGGATGAGGGGGACCCTTTACGACGAGTGTTGCGGAGACCAACTCTTCGACACGAGAAAGTCGGTCTGCTGTGACGGGAGGATTGTCCCTTCTACTGATGGGAAAAAATGTAAAGACATTATTATGTAACTGCGAGACGTTGGTTATGAAAGACATGAGAAATATAGGTCAACAAATGTATTCAGTGCATGATGTAAACAAGGTGAACACAGGAATGATAGCGTGAACTTTAATTAACTGTCCACTTTAAGCATTAATTAATATTATATAATACAGTCTTATGTAAAGCACAATAATCAATAATGAATCATTAACTAATTAATTAATTGGGTACATTAAACATAGAGGCTCAGACGATGGAGGCAACGCCCGGTCTTAGTAGAAGTCTCCTAGACCCATAATGAATGTATTGTGTTTCATTTGAAATAGTCATTCTATGCATCTACATACGAAGAGAAAACTATATAACAATTATGTGTATGTTTTGTGATTGTATGAAATTGTCATGGTACTTTATGTATGTATTGTGGGTCAAATAAAGCACAACTTCAACTTCATATAATATAGTGTGGTTTGACAACACTTAAGATCAGGAGACTAAGAGGACACCAAATATAATAACAGTTTTTCTAGTCAGCGTTGGTGGAATAAAAAAAACACCTTTCGCATTCCTGACATGATCTTCTGCGGGATATGTTCCCCGAGTATCACATATTATCGCTCTGTGTTATCTTCGAGGCCTACAGGTAGTGTGTTATCAGTGTCGCCAAATGCGTCTCCAGAACAGGCCCGTGGGAACAAAGATGTATTGGTAAGATCCACTCTGATTATAGGAATTGCAAACACAAGACAGACGCCGTAACTCATATCATAGTTTATGTAATCGAATGTCTTGTGTAGCTATGAAACGGCATTAGCCTTCAAAATCATAATTTCGTTAGAAAATACACAACAATTATTGACTAACAACAAATTTAACATGCATTTAATGCAGTGGGCAACTGTTAGCGTTGTTTTGTGTCTTGTGCTCTACAACATAAGTTTCATGTTTAAGAATGTCAAAGAGGCTAAATACTAATGTTTTATTTTGTTCTAATACAAGACTCGACACACAAACGTCATTGTTATGTTTGTTATGTTATGTTATGTTATGTTATGTTATGTTATGTTATGTTTTGTTTTGTTATGTTATGTTATGTTATGTTATGTTATGTTATGTTATGTTATGTTATGTTATGTTATGTTTGTTATGTTATGTTATGTTATGTTGTGTTTTATGTTTCAAGACGCCGTTAGCTGCGGTTTGTAATATATATTCATCTATAAAAATAAAACAAACCCCGTAATTCGGATCGTTTTATGTAATCGGGATAACAGGACTCTAGATACAAACACCAGTTTTGGCTAATATGGATCAAGACGCTTAAAAGCTGCGGCGGTTCAGCAACCTGTCGCTCTGGGTACACTGTTGCTGGCGAACGTAGAATGTTGAGGCAAATTAGTTCACGCTGTTCGATCCCACGATTGCATCATATTGCACATTTACAAAGTATTTGCTGCTTTATTTGGTCATAGTTGCATTCCGGTTATGCACGTTTCGTGATTAATCGCTTGCGGCAGCAAAACGACACTACTTTTATGATCTAAGGAATTTATCTTGCTGCCAAGCCACTTTTTTAACTGCAAATCAGACTTGCATGATGGGGCGAAGCGACTCACAACTGAATAACAGAAGAGAAACGACTACTTGCGCCTTAGGCTATTTATCGGCAGTCCAGGAAGAGGACTCGGTTAGTTGTCTATGCGGAAGACGGCTTACAGATATTTCGACAAGATACTCCGCTTTGGAGTGAGTGTCATGTTTTATAAATTTCGTATCTATTTTGTTTTTAAAAATGGCTATTGTATGTATGTTCAGATAGTGAGTAGTAAGTCACTGACTAAATTGACAAACGTGTGTTATATCCTCATGGCTAGCAACTATTGTAACCTCATCGCTAGCCACTATTGTAACCTCATCGCTAGCCCCTATTGTAACCTCATAGATAGCCACTATTATAACTTTATAGCTTGCCACTATTGTAACCTCTTGGCTAGCCACTTCGTGTTATTTTAAACAGTTTTGAATTGTCGATAGCGTCATGATTGGACATCATCTCAATCAGCATATCACATATCACAAAAATAGACCTGTTAAATCTGGGCGCTCAACTGTTGACCCTATATATTCCCGCCGGCCAACATTGTCAGTAAGATGGAGGTTTTTATAGAGAAATATGTTTTGCTCACTTCATTAAAGTGAAACAAAATGCAATGTTTTGGGCCTTTGCTCCTATAAGAGTGCCTAAAAACTAACCATTTGCAACTATAATCAAGATTATCACGCAAGTGGTTTACTGGGAATATGTTCTAAAAGTGCGAAATTCTGGTCTAATGTCATTTTTCGTGAGGGCTGACATATTCATCAGTGTTTGCAAAGTTGACCAGTCAGCGGCGAGCAGCCCCTTAACCCCCCCAACTCGGCTGTGACGTAGGCTGTGCATATCGCATGTATTTTTAACGTGGTTGAGACGTGCAGTTGCATTTTTATTTGGTTTTATATTGGATTTACACGCAGCAAAAACTCTTGCAATCCTGTATTGTGCAGCATTCGAATGTAAACCTGATTCACGGAGGTATAGAGAATTGTCTTTTTTTCGATTTCCTCTGGAACAACAGACACTAGTGAAGCGATGAATTGATATGCTAGACTTTGTTCGGCCCATTTTGAAGAGACGTGTTTTGAAGTTGATATATTTTCATCAACTAATGGGTCAAGATCCTTCAAAACGTCAACGACGGAGAATGTTAAAGCCTGAAACTGTACCGACAATCGTCCAGCAGGTACTTCAGCCGAAGGCTTCGACACAACGTAAACACTCGATCAAGAAAACTGTCAAATCGAAAGGCGAGGCGGTTAGTAAACAATGAATGAATGTACTATTTTGGTTAGTTTTCAAGTACTCGTGTAGGTGCCTTTTACAGATAATAACTGTCCTTATTGTGAGCTAAAGTAGCTAGCAAGCCTGACAACAGCTGTTGAATAGGGCCTAGTGGAAGTTCATTAAAGATGCACTGACAACAATAATCCATTTGCGTTTACTTACTTCCTTACTTCCTTACTTACTTACTTACTTACTTACTTACTAGGCCTATTTTGAGACAAATAGCCATACTGGAGGCAATTTATAGATCGTATGTTAGAAATATTATTATCTGAGGAACAAGTACAGGCAGGCGTATCAAGGATCTCGCAAAGGCGGAGGCCAAGGGGCAAGTACAGTCACCCCTACTACCACGCAGTGGCACAACGGGAAAATACGATAAACAAATTTAAATGTTAAGCCAAAGGAGGACCATGGCCCAATGCCCCCTCCCCCTAAATATGTCACTCCGAAGGCGCCGCTTCGCAGTGTCCCGTCACAAATTCTGACTTGATGAAAAGAATCTGACCGAAATAAACCTGACGGAAACCCCCTCGATCCGCCGATGGCGGAGATGGCGCAGTCTTCAGCATATGGTCTACTGGAGGTTGATGACTGCTGTCTTCATAACTTCCATCTTGCCATTGAGACGACTCGGGTTGAAGAACCTAAAGTAGAGGTGAAAATGATCGGTGCAACACTCACTAGATGGCAGTACAAGCATTGAAGATAATTATGGTAAGCCGCAAGGTGGCGGTAGCATAGCTTTCCTCCTTACTTCCGGCGGTGAAAATGGCTACCTTAGCCAAGATGGGGAGGACAGTAGCCGTGCCTTTACTGGCAAAAAGACTTGGTATTGTGACGAAGTCGGTCCGATGCATGGCCTGTGAGTTTTTAATGATGTGTTCATTGTTGCTGATGTGTATTTAACATTGCCAGTTGTAGTGGATTAATTAAAATATGCACGGGAAGGAGTGACCTTGCGTCTCGAGTCAAGACTGCATTCGATATCCGGACTTGCTTCTCCAAATAAAAAATAAATATCGAAATTGCAAAGAAGTACTGAATGCTATTATAAATTTGCAACCGTGTGCATTGAATCGTAACGTGAAATATTACGACGATTGTGTTTTTATTATAATGATTTTTCACAGCTAACCATGATTCATGAAGACCCTGTCACTGTCAGTGTGTCACTCACTGACTGGTGACTGAGTCTGTCAGTGACAGACGTGTCCAGGCCTTGCCAAGCCACAAGTAAAACATTATATTGGTTGATATACACTGGTGTATATGCATAAATAAGAAATCCTTATTTACAGACAGTAACACTGTTACTTTTAGTATTTCATTATGTTTGCACACCCAGCAGTGACTCAAGTCTCAAGTAGTTATACTCCAAACAGCCCAATCTTGAGCTAACACAGGAGTTTAGACGGCTTTTAGTGTCTCTACCGAAAGACACGGGCAAAGTGACAGTTCTAAACCAAAGAAATTCTCCATTGCAAGTCTATTAAAATGTGCACTTGATCAATTCCCAGACTGGAACAAGGACTGGAAGCCTGGCCCATACCCCCGTACACCAAAGGAGCGGGCGGCAGCAGCCAAGAAGTATAACATGAGAGTCGAGGACTATGAACCTTACCCTGACGATGGTTTTGGCTATGGAGACTACCCTAAGTTGCCCCGTATCGCTGACGAGGCGAAAGACCCATACCAGCCTTACGATTTGCCCAACAATCGTCGCTTCTTTGGAGAACCTGTAAGTCGACACCATTGTATTTTTACTGATGCTCCGCTGCATTTTGTATAGTTGAACATTCAAATACCTCTGTGTATTAACTCTTTTAAAAGTATATATTTTTCAAAAGAATTGGTGACTTGACAATCACTGACAAATCTATGCAGATATCGTATTGAAACAGCAATTCCTTACACCTGCACTGCATACTTATTACAATAACGTCATTGCATACTGCTACTTTGCTAGTTCATTGCTTACTGCTTAGTGTGGTGTAAGTTCTTTATTCAACCAGACCATATGTACAGTGTATAATCTAGGAAAGTGGCAAATAGCTTGTTCCCCAAACTTAAACTTTTTTCTTAAGCTTATTCAGGTCCCGGGAGATTACTAGTCTTTTGTTTATAATATATTTGTTTTCCTTTCTGATGGAATCTCATTTTAACTCCCACTGGGTTTTTCTAAACTTTCCATGAGTGAATGTATGTTTGTAACTGGAAAGGTGCTAAATAATAAAAAAATTAGCTAATTGTTAATGCATCTTGTCATACCAATAGACTTTATGAAATGTTAACAACAACATTTGTTTATGACAAAAAACAACTTGTACTTACTCAAATACAAGCGTATTTTGTTTAGATGTTGATACTTTTCAAAAAAATTTAGAATTCTGAAAATTTGCCAGGCCAATATGTTGAAGTGGCCAATTTGTATGGACATCATTATCATTACAGGCTATCATTGCCATCAATGGCCAGTTTATGTCGGGGACAACAAAAGTGGCTTCGTAGCAGACATGACTGTTTAACACAAGCTCACAAAGTAACAACGATGCTGGAAAGTTTTCTGCTGGTGTAACACAGCCTCATTATCCCATACTGCTTGGCTGCTGCTTATTTGTTAACTATTCGATCATGGATGCTTAAGGACAAATACGTCAGCCAATAGTTTACAGCCTCTAAGAAATGTTTAGTTTGTTCGAGCATTACCCACCATTGCAGGCCCGGGAGCTGCAATGATTGATGTACTGATGCAGATATTAGCTTAGTGCTGGTCCACTGCTGGAAGTCTGGAACCTTTATCAATTAAGTGATCACCAGTGAATGAATGGTGTCAATGGTAAGCCCGTGGAGCCTGTTCATACCAGGAGGTTTGTGTGAAAAAGGACAGTTGGATGGGGAACTGGCTTCAAAGATTCATTAAATTCTTTTAAACATCCAGCACTCACTGCCTGTCACAGTTTCTCCTCATATGTAAACTTATGACTCCAACTCTGGTTTGCTGCACCAACACCACAGTGCTGTCACATCCAAGGAACTCAACTGCATATGTTTACAGCTGTTGCGCTATCACCTTACATTAATATGTTGACAGTTTTGGGTTTGTTATTATTCAATGTAATTTGTCTGAACATATCCATGACTGTAGCAGGCAAGAACTGTTGTGATCATTATGAATGATTTGTCTCAGGTACACGTTGATGCTGATGCAATGACAGAAGACAGGTGGAATCCTACAAGAACATACAGATTTACGATGTGAGTAACATCATCTCCCTCCAAATAACAATAAATTGCCAGATCTGGGATCAGTTAATTTTTTCAATTAAAATTTACACGTGTAAGCAGTGATCAATTCAAATTCAATTAAATTTACTACAAAAAGGATAAATTCAATGAAAATTTTTTTTTATTATTCATTTTACAAATTCGTAACAGCAGAATATATATATATACCCGGTAATCAGTTGCTATCAAGTCATCATTGGTATACCAAATTTGACAAAAATAGAAGAAATATAATTAGTTACTGTCAAGAGTAAGTTACTATCAAGTAGTATGTCAACTTAAAAAAATAGCAATAACTATTCTTGGCTTGTGAGAGTCACAATTGATTGGTTCCCTTTTTATGTTCTTTTTGGTAAACCCTGTAACAGGCAATTGCCAGCAATGTATGAAAGTACAGTTACACAATGTATAGTAGAAGTCATTAACTGCTCATCTAAGAGAACAACTTCAAACAACTATGTGCTAATCCAGATTAACTCATTTCACCAGTTTTATAGCTGCACAAACAGGAATGTCAAAACTACTTTACACAAAACCAATGAGCAGTGAGCACAACCTCCCCAGTCTCACGTGTCAATGAGCAGTGAGCACAACCTCCCCAGTCTCACATGCTCAATGAGCAGTGAGCACAACCTCCCCAGTCTCACATGCTCAATGAGCAGTGAGCACAACCTCCCCAGTCTCACATGCTCAATGAGCAGTGAGCACAACCTCCCCAGTCTCACATGCTCAATGAGCAGTGAGCACAACCTCCCCAGTCTCACATGCTCAATGAGCAGTGAGCACAACCTCCCCAGTCTCACATGCTCAATGAGCAGTGAGCACAACCTCCCCAGTCTCACATGCTCAATGAGCAGTGAGCACAACCTCCCCAGTATCACATACTCAATGAGCAGTGAGCACAACCCCCCCAGTCTCACATGCTCAATGAGCAGTGAACACAACCTCCCCAGTCTCACATACTCAATGAGCAGTGAGCACAACCTCCCCAGTCTCACATGCTCAATGAGCAGTGAGCACAACCTCCCCAGTCTCACATACTCAATGAGCAGTGAGCACAACCTCCCCAGTCTCACATGCTCAATGAGCAGTGAGCACAACCTCCCCAGTCTCACATACTCAATGAGCAGTGAACACAACCTCCCCAGTCTCACATACTCAATGAGCAGTGAGCACAACCTCCCCAGTCTCACATACTCAATGAGCAGTAGGCACAACCTCAAGCATCTGTCAGTGAATGTTGCAGCATTAATTTTAGGAATCTTAAGAGTAACTTAATTATAACACATTTTATTGTTTCTACATGTAGACATAAATTGAAAAATGTAGTATTTTTTCATTTTTGTTCAATGCATTCAATTCAGACAGTTCATTTCACTTTGTGGGATTCAAATTCAATCTGTTTCTGTTTTGTTTCAATTCAAATTCAAGCTAATTTGTTATCAATTCATATTCAGTTCTGAATTGACCACAGGTCTGGTCATCATCACATCTGTAATTAATGAACATGTAATCCATAAAGTTGTTTTAATTATGCATTTATCTTCACTTCCCTGCTTCATAATCAGCAGCAAGCATTCTGTAAAAACTAATTTTGGTGGGGTGTTACCCAAATTTTCCAGATCTGTACAAGAAACTGAATTATAGTTTTCATGATTACGTACTGTAACTTAGAAACATTCCTTGGGCGTTTGAATTATGTATTTACATCTGTAAATAAATCGCTCAAATGAGTGGGACATATATATGTATATATTACAACGTAAAAAATGCAGTTTTGAAAAGATTCGTAACTAGCTCAGGTCAGTTAAATGTTTGTTCTTATAAAATAAACAATTTGGTTAATTAATTCGTACTGATCATCATGTTTTCATTGTCGTTTACTTAAATGTGCACAGTTTATCTTATCGTCACATTATAAACTATATCATAACATCTTGGTCACCCAAATGTGTTTTAATTATCCACAATTTGTAAGACTTAATGTAATTTTACTGTTATCTGTCTATCATTCATTTATGATTACACTGCTATTCAACATGCGAAGTAATCATTGCTTTCATGCAGGGCTGGGTCCAATTACACAAAATTATGTCAATTACAATTACATTAAATTTTTTTATTTCAATTACAGTCATAATTTTCCAAATCATTTACAATTACACTGTTTCAATTTCAATTATAATTACATTATGCGGAACCAGATATATTCAGCATTTGTTAATTATGTATTTTTGCACGTTTTGCTGAATTTCAATATTTTGTACACAATTGATAAACAAATATAACGGTAATGTCTGTATGTTTTGTTGAATTGTGACTTTGAATTACACTAAATAAAAAGATAGTCGTTTAACATATTTTATTATATAAAAATACAATGCAATATCTGGACATATGCCTTACAGACAAAATCACACAATATGAAAAGTGAACAAAATCCCACATGACAAAATACAAAAATGTGAAAATTGGACAAAATTCCTCAGGCCATAATACAATATTTATTTGTAGTTCTTCTCTAAGCATCCTTTTTAGTTTTGAAGACATTTATCCATGTGCATTTCTTAATTTTTTTCAGAAAATACTAATAATAGGGTATGATGTGTTTACTTTGAGGTTGTAGCTCCTGCTCTAAGCTAACATTCTTAATTGGTCTGCCCTTTGCTTTGTGTGAGTTGGGAATGGGGAGAGAGGCCATATAAAAGGTCTTTGCCACCTGACCTGTCTCCAGTCCACCACAACACAAGGGGTGTAATTGGCTTGCTAACTCTGCAATGTTTCACTGAGCTGATATTTTCTGAAGCAATATCAGGCTACTGGTCTTTCCATGTTGTTTGAATACCAGCTTAGCCTTTGTCTGACAATGTCTGTGCATTGTTTATTGCTTCCTGGCTGTTACCAACTTATTGAAAAGGCTAATCGCTAAGGCTACCCACCACTAGCACCATGGACCAGTACCCACCAGACATTGAATACTGTAGCTTAAATAGAAATATATAAGCAGTTGTTATTATCAGTCTTGATTTTCAACTCATGTGAGACTTAAATTATATTTTTATTGACAATTCGTTCAGGTAGTTTGTGATATGAAACATACTGTAATTGATTGTAATTGAAATAAATTTTCAACTATACAAAATATAACAATTACAATTACAGCAAAATTTCGAAACCATAATCAGTTACAATTACACAATTTTGCTGTAATCAATCACAATTACATAATTGGACCCATCCCTGCTTTCAGGTGGAAACAATGATAATGGCCGAATTATATGAACGAATGTGGCTCATTAATACACATTTGGGTAGTCAAACTGTTAAAATAATAGTTTATATATAAGTTATACTGTAACATGATTTTACAGTAAAAACTTGTGCCTTTGAAACCAAGCTTAATTTTTTCTAAATGACACGTTCATAGGTAATAGATAGAGTAGATGAAAATTTTGCAGGACAAGCCAGTTGATCCCTGTAAGGATGAAAGTCATCAAAAGGACTCTTTCAACCTCTCTCGCCTACTTATGTTGCAGGAATCAGCAGAAGCTGTGGTTTCTAGCAGTGATGGGTGGATTCTGGGCTGTCTATTTACTCGGCTGGAAGTACACAATCTTCAACCCAGTGGTGAGTATGCTAAAGCGTTGTTGGCCAAAAAGCGTATAAAAAATCTGAAATGTCCAAATAATCATCTTTATAGTCGTTATATACATATATACCTTTCGTTTGTATACATGTATACACATGGCTTCTCAATAACATTTGAAGTAGAAGGCAGCCATAAAAAGTAGAAGGCCTGTTGACTTGAGTGCTAAAATCCTGACACAAGCTATTGAAGTATGGGTGTATGCCAACAGGTTGCCCCCCCCATGTCTAATTCAGAAAGTATTGCAAATACATACAATACTGTATTAGAAGTTTTTAATATTGTAAATACTGAAACATTACAGATAAAAAATATTGAAAATACTTCGCAATACTCAAAATTCTGTTTTGCAGCATGCAAGCCTTGTGCCAATCACCAATTTATTAACCTGAATATTTTTTATGTTAGATGTTTTGGTAACGTTTGCTCTTTCATATTATAAAGTTGGTGATATGACACTTTACACTAACTAATCCAATGCCAGGTAGTGCATCATCCTTCTCATAATCTTGTTTTCAGTTGCCAAAGCACTACTCCAATGACGGCAAGAAGCACTACACATTCGAACCTGCCGACTGATCAAGAATGTCTGTGTGAAACTGGACAAATCTTTGCTAGTTAATTTATAGTGCAACAAACTATTGCGAGCTGCGACACCCCAAACAGTGGGTGATGGCAAGATGTTTGACGGCTGATAGTCATGTTGAAACCTTCATTGAATAAAGTTCTATACACTTAAAGTGTAGCCAAAACATGGTTTGTACTCGCCCCTGGCTCGAGAGGGCACGGTCTTGTGAATCTTGGTTTTCAGTTTCACCAGCGTTTGCTGCACGCAATTCCTGACACATGACATCATTTCACCCAAGCTGACTTGCCTCTGTTCCTGACATCTTCATCTCATCCACCTTGATTACAAATAACAAAAACTTAATTAAGTGTTAAGTCCAAGGAGATGTCTGAAGACAACATTTTTTTAAATACCTTTTCTAGAAATTAGTCATAGCAACATACTAAAATCTCAGGGTGTTAGGGTAAACCACTTTTGTTCCCATGTCACATGCTTTATTATATCTATAATCTACAAAACAAGGATAAAATCAGAGGACTAGAGAAATAGCAGGCCAACATTAATGTCAGGTTTTAAAAAAATAACTTGAAATATATTTATTGTAATACAATTTGGATTGCTGTTTTTAGCAGTTTGCTTGGGTATCTGACCCCAATCTATATAAATCATTTTGATTCTGTTATAGCGCATATTCCTGCACTTGATACATCAATAAAATAATGCGTACATAAAAATGCACATAATTTTTTTATATTTATATAATATTGTATATTATTAAATAAACTCATTTAAAACGTCTTTAAAAATATGTATATATAACTATATTGAACATTGTTCACATTAAGAAAACGTATTAAAATGAGAAATTGTATAACTATCGTAGCCACCTATTACAGTGTCACTGGTCATAAAACAGTTTGAAAAGAAAACGTATTTAGTGTTTGTAGATTATTTGTAGCGCACACAGTAACAGACAGCTGAATCTAGGGTTGTGGTGTCGAAATCCCAAAGGCATGCCTTCCAATCACGCTATTGGACCAAGTTCGTTGTTACAATATTGAAATATGTTCTTGAACAAGCAGTTTTTACAACATTTTTATTGAACAGCCACACTGCCATTTCTCTGGCACGCTGGTCTGGGTGCTGTGTTCACAGCTACTCAAGTCTTGTAGACAAAGAACCACAATGGACTCTGATGAAACAACCTCTTCGAAGACGGAACTTCCTTGACCGAGTATCACAACATTCGAAACATTCAACAGCAACTTTGGCATAACAATAACTTACAATCTTCACAAATATTCAACATCAAAACGACTGAAAACATTGATTGTAACAAGTAATGTATCATCATAGTCACTAGGCTGTGAGTAATTATTGATTCCAAGCAGCTATGCTTTATGGGGCCATAAAAATTATGATATGAGTAATTATTTATTCAAAGCCGTTTTGCTTTATGCAGTCGATCGAACAAGTAAAAAAAAATTATAAATACTTTTGAGAGTACAAATAATAATTTGGGTATTCCACGACACATATTTAAAGTTATACATATTTTTTATCCAGTCTAGCTGGTGTGTCACACTGTCCAGTTTCTAAGACAATCCTACATATCCATTCACTCAACGTCACATCAACATGTCATACAATTATGGCTGGTTCAGAAAGCTTACACAGTCGTGTCTGCAGTGCAATCTTCTTACCCTTGACCACTGTCCAATCTGTATAAATAACAGAGCTACAGAACTCATCAAGGGAATCCTAATTGCCAGCATTTGATGTTCAATCATTAGTAATGCCACCCCATCAACACAAAATATCTTGCATAAAATATTGCATTTTGCCAGCAATCTAGTCATAGTAAGAACTGAAAATAGAATAAATATTTTTAATTTAATATCCACAATTAACAAAGAAATGTGTATCGAAGATTAGATTAAAAATATCAAGTTTTCTTCAATTAATTATGTTATCAACTGTAGAATACATATTAACATTACTTTCCCAGGCAAATATCGTAACAATAATCAAAATAACAAATGTCCTGATACAAAATTCAACAGAACATTAGCAGTATATAAGAGAACGTATCCTCTATTTTACCAAACAAACTGCAACATTTTTAACAAAAGGCACAATAAAATGGGTTAAATGCAAACTGACAGCACAGATGTGCTAGAACTGACAGACAAAACATGCAAAACATTACATCGTCACCGGACAGCAAGAAAGACATTTGAACATGTTTTTGGTAGGGCCGCCTATGTTTCAACTTTGGTGCTTTCACCACCTCCTCCACTGTTTAAGGGTGGCTGTTCATCGGGAAGAACGCATTTCCAGAGTCCATACGTCTTCCCAACGGTCATCTGCCAGAGTCGCAAGGTTCCGTCCTCGCTCCCACTCGCATACAGCTCGCCATCTGGCGAGATGCGCACAACGTGCACTGGCCCGAAATGGCCCTTGAATGACTCTGCAAAAATGGAAAATAACCATCAATTGATTTAGCGTATTGCAAATCAGGTTCATCGATAATTTAAGCAGTACATGCAGTCAGTTTAGTAAGTGTACGTTTGTTGAAATCACTGAAAACATTGACTGATCATTAGATCGGTTAACTATCATAAGTGTGAATAGCCTTTTCCAGTCAAAAATAATTCAGTACTTTGCCAATAGGTTAAATTTTTCAGAAAACAATTATGAAACAACATGAGCAAAACAAATCGAATTGAAGAAGGACCTTTAATAGTAATCAATAATTAATGTACCTAAAATCAATTAGCACAAAACAATTAATTAAATTTATTACTCGACACATCCCAGCAAAACAACAAGTGTTGCCACCGTTATGCATTTTCGAACAGACTATACATTTAGAGGAATCAATTTGCCTTACACATGCATAGGTATGTCATGATAACAATAATAACAATTAACTTCTATAGTGCCTTATCCTCAGGAACTTGAGCTCATATGTGCAACAAAACAAAACCATTAAGCATAATCGTGAATGGGACATGCAAAAGTTAAATTATCAGAACAATTATAAATATATTTATGGTGGGGTTGCAATTTTGAATAAACATGTCTTGAGATTTATTTGGTAGGAAGCTACAGTTTGAGAAGATTTCACAGTGATGAGGACTTTATTCCAGATCCTAGGCACAGCTACAGAGAAAGTGAAGCTCAGCTTTAGGAATATTATATTATCTGACAATTGTACTCATGTGATGATGATTTCCTGCCAAATTTTTAGACAGAACATACACAGCAAACAATTTTTTTAAGCTTTTGCTTATAGTCCTTCACTTGAATTATACCATCCCATTGGGACAATAAGTGTGTCAACGAATGACACACTATAAGCATGTCAACGAATAACACATTATAACTGTCAACGAATGACACACTATAACTGTCAACGAATGATGCACTATAACTGTCAACGAATGACACACTATAACTGTGTCAACGAATTACACAGTATACGTGTGTCAACAATGACAAAATTAGTCGAAGAACAAATACTTTTGATGGTAGGCAGATTTCTAACAAAACATAGCAGATTTCTTTTAATTTAGGTTTATTTGATAGATGGCGACACTCAACCGGAATACCACTGAATTTTTTATATGGGCTTGTAAAGAATTTAAAGTCAAAAATACGGATTTAAAAAAGTGGCATTCTTGCAACACTCACCCACTTCCTCGCCGGAGTTGTAGTTGAATTTATACATCTTGAAGTCTTCGCCACCACAAACAAACATGCCATGCTCACTGTTAAACGACGCTGAGTTTACCTGCGTCGGAATCTCAAACTCCTTCACCTTCTCAAGTCTGAAACACGTACCATGTGGCAGAACAAGCTCGCTGAGAATACACTCGATGTATCGATATGTACAACATGGTCAAAATCTATTTTCAAAACATTTTATTTCTACATGTTCACCTGTACTACCATGGATTGAAATTAGAAATTAAATTGTGTAATTTTTTGTCTAAATAATTTATATCGTATGCAATATTAAGTAAAGTTTGTTAACATTTGTTCTACATAAAATAAGCCACAATTTATTTCATTTGGGACACAGTGGCACAGCGGTTAGAACGTCGGAGTAGAAAGTGGACAGGGGTTTGAATCTATTTCGAAGTTTGGGCAGTTTCGTTCATTCCACGTTGCTTCATTTCACTCAGCTGTATAATTAAGCCCCTGTCTATAGACAGCAGTGAATACAAATCTATACAAATTAATAGTTTTTGTGCAGTAATTGCAGCGAGTACGTGTTGGAATGAGTAGGTCTGCCAAGGGGTGAAGTTTAAAGCACACTGAACAGTTCGAAGGACTTGATACCGCGCTATATCAGAACATACCTTCTTTTTACAACACAAGCGTTTTCTCATTATTTGGTTTATTTAACAAAATGAAGTATGATAACTGGTCTGTCCTACAACTCGACCAGCTGGAAATTAAATTCAAAATTGCGATGGAAGGTACCGTAATTTTCCGTGTAATATGCATAACGAGCCTAACGAAAATGTTGTCGGACTGAATATGTGGTAATCAGGAACTACACTGACCTAAATTATTTACGCTGCTAAATCATTCCACATACAAAAACCACATACGTTCTTTTAAAACATTGTGTTCAGCACACTTTAGCAGTCCAAATAATAAAGATAATATAAGCTGCTGCTGCCACTCACTGCAGAATACACTGATGCACCACGGCACTACGTGGACCGGAAAAGTTCACTAAGTGACACTGGGGAAATGAGGCGCGTTGATGCTAAAAAGTTGAGGTGCATGGTAATAAAGAAATTCTGTCAGATTTGAGCAAAACATCAGGGTATTAAACTTGGGGGCGAATCATATACGGAAAATTATGGTAGACACTAACGTCCCGATGTCCCAGAATGTCACCCAGTGGCCGTGGGTGATGAGTAGTGTGTTGCCGTCCTTTGACAGTTCCATGCTACTCGGGGAAGATGGGAACTCCAGCTTCTTCACCTCAGCCTTATTGTTGACGTCCCACATTCTGACAACAATGAAAATGCATAATTTACTATATTAATTTCAGGCAAAATTACGGTATATGTAGTACACACTTACCCACTCAGCCTAATGACGCACAAGGCAGAGTAATCGACACCATGTAGTGCATGCTAGAAATACAAACACACCTTCCTATTCTTCCGATAAGAAAAAACTCCCACCTTTCGATAATTTTTTAAACACCTCCCGCTATTTCCTTCCTTCCCAGCAGTTCGGATCACTGTGAACTATCACATTGAGTGACAAATATATCAGCTGTGTATGTAGAATCATAGATAACATTACCATGAAGGTATTTATTTGGCTGAAAGTTGTTTTTTCAAACAGAATTAGAACTTGTAGCAGCCGTGTTATAGGCAATTTAACTTATCGGTAGTTATAATTTGTTGTTCTACTTTGCGAGTATTGTGACCAGTGTAGTTTTAACGTGATCGTCTCCCGTGCGAGTCCCACCTGACTGTCTTGTCGTCGGAAGCACTGATGAATTGCCTGTCGTCTGGCAGCCAGACAGCACATCGCATGTTACCTGTGTGGCCGGCAAACGTCTGTGGCTCTGGAAAAAGCAACGCAAACACACATCTTTGAAATATACAATTTTGTCAATAAAAAGTACAGCAAAATCAACATCATATAACGGTTTGCATTTCGTATCAAGACTGTCATAAATATGATCATCCATTCCAAAAGTTTACAGTAAAAACAATTTTATTATCAGATTAAATGATTGTCAGAGCTGCACTAGATGTTCTTCTCACTTCTCACAATATACTCTTCCCATTATGCCACCATGCTACCTGTTGGATTATAATGAAATGTAAAGATTTGGATAAAAGAACCACAGGCATATACATTATAGGGTTGCCAAGTTGTCCCCCCCGCCGGTATTTACCGAGTGGTAAATACTGACCTGGGAAAAAACCCAATAGTGAGAAAAACTGGGAAAACCGGGAAAAACCATCAGAGGGATTGTAGTTGAAGTTGTAGTGCAACAAAAGCCAATGTAACATTACCAGAATGAATAAATTGATTCTGGTCAATTATAATATAGTTTGACTTAAAAAACAACAAAAATTATATTCTAAAAAATATATTATGTGGGATCGGTCAACTGTCTACTGACTCTACTACCTATACATGCTGCAGATACAATAACCTTAAATTCTTAGGAACTTTGTCCTGTTTAACAATAAGTTCAGAAATCTAACCACTAAACAACTGCAAAATTAACACTCTGTTAGTACCATAACACGGTTTCCCAGCACACTACTGGGTCATGCAAATTGGATTAAGTTGGAGCTGATGTTGGGCTCATCGAGACAATGTCTACAGCTGTCTGTAGTTCCTTAGCCCATATTAGAAGACATACTATTTACTGAGAGGGTGGGTTAGCACCTGCCAATGTCGAGGGCTCAATATCCCAGTTGTACTTTAACCCAGACTGCAAATTAGCACCAGAAAACACTGGTACTGCCTGTCTTCTTGAGTCACTAAACTTCTTCAGAAGAAGACTGAGCTAGCAGTACTTAGCACTGTCACTTGTGAGAGCAACAAAGGCATTTTATGGCTAACTGAAAAATTACATTTTCATGACACAGACTTCCTGCTTTAAACTAATAAAAGGATTATAGCCGGATGTTGTAACTAGTACAACTGTTTGCTTAAAATGGATATCAACTATGTTTCCCAGTTTACTAGTGGACTAGACAATGTTAATCTCAGTAATGGACAGTTCTTCCCAGTTTATAGCAGTTTTTCCCAATGCCCTGTTCAAAACCAGTTTATCCTGGGAAAAAACCAACCCTGATACATTAAGCAGCGTGATGTTCTCAGACAATCTTTGAAGTTCCATTATAATCCATCCAACAAGACGGTGATAATGGGAAGGATCTATTTACCCATGCCCAGACCCTGAAAGACACACCTACAGACATTTACCATAGACTGAGAACACATCAAATACCCATTAAATTGATGTTGAGAGTCCCCTGAACTGTCACAGAATCTCCAAGAGGATATCAGAAAAAGTCTAAGAATCCAGCCAACACTGAAAACAAATTCTGGGAAATTCTAGGAACTTCGACTCTCCTAATCTTGCCCAGTGGCAGCACGAAAAATTGCAAACCGACCTGAATCTGGGGTGTTGAGATCAAACACACGGAGTAGTTTTTCGTTGCTGCCTGTCAGAAGATGGTTGCCATTGTGACTGAAGCGCACCACCTTCACAATGTGTTTGTGTGGGAATGTCTTTAACTCGTCGCCACTCACTGCGTCCCACAACTTACTGTAAACAGAAATGTGCATAAATTTTTTATTAACTTAAATATATTCTTTTTATTTGACATGGGCTCATAAACTATTCACAGCGCCGTTTAAATTTTATAAATCGATCAATGAGAAGTGAAGTTATGATCTCTTAACAGATGGAACATCTTGGATAATCTTGTGAATGTAAAGCAACAGAGATAGTAGATTTGTACTTGTCCAGAATTTTCTGATCTATGCAGTGATACAACTGAAATGAAAATCAAGCCATTGAAAGCATCATGTTTTTCACAATTTAACAAAGAGTATCGTAGATGGCTGACGTGTGCATGCCGCAAGCTGATAAACGCTACACTGCGATTGCTACAACTTAATTTCCTTTCTATTACAGTGTAAGCACATAACAGGCATGATGGTGGTTATATGCTGTATACAGTCGACTTCCATATACTAGTCTGCAAGGGCCAGAAAACACAAACTTGTGTTTTTAATCCTTGCTACTACCTTTGTGTAGTAGCTAACAATGCCTCATGAGTTAATTTAGTTAATGTTGAAATATGTAGTGTCTAAATTATTTAAATATTATGCACAGTCAGTTTAATAAAACAGAAATTGACTTTGAGCATTAGATCGGGTGACTTACGAAAACGTGGATAGCGTCATGTTATAGTACATAGAGCCAGGCCACTTTCACATTGTTTGCCGAATTTTTATCAGACCAGTGAAAATATTTTAATAGTTTGTCGGATGGTTTTAATGAAACTAAATAACACATGTTACAAACGAGCCAGCATGTCATAGCCAATACTAGAGAGGTTCAATTGTTCATGAAAGGAGTCTGAAAGAAGACAAGTGAAAAAACTTAATTGAAAAGAGACCTTTAACAAAGATCTCAACAGGTTCGAAATTAAATGGAGGAGCTTGTGACATAAGCAACATACACTCAACTTTCAGGGTTGTCAATTTAAACAGTAACAAGGCTAGTGCTACCGGTGGCCATTTGGGCCATAGGCCACATGGCATCGGATTTGGCTAAACAAAAGTTACCCATTTGAGCCAATTTGGCGACCAGCATCTTCGTTGAAATACATGCAGCATACATTCAGCATTTGTTGTTGAATAGGTGCTTATTAAAAAAATTGGGCTAAAGCAATTTGTATTTGACTAAACAAAAATTGAGGGCTTTGGCCAAAATGGCTAAACAGTTTACAACATCACAGCTAGCTCAGAGTAATATCATGGTTCCAGTCCAAATAAGAGGTAAAATGTGGGTTTTTATATCGCATGGTGTCCGGTCCTTGGGGCTGTTCAAAGCACTTTATAATTCACTCCTGGCAGACCTGTTCTTTCCAACACCATCTCGACTTCCAGGGTTGGCAGGTTTATGGCAGGGTGGTTTTTACCAGGTGGTTTTTACCGGTAAAAACTGCCCTGCCGAAAACAGGTTTAAGGCAGTTTAAGGCATAGAAAATGCCTTAAACATATTTCATAAAAAAAACAATAAAAGTATTATATTAAACATGCCATAAAGTATGACATAAGTATTAATAATTCCCTTCTCAATTGTTACATATGTGCTAGAGATGTAAGAAACAGGTTTAAGACAGTTTAGGGCATAGAAAGGCCATTTAGCCATTAAAAGCATGTCCAGTTTACTTGCCTATTATTTCTAGTAGAGGTGTGGTATTGAAGTCTACTAAAGTTGGTTGCAAATAAACTCAATTGTTTTACACCTGCTAGAGGTGTGGTATTGAAGTCTACTAAGTTTGGTTTAAAATAAACTCAATTGCCAAAAAGCAAGCAAGCTTGTCTTTTGTTACCACGTGCTGCGTGGAATCAAGGACTTGGACTGGTAAATTGTGAATACTGATTAGTAAAATTGTCTCAAAATTGTTACCACGTGCTGCGTGGAATCAAGGACTTGGACTGGTAAAATGTGAAGACCGATTAGTCAATAGCTGGAATGTATAATATATATGTCAATAAACTTCCTGTCCATGTGTTTTATAATAACAGAATCTTCAGTGTGCCTTTTGCAATTTGAGGCAGTTTTAACCACTTTAGGGCAGTTTAGGGCAGTTTGCGGCACATGCTGTGCCAAAAACAGGTTTAAGGCCGCCTTAAACCCAACCCTGTCGACTTCTCTGGGAAGCATTCAGCCATGCTGCAATTACTGTGAATGACTATTCATTCATATATCCATCACTGTCTACAGCCAAGTACTTATTTCTACAACTGAGTGAAATGTAGCTATATGGGGTGAATGAAATCCCCAGTTATTTCTGGCAATCTGTAATTTTGTGCATATTTTTCAAAGTTTTTCATGGGATTTATTTGACTACGTACGCTGTGAAATCTGCAGCACCAGTAGCAGCATGAGTTGCCTCTCTGTTCAGGGTCGCTCCCCAGACAGCCCCCTTATGACCCTCGAAAGTGCCGATCCAGTCCCCAGTGTCTCCCTGGCGCAGCATTGGCTTGCCATCTGGAAAAATAAGTTGGTAGAGAATGTTGAAGTAATGATTTTCTTTTGATTACAGCTACTGAAGTTTATTTACTCAATGTTTTAGCTACCATCAGCAGCCTCCACTTTGGTTCACTAGCAAACAGAAGAAGAACTAGTCATCCCAGAATTCATTTCCTGGTGAAGGCTACCAACGATAGCTGAAACGTTGCATAAGTAAATCTCAATGGTTCATAATTGTACGTATATTTATTATATTATAGTTATGATTAGAAGAAAATTGTTACTTCAAATACTGTATGCTTTGTATTTCCATAAATTTAACATAGAGCCCATTTGGCCAATTTAATACAAATAAAACATTCTGAATTAACAACTGAACTTGCTTGCTCACAAAGTCAAAGAGTTAGTGTTGAGTTAGTGTTGCATAAAAGTTAAATAGCTTTTCCTCACAGTTTCAGTGTTTATATTTTAACTAAATTAAATGTGATTCAACTTGGATATTGTATGTCGGAATTTTCCTGTATGTCACTAGGCAATTTTTTCATGATTATGCAATACTGCTACAAACATTCCACGACGAAGTGGATGTGGCAATCTGATTCTGATTCTGAGTCATACATTCAAAATGAACACCCACATCTTGGTCTTGGAATCGTCTTTATAAATCGGTAAACAAATTAACTATGATTTTACTCAACTTGATATGTTAGTAAATGAAATTGGTTTTAGTTCAAAAGAATGAAAATGTACATAGTTACGGAGTAAATAAAAACAGCAATTAATGTAAATAACACATGGCCCGACGAACTCGAAGCACCGATCTCCGACTCCGGCGTTTGTGTACAACACTGTCGTAGAACGATGCATTTATTTTGAAAACTACAAAGTTATATTTTACCAAAGTTGGACACACGATACCTTTGCATGCGCTTATCATAAAATAACCATATTGTGTGATATCACTGAAGTCTAAATCGACAACTGGTCGAGTGTGACCACTACAAGTCAAAGGAGTCTGTCTGAAGGAAGACATCTTGCCGGTGGTAGCTTGCAGCGCCACCCGGCGTCCTTTGTTACGCTTGTTTACAATTTACGGCGCACGATGTTCCGCTCCTAATACTACGCTGTTTACAGCAATGAAGCCATCACCAGTAACTCTAGTACATTGACTTATAATTTGTTATGTTTCCACAGGCCAGCATTGGCTTTTTTTTTTACATCTGTAGGTAATTGCTTCAATAAATGTAGAGCCTACTGTGTGTAAAAAAAAAGATTTTGGGCTTCTCTCGAAGTTCGGTCGCTGCTCGGTAGGTGTCACTATATATAAAAATATATATTTTAAAGGCCCAAGATTAAAGATTTTTTGGCATCAAGATTTCCTCACAAGTCTACACATGAGCAGATATATTATACTAATACTATATTAACATCTACAATTAATATAATAGCTTTCACATGAGCCATTCTACAGTAATTAACATGGAAGTTCTGTTCCCAGTGCGTGCGTGCGTGCGTGCGTGCGTGCGTGCGTGCGTGCGTGCGTGCGTGCGTGCGTGCGTGCGTGCGTGCGTTGAACGTGCAGAGGTGACATACATTTTATTTATATTACAAACGATTTATGTAAGTTAAGTCCAACTGTTTTTTGGTTAAATATGTTGTCAGTTTGTACCCCACTTTTTATGTCTCCACAAAAACAGAAACCAAAGGGCCGCACAAAATTCATTATCCGAACAATTAATTAAGGGACCACCGAAGATTTATGGTGGAAATATAAACTGGAATACATATGTTTTTAGGGTTTTGTTAAGGTAGCTATATAGTTTATTCCTGTGGATCTCCTCCAGTGGTGACAGTCTTGTTGCCGTAATTTTTTTCCGAGTGACTGCTCTATTTGCCTCTGCATACTGTTCCTGGGTCGATTCTCTTGTTCGGCTGTCGTTTAGAACAACTTTATTTTCCTTCCTCGTTTGCTCTTTGTTGAGAGTTTCAGCCGAGATCCACTCCTTCTGTTGGGTTTTTTCATTTCCAGGACTTCCTCACGCGTGCTGGTCCATGTCTCTTTTACAGTGTTGCCACTGGGTGTCGACATGCGTGTTTTTTTCCTGTAGAAGGTCTTGATGAGAATAATATATGTTGCAAACGGCTAGTCGGAATGTCCCTGGTCTCTCCACGTAGTTGTCATATTCTGGTGCTCCTCTGTACTCCGCTCGTCTTCATCTTCAACTTCAATCTGGCCTGCATTAGATGGTGGTCAGATATGGTTGATCTGTTTCTCGGCTCTATGGTTTGGTGCTATCTAAGTTGCCTTGTGGACTGTTCTGTGTGGGAATAAGCTGCCTCCGGTGTGATACTGTTGGCCTATGGAATACCAAGTTCAATTGTATATGCAGTTAGAATCATCTACAACGTGTCTTCTGCAATAGTGCTCTCTCTTTCTCTCCCTCTCTCTTTCTCTCTCCCTCTCTCTCTCTCTCTCTCTCTCTTTCTCTCTCCTCCCCTCTCTCTCTCTCTCTCTTTCTCTCTCCCTCCCTCTCTCTCTCCCCCTCTCTCCCCCTCTCTCTCCCGCTCTCTCTCACTCTCTCCCCTCTCTCTCCCTCCATCTCCCCCCCCCTCTCTCTCTCTCTCTCTCTCCCTCCCCTTCCCTCAATCTTTCCCTCCCCCTCTCTCTCTTGTGATATCAACTAATGCAAAATGCAAGCTACAAGAAGAAATATTATGTCCCCTTTCCTCTTCGCCACAGTCCCGGACTACCCTGCGCTCTACGGGGCATTACCACCTACATATGTATCCTACTCGAACTGATAAAACGTAGTATTTAGCTTCGGGTACATGCCATCGATTTTGCAGATGACATTGCTCTATTTGCCACTCCTATTCCTGGAGTAGGAAAGCTGCTTGAACCGTTGAAGAAACCTCAAGTTGGATGGGGCTACATCTCAACGCTGTTTACAACTTGTGTTAACACCTTGGAAGACATACCATTGAAAACAGCGAAGGAATTAAAATCCATGTGATCACTAGCCCCTGACTCAACGAAGGAGTCGAAAGCATCCTTCTGTTCGGATTAGAAACTTGGACTGTCAACCGCAATTTCGGAGATAGGATCAGTGGATTCAGCTTCTGTGGCTCGTGGTTGATGTCAGATATTTCAGATCTATGTGACCAACGCCCAGCTGTACGGTGATCTACTACCATTGTCGCCAGTGCTAAGAAAAAAAAACGACTGCAATTTGCTTGTCATTGTACAACCAGTCATAGTGGCGCGGTGGTCATGTGGAAGAGCGTCAGACTTTTAGGTCGAAGGGACCGGGGTTCAAAACCATCTGGCGCCGTTTCGAAACCTGGGCAATTTCGTTCACCCCACTTTGGCCGTGTCTTTCGGAAGAGACACTGACATCCGTTAGTCCCTTCTACCTGGTGTCTATGCCGGGGGAATCAGAAGATCCCACACAGGGGATAAATGTGTAACCTGTCGTGGACTCAAAGAGTGGTGGTCTCTATCTCTAACCCACTGATTCTAGCTCCCTCTGCCGGAGCTGCTTCCCGGTCGGGAGCGTGAGAAGCGCCGAGCAGGCAGGTCGTAATGTAGAGCAGCAGCAGCAGCAGCAGCAGCAGCAGCAGCAGCAGCAGCAGCAGCAGCAGCAGCAGCAGCAGCAGCAGCAGCAGCACAGCCAGTCAGTCTCCCAGTTGGTGTTTTCGCAACGTCGTAGTGGTACAGTGATACAGGACAGGAAAGCCCCGATGTACCAAGACCTATACTTGCCTTCAGCCAGCTGAGATCTCTTGGATCACCACCGAACAACAAGAAAGCGTGAAGGGTGTCGAGGGGACATGTAGCTGCCGCTTCCATTCCGTCCAAAGACGACCAGTTGTGATGCTGATCACGAGCACTCGAGACGTGGGTTTTGTGTTTACTGTAACGAAGAATTCCGTAACGAAAACCGGAACACACCGGTTACAGTAGCATTATGATACCGTACTGTAAGGAATTCGGGTCCTACGTTTCGTTACAGTGAACACAAATCTGCGCCGGCTTAATGTATTTGACTTCCTAATAATAACAATAGTTGTCACCGCCGCTGGGTGAACATTGCAATAAGAATTACGTCTAACAGCTCGACGTCGAGTTGGTTGTTAGGCAGAGATGCAGCGTGTCACATGACGTGGTCGCAGCGTCTGATTTGTCAATAAATGAACCCTCGTCTACAACAACCAACAACATTAATAGAGATGAGTGTGGTGACATTAAAAAGTAATACTGATGTGTGGAAAACAATTTCATTAACTGCACGTTTAAATGACGCCAAGACCAATTGTTTGACCGCGGAGACAATGGCTACGTCACCAGCTTCGACGTGCGTCATACTGGCTGTTAGTTATCGTCTTCCCTTCTTATTTCTATGTTCTGCCTAGCCCCAATGTGCTGATGACACAGGCGAATACAAAAACATTAATAACTTATATACAGTGCAATCTTAGAATATAAAGTGTTAGCAAAGTCTACGATAATGAAGTGTTTGAATGCTGCTCTGAATGCGCCCGGAGTGTTTAGTAACAATATGTCGAAGGACGGAGTTCTTAAGTCTGGGTGCAGTGCACGTGAGGGAGACTGGTCTATACTTTTTGAAGCGATGAATAATTAGTAAAACGGATTTATGTTGTTTGTTCATGATTACTGCTATGTTTGTTGGATTCTAATATGCTATATCATATACTATTTTTAGATGTGATACGCCTGTGTTGTTTGAGCGTTTTGTACGGGATAGAACGACGATCGTGAATTTAACTCAAATTTATGTATTTAAAAATATTATGCTAGCAGTATTATTATTATGTATATTTAAGAACTGTGTTTTTGTATCGCGAGAGTGATTTTTTTATGGAGGTTTTTTTCTTTTATTGACTAAACGTTTATCTTATTGTATAATTAACTAACTATTTGCTTGCATATGATATATCAGTACGTTACATAATTAACCAAAAGACCAAATACGTTTAATGTATGGTCAATGGGTTCACAACACTTACAATTATACTTATTAAATGTAAATGTTTATTAATTTCTATAACACGATATCTATACAATGGCATTCTATGGTGATGTACAGTAAAATAAATGGTATAGTAAAATATCAAAACGTAAAAACAAACAAATGTGATAAAATTACTATAAAAAGTTAAGCTATTTAAATGACTAAAATTAATAACTTAGTTAAATGCTATGTTAAAATAGATAGTCTTCAGTTTACTATTAAAAGCACTGACATCGCTGCTACTGCGCACATCTTCAGGTAGGGACTTCCATAGTTTAGGTGCAGCTACTATAAAATCGCGATCCCCCAGAGTTTTCCGCTTTGTCCGTGGTATATTGAGTGTCAGAGCCTCATGATATTTCAATCCATAAAGGACGTTTCTAGCTAGTAATCAAAATTTCCGACAGATACTGTGGACCACGACCAATTAGTGCATCAAAAGTCAGCAAGCATATCTTGTATTTAATGTGAAACTCAACTGGCAACCAGTGAAGTCGCTTGAGTGAAAGAATTATGTGGTCATATTTACCAACTCTACACAACACTCTGGCCGCGGTAGTTTGCACCATCTGTAATTTTTTTATTATGTATTTTGATCATCTGCAGATAGGAGGAGAACCAATTTAGTGCAGTGCATGATACTACAAAAGTGCAATTCATGATATTAAACAAAATATCATGGTCCACGGTATCAACAGCCGACGACAAATCAATTAAAACCAGTTGTGTTATCTTCTGTTGGTCTATGTTTAAAAGAATGTCAGACTGAACCTTAACAAGAGCAGTTATAGGAAGCCCTGCTCTGTAGGCAGACTGACAAGGTGGCAATGGAAATCCACATTCTGAATGAAGACAACGTTGGTTTACGACAGCCCGCTCAGTTAGTTTGGACCCATATTGAATATTTGTCACAGGGCGATAGTGCAGCCTTCCATTCGTGTGGACATTACTTGTAAGCGAGTGAGTGGGTGGGTGAGTGAGTGAGTGAGTGAGTGCGTGAGTGAGTGAGTGAGTGAGTGAGTGAGTGAGTGACTGACTGACTGACTGACTGACTGACTGTAGGTGAGTGAGTGTGTGTTGAGTGAGTGAGTGAGTGAGTGTGTGAGTGAGTGAGTGAGCGAGCGAGTGAGTGAGTGAGTGAGTGAGTGAGTGAGTGAGTGAGTGAGTGAGTGAGTGAGTGAGTTATATTTACACTTATTACTGGGTGGGTGCGTGAGTGAGTGGGTGAGTTAGTGCGTGAGTGAGTGACTGAGTGAGTGTGTGTGTGAGTGAGTGAGTGAGTGAGTGGGTGGGTGGGTGAGTGAGTGAGTGAGTGAGTGAGTGAGTGAGTGAGTGAGTGTGAGTGAGTGAGTGAGTGAGTGAGTGAGTGAGTGAGTGAGTGAGTGAGTGAGTGAGTGAGTGAGTGAGTGAGTGAGTGAGTGAGTGAGTGAGTGAGTGAGTGAGTGAGTGAGTGAGTGGGTGGGTGGGTGGGTGGGTGGGTGGGTCGGTCGGTCAGTCAGTCAGTCAGCCAGCGAGTGAGTGAGTGAGTCAGTCAGTCAGTCAGTCAGTCAGTGAGCCGGTAAGTGAGTGAGTGAGTGAGTGGGTGAGTGGGTGGGTGAGTGAGTGAGTGAGTCAGTCAGTGAGCCGGTGAGTGAGTGAGTGAGTGAGTGAGTGAGTGAGTGACTGACTGACTGTGGGTGAGTGAATGTGTGACTGAAGGAGTGAGTGAGTGTATGAATGCGTGAGTATGTGAGTGCGTGAGTGAGTGAGTGAGTGAGTGAGTGAGTGAGTGAGTGAGTGAGTGAGTGACTGAATGTGGGTGAGTGAGTGTGTGAGTGAGTGAGTGAGTGAGTGAGTCAGTCAGTCAGTCAGTCAGTCAGTCAGTCAGTCAGTCAGTCAGTCAGTCAGTCAGTCAGTCAGTCCGTCAGTGAGCCGGTGAGCCGGTGGCTGGCTTGCTGGCCTGCTGGCCGACCACATATTGACTGCTAAAAATAGTTGTGCATATCACCGCAAAAAAACAGAACACTTTCTGATGAGAGAATCCATTGTCGGAGGTGGCAGCGGTGGCCGCCGTGGTGGTGGCAGCTTGGAGGCGTCAGCCGTCTGCCTGCTGGCCGACCACAAAACTGCCGTGGCATGACTAGACGCCCTCAGTGCTGCCGCAGTTCAAGTGGAGCAGCACGATAGAAGACAGTGGGCGTTCATCCTAGCAAACCGGGACTCGACCATGCGGGAAATAGTTCACCTACAGGCGGGCCAGTGTGGCAACCAGATTGGCTCCACGGTAGGGACTATGGGCCGGTGTAATGGCTGGGTTTAAAATGTGGAAGCAGGGGTTGGGGCGGGACCTAGGCCCCGGGTACTTTACCCCGAGTGACTGACCCACCGGATGTAGAGTCGTAAACCGGTGGCGCTTGTCACGCGCGCTAGAAATAACGGTGAAAGTTGTTATTGAAAACGCAGCTGGTAGGGCGTGTGTATTGTGTCATTTTAAACCGGTGATTTCGACTCCTCCAGAAATGCCGTTATGAAACATGATGATACACATAAATAGACATATACATAGCGATACAGTAACTGTGTTTTGTTTATCGATAACGTCACGATGCGTGTTGGATGGATGTACGTGTAACACGATTGACTTAAAATTACGCGTGTCCCCCCCGCGTGCATCTTTTCACTTCTACTCCCGACTAATTCTGCCTATGGGCCTACAAATGCTCCATAGATCACCAGAGGCCTTGCGCCGTCGACCGGAATAGACAGGCTGCGTCAACTGGGGTCAACCGAAGCTGTCAAGCTTGGCCTGTGACCCACTTCCTACTGCGTACCCTACCCACCTATCGTAGCCCTAGGATGGGTGGCAGTTACTTAATTCCGCGTTTATGGTAGACGAATGAAAGGTTTTTTTCACCCTTAAATGTTCGTAATTTTGGACATAAGATGGTCGTAAGTGGAAAAGTGGATTTAATTATAAATTTAATGGCTGTTTGACAGGATGTGCGCGCAAGTGTCAGTGACTCATGCAGTGTAGGATCCGATTAGGCGTGTCATGCACGTGGCGGGGAGCACGTTCACTGTTGCTTTTCATGGAGAAAGAGCTACTAGAATTTGATGATTTTCGGCAGGTTCGTGAATGGATGCATATCGCGATCAAAAATAAACAACGAATCGCCCCTTACGAGTTATCTGATGCGATACTCTCCGAACAACGGGCCTTTCACTAAGCACAGGAAATTCACATGGTAATGGCTCTGTACACAAAAACCACTAGTTGTGTGATTGACAGCGGATTCACAATAGGTTATTCACAGGCGTCTTGCGTGCGTACGATTACTTTCGCTGGCGTAGACACGAGGTAGAAAGAACGTTTAGTGTCGCATCAAAGGAGACACAGTTCCATCCTACCCGTGTACGTGCTAGTTGCTACGCGAGTTGGCAAGGTGTATGTATGAGCAAGTCAGCCAGCCAGCCAGCCAGCCAGTAGACGTCTTGACTCGAGTCGTATGAGCTGACTCGACTCGATGAGTCGCACTGGAGTCGCCGGTTTTCGTGACTTGCGACTTGACTTGGAATTCAGAGAGAGAGAGATGACTAGAGACTTGACTTGCCAGTTTGTGACTTGCCAACGAGTCTGGATGCTCGAAACGTACGCAAAACGAGACCACGTCGTTGTGACAGGCCACAGTAAATACAGTATCATTATGATTGGATGATTGTACCAGGGAAGCATCCGCCGAAATTTCCCGCTACCATCGATTGCGTTAAATGGTATCCATCGCGCGCATCGGTTATGTATATCGCATTACATCATGTGTCAACGCTCGACCGAACCTGAGCCGCGCCACGTGGAGATGTCACCATCGGGCAGTACTCTCCAGGCGGGTGTTTACCCTCCTGGTACGAGTACCCATGCAGTCTACCGGTGTTGAATCCTAAATTATGTACACATACTTATGTTTTCATTAACATAATATTGATAGTAATGATAAAGCTGTAGGAATTAATTCCCACTGGTCTCCTGTGCAGACGTGAACTAGGTTGAATAGAAGAAATCGTTGTCCAGAAATATATGGATGGGACATCTGCTATGTTGATTATTTTAAGACAATATATCATTTCATTAAGGTTAGGCAGCAGGTTAATGAACATATTCGTATTAATAGTTAATACGTCCCATTTTCATAGATATTCATGGTGTAATGTTACGCAATGTCTTGGCACTTTTTAACATTGGCGCCAATAGAACTACAAGTTCTGGTCTGGGCCCAAATTGCGAACAGCTGTTTCAGTTTCAGGTGTGTTTTACGAATTAGGTGAGTTAACAATATCAGGTTTCTCTGTTCGTGCGACGTAATTTTTTATCACAAGGCACAGTCACTTGGTGAACAGCACTGAGCGTAATACGTTCAATCTTTGCATGAAAAAGAGTGGTTGAAAGGGGTTCCCAAACTGGGGTCAGGAGACCACTGGGGGCCGCCACGATGTTCAAATGGTTTCTCGGAAAACATGAACAATTATTTTAGAATTACATATTACGTGTGAAAGATATTAGACATATATCGAATGTTTTGGATTAATATAAGCAAAACAGTAACATTTCAAAAGCGACGATGTTCTAGATGTATAGTACTTTATACAATAGCACATTATAACGCAACATTGTGGCGTAAAGCATTGTCAATATAATCTTTCGAATTGCAGCTTTTGAGCATGCGTTTTCGTAAAGGCCTCGCCACTTGACGAATCTTTTACAAAGCGGCGTTATTGCATTCAATTTGTCGAGGCTAACCGAACTATCGATGCATCACAATGGGCGATGTGACGATGCATTACTCTCGATAATAAATTTGACTATTGATAGCTATCGTCGATAGTACACTGAACTATCGATAGTAACGATAATTGGCAAAACAAATCAGCAGGGCGGCTTTCGTCACTGTAACACTGTTCGTACACATGTTGTACTATAACTTACATCTTAACAACAACAACCGCCGATCGGATTCACTGTTCACGGATTAAAAATTTTTAATCAACTGCCTCCAAGGCCGTGCGATGTCGCCACTCATCAATTATGGTTTGTGACTACGTTCCTCGCTATTCGTTATTCCATGATACTATCGCATATACTTAACTTGAGTCGCCCATTTTGAATTGATTTGACTTGGAATTCAGAGACATGACTCACGACTTTACTTGGATTTGGAGGTCACTGACTTGACTGGCAGGTCAATAACTTGAGACTCGACTTGACTTGCCAGTTTATGACTTGCCATTACGTCTGCTATCGCAATAGTCTTGAAACCATCGTAATAGTGTTGCAATAGTAACACAGCTATCGTAATACTACCGCAATAGTAAAACTGTCCCCCCAGTAGTCAGCCATAGTAGTCGTTATTACACACCCTGTCGGAGGGTCGGCTTTACACGACCGGTCGATGCACTGCCTGGGGCAACGGAAGTGAGGCGGTCTACTAATTAACGACGGACGCCTTGCGTCTGCCGTCCGCGGACGAAGGTGGAATTCGCTCGCTGCGCCCGGACCAGCTGTTTGTTTTCGTTGAAACCCCCCAGCATTCTTGTGGTTGAATTGTTTACGGTTGAATCGGGAGGCCTGGTTTATGTTATGGATTTAGTCGGAGGGGTTCGAGCGAGGCTAGCTACAGCTGGTGAAACACCGTAAACATGGGCTGCATTGTTCGTGCGAGGATAGCTAAAGCTGGCGAAACACCGTAAACATGGGCTGCATTGTTCGTGCGAGGCTAGCTACAGCTGGTGAAACACCGTAAACATGGGCTGCTTTGTTTAGCCCGATCTCCCGATTTTCTCTCCCCAGTGTATCTAATTTAAATAGCTAAATAGTGAATCTCCTAGACCCGCCACTGATTTGAAGGTTTTTGTTGGTTTTCCTACAGCTGGTTTAAAGTAGGTGAAGTACCAGTTGCGTATTTCGGAACTCGGAAAGGGAGAGTCAAGCTTAGTCACCCATTAATTTGCAGTGCTACGATATAGGGATGCAATAGGTTAAAGCTGCTTCCTTAAATGATTCAGCCCATCGCGAATCCGGTTCACTTATGTCCAGATGTGTAGTGTGTGACTAGTTTAAGTAATATGCGCAGTCTGTTTAATAAAAAATGCCTATTTTTTTTCAAATCATCGAAAGAATTGACTTTAGTTGTTAGATTTGGTAAGTATCAAGATAGTGGATATCAAAAATGGTAAGCACTGTGTAGGTCAAGGCTGTTTATGCGCGTGACCTCCATCCTCTCGCCGATCACATGACAACGCTACGAAATTTCACCAAGGAAGTAAATCGTGAATTTTCAGCATTTCACTTCGGTTAATGCTTTAACAAACTTTCACTAATGTAATAGTTTGTCTGAGGATTTCACAAAAACTACACACAAAAGTTACACAAACGAGCTAGCATGTTGCAGTGGATACTACGTAGGTTTGTTTTTTTGTAAAATTTATTTGAAATGAGACTTGCAAAAAAATTTAATTGACTAAGCACTTTTAAGTACGAACACGTTTTTATCCCAAAGCGCAAGAGGGGCCAAGGGAGCATGACCCAATGCCCCCCCCCCATACACCACTGCATAATCTCTCTGGTAGTAGTGAATCTTGAATATTTATTTACGATGAAAGGTTGAGTTAATAATTATATGTAAAGTACAGCGCGTTGACACATGGCTTTCCTAAAACAATCGACCTAATAAACACATAAATTATCCAAATGTTATCAATTGTGATAGTCGATCCTTGTGGTATCAGCCTGTTTCCCATTGTGTTTGACATGAGGTGATAAGGGTTATCTGTGAACATTGGTGGACTGCACCGAAGCAGTACGTACGAACTACATCGACACTGCAGTCAACGCCTGCAGATTGTTCTGTTTAGGATCAGATACGTTTGCGTGAATAAAAAAAAATTTCCTGAAACGTCGCGAACGCAACGCTCAGTTTGAATAAATGTAAAACGTTCGGTATTGTATTCTGTAATATGTCAGGGAATTAAATGAAAACTAGTGTGTATTCTCGCCCCACAGGCGTCCAAACAGCAGCCTATTGCGTCAATCGTTGTTGTGTGTTGTTTTCGGTGTAGACCTCTTTAAAAGAAGAAGTCGACCCGCCTGTATACATCAAGATAAAGACGCCATTGAGTGCAGTGTCACCAGCTCCCTAGGCGATGAGTCGAATCTCATCGGGGATCCAGATAAACGAAGCAGATAGCTGTAAACAATGCTTTCTAAAGCAACATTCACGTTTCGAAGCACTTGACGATTTACTGTTGGGACATCGCTGAAAATACAAACGTCGTCTGTGATACCAATAAACTTGTAATCTGTGTTGCTTTTTCTCGGTAAGTTGACCTCAGTCGACATAGACTTCAGTCAGCTCCTGCCGAGGATCAGCGACGACTCATACGTGGTCATGCTTGAGTCGTTTTCCAATCGGTGTCCTTTTAAGGAGCTCTTTTGAATCTGCGGTTTTGTTTTAACTTTTTCAATAAGCATGTGGAAGTGATCAAGATGAATAAATTGAGATGGTATAGTCATGCGATGAGAAGCGAATATGATTCTGTCAAGAAAGTGGCACTAAGCATCAAGATGACGAGAACGAGACCGAGAGGAAGACACGGATAGCATCAGCAGCCGCCTGGAGGAAAAGAACACCAGCCTATATTAAGAACAGAGCAGTATAAGAGCTGTACAGAATGGAGCAAGGTGATTTCTTATCACACTGAATTGAATTAATTTAATTCCTAAATGGAATATGGTGAGCAGAATAGACCATGCCCTCGACTGTGTTGCCATTTACAGCGATTGTTCAAGAGACAGTGTCCACACTATCAACAACTTCCACTCATAATATTTCACATTTCGGTGCTCTCAAGGCAATCGTCACTTCGTCAATGCACCGTCAGCCAGCTACCACAAGGAGTCCCGCAGTACACAATCTACGATGCTACGACTCGTACATTCGCTGGCGGACAAAAATTCCAGCCTATAAAGAGATACGTCGATCAGACAAATGGTGTAAATGTACACCCGATACATGCGTCCTTTAGGCTGCTTCCAGATAAGGGAGCTTTGTATATCTGTGTGAAGTTCTCGAGGGTGTATTCGTGCGTTCTACATCGGGGGTACAATGGCCGGTAAACAGATAAAAAGATAGGCTCTATATATCAATCCAACACTGTGCGTATCGTCACACAGTTCTTTGATTGGAGATTTGATTCATTTTGATTTGCATACCCACCCACACACGCACGCGCTCGCGCGCACCACACACACACGCGCCGCACGCACGCACGCACGCACACACGCACGCACGTTGCCTAATTACCATGCTTGTATGTCATTTATGATGATTAGGCACATTAAACCCGACATCCATGTTCAACCCATTGCGTTTACCAAAATGAGCAGCCGTAATTGTGTTGGTCATTCTACCTGTGTTGGTCATTCTACCTGTGTTGGTCAATAGCGGTACATCGTGTACGATATCGTATAAGTAAGGGTGTAGTTTCTATAAAAAACCTTTGCAAATATGATGCTAATCAAATCATGAATGGTCCACACATTTTAAAATTTCTACGAAGCTAATATATCAGTTTATCCTGTGTATAACAATGGCTGCCACGTAACAAAGACGCCTTCCTAAAACCCACCGTCCCTACATCTCCCACCTCCATGTGGAGCTGCAGTATGTTCCCACGCGAGTTTGTGGTCCCGCTATGACGTCATACCAGGTGCAACGAATGTCTTCAGTGCAGACGGTGACACTCTATTGGCAGGAACTAGCGCCCAGGTCGCAGCCGCGTGCCGAGGTCATGTTTGAATTGATCTGTGGCGAACGACGGGAAACAGACGCCGGTTGTTCCAGCACATGCTGCAACTAGCAACCGAATTTCCGAACTTATCAAACGTGCAGGAATAGCACAAGAAACTTAATTTTCCGAACACCTTTTGTTAGAGAGAGGCGTATCCATGGGGCATTCGGAGGCTCGTGTGTTTACTTGTTGAAAATGTTATAAGAAAAAAATGTATTATAAAAGGAAACATCGGAGGGTAAGTCATGCCCTACGTTCATTATAAAGAGCCCACGCGAACACCCGCGGCTAACTCCTGGATTCTCCTCTGGTTACATGTACACTCTACACGACGAATATTTATTGAAACTGACAGACACAACTCTAGTCACATTTTATATGTGGATAACACTGAGTTATGAGCCGTAATGGAAGAACCACTTTACAGTATTAAACAATGGTCGCACATCGGAAATGGCTGGAAAGAGCGATGGCAGAGCCTCCATTAAAAGATTATTTTTGACCAATCAGAATTGGATCTGGTATTTGCACCATTCAGTGCATTTATTCCCGCGTTTATGGTTGACGAATAAAAATGTCGGCAGTTTTGAGGTGGTACCCTATTCCGGAGATTTCTTGCACCCTAGAAACACAAGAATGTCTGGGTGACAGTGGGGTGCCTTCATCTCATGTATATGTGGACAGAATCTGGCTGTTTTGCCGACAACTAGCGGGGCGCTTTTCCGTGTTTATTTTCTCAAAAATTAAACTGTGGGATTTGATAAAAAAACTATTGCAGGTTGACGACAGCGGAAACATCAACACATGACCGTAGCCCAGGGGGTCGAGGGGGTCGTCGGACATCCGTGGCCCCGGTTAGATCTGGAGGCACAATGGCGCATGTGGGGGGGGGCAATGGGCCATGGCCCCCTTGGCTGAATTTTTTTCATATCGTATGTAACCTGTTGCGCCACTATATGGTAGCATGGTGAACTAATGGGTAACTAAGCTTGGCGTCTTCCTTTGTGAGATCCTAGATACGACACTGGGCATGCGTGTTCAACTACAAAAAAAGGATCCACGTTTTCCTAGACACTTCCTCTTTGTGACTCATGGCGACGGACGTCACGCGTAATGTATTCTGTTCATACAATCCACACTATGCAGAATGGAGTGAACACCAAGTTAACAGTGTCTCCAATAAGAAATATTTTGTCCTAGCTATGCGGTACGCATCCTAACCATACCGTATACAATGCATAGCATTACATTACAACGCGTAACAAGTAATTTTTCAGTTTATATCATAACTTAAAAAGTAACTAAACTAAATCGTAACGCCCTTGAAACTCGATACAATATGATAAAAACGTATATGCTTATTATTATGTTATATATAATAATGCATTTCATAACAATGAAATTTAAAATTAAACCTTGCTTAAATTGGACTGGATTGAAAAGGGAGACATAATAATCTTCCTAATCTACCAATTGACGCTGCATTCGCAGCGGAATCGCTGTATGAAATTATGTTCAGTAAACTTTGAAATGATACATGTTTGACGGGTTATGGTTGCAGTTCTGGGAGGTGATTTCGGACGAACACGGTATCGATCCGACCGGCTCTTACCATGGAGACAACGACCTTCAGCTGGAACGGATCGACGTGTACTACACAGAGGCTTCAGGTACGCCCATCTCCAACCTTTATTCGCCAAGTCGGCTGTTTATTTATGTGCGTGTGAATGCGTGCGTGCGTGCGTGCGTGCGTGCGTGCGTGCGTGCGTGCGTGCGTGCGTGCGTGCTAATAGAGGTGTGTTCAAAATCTCAATGTTCGTTATTTTGGTATTGGTTTTCAAGTTTCGTCGTTGTTGTTGATCTTTGTCTGTTCGTTTGTTTGTTCGTTTGTTTGTCTGTTTGTCTGTTTGTCTGTTTGTCTGTTTGGTTGGTTGGTTGGTTGGTTGGTTGGTTGGTTGGCTGGCTGGTTGGTTGGTTGGTTGGTTGGTTGGTTCGTCGTTGTCATAGCCTTGCTCCTATCCTCCCACCAGACTTGGGGTCAATCACCTTATGTATTATATCAATTCCAATTCCACACCAGTTACACACGCCAATTCCAGATTAAACATAGACCTATTCAGCGCCCAAAAAATTACACATAATATATGTTACTAATTTTAGAGCAGCTTTATTTAATTTCTGCATATTGTTTTATTAAAGTACACGATAGCAAGCATATTTTTCATTATTATTTGTAGCGAATGATTTAAAAAGTTAAAATGCTACATTATGTAATTGAAAAAGTACTTGAAAAGTATTTCAAAAGTACTTGAAAATGCCAATTCCTTTTAAAAACAAAGCACTAATTCCAATTCCGGAATTGGCGTTTCAATTCAAAAGTATTACAATGTAATTGACCTCAAGCGTGCCTCCGTCTGCTGTTGTTCGTCGTCGTGTGTCTTATCGTGATCACCATGTCTCGTTCCGCAGGTAACAAGTATGTACCAAGGGCTGTGTTGGTCGACCTGGAGCCGGGAACAATGGACGCTGTCCGGTCAGGCCTCTACGGACAACTATTCCGACCTGACAACTATGTCTTCGGTAAGCCTCGTCTCGTCCACTTGTGTGTCCAGATCAGTTGGCTCGGATGTACCATATTAATAGGAAATCAAATTGAACTTTTTATAGATATTGAATAGGTATGAAAATATTTATATAAAAAACATTCTCACTTAAAAATAGGACTTGAGGACACGAAGTAACAGTGTAGATTATATGTCAGAAAGTATTCTCACAGCGGACAATAAATGGTTGGAACAAATTATCTACAGATTGTGTAAATGCTAGCAGCGTGAATATGTTTAAAATTACCCATGGATGCAGAATTGCTGGATTCTCGATAAGCCAATGGGTTTCTTATCCACTTGCCATCTAGATTTTTTCCCTGGGAGGAAATCTTGTTTATTTAAAAACGTTGAAACCCACGAAAGTGACACAATGCGCATACATCACACCACCTCCCAGTGTCGGATCATCGATTTTGTACAACAAATATTGAAGATGTGCATGTTGTATATAGGACTGTGTGAACATTTGTTTATGGTAAAGCGGGAAAGTGTTCGTGGAAAGCATCCTCCTCCGCTGAACTTTAATTGTGTTTAACGGATTCACTCGTCTTGTTTTACGAGTCGCCATTTTGATTTATTGTTCTCTTTTGCGATGAAAGAAATCACCAAATAAAAAGGAGATAAGAATACGCGGCAGCACCTAAATGTCGATCGGCAGTGCTGCCATCTGCCAGACAACTCAAAGTACCAATTTGCGATGCTTACTTCTTGTGATACTTACGATAGTCTTTTCATCAACTATCTAGTTTGTAAATTGGTCCAGTCTTGACTAGAATCCATTTTTCTCTGTTGTTTCCAAATACAAAAGCCTGACGCGCAACGTTTGTTAATGTACAAACATCGGATAAATAATCGACTAAATTAATTCGGTTCCCAACCGCTAAATGTATCTGTCGTGATCGGGACTTCTCAACTGTTTCAGGCCAGAGCGGCGCCGGTAACAACTGGGCGAAGGGTCACTACACGGAGGGAGCCGAGTTGGTGGACAGTGTACTCGATGTCGTTCGCAAGGAGGCCGAGAATTGCGACTGTTTACAGGGGTTCCAGATGACGCATTCGCTAGGTGGCGGCACCGGTTCCGGACTCGGCACGCTAATGATCAGCAAGATCCGAGAAGAGTATCCTGATCGTATCATGAACACGTTTTCGGTCGTACCGTCGCCGAAGGTGGGTGCTGTCGTCTACGCTACTGTATGGCGGACATTTACGTTCATAAGGCTATTCCAAATATAAATATATGGGGGCGGGAGGCGCTTTTTTGGATCGCCATGGCCTATAATAGTACTTTTTAATATATAATATTTGTAATGCAAACCATCAGTAACATGGCAGAACCATAAAAACCAATCTAGATTGTAAGTAAAAGAAGGAAGCTGGTAACGGCGCATCAATGAGAACAACGCCAATGCCAAAAACATTATGCAGGGCATCGTAGAAAAGGGAGATGTAAGCCAGTTAAATAGTGTCAAGTCATGCCACATCTTGTCAAAAAATATCATAACACATCTACAACGCGGTTCCAGTGGAAGGTGTTGGAGTTTAAAAGTGAGCCGTCGTTGAAATTGGTCTTAATTAACAGCTGTATTTTCACTGAGACTGTTTGTTATGGAAGAAAGAGTGTAGCTTGGGAAAGAGATTGGGTAAAGAAATTACTGAAACGGGGTGTGAATATTGAAAGCACACATAGCAACAGATAGAGTTAGCTTGGAGATCAAACATAGAATAGATAACGACAGAAGAAGGAGTGGTAAATGAAACTAAGATGGATAGATAGCGTGAAGAAACGATTAGATAGGAAAGTAAGGACAGACTAGGTTGGGTGTAAGTGGAGGAGCGTGTGGCATGAAAAGACACGATAGATTGTAGTAGAATGTTCCACTTATGCACGTACGCACGTACGCACGCACGCCTATACAATACTGTGTACGTGCGTAGTGGTTAGAACGGCGGGCGATTTCGTTCACTCCACGTTGCTCTGGTTCGTCCAGCTGTATGTATGAGTACCTGGCTATAGACGGTGGCGTATGCAAATGAATTAGTCTTCGTGCAGTAATTGCGGCGTGCCTGAATGCTTTCCAGGGAAGTCAAGTTGGTGTTCGAATGAACATGTCTGTCGGGGTGAAGTTTAAAGCGCTTTGAGCAATCACAAGGACCCGATACAGTGCTATATAGGAGCTAACGTTTTACCTTTACGTGCACAGGTGTCCGACACAGTCGTCGAGCCGTACAACGCGACACTCTCGGTGCACCAGCTGGTCGAGAACACGGATGAGACTTACTGCATTGACAACGAGGCTCTCTACGACATCTGCTTCCGGACGCTGAAGCTGACGACGCCAACGTACGCCGACCTCAACCATCTAGTCTCTGCTACGATGTCCGGCGTCACGACCTGCCTCCGCTTCCCCGGCCAGCTGAACGCCGATCTTCGCAAGCTAGCCGTCAACATGGTGCCGTTTCCTCGGCTGCATTTCTTCATGCCCGGCTTCGCGCCGCTGACATCCCGCGGCAGCCAGCAGTACCGAGCCCTGACCGTGCCGGAGCTAACACAGCAGATGTTCGACGCCAAGAACATGATGGCCGCCTGCGACCCGCGTCACGGTCGTTACCTGACGGTGGCTGCCATGTTCCGCGGAAGGATGTCCATGAAGGAGGTAAGGATATAACTATTTATAGGTTCCACATGCTGATAATGGTTAATGGTTTACTTGAATTCTATGCAAAGGTGGTTAATGGTTTACTTGAATTCTATGCAAAGGTGGCATACAGTGAACCAAAATGTTCATGTTGTTGTTCTCTTTTGGTTATAGGGATTTCAATGTCCTACACACACCCCCTTATCTTGGGGGTCAACTTCCCATTTACGACACACATATGTATTAATTAATTACTGTCTAGTCAATGCTATAGGAAAAAAAAGGTTAAAGAATATTACAACAACTAATTTGTTGATTCAAAGAGAAGAATTTTTGCGAATAAAAACACTACACAGGTCGAACCTCGCTTCATTGTCACCTCAGTAATACAGCCACTCGCCATTGTGGTCACCTAGGTAATACAGCCCCCTTGCCATTATGGTCACTTCAGTAATACAGCCACCTCGCCATTATGGTCAGCTCAGTAATACAGCCACCTCGCCATTGTGGTCAGCTCAGTAATACAGCCACCTCGCCATTATGGTCACCTCGGTAATACAGCCACCTCGTCATTGTGGTCACATCAGTAATACAGCCACCTCGCCATTGTGGTCAGCTCAGTAATACAGCTACCTCGCCATTGTGGTCAGCTCAGTAATACAGCCACCTCGCCATTGTGATCACCTCAGTAATACAGCCACCTCGCCATTGTGGTCAGCTCAGTAATACAGCCACCTTGCCATTGTGGTCACCTCAGTAATACAGCCACCTCGCCATTGTGGTTACCTCAGTAATACAGCCACCTCGCCATTGTGGTCACCTCAGTAATACAGCCACCTCGCCATTGTGGTCACCTCAGTAATACAGCCACCTCGCCATTGTGGTCACCTCAGTAATACAGCCACCTCGCCATTATGGTCACCTCAGTAATACTACAGCCACCTCGCCATTATGGTCACCTCAGTAATACTACAGCCACCTCGCCATTGTGGTCGGCTCAGTAATACAGCCACCTCGCCATTGTGGTTACCTCAGTAATACAGCCACCTCGCCATTATGGTCACCACAGTAATACAGCCACCTCGCCATTATGGTCACCTCAGTAATACAGCCACCTCGCCATTGTGGTCACCACAGTAATACAGCCACCTTGCCATTATGGTGACCTCACTAATATAGCCACCTTGCCATTGTGGTCACCTCAGTAATACAGCCACCTTGCCATTGTGGTCACCTCGCTATTCAGGTCAGTTTTGCCCAGTCCTGAGGGTAACCTTAAATGTAAGGTACTGTACGTTTTCTTTGTTCACGGGTATTAGTTTATTTCACGCAAGTGTCACCTTGTGTAATCACCTTGTGTAATCACCTTGTGTAGTCACCTTGTGTAATCACCTTGGTATCACCCGCAGGTGGACGAACAAATGATTAACGTGCAGAATAAGAACAGCAGCTACTTCGTCGAGTGGATCCCGAACAACGTCAAGACGGCCGTGTGCGACATCCCACCGCGCGGCCTCAAGATGTCCGGCACCTTCGTCGGCAACAGCACCGCGATCCAGGAGCTGTTCAAGCGCGTCTCCGAGCAGTTCACGGCCATGTTCCGCCGCAAGGCCTTCCTGCATTGGTACACCGGCGAGGGCATGGACGAGATGGAGTTCACAGAGGCCGAGTCGAACATGAACGACTTGGTGTCCGAGTATCAGCAGTACCAGGAGGCCACCGTGGACGAGGAGGGGGATTACGACGAGGAAGAGACGGCCGAGGAGGAAGAGGCTGTGGAGCTGGAGTGAGTCGCCAGGCGGCGGTAGAGTGATTCGCCAGGCGGCGCTGTTAATCTCCGCGGCATTGTTTTTCAAGGCCACGGACAGCTGTGACTACGAGTCATCCGACTTTGCGGGAGTTCTGAACTCTATGGCCACCTTTGACATTCATAACTCCTCCAAATCTACTTTTGAGTGATCACATAGGTGTTAACATATGCTTATGGAAAAGCGGGAAAATGCTCATAAAAAGCGGGAAAGTGCTCATGGAAAGCGGGAAACACCCTCCTACCCTAAACTTTCGTCGTGGAATTTTGTTTTACGGGTCGCAATTTGACGGGCCGGTCTCGTTCGCGGTGAACGCACGCGCGAGAAAATATTAAATCAAAGAAATAATACGTGACTAAAATGGCGTCGTGTGCAACAAATAGATCGATTGAATTTTGTTTTAATTACAAAAAGTGGAAAATCTCGTCAAAAAAGCGGTAGGCCTATTTCCCGTCCGAAAGCGATAATGTCGACACCTATGTGACCGATGCTACTTTCGCGCCATCTACCGAATCCATTTATGACACGTCTAGCCAACTAAAAACACTAGGGTTGCTAAGTTGCGTATCAACGGGAGATCGTCCAACCTAATTTGACGATCTGCGCCAAAAATAAATAAATTACTGGTTGTATGCGGTATGGTCAATGTCTACTTAAAGAGGGTCAGCATAAAACGGTTTTGGTGTGTTTCAATGAGATGTGTGTAAGTGGTCTGGTATATATATATATGTTAAAGTGCAATAATTCGACTGCAAAAAAACACTGCTTCTACAAACTTATTACTGTGTGAATTGTTTTATTTGTTGTTGTTTAAACTAGCTAACACCTATGCAGCTATGCCTAATCAAGCGCTCCAACAGAGGCGTAGTTCCCGCATATGTAACACTAACTCGTAATATATTTAACACAATTAGTAAACAATCTAGTCGCTATAAAAAATCCAGTGCCTCCTGCCCCCCTCCTCCCCTGACGCCCATGCCCCTGCCCCCCCCCCCATCAGTTTGATGTGATGTTATGAAGACGTGTCTGGGCATTCTATACAAGACGGACAATGTGACCTCAACAGAAAGGTTTTCCAATACGTTTTACACACCATAAACAACGCACTGGATTCAGATGGGAGGTTTCTCCACCAGAACCGATGCACTGGTTTCAACTGGAAGGTTTGTCCAACTGTCTTCTGCACCAGAACTGATACACTGGTGTCAACTGGAATGTTTGTCCAACTATCTTCTGCACCAGAACCGATGCATTAGTTTCAACTGGAATGTTAGTTCAATTGTCTTCCACACCAGAACCGATGCACTGAATTCAACAGGAATGTTTGCCCAAAGTATTTTAGCATTCTACACCAATCACACAATATTGTATTCATCTCACACACATTTCCCTTTGTTCCTAACACTAGCAGCTTGTGGGGCGTGGTGGTCGTGTGGTAAAGCGTTGAGCTTTCGGTCGAGGGGACCGGGGTTCAAAACCACCTGCTATCATTTCGAAACTTGGGCAATTTCGTTCACCCCGCTTTGCCCATGTCTTTTGGAAGATACACTAAAAGCCGTTGGTTCCTTCTACCTGGTGTCTATTCCAGGGGAAGTAAAAGTTCCCACACAGGCAAATGGAAAAAACCTGTTGTGAACTCAGTGCGCCTCACAGAGCTGGTGATCTCGATATCAAAACTCACTATACTACCTCCCAATTTAGTTGTGATAAGCTGTAAAGGGAGTATCTCATCAAGCATCAAGCTCACGTCTCAGCTTGTCATGCCCCAAATGAGTTACAACGACACAAGAAATGTGTACAGCAGAACCGGAACAAAGTCAGTAATAAACGTTTCCACTTCCACACAAACCTCAATTGTCAGAGATGACGGCAACAGTCTCAATGGAACCAAGAACAAGAGACACTCAACGACTGTACCAGGAACTTCTCCACCACCAGCTCTTTATCATTCCTTCTTCCCCGGAACAGTAACACACTGGAACCATCTTCCAGCCTCCATCGCCTCAACACCTTCACTCAACACTTTCATAGGACTCGGCAGTAGCTTCCACAATGCAGCAAGCGCCTGCGACCCTTGAAGCTCACGCACATTTTAACAGTTTTTTAACTACTCTGGTTTTAAGTTTTTAACCCCATTGTAGCATTCTGATCACAACACCCCATTGTACATGCATCACCGAGCTAAATATGCTAGCAGGAGCCCAGCCCTTTCAAAGGAAGAAAAAATAGTTATCTAAATCTATACCCTTACTTGTCCACAAAGCAAACAAAGTACACAAACTGCACATTATTATCCCATGGTTTGTATTATTGAAATGAAAAATGACAGTTATGAAACGCAACACAAGCCGCACATACACTGTATTTGTAATACCATGCACTAATTTTTCTCTGCTAAACAGGGCAGAGAATTCAGCTATAGCGAGAAATACATTAATTCATCAGTCAGCAAATAATTTGCGTTAATGGTGCAGTCACTGCATATTGGCATCGTCTGTCAACATTAATCACCAGGAGGCACCGGTGTCCAATAAATGCCAACAACTCCTCATAAGTTAGTTGATGACTAGGTAGAGTTTTCTTTGTTATAGATGCTGGAAGAACTTATGATGTTTCAGTCCGGTACAAGACTTATATCCTTCATAAGCTGGGTTTCACTAGTGTAAATAGCCAACTAGCTGCATATTGTATACCATAGATTTATTCTAGGCAATCCTTTAGTTTACATTTTGCCAACAAATGTGTCTAAAAGATTATAAATTTCTCATACACATCATAGCAGACTGAGAACAAATAACCTTGTTGGCAGCTTCTACTATTCTTTTGGTTCAGTACTATAAGTACGATAACGAAGGTTACGTAAGGTTATAATATAGTTAACTTCTTCTGATATCAAGCTTGTGATTCTTGCTACATTGGCAATTCAACACTGAACCCAACAGTCACATCAAGATAACATATTCGGTTTTCCATGAGAGTAGATTTTGGCGATTAAAGTTGGATCAACTTCAGTTGCATGTACCTGATTGGTACGTCTTAATTGTAAACATCTGGTTGACATAAATGCTACGTGCACTACATAAACCTTTCTTAAACCATGAAGATCATTGTCAGTCTGATGTGTCCAATGGATCCAGCACAAAAACCTTTCGGACACTAACAAGTAGACAAGCCATTTAGGACTTTTGTCCCTAAAGTTGCTTAACTAAAATCTGGACATTTGTCCCTTCACAATTATAACATCGATTCTATCCAGATATGACCCAAACTCATGAGGAGGTGTATTATGTGACCCAATAACATACAGTGAAGTTTCCTTTTGGTTCCCAGTGGTTTTGGCTGGATTAACAAAGCATGCAGATTAGTGAATCACAGTACAGTGAAGTAATTTTGTGTGTAGAGATCGTTTGTACAAAAACGTGCTAATTACTGAAGAAAACGGATTATTGAAGAATGTATAAGCAAGACAGGACTGAATATAATATGTGGCATATCTCCAGAGGGGCTATTGTTCAGGTGACAAGTTACCGGAATGGAATTTGTCCAAAACCCCTGTGAAATGTAGGTTATAAATTAGATGGCAAACTTATGGGACAGCGCCACCGACTTAGGTGTGAAACCTGCTGGGGTGATTTAGTCTCCCTACTATAACCCAAGACTCATCCACATCAACTCAATGTTCATTTAAACAATTCATTCAAATATCAATCTTCGTCAGGATCCACACCCGTTCCGTTCACTAACATAACATAGCAGCCAAAAAACCCTAACTCCACTGTTCCAGCTGTTTAACCCTATTTAACTTTTTTTTGTTGCCGACTGCGGTAGAGATCATTTGCTGGCGGTACGACGTTGTCGTCATCGTCGCTGTCATCGTTAGTGGTTGTCGCCATTTGGTGGATTTTTCGTTTGCGCCCCATTGCGATGTCAATGGAGAAGGCCGTGCCGGGATCAATCACCCTCTCAGTGCCGTTCTCAGATCGCTGCGTGTCTGGAATAATCGCAACACAATAATTGAGTAACTGTCACACAAAATTCATAAGATCATTGTTGTGAGATAATTTAAACATACAAAGTCTGACTGCTTTATAATAAAATCATGTTGCATAATATAAACTATACCTTTTGTAACATCACCACCCCCCAAATATATTTTAATGAAGCACTATGGTTTTTTATCTTTTAATAAACTGCGTCCAAGGCCACGCTGAAATGCCTCCCATCGGGTTTGGGACTACTTTCCTGGTTATTTGCTATTCCAGGATATAACTGCAATGGTTACGAAACTATCGCAAAACCAGTGCAATAGTAAAACAACCCGATAGTCACTCCTAGCACCAATACTCACCACTCGTCAATGTCAAGTATTTCAGGTGCTCAACAAACTTGTCAATCTGAACAAATGGGCCCTGAAAGAGTGATAACATGTTTCGTCATACACTACATGGCTTGGCTGATTAAAACACAAATGTTGCTTATAAGATCAGAAAAAGTTCCATTAAAATATACTGCCCACAAATTAAGTTACGATAACGCTATCTTCTTTAACTGGTAAAGTTGTCAGTAAATTAGCAGCATTTTAAAGGGATTGTTTTATGAGAATAAAAATAATAATTTTATCCCACAAGCACTTATCACTGTCTTTACAAAATGTCTTTCTAAATACGTGATTGAAAAATGGCACCACCACAATATTAGGTATTTTATAAACAAACTAAATATAACTAAAAACTAAATATTGTAGACCAACATTAACTATGTTAGCCGTTGGGCAATATCATGCTTAGAATCTAATATTTGACGCCACTTTTCTGATAATTTTCAACCATAGGAAAAATAACGAACTGAACCGAGATTTTCCCGTTCTAAACAGTGTTGTAGTGTCAGTGCACAATTTTGGATGAGACTGTAAAAAAAGGTCCAAGTACATACCACAAAGCAATCTGGAGGGGGTAGCTTTGTCATGAGTTCTGAAGCGGCAGGGGGTGGGGGGAATACACCCCCTGGAATGGGGTGCGCTCCAGTCGCTGTAGACAGAACGAGACAGTATGAAACGCATTTACAGATCTGTGATTTCATTCTTTTTTAAAGGCTTAAATCATCAACCTGAGCTCTATAGTTTTTAAATTACAATAAACTCTTTTCAACAGTTCCTACTGAATGCCAACAACAGACTTGTCATTCTGAACAAACGGAAATTTATAGGAAAGAAAACTATAGTCTGAAATGAATATGCAATCATATTAAGATATTTGTTCAAGTTAGTATGACACTCCCACAAAAGAAAAGAAAAGAGGTTCCAAGTCTCTCGATTTGATGGAAGTACTCCAAATTTTTAATAAAAAATTACTATCCCAAATTAAAATGAAATCTCCCGCTGTTCTGTAAAAGCGATCAGGCACATAGGGACATAATTCATACTCTAGTTAATGTCATCTTCTCTTTGGTGTTTTAGATCATATTGACTGATATTTGAAGGAAATTTAGATGAACAACTAGAAAACAAGCTACTAGAACTAGAACAAAACGGCAATTTTAAAACTTCCGGAAAATCAAAAAAGGCTCAGATTAAAACGACAATTTAATTTGATCACAAGAGATGTCAGTAGACCAATCTTTACAGTAATCTCCCAGTTTCATTGGGAACAAACAGGGAGATCTCTCGACTTGTGTGTGTTCAAACTGGAACCACAGAAAGAAAATTAAATTATTCCAAGTAGCCGCCATTTATGTGCAACACGTACGGACAACGATCCTCGGTTTGAAGGGGAGCATCTGTGAGATATCTGGCATCGGGTACTTGGGTTGTTTGGGTTTTGAGTTGTCCTTTGGCAGAGACTCGTCAGACTCTGACAGCGTCGGACCAACAGAATATTTGCCAGAAATGTCCTGAAATAGATGATGTGTATTAGAAGTAAAAGTGGCATATTCTCTAACAGAGGCATCTCTCTCAAGACTGTAAGTCTGATTATACGGGCCCTTATACTGCTAATAACAATCTATGGTGCAGAGGCTTGGACTCCGAGATCACAGGAGAGAATCTTCATGTTTTTAAAATGCATTACCTGTAGGTACTCGGAGGTGTTACCAGGGTTACAAATTACAAAATAAGAGAGGACACCTTCACTTATAAATCTCATAACCGCAGAGCATGATTTCTGTCCAGTCTTCAAAAAACTCTGGCTTTATACATCATATATCGTGCCTGAGGATTGCATAACATAATGTGAACTGCTTAAGGTCATGTTTTTTCTTATTTAAACGGTATCTTGTCTTGAAGACCTGATATCTAACAAGATTCTGATCTAGAAATACCACAATTTATATCTATACATAAGGAAAATGTATGATATAAAAATTATTAGTTATATATCTATAAACATACAAACTTACCTTGTAACCAAGTGCTTTAAGTTCTGTTGAAGAGCAGGGCATCAAATCAAAGTATCTGTAGCGATCTATCAACAATGCCGTCTCCTTTCCTTCAAACTCCTGCAAGTCAAACCACTACTGATGTTTTTCCTTCACCACATCAGCAAAAACAAAGGTTCGTTTGCTGCAAAACATTTTAAACTTCAACACCTCTGTTGAAAGTTTCATTGCTGTTATAATGTAAGCTGTCTTAAAGTTGATAATCTGTGATATTACGGCCAAGCTAAACAAAACATTTGAAACTTCAACACCTCTGTTGAAAGTTTCATAGCTGTTATAATGTAAGCTGTCTTGAAGTTGATAATCTGTGATATTACGGCCAAGCTAAACAAAACATATGAAACTTCAACACCTCTATTGAAAGTTTCATTGCTGTTATAATGTAAGCTGTCTTAAAGTTGATAATCTGTGATATTAAGGCCAAGCTAAACAAAACATTTGAAACTTCAACACCTCTGTTGAAAGTTTCATTGCTGTTATAATGTAAGCTGTCTTAAAGTTGATAATCTGTGATATTACGGCCAAGCTAAACAAAACATTTGAAACTTCAACACCTCTGTTGAAAGTTTCATTGCTGTTATAATGTAAGCTGTCTTAAAGTTGATAATCTGTGATATTACGGCCAAGCTAAACAAAACATTTGAAACTTCAACACCTCTGTTGAAAGTTTCATTGCTGTTATAATGTAAGCTGTCTTAAAGTTGATAATCTGTGATATTACGGCCAAGCTAAACAAATTCCTAACCATCAGCTAACTAACCATCTAAATGCAGTGCGGGAAAAATATTCCAAATTGCCATTATTGTTTGCATTTCTTTTTAAATGACACTACAGATTTGAACATCAACAAACCTGATTTAGGATGGGCTAAATGTAGGGGGAGCTTTAACTTCTGCAGCTGTACACCAGCCAATGCAGACCAACATAGATAGAAGCAAGAGATTGCCAGAGAGACAATTTTGTTCACCTTTGCAAGGACCTGGGCTCTTCGTTTCTCCACCTTCAGTGTGCTTGCCAAATCTCCTACTGTCGATTCAAACTCAAGAAACTTGCTCCATATTTCACTGCAACATTGAACCATTTCACGTTTATATATTATATTTTTACAATAATACAAAAGATGGCCTTAGTATGATTCAACCTAGATTTAAATTGTCATTCTTACGACAGGGTTACTAACATCAGCAGTTTTAAATGGAAACAAAAGTCATGGTTTTTGACCTATGCACCTATAAGAATTACTAAAACATAACCCGTTGCTGTATTAAGAATATCACGCCAGTGGTTTTCTAGGAAAACCTTGTTGAACACACATGATCGCAATATCATGGGCCATGCCATACTGTTAGATAACCCTACAACACGAGTGTCAAAGTGTAGCAAAATTTGCTCGCCAAATGAAAATACATTTGTATACACCTATTCCAATATTTGCCAATATGATATTATAGCTATGTCATTTGTGTCCAACATATAACATATTTTGGCCTTTGCTTACTAAACTCCTTTTTTTGGCAAAATAACATGTTTGTTTGAGACTTTGCATTGGTTCTGTGTATGCTGGCCTCACTCAATACGTCACGCATAGTCTAGGTTACCTAATTTTCACAGAACTGCGTATGGGCTTATCGGTCTTGCTGGTTAACATGTAAGCCCTCGGTCAACTGTAGAAATGACCTGAATCTCCCACATTTAGAACAGATTCTGAGTAAACCAGATGTGATATTCTTCATTTTAGTTGCACATGGTTAGTTTTTATTATCTGTTTTAAGGTGTATAGACACAAAATCATGACTTTTGTTTCACTTTGAACTATCCATACAACAGCACTGCAGGCAGTAGGAATGCAATAATACACAAGGTGGCATCAACAATACTTATGTCTAGCTTTTATTTATGTGTTTATTAACTTTAACTATTTACCTAGACAAAACATTTTACTTTATTTTACTCGTAATAATTACAGATATTTGCACATTATTAGATTGTAATTTTTATGATTTTTTATGATTTACTGCATACGCCACTGTACAGCGCCCCAGAACAATTATTTGGATGGTGTGCATAAAAAATTTATTATTAATATCTATCACTTACTATGTCTTCTCTGGTGGCAGCTGGCCTGATGAAAGAATACGCTCAAACAGCACCCTAGTATTGTTGTCCTCTGAAAGTGAAAGCGAAAGTGAAATGAAAGTGAACAGTATCCCTGTTGGGCCAGTTTATTTATATGCTAACACAAATTTTATTTATTCAGTTTCTTTCGTATGCTAAAGAAAATTCTCCAGAAAGTGTTCAGGCAGCTACTAACAATGCACGAAACCAAACTGGTCGTTATTTTTATCACTACTGTTATCCAGTGTGCCACGACATAAATCATTGTGCTGTCACGGTTCAAGTTTTAACCAGTCTGTATGGCTCTCATTGACCATTTATTCATGATACGGGTTTGCCACGATTCCAGTAGAGGAGACTGGTAGTTGTCTGCTCTTGAAAGAGGGGAGAGAGGGAAACTCTTAAATTGTCAAATGCACCAACACAAAGCTCAAGTAGATCAATCACAAGCAGCTACATAACTGAACAAGTTTTATTTCAAGACAAGAAACTACAGTATTCGAGTCGACCTCATCGCACTATAGTCAAAACACGTAAGTGGACAATTTACATTAGATACAGTTGAGTTTAGAATACAAAGAATGTGTATCTTTATTACTGATAACTGGTGCTGTGACGGTTACCTATTGGGGCCTGCGGTTTTGGTTCCAGACCAGGAATCACGACAGCACTAACAAAATACCTTTACTATCTGCACCGTATTTACTGTTTACACTTAAGTTCTCACTCACCATTGATGTGAGCCATGAAGTCGATGTAGGCCAACATGTATTCCTCATGTTGTCCATACCGCTTCATACCGAGTTCAAAGATCTTGAACGCAACCGCCTTGTCCTGCAACGTCACCTTGCTTAGCCAATCACAAGTCATCATATCATGTCATACACTTGCTAGTACTTGCAGTTTCACACTATTTAAGATCCTAAACTGTTCATGTTGAAAATACTGTATTCAACCCAATAAGCGTAGAGCTTGAAAACAAATTGGGTCATGAAAAAATATCAAGGAATCTGTTCTTGTAAGCGGATACCAAACTTTGTTTCTCTAGACAATAAGGTAACTGTTTAACATTGGTGACTAGTGTAGAACAACTCTGGTGCTAATTGTTTAACACCAGATTTAACAAGATTGCCATCATAAAAACAACAAGTTCCTGATGGTAAGTGAACAAGGAAGCCATTGGCTTATCGAGAGTCCACCAATTTTCTCATCTATGTGTAGCCCGCCCTTATCAGATATCTGTCAATTCTATTTTTAAACATATTCACACAACTAGTATTAACACAATCATTTGGCAGTTCGTTCCATTCATTTATCACCCTCTGTGAGAAAGAGTACTTTCTCATGTCAAACCTACACTGCTCTTTAACTAATGCTGCTTTGTGTCCTCTGGTTCTACTGCCTTCTTTAAGTTTGAAGAACATATTCCTATCAACAAGGGGTACAATTAGCTTTTTCTCCTTATACATGATAGTTCTCCTAATTAGCCCTAGAGTTTGATTTCCTTTTGAAGCATCAATCCCACATTGCTCTGAACCTTTCATGTCAGCACTAAATGTTACTCCCAAGTCCTTTTCTTGTGTGGTTCTACCTAGTACAGCATCCCCCATTTTATATTCTTCATCCATGTTTCCATGTCCTATGTGTATACATCTACACTTCAGAAAATTGAATAACATTTGCCATTTTTCTGACCATTTAACTAATTTATGTAGATCATCCTGTAAACTTTGTTTATCTGTAACATTAGTAACCTTTCTGAATACTTTTGTGTCATCTGCAAATTTGAGTACTTTGCTAGATATGTCATCTTCCAAATCACTTATATATATTAAAAACAGTGTAGGGCCTAACACTGATCCCTGTGGTAAATGATGGCGACACTTGTTCCACACTAGTCAAATTACAATAATTATGGATCCTGCTGATTAAAAAGGGGGCATACGCTAATTAGGACATGTACACTTAATAGGTCGAATACAGTACATCAAATACAAGTTGCTTTATTTTGTATGTATCTGATCAAATACACAAAATAACAAATACAAATATAGGCTTCTGGAAAAAGTCAAATACAAATACACAAAATGAGCATATTTAAATACAAATATGTATTTGACTCCAACTCTGTTAACAAACCATAATAGTAATAATAATAAACTTGTATAGCCCCTAAATCCTCCGGAACCTGAGCTCAGAGGGTCAACAAACCAGAATTGCTAAGGCAAAGCATAACATCTTGACCAGGGATGCGTCAGTCATATTCTGAACGAGGGACCGTGAAGGCTTTAGGGTGGAAATGCAATTTTTTATTTCTCGAGTTTCTTTGCAGAAGTTAGCTACACTTTCCGGTGATTTTAAAGCTAGCTACAAGCCACACGGCGCGTACCTTGCTGCAGTAATACTCCATGAGTGAGGCATAGATGAAGACGTGATACTTGCTGCGCGCATCTTCACGGGCAGCCTTGAAGACCAGCCGGGCTGACTTGATGCCTTCCGCACGCCGCGCAAACGCCATGTAGTGGATATACGTCTGTGTTACGAATACAAACAAATACAAATACTTTTTATTTCAGGTTAAAAATATATATATATATATAATACAATACAATAAAGACACCTCCACTGGGCTAAAATCCTTGGGAAACCCAACAAAATCAAAAGGGTTAGGCAGTTTGTAATCGGTTAGCAATTCCAGTCGTAAACAATTTGATTGGTACGCTGAGGAGCTATGGAGGATAAGCAAGTTTAAACAGGTGGGTTTTTAGTTGATGATGAAACGTCGACTTGACGCTAACAATGAGGGAGTTCCAGAGTTGGTGTGGCAACTGAGAAAGCTCTAGGTCCGACGTTTGTAAGTTACAAATAAATATGCATTAACAATATAAATAGGTTAAATAAATTAATGTATAAAATCACGAATGTAAACAATAAAGTGCTTTTATCCGTCTAGTCCACATGGGTCCATTAACAATATCTATACAACTGTTTACACATTTTATCAAATCACTTTCCATGTCATATACACGCTTTCTAAAACCATAAATATTCTTGGGCAAGAAGGAATCTAAGTGATCATTGGAATTGTTTACATACATTATTAGGTTAATAGCCCCCTTACAAATTCAGCTTTTTTTGTTAGTTATAGCACATTCTGATAACTAGGTTATCCGTACATTTGCTGTTGCTATTATTCATACAAAGGCTTGCCAGGCATTTAAGAACATCATGCCTTCTACCACGGCACTCACTATAGTCACAGGACAGCCATTCTATGTAGCAAATGAGACACAATCCTCAACATTGAGTTTTATTGCATTGTCTGCGGTGTGACTTCTCGCTAGTGGTTTTAACATTCAAAATAAAAGAATTGCTAGAAAAAAACAACTAAACAAAATAATTAACTGAGGAGAGCAGATCATTATCACTATTCAACATGGCTAATTGTTTGCTGTGTTGCAATTACCAATTATCAAAATTCTGTACTTACTAGAGTTGGGTCAGTTTCTGTTATGGCGATAAGTTTCTTGTAGATACTGTGAACTTTCTCATACTTCATACGGCCCTGAAACATGAAATAACAAATGACAAAAAAAAACAGAAGCAATAATAACCACATAGAATGGTAATAATGGCAATTTTGTTATTCTAAAACCCAGTATTATTACATTTAAGTATTCCTAAATACTGGGACAGGCCAACGAAGACAGAATTTTGCAAAGCCATGTATAAATTACATTTTGTGATATCAAATACACAGTTACAGTTAAATATCCTTAAAAGAAAATGTCGCCAGTGAGTAACGTTGTTCAATTCAACGAGGTTGGTTGGTGGCGTGTAAAAAAATGCAACATTTTTAACAGACTATTCCTAATATGGAATGATTTCAAGCTAACAAGTCTTTTATTGTATACTAGTTTATTATCTGTTTTGATAAGATCAAAATAAGTTCACTGTTACAATGTTAATACATTAATATATTTATGAATATCACCCTTACCATTCATCATGCAATATAAACATGATATTTGGGGGGGTGAAATATTCAAATTAAACAGATAATGGTCAAATTATATTAAAAATTAAACTACATTAAAACACAGTTAGAATGTTAGAAAAGATACAGTTAACATGATTTTAAACTAAAACGATTAGACACTGAACCTTTAAAAACATTCATTGCTGATACACTACATTCTAAAATATCCCATTAACACAGCATCATCAAGATGCAAAACCTGATAAAATGCCGCTGAACTGCCACTGACCTCTTCGAAGTCTGCATAGGCGAAGTGGTTAAGCATGTTGGCCTTGAGGATAGTTGTGATCGCTCTTTCATACATAGCAGCAGCCTCGTCCGCGAACAACTTCCCCGTGTTCTGGTCCTAGGACAAGGCAACATTATAATGAATACGAGCTGCCAGAGATATGATGGCATTCACGGCTTTTAGAGTTTTCTATTTCAACATGCACATTTCTGTGATGGTTGCAGTAGTGCGATTGTAGTATTTGGGATTGCACAACTGGAATCCAAACAATTTTATTTGCAAATTCGTCAAAAACCGTTAACAAATGACATGCACTCACATTTAAAAAATCACCCAAAAGTGTCATAGGACCACAATGACTATTTGTTTATGACACTGACAATTTCTTCATGGCACTGGCTGTTTGCTCATGGTGTTGACAATTTGCTCATGACACTGAACGTTTGTTCATGACACTGACAATGTGTTCATGGCACTGACACTTTGTTCATGACACTGACAACTTGTTCATGGTGTTGACACGTTGTTCATGACATTGACAATTTGTTCAACACACTTACAATTTGTTCATGGCACTGACACTTTGTACATGATGCTGACAATGTGTTTATGGCACTGACACTTTGTTTTCACGACACTGACAATTTGTTCATGGCACTGATACTTAGTGCATGGCACCGACAATTTGTTCATGACACTGACAATTTGTTCATGGCACTGACAATTTGTTCATGGCACTGACAATTTGTTCATGGCACTGACAATTGGTTCATGGCACTGACAATTTGTTCATGACACTAACTTACCCCTTTCTCAGTGAGTAGTTTACTAGCTTGTTCCAGAAATGTAGCTGCCTCGATCCAGATGTCGGGATGATGGCCCAAGCATAATAGACACTGCTCGTAGGCAAACATCACTGCAGCGGAGGAATACAGAAACAATCGGGTCATTACATATAATTCAAAGTTCTTGCCACTATTAACCTTTCTATGAACAATCAAAATACCCTTGTCCCAAACGCTATGTGAACAATTATGTACAATGTTGACAACATCATGCATCTTTTCTATGATTGTCCCAAGTTATGTAACACAAGGGCAAGACATCCGTAGACATTTCTAATATAACTGGTCATCATTTCGAGAGTTGGATTCCAAGAAGCCATCAGTATATCACGTACGAACTACCAAGTTATCCTGTCCAGATGATGGATATTTTTGCTAGTCACTGTAATTAGTCCTACCTCGTTTAGTGATGAGTGCGGGATCCTCTGTGCGAAGTGGGTTGCTCTTCTCCCACGTTATGTATTTCTTCCACAGGTCCACCTGGTGGATATTCAAAGAATTTCATCACAAAGTAGTCTCACTTATCGAACTCTTGCTCACCTCTGTGAACTCACAAAGAACAGATTCTGGCGCTGACGCCGTATTTAACCCTCACTGTCATGTGACATCATTGATCTGTTGATCAGTTGATTTAGTTTCGTTTGTTCAGTTGTTGCTCGTGAGAGGCCAGCTTCCACTCTCCGACACCCAAAAGCCAGTTGAGGTATTATAAGGAACGAACACGGTGTTAAATATCAATTACGCTTTATTTTACTGTGTGAAATGTTTCAGTACACGTCAAGTTTATAAATGTTTTGTATGCACTGTATACGCTTATAAAATGTTACTCATAACTGACAAGTTACAATGAAAATCCCTGAAAATGTACCCAGATTCTGGGCAAACATCCGGTTCCCGTCACAATTGAACCTACTCTCTGGAACTAGGTTGCAAGAGCGATAAATGGTCTAACATGAATAACAACCAAGTGCAATTTTGACTGCTTTTGCAACTTTTTACCTGTTCTTTCAACTAGTTAACTAATGTTATATCTCTTTAGTTACAATAAATACATACTTGTAAATTGATTGATTTTCCTCATTGATAACAAACATTCGATGATGAAGGCGAAATGCGCTGATACACGCAATTACACCCAAAAATAGTGAGATGTCACTGTTTTGGCGTCTGAACACATGGAACCTCCGTTGTATTGACAACAAACATTATTCATACAGTAAAGCTTACGAAAGGTAATGCAGACGGCAATGAAAGTGACAAAAGGAACCTACCTGTTTCACTTCATCAGGGATATTCTGGGGAGGAACAGACGCAGCGTTCCTGTTTAACCCTTTAGTCACCACCTCGTACTCCTTTCCCACCCGCCTAGCGTTCATGTAGTCGCGACCGCGATCTTCTTGCATCTTCTTGGCAATCAAGGGGTTAATATTCTGAAGCAGTCAACAAGGACAAGTTTGCACAGAGATATTATGCGTGATTTTTATAAAATCATTCACAATCATAATAACAATATAAAAATTTTTTACTGTACTGTACAGCACTGTATAGGTCCCACCTCAATTCGATTGTTTGTTTGTCTTATCTCAGATTCATTTCATGAAACAACTGAACCTACCTAGTATCCACTATGACAAGCTAGCTCATTTGTTTGTCTCATCGCAGATTCATTTCATGAAACAACTGAACCTACCTAGTATCCACTATGACAAGCTAGCTCATTTGTCTGTCTCATCGCAGATTCATTTCATGAAACAACTGAACCTACCTAGTATCCACTATGACAAGCTAGCTCATTTGCACAAACTTGTTGTTCAGCTTTGTGAAATCATTGGACAAAATATTAAATAATATTTGATTGAATCCAGTCATAATGTTGTGGAAAAAAGTAGTCCAGTTCTGTTGACACTTTTGCAAGTTCCCGATTTATTTAAGTCGGTTATTTTGATGATTTTAACAAAAGTACACTCCTTTCTTAAACTGACTGCACATATTACTGAAACTATTCACACACTACAACATCAACAAACCTGATTCGCAATGGGCTAAATCAATTGCAGAGGGTGCTTTCATCTCCTAAAAATAATCACACCAACCTCTCACTGCCATGCGTACTCACATTTTCAAAGTTGCAGTAGTCTTTCCAGAAGGCCTCGATGTTGATCATGGGGTTGATGACACCGCGCTGATAAACCTTACGCACGGCCGTGATTCGCTGGTTCTCGGCGTAGGACCCCACAGCCTCCCTACCACCAAACAGCACACAGTTCTGGGTTATATCACACATTCTAGGGTCATCTGTATCAGACATGCCGTTTTGTATGGATTACCTGTATTCAATACTGTTTTGGGGAATTTTTTTAGATGAATACGGCATTATGGCTTATTTATACAGATTTGTTTCAAATTTACAGAAAAATTGCAGCAAAATGTTGCGGATTTCGTTTGATGAAGGCAGATCTATTAATTTGATAGATGGTGACGCGATGGTCACACGCAGTCTGCACTGGCAGTAAGCAGTTAGGTTTCCAACAAATCCTAGCGAATTCTGTAAGGCCACTTAGTAAGTAGGTGAACTATACCGCTAACTTACACAGACTTGAGGAAGTTGACATAATCGTTCCAGAGGGGATATGACATGATATCCATGCCCATTTTGTCAAGGGCAAAGTCATAGGCATGCGCCATCTTCTCTCTAAAACAGAATGAGACATGGTGAACAAACTGACATTTTCTTGGTATGCATTTCTGGTATTTTGATAAACCAATGGCATCCTTATCCATGGATGCCATCCCTGGTGGTGCGCATCTGTAAGACTGGAAACAGAAATACATAAGATTGCAAATGAATCCATATGATTTTCTTTCGGCTGGTTTGCTGGGCATGTGCAAAATGAGTTCATCAGGCAAACAGGGATGAATAGATTTGATTGAGTTAGACATGGCACAACTGACTGCACACAGCTAAAATGTTTGTGAGAGTTGCAGATGTTTTTGTACTGAAGATCTGTTGTTTGCGTACCATTTGACAAATGCAGGCCGTAACCTGTAAAATAAAAAAGCCTTACTCTAAATGCACAAAACCTGTAAAATAAAATGCCTTATTCTAAATGCACAAAACCATACGGAACATTTCGTAAAAAAATTTTTTTTTTAAATGTGTAAGACCTATGGGCAAACCAAGGTACGACCTACGGAGGTCCACATGCCAACTGTTGTTTTAGATGTCAATTCTGTTAAATCCGTTGAAATCATGAGCGTGAATCGACTGGTGAAAGTCTCACCTGAATGTAGGCAGACTGGCCTTGGTCTGTTTGATGTACTGGAGATAGGTCTTCCACAGGTCTATGCTGAGGACCTTCATCAGACATCGCTGGAATAGCTGCAAGCAAACATTTACATAATTATAATGTTGTCTTATATAGCTCATGCATCCACCATTTTTCACAGCAGCTGACGTAGCAAACGTATTGGCTTTCGTAGAACGAGACCATTGGCTCTACGACGAGGTTTTTTCCATTTCCTGTGTGGGGTTATTTTGCTTCCCATGACATAGATAATAACCAAGTAAGTAACCAAGTAACCAAGGGCTCTTAGTGTCTCATCGGAAAGACATAGGCAAAGCAGAATTGACAAGCCAGCATCCTAACCCCAGAACTACTGTGTCCCACACAGATATATAAAGTATGTGGCTCAATAATGATCATCATCAGTTATAATCAGTCAAACTAAATACCGACAATGTAATCAAAAACAATGTGGGGCGGCAGCAGCTCGGCAGTTACAGGGCCGGACTGTCAATCACGAGGACCAGGATCGAGTCTACCTGCTGCCGTTTTAAAACTTGGGCAATTTTGTCCACCCCACTTTGCTCTAGTTAACTCTGTAAAAACAAGTAACTGGCTTTAGACAGCGGTGGGATTCCAGTGATGGAATGATAGAAGCGAGCAGTTTTCGCAGAGCAGTTGCAGCATGGCTTGGAGCCTAAACAGCAGTTTCATTCCTTTAAAATGTGTCATTATTTTCTGATGATCTAGATTTATTTATGGATGCAGATTAGCATAAAAATATTTTATTCTTCAGAAATCTCTCAATACAATGCATATGTACCATGCCAATTCATAGATATATACATAACGTTTGCATCGATGTCATATCACATACACAAAAATTGTGTCAATGTTAAATTATATAGATAATGTTTGCACCTTTCATAACAATTACAACATTTCTGCTCTTACCTTTTCAACCTTTTCATAGTTTTGCGACTTCATCTACAAAAGAAACACAAACACATCTCAGAGTCGTCAACAAGTTCATCTTTGTTCAGTGTAAATTTACAAGAGGAAATATATGTAATGTTATTATCATTATAACAAAAACCCGACTCACACAACATTGCAGTGTTCCCTCCCGACTCTCTCTCACACCAACCTCCTCCCTCAGCTCCTCCGTTCTTTGTGGGTTCATTCTTTTCACTCCCGCAATTCTTCTCGCTGAGTTATTTTCACACTAATACGTGTGCATGTGTGTGAAAATGCATGCATGTGCACACGTACATATCTATATGTATGATTAATTTTCACGATATTGCAACAATTTTATTAAAGGTGAATTTATTAAATGTTTTTTGATTTCCTGGTAATGTTTCTCACATAATATATACATGATAAAGTTCCTAAAAAGTGCCAATGGTTTCAAGGAAGGTTGTCAAAGTTGAAGCAGTTTTTTTAAATCAAGCACAAATCCACTCAATCTTATCTTGATCAGATATGCATGTATGTAATTTCATTTTGTTTGTGATAAAAGTGCATGTTAGAAACACATTCCCACGCCTATTTAACTGGAAATTGGGGGTTCCACTTGGACCCTTTGTTTTCATTGTACATTTCTTTGAAAGCTGTAGGTTTTTCAAAGTACAAGGTTGTGTCAAAGTTTGCCATCTGACTACAAGGGCACTTGTAAATCATGTTAAGATGTAACTGCATCTGGACTGTACATACTTTATAGTAATGTACCATACTGGTCTCAATCCTGAATTTCAAAATGTCATTACCATTTTATATCATGGATTCGTACTTGATGCATATCTAGAAGAAAGTGCAAAAAATTACCGATTATTCTAATTTCCATTACATGTACAAAATAGCATAATTGTCTGTGTTTTCAAAAAAGGTATGTTCTTATATAGAGCGGTATCCAGTCCTTGGGACTGTTCAAAGCACTTTACACTTCACTAATTGCGGTCAAAAGAAATGACCACCATGAAGGTTTATATCACTTTTAAATGATCGGACTTGCTCATTAACAGTTTTATATGTGTAGCTATGAGTAGCTTGATTCATAATTTATCATTACATCTATGGCAGAGTAAAAAAACATTACCATTCCTGTTGTTAGAGTTATACTGAGGCCATTAGGTCTTTCTGACATGATGTAGTATCAACTAAATCAATATTAATGATCAATATGACTATACAATGTACTTGATGCATGCAATTGTACCTTCTGCCAACGGTCCAGTTGTGTGAGGAAGGCAGCACACACCTGCCACACACACACAAGCTGACCTGCACCAACTGCCAATTCAACATTCGAATCAACAGCCGGGTCAGCATTTAGTACACACAAACTGGCGAACACAGATTTTGGCAGATTTTCAGTCAGCAGTTGGCGATAATGCCAACTAGTCGGTAGGGGTGTGCTAGGTAGAGCAACCACTGGTTGTGAATTTGTACTTCATGCCACATTTTAGCCACTTTGACATTATGTCTGCTCTCGTCTGTAGATCTAGCAATGCAAAGCATTTACCTGTGTAATTTCATAGATCACCAATAGACTTTACAAATTGGCACAACATTAATTTTATGGGTGTTTTTTATTTGTTATACATTCATATTTAGGTGGGTTTGTACTTGATGCTTAAACTTTTTTATGTCATAACAAAACATCCGAAAAATTAGGGACAAGTACATATTTTCTAAATGATACACTTCTTTAGAAAACAGACAGAACCATTTAAACCTCACATACCATTTTAAACATTGTGTACCACAAAACATCAAATATGCCAAAACTGCTGTAATTAATGAGCATCAACCTGGGTTAGTTCGGATGTTGTAAACTGTTTAGCAATTTTGGCTAAAACCCCCAATTTCTGTTTAGCCAAATTTTTTTAATGTGCATCAAGACAACAAATGTATGTATTCCACATGGTTTTCAATGAAAATGTTGGTGGCCAAAATGGGTAACTTTTTTTGCCAAATCTGATGCCATGTGGCCTATGGGCCAAATGGCCACTGGTAGCACTAAGCCTATTCGACCATATACATATGCATAGATGGGTGTAAAGGTGTGTGTGTGTGCGTGCGTGCGTGCGTGCGTGCGTGCGTGCGTGCGTGCGTGCGTGCGTGCGTGCGTGCGTGCGTGCATGCGTGCATGATATAGCCATCTGTCAACCATAAGTTGTGTTTACATGAGGCTATATCACTGCAGCGAAGAAGCGATTGCAGCAACATTAGAAAAGGTCATGGCTGATTCATACTGTACACAACATCACTTAAAATAGGATCAGTTGAGTTTTATTTCATGCAACATTGCCACGTCACACTGCAATGACTTACAGTAAACACGGATGATGAAGCTGCAATTTGGTCACATGCGACAGCATCGGCTTGTAGCGACAATATATCATCTCATGTAAACCAAGCTTTAGGTACCAAAATGTGTCTAGGCACTAGTAGACAGATGTCTAGGCACCAGTAGGTAGGATATGTCTGGGCACTAGTGGGTAGGATATGTCTAGGCACCAATGGGTAAGATATGTCTAGGCACCAGAAGGTAGGATATGTCTGGGCACTAGTAGGTAGGATATGTCTAGGCACCAGTAGGTAGGATATGTCTGGGCACTAGTGGGTAGGATATGTCTGGGCCCTAGTGGGTAGGATATGTCTAGGCACTATTGGGTGGGATGTCTTGGCATTTTTAAAGGTGTTCCATTCATAATGCAAAACAACAGTTACCATTATTATTGTTACCTTACCTAGGGTGCCACATAGGAGTTGGACTTGGCTAAACTTGTGAATAGAGGCTGCCCAAAATACCATATTTTGAATCACTAGATAACAAATACATCTTAATGCAAGGCATCCTGGGATAATTGTCAACAATATGTCTGTATGTGGTTTATATTTCCATTGATACCGTAGAATCTACCATGAGTTTCAGTGTTGTATCATACACTGTGATGTGGTCTACCTATACAATTGAGTGTCCAGTCATTTAAAAATAAAAGGAATAATTAGAGACCTGTTCATACAACTCTTTTATCATATCCTAAAGTTTTTATACATAAATGGGTGGAAGTCTGTATGGAAGTTTGCAGCGATCAACCAAGATGACGGGAACTAGGAACCTCTACGATGACGTCATCTTACCAGGACGCCATCATTATTAATACTGATCAAGTCATCTTGACAACACTGCAAAAGCTCTACAGGTAAAAAAATTTGCGAAATGATAAAATAATTGTATATGAAAACAAACTTCTCTGAGAAAAGTTAAATAATTTGACACATAATAAGTTACCTTTTTTATTTTTATTTCATTATTCAAATGTAAGAACGTCAGATTTTTGCTAGATTTTGTGATTTGTGTTAAATAGCAGTACGAGTGTCAACGTATTTTTCACTTTGGCCTAATAAGGTAGCAAATTTTACAGGGCACATGTCATGTGCTCCCTAAATCTAGCCTTGTTGGTATTTCCGTCATTTGAAGAGCATTGTTGTAGGACGTTATCATATAGGCCTTAAAGAGACTTTGAAATACTTTCAATATGATTTACCACATGGTATTAAAATCACTTGGTAAGTCGGTATAAACCATCAGTTAAACAATTTAACCAACTAACTTTATCTCTATCTAGACTTACTTTGAACATCAGTCTTTTTAAATGCATAGATGAGCCCCAATGGTTTGATCCAACACTGATCAAAATCATGTAACTATTCACTGATCTGTAACTGTTCAATTACACAAAGTCATTCATCGTCTGCGATTTCCTCTAGCCTTATTTATTAGAGGTTAGACCACAGTGCAAAACTGCATTGGTGACCATGTTAACATTTTGTTCGATTATAAGAAAACATGACCATAAAGTTTCTTCACAGCAATTATAATCATCTTATTGACATGCTGACCAAGTTTTATTAAGATCACATACCTCCTGCTCTTTTTAAACACTCCCACATGCGATGCCCATCAATATTTACAAAAATTGCAACGTATTCATGCACCAACGTGGACCATAACAGAAAAATTCCCATAAATCCCTCCTTCTGTTAAACTGTAAAGGAATGCACTATTTCACAGCGAACAGCTTCTACAAGCAAACCTGTGAATATGCCTGCTCAATTGTATTGATGTCACATCGTATGAATTGTTTAATTTCACATATCACAATTTAATACGTGTGAAACAATAGGTCAACTGTGGTCTGACCCATATAATTTCACCCTAGCCTGCTATGGTAAAGTACTTAGTAATTTATTTAGTTGAACACAGCTACTTCGGTCGTTTCTTCTACACTTTATTATACGTATGTACATCTGCATAAAGTGATATTCTCTGTTGTCAAATGGTTATCCTAAAGGCGTTCTCAGCAATAACAAACTGTCGCCTGGCTAAAGCTACTGAGTTACACAGCCAACTGAAACTTACCTTCAAATATAAAACAAAGCAGAAATCTGTGAACAGCATGAATTTCATTAATTAGCCAGGCAGCCAGTGGTAGGTCTAGCAACATCTTACATTGTAATTTTGGCAGTGCTGCCGCCTGGAGACTATACTGCTCACTACTTTAGAATTGCAACATCAAGTGCTGCCACCTAGTGAATGTGCGCCCAGTTGAACGTTATTCAAAGGGGAAAAAACTGGCTTATCAGTTTTTATTCTCACACAAACATATCCAACTTGTACTTGTCATGAATATCACTACTCGGAATGCCAGACACTAATTATTATCATGTTTCAGCTTTGTAATCAAAACTAATGGCATTACATGGAATTAAATAACAGGTATGTGAATCACAGATAATACATAAATCAGCGTTATTACTAATTACAAAGTAAACCTGCTTGTAGTGACATGCATGCATACAAACTACTGCATGTTGTCCGCACGCACACACGTGCGCACACCTGCCAAGTGAGAATATGACAAACACAAGAAAAACACCAACACCAGAAAAAACTCAACAAACCGGTGTGCTTGTTTCAAGCCATTTATGTGCAACGAAAGCAACATCCCAGATATATTCACAGTGAATACAGGAGAGAATGTTTATTTATATATCACCAGGATTACTCAGTTATTGCAAAATCTGTCCTCGTGTAAGCCTATGTGTGATCAATGAATAGCTGTGCTAGGCTTCTGCAGTGTGACACAATTGCCAGTTTTTACAATCCGAGATCGATGAGCCCTATATGGCGAGATGTATCAGCAATTATCAGTGAACCTAGTTATAGAGGATCACCTCATGCGCACTCACTCATAATTATAGAGGATCACCTCATGCACACTCACTCATAGTTACAGAAGATCACCTCATGCACACTCACTCATAGTTACAGAAGATCACCTCATGCACACTCACTCATAGTTACAGAAGATCACCTCACGCACACTCACTCACAGTTATAGAAGATCACCTCATGCACGCTCACTCATAGTTATAGAGGATCACCTCATGCAAACTCACTCATAGTTATAGAGGATCACCTCATGCAAACTCACTCATAGTTATAGAGGATCACCTCATGCACACTCACTCATAGTTATAGAAGATCACCTCATGCACTCACTCAGTTATAGAAGATCACCTCATGCACACTCACTCATAGTTATAGAGGATCACCTCATGCAAACTCACTCACAGTTATAGAGGATCACCTCATGCACACTCACTCATGTGTTCACGCATGCACACACACACACGCACACACGCAAGCACTCAAGATGAATTCCCAGTCTTGCATTTCACTTTGGCACATCATACGTTTTTATGTATTTAATGTTATGCTCGACTTTCTTTCTTTCTTACAAAAATTTCTGACTGTAGATCATTGGTTATATTAAACCGTGGTCAGACTTGTGGGTCAATTATATTATATCAATTCCAATTCCACACCAGTTACACGTCATTTTTTAATTATACCTCAAAAATATCAATTCGAAAATACCAATTTCAATTATGCATTCCTATCAAAATAACAGTAGACAAAACATCTATTTTAGAACAGAGCTACGTATTTGATTTCAGCATTATTATGGTACATAATTGCAAACAAATATATGGGCAATTCCGCCAAATGGTCAACCTTACCATAATTTTTTTAATTTGGTTTATCTATATAAATATGGTACCATTTTGAAGATAAACATTTGTACTAAAGGGAAATATGATGGCTGTATCAATCATTGCATGAATCACAAAATATTTGTTGTCAAAGACGGTGGTATAGAATATGCGACTTTTCAGATAAATTAAACTTTCTGAAAAACCTAGAGTTTCATCATATTATCTTTTTTGTTCCCGATTTTTATTATGTAGTAATAAGATAGGCTGACATGGCAGTCTAACTGTCAAATTTGATTTCTCTATGTTCAGCATGATTACAGGAATCCTGGATCCAATTTGGGTCACATCAGGCATGTACGTCCACAAACTTTTTATTGTATTGTCTAATAGTTGTTTTTAAAAAAATTAGGCAAAGTACATTTTTACTCCTGAGTATGCAACAAGTACATAACTTTATTTTATTGATCACAGTTCATGGTTTATCTTCGTTATGGACATACACGTTTTATGTACGTCCATAACACAATTCTCAACAGTACAAAGTTGATAGGACTACCACAAATTTGATCTACACTGGATACATACCAAATAACTCACCATGTGGCTTTATAGGAGAGAGTGAGAAGTGATTCTTGTTTTGAGTCGATAGTTGACGAGATAATGCATTTCCAGCCTCCAAGTTGTGCACACCATAACATGTTACAGGTGTCATCATAAAACAAACCACTGGTATTAGTACTATCATCACATTTTAATGATAGTTGTTTTAATAAATAATAGAAATGTGTAATTGTTTGTTCTGTTTTAATTCCAAATGCGTTTATGTGAAATGTGACAGTGGGCAGTGTGTCGTTGGGGACCAGAAGTGAGCATCTATGGGTAATTGTGCAAATTTGCATAAAACCAACATGGCGCCAAACAAGACTAGCATACCCTATAGACACGGTTTTCACTTACCAGGTAATGCTAGTGCTGTCACAAGGGAAAATTAGTACGCCCAAACACTGGAATTGTACATCAACTGGTATATCAATATTGACATATCAAGAAGCACATACAAATGAAATACATCCTAGCAAAGGAATTTGATTAACCAAGGTCCAAGGATATGTGAAAAAGTGTGTCCCAACTCCTAAGAACAACAAGAAAGTTTATTTCCTAAGGCAGTTTATCTTTGAATTCAGTATCTTTTCACCATAGTTGGAAGATTGGAAGAACTGAAACAATGCTTTTAGATGACATACTAAAATTAATTAGTTTATTGTAACTACTTTCAAGACTTACAGATAAACAGAGCAAAATAAATTATTTTCAAAAATACCATAATGAGAACATTGATGGGAAGAACAACTATTTGAGCGCATGAACATCATTTTGTTCTTTGATAACATAAAAGTCAGTTTTCTTATAACATCAAATTCAGTTTGCTAGAGTTCTAATGAGAGACTATTTTTAGATGTCACAATTATATATTGGGTCTGTTTCTTTAGTAGCTATGCCTTGATGAAAGGGCTTCCTGAGAAGCCCAATAGATTTTGACTTTGTTCACAAAACATTAAATAAAAGTATATGAATATTCTGATTCTTCATAATATATGCATTTTAAAGTTTTATTTAAATCATTAATGTTTTGAAGTTGAAATTATGTAATTTGTGCATTTTAAATAGTGAAATGTGAAGCATACATCCATAACAGGAAAGTGTACGTCCATAACAACTTACACATGAACCTGTGACCTAGATACTAGATTTCTGCTTTATTCGGATGATTAGTCTAGTGTACAAATACATGTATTCACACGTCACAGTTTTTGATACGTTTGAAGTAATATTAAAAAATAATTTTCTCTGAGTACGACCATGACGGGGCTATTTTTATAAGATTTCCCCAAAATGAGTAAAGCTGGAGATTTATCACTTGGCATGTTAATAGTACTAGGTAAGTTACACATTGTCCATTTCAAAATCCAATTATGTTGTGTTGCATGTCTTGACAGTGTCCAAAAGTTTCTGAAATGTACGTCCATAATGCCGGAACTACCCATATGCAACATAGTATATTTTATTGATCATTTGTAGCAAATAATTTGAGTCCAAAATGCACTTGATGTAATCGAAAAAGTATTTGAAAACCATTACATTTTCCTCAATTCTAATTACTTTTAAAAACAAAACACCAATTCCAGAATTGGAACTGGTGTTTCAATTAGAATTAGTGTAATTAACCCCAAGTCGGTGCATGGTCAGATAGAGCAAATAATGACCCAATGTTTGGAAGTCTTCATACTCTGGCAGGACGTCGAACTAATAACTGGACAACATTATGTACATACATGCCAACTCTTTATCCACAACCGTTAAACAGCTTGTGAAATGTCATGGTGTTATGGGTCCAGAAGACATTGTTTACGGCTTTGCATATCTTCAACAAGGGTTTTCGTATTACGAGATACGACCCGCATTTGTCAAATAAATAACAGATCACCAGTCCAAGACACACAGAAGATCGACTCTTATGAGTATTTTAGTTGTGTGCAGTCAGCTGTGCTAAAGTCTCACAAGTTCCTTTCCAGCATGTGCGGCAAGTAAACAGACATAGCTAATCATATGGGTTTGTTTATGATCTTACATATTTTTGTTGCCAGTCTCACAGGAGAACACCAGCCAGGGTTCGTATATATGTAGTTGTATGTAGAAATACCTTTTGATGAAGACTAGCAAAACCAACATTAACAATTAAGATTGGCAGGTCGCGGACACCAACGGATTAACCATCATTTAAACTGTCCTATTGTAAACAGGTTTCGAAGACCCTGATTCAACAGACATTTTAGAAGATACGCCTTTAAAAGTCTAGAATCAAAATTAAATGGTCGAGAAATTTTTTTCATGAATTTTGTTTGAGACAAAATTGTCAACACTAAGTTAAAGAAGGGTTTTCGTAGACCCAGGAACCTGCACCAAAAACAAGTGTTATTTTATGACAGCAATTATTATTATCCTTGAAATGTAGCGTAAAGGTGACTTCCTAAACAATATTTACTGAAATTTATACTGCAACCATCTAAAATAGCATGCATAACATGCCTGTAAATCATAGACTGATAATAGTAATCACAAGTAAACATGCCTGCAATGATCGCATATGAACTATATATGCACACACCCACGCGCACACCACGCACGCCCGCACTCATGATCAGGAACACACAAGACTCACGTGCCAATTGAGAACAAGACAAACACAAGTAAAACACAAACGCCAGATAAAACACAACAAACTGATGTGTTTGTTTCAAGTCGTTTATGTGCAACAAAAACATCTCAGATATAATTATTATTCACAGCGAATACAGGATGTTATCTGTGCATGCACATATCACCGTGGTTACTACAAATGATCTGGTTTTCATATACATTATCCAAAGTTATCAAGCCTCAGTGTGTGCTAAAACAGTGGCTTGTAGCAAAATTATTATGCATTACATTTTACATAACGATATATTTATGTGCAATTAATTAAGTGTCCATATTCATAATGCAGTTAACACTTTATGAATGGTTGCAACATTAAATCTACTCTGAATAAAATTGTTTTAATTTATGATAACACGTAAAAAAATGCAGAAAACCTTATATCAATTGGTGGAAAATCTAACTAAATGTAACCACAAATAAAATTTAAAAAGCACATATTTACAGGTAACATTTGTATACCAGGCAAAGCTATATGTTCATTTACAATTACATGATTAATTTACTTTGTCAATTTCAACCTGATGGTTTTCACAGTTAGACGAGAAATCCTTGTTATATCTAGCAAACAGATTAAAAAAAGATTATTTAACATCGCACACATGCACACACACATATGCATGCATGCATACACTCACTCAAGCACGCATGCACACATATTCCCGCACCGACTCTCTCATACACTCACAAATACACGCATGCACACACACACGCACACACTTGTTCATTCAAATTGGGTTCAAATTGGGCACTTTTGACAGTCTAACTTCAAATAGAATGATGGCAAAATACTGTTCATGTCATACAAAAATGGATGATATTTTATTGCAACCATGATTGATATTCCATAGGAAATGTATTGATAAATTTAACAGTTAATCATAACAACGCTTACCGACAATTACAGTAGTAACATATCCATCCCACCTAAAATTGAAAATATAAGTGTAACATTTCTGTAAATCATTGATTGAGAGTATCTAAGTAATAATCATAAAATGTTCATGCATTGTTCTGTATGCATATGAACGTCTGTATACACACATGCACGCACACACGCACGCATGAACCTTCACAGTTACAATCAACACTCACTCGTCAACTGAGAATAAGAAAACACAAGTAAAACACAAACGCCAGAGAAAACTCAACGAACTGGTGCGTTTGTTTCAAGCAGTTTATGTGCAATGAAAGCAACATCCCGGATATATTCACAGTGAATACAGGACATTGTGTCGACCTGGCCATATCGCTTTGGTTACTACAAATGATATAGTTATCAAGACTCTGTGACTTCTAGTAAACCGCATGTGGGCACACTGGTACAAATATATTTAATTTCATGGAAAAGAAAAAAATAATTCTAACTTTTTCTGGCACTACACATTCAATGAACAGCTGGAAAAATTACCCAGGGAATCTAATTAATGACATAAAATGTCATTAATAAACTATGAATATTTTTTCATAAATAGCTACATAACTTTGTTGGAGTCATGTGGTTGTTCGGATACGAGTCTATTAAACTAACTTCTACCACATGAAAATGGACTTTCATTGTTTTTGCTTCTTCAACAACATAATATATTATGTTGTGGAATAAAAACAACGAAAGTCCATTTTCATGTGTTAGAAGTTAATGTAACAGACTCATATTCAACCAATCGCATGGTGCAGATCAAAAAGAACTTCCATTGTTTTTACTCTTCAAAGGCAATAAGTACAACACACACAGTCAACTTACACGCTCAAACATTCACTCACATGCACAAGCTCTTGCACGCACGCACACATTTGCTTCCTCACTCAAGTTCGGTTCCTAAACAAATTTACCTTCAAAACTAAATTATGGCAACATGTTTTTGTTATTCATAAATAGGGTATTTTATTGCAACAATAATGATTATTCCTTACAACACTTAATATTATATTAATAACATAACCACTCTACCTAAAACTTAATGTATATTACATCCATACCAGTCCTCAGGGAGGTTTGGGGGGTTCAAATGAGAATATTTTGTTTAATTTTTTTTTTAAACTTCAGAAATCCCTGGTTGGTTGTGTATGCTCGAACCCCCTTTTCAATACCCTGAATATGGACCTGATATTTGTAAATCATAGATTGATACTAGTAATCACAAAATATGCCTGAAACGCTCTATGTGCACCTAAACTATTGTACACAGGCAATTGTACACCTCTCACACAGGCTCCGAAATACACCAGACTCACTCGCCAATTGAGAATAAGACAAACACAAGTAAAACACAAACGCCAGAGAAAACTCAACAAACTGGTGCGTTTGTTTCAAGCAGTTTATATGTAATGAAAGCAACATCCTAGATATATTCACAGTGAATACAGGACGTTGTCTCAACCTCACCATAGGGCCATGGTTACTATAAATGGTATGGCTTTATACTTAACAAGACTATGTATGTGGTAAAACAGTAGCAAACTGCAAAATTATTAAAAACAAATATATTAATATATTTCTATGCAATTATGGGACAGTGCTTTCACCTATGGAGCATCTTAATGACTATATATTTAGGTATTCTCCACCTGATTCAATAACTTTAAATATACCTATTCAAATGCTTTTATACTATACTACACATACTATTATGAATACGTCATAAAATGTTATAGTATATTAAAAAATGTACTCACTGTTGCAAAATCATAATGCCTGGTCAACAACCTATCTGCTCTATGCTTATATCAGCAAGAATGTATTTTTAAACAGCACGTTCTAAAGAAAAACATTTGACAAAAATAAAAAAGATCTGGCATCAAGGGGCACGCACTGTAGTCACGAGGGGGGAGTGTGGAAGGGGGTTTCCCCTCCTGATGGAAGGTTTTTTTTCAATGTCTATATAGGTACATTTACTGTATTCTGGTGAATTTTCTAGTGAATTTTCTACATGAAATTGCGGTTGGGCGATATATCTGGATTCAAAACGAGTCAATTTAATTTTTAACCTTGAAATAGCAGTTTTGAGGTAGACTTTGATTTGAAAGTGGGAATGCGAGATTCTTTAAAAAAAAATTTAAGCAGTTCTACCCCCAAAGTAGATGACTTGGCCACTCTGCATTCATTCTTCAAGCAATAGTTAGAACTCATTTAGAATACTGTATACAAGCATGGAGACCATATCGCAAGAAGGATATAGATATACGCTTGAACGCATACAAAGGAGAGCAACTAAAATGATTCCAGAACTTAGAGACCTTAGTTATGAAGAACACCTGAAAGAATGTGGTTTAACAACTCTAGAGACAAGGAGGTTAAGAGGAGATCAGATTGAAGTTTTTAAGATATTGAATGGGTATGAAAATATTGATAGAAATATGTTTTTCTCACTCAAGAAGGATAGCAGAACTAGAGGACATGAGGTAAAATTAGTAAAGGATCAATGTAGATTGGACATCAGGAAGCACTCGTTCTCACAGAGGACAATAAATGAATGGAAAAAACTGTCTACAGATTGTGTAACTGCTAGCAGCGTGAATATGTTTAAAAACAAGGTTGACACATATATCAGGAGGGCAGGTTATAAGTAGGTGAACATTGTTGGACTCTCGATAAGCCAATGGCTTCCTTGTCCACTTGCCATCTGGGCCTTTGGCTTGGATGGCAAATCTTGTTCTTGCTCATTCATGCTTCACTTTAAGCTGTTTTAACGTCATGATTAAATATAAATGTATCGCAAAATAAGTACTGTTATTTTTGTAATTAATGCATCTTTATGCAACTCCTGCACAAGATGGTCCATTTGCAAGCACTGAGCATAATAGTAAACAATTAGCATAGATTACCAAAAATGCCGTCTTCTACAAACTAGTTAGTGCTATCTAGTTTACAGCAGTATTCAAATTGGTAAGAGGTACTTGCATCTCCATCCATGTATAACAAACATTCATCATTAAATTGCAGTTTTTTGGTTTGGAAGCTAGCCTTTTATGAAGGCATTTCTCGTTTTATATTGTAACCTATCAATAATGATGCGTATGTATGCGTATTGGAGTGCATTATGACTAATCACAAGCCAATAATGCCGGCATGTATCCATATGACCATCGGTACTTCATGCCTGTCTCACATACACACACGCACACACACACACACACACACGCACACGCATGCACGCACTCGCCAAGTGAGAATAACACGAACGCAAGAAAAACACTGACACCAGAAAAAACTCAACAAACCGGTGTGCTTGTTTCAAGCCGTTTATGTGCAACGAAAGCAACATCCCAGATATATTCACAGTGAATACAGGACGTTGTCTGCACGTGCGCACATCACTGTGGTTACTGGAAATCGCATGTTTTTTATAATCATCATTGACAATTACGTTTAGTCTGCAAGTCGCATATAGCACACTGCTTTTAGGCACATATTAATTAAATATAATATTATGTGTTTTATGGTGAATTAAAACCCTGCCCGAGCTCATTGTTACTACCTAAATGCCATAAAGTGATACATTTTGGTAAGTCAGGACAACCCTAGTTGTCAGTTTCCCAGAAAAAAAACGAAGGAAACGTTTCATGTTTTTGCACAAAAACTCATTTTCCAGCTGTATGCCAGACAGTAATATCACCCCCATATCGATGTTCAAATAATTTTTTTTTACAATTTTTATCACTTTAATGCAAAAACACAATTCTACACAAAACTGTAAAACCGAATTTTCTTTTGCTTTGCTAAATGTAACAACGATTATCTAATGGGTATGTAAACCAACACCTAGAGTTGTATTCTGACCGCCTGCACTATGCCAATTACTGCTAACATGTAAGTAAAGTATAGTAACCTCATGTTCTATGTATAGCTTCCAATAACGACCAGCGTTGGGGAATTGGGAGACGACGCGTTCGTACACCGGCCTTGCATCTTCCACCCTCTTTGTCTGTAAAGTAACAAGGAAAGAAACATGTTAACACATCTACGAGGTATTTGTGTGCATACTTCCACCAAGGAGTAACTGAGAATGAGGACACTTTATGCGAACATTTATTTTAGTTATTTATTGTAATTATTTATTATAACTATTTATGTAGTATAATTATTTATTAATTAATCTTAATTGAAAACTCTATTTTTTATTATATATTTTAACTATATTATACTTTTTAATTGCATGTATGTTTTGTACACGCCTGTGAAAGGGCTGGTACCAGGTATGTGGCGCTGGCATAAATTTTAGTAATAATTACGCAATCAACAGCTGCTAATTTAACGGTACAAACTCCGATAATTTTTAGCGTGAAATCATATTATAAACATCTGTCCCAACATCTTGGCCAGCCAAATGTGTTTTAATGAACTACAGTTTAATATATTATTTGATTGTTATCTGTTCATGAACCTTGCTATTCAGCAAGCAACGTAAAGATAATATTCAGACCAAACCATTAAACTAAATAGACAGCAGTTAAATTATATTTTAGATTTCAATCGTGATTCATTAAAAAACATTCGGGTTGCTAAGATGTTAGAATATATAATTTATATTATGACATAATTTTATTATAGAAACTAACCACCAGAAATGAAGATATTTAGACAATCTGAGTCCGACACAATAAAATATGTAATGCTTGATCATACTTTAAGGCAAAACTTGATTCATTATCTCATTCACAAAGAATGCTACAATGTAGATTAACTGGAGGCCTATATTTCTCATTTACAATATTTACCGTAAACACTGTTACAAACTATAAGACTTCGAGAACACATATACTGGTTAATTTCCTTCACAACATGCATGAATTCTCAGGGAAGGGTGATGTTCCTGGCATGCTTACTTGTGCATCCCTGATCAGGGCACTCCAAGCTTCCGTATCATAAGGATAAGCCGCAATTCTCTTTTCCGCCTTCACCAGTTTGTTCGGGATGTATCCCATATCCTGCAAATGTAACACATTGCCACATTTTGTCACTTGAAGATGAACAGTACGTCAATCACTCTCTGAACCACAAACGACACTTCAATTCCCAGATTTATTTTAATCGCAAGCATACAGTATCTGCAATGAACTCCAAAAACATATTTCGCCTCACAATTCTTAAAAAATTAGGCACTACTTCAAACTCGATATTGGCTAATCTCTGTTAATGTCAACACGTTGGATAACATAACCTAGTCAACGACATCATCAAACCAGAGAAAACATTAGCCCAACTGCAGTCAACATTACACATTACAATGTCTAGACAATTTATTCTCCATCCTTTCTTCAACGGATCAGCATACATCCCCAGCCATATTTGCATTTACCGATATCATTTCGATAACAATAACAAGGTATCCATTCTAAAAGGATCACGAGTCACCAACGAATGCAGATTATAAATATAAATTATAATGGATTTAACCATGAACTAAATTATTTACATCTCATAAAATGCACAATTAAATAAGTGGCCACAGCAAATCATTTTAATTATTAAACAAAAATTATTCTAGTTATCTAATAGATCTCAGTAAAATATTTATCAAACCAACACAAGCATCGGATACTGTAACAGCTGCCACTAAAATGGATTCGGCCTTGGCAAAAATGACCATTGCATCTTTCAAGCGGTATTGCGTCCAAAGTGCTTATGATATTATTCCTAACACGAGACCTTCAAATAAATTATATAATCTAGTTTAACAAACATCATCTCCACGTACATAAGGTGTATATTAGAGTTGTTGAACATATACGATCATGATATTGTTGAGAAATAAGACAAATTATAAACATGGGAGATTTTTATAAAGAATTGTTATATAATTCACATGGAACATGTAGAAAGTGGTGTATTTAAAACAGCACCATTACTTTGATATTGAGACGATGGCTGTAATTACATAGATAAATGGTGTTTCAATTCGGGAAGACAGAGTGAAATTCAATGACTAACAAACCGACATGATGCTAAGAAATAGCTGACAGGCCAAAAATACATACACGTCTGAGGTATGCATCATCATTTGCAAGAGCTAGATGTAAATATTTGAAAACTGTTTACAGATGATTCAGCATACAAAACACGCCATAAGAGAGATGGTCCAAGCCTATGTACACTTTCTAAATGTTTACCGTGTCAGCCACATGGCAATCACAGTTGATACTACGTCTACAGGTGTCCTTATGTCAAGCTGCACTCAGCTGTTATCGCCAATTATCCCACACATTTTGTTCTTATCTCACTCAGTTTCATTTCTTTGTTTTCCAATGTCCGTGGTGTGATTTCTATGTATTTGGGGACGGTACAAATATAAAGTGCCAATATGTATGCAACTGAATAATTTTTAATAAACAAACTGCAGAAAAAATTATGTTGCTACACTGCTATTAAAGTAAAAATAATAATGACCGAGATGTTAGTGAAGAAATTAAAAATGATGGACTGCTTCACAACAATTATCAACTATTATTGCTAATTTTTTCCATCGCATTTTATATTTTCTGGAGGTTATATTCACACAACAGCTAAATCACAAAAATCAAGCAAATTTTTTCCATGTGAAAACTTGGATGTTACATAGTATCTACTAACTAGTGTGCCTTTGATGGTTTAACATGAACCATACGCAGTGGAGGGACATCCCACTGCCTGTAGATTTGGGGGATGCATATGGTTTCGATAACCAAGATTTCTGTCTGATCACTCGTCTCTTATGTCGCATTCGTTCAATTGCATTCAAGTTCATTGCAGAACGGGTTGCATTTCTGCCGGCAGAAACCTGTTTTCGCTGAGAGTGGCAGAAACCGTTACAAACCTGTTTCTGACACTTTCTGCTAGTGGAAAAAGGCAGGAAGTGTTGAAAACATCCAAAAGCTGGCTAACATAAACCACATAAATGTGAAACAATGCATTTATATGAAAGCTGAAGGCCTAATCAAGCAATGGAGAAACATATGAGGTCACATTTAAAATTCTTGGCTTTTTATGTATTTACCCGTTTTTTTCCACCAAGAGCGACCTTATAAAATCAGGCACTAACCCTGGAATCATTTATATTGATCTAGATGAACATGGAATTAGTCCTAATTACAATTTCTTGATTGTAATTATCTTTTTTTGTTTTTTAATTTTTTATAAATGGTAGTTTCTGACAGTTAATGTCGCTTTTGGCATCATACACTTGTTTTCATCGAGACAGTATATACTGCAATTTATACCGGCATTTACCACCACATGGTGTAAACCATGCAACCTTTATTGAGGGCTTTGACAAATTATGTTTGGTTACTGTAGTGTTACATTCTATACACTTGTCTTTGAGCTTAGTGTCTCTCACACACTGCCAACATAATGTGCATTTCTAAAAGTCGCACAGTTTTTGGTACAGAGATTCCAGACTGTGCAGACAGACAAACGAAATGAAAGCAAGATTCTCAATTACTGAATGGCTAATATTTACATTTCTCTATAAAAACCTCAAATTCCTTTGGCTTTAGTTACCAGAGTTGAAGTGCTTATTCGAGTATTGGCTTTCTGCCATGTCATTTTTTTGGTTATATAAATGGACTACCCAAGAAGTTGGCATTGCTATAGTAAAAAAGTTCAACGTAGAGTTACCTAATTTACAAAATGAAAGGTTCAAATTAGCCAACAGGCACTGACGTTCATTGTAGTCTTGAAATCAATTATCTGGAACCTCACCTAGGTTCTTGAAATGTGAATAAACTTGCAGAACAAAATGCTTCTACCCAAAAAATAATTTTAAAAACTAGTACATTCTATGCAGATTTTCCAAGTGGACACTTGGCAGAAAGTTTTTTTAAGGACGTTTAAGTTAACTTGAACAAATATTTTGCAGTAGTTGCGCGACCTATCAAATTACCTTTTACCCAAATTATGCACAAGTTCTGATATGTTTCTACATCTGGCCCGACCACGAAAAACATGAACATTTGCAAGTGAAGGGATTTTCATATTTTTGGCCTTATTAAGTTTGATCACACCCATAGCTCGTTAAATTAGATCATACAATCGTATGTATATAATCTTAATCAAGCCAAAAACCCTGAACATTAATGGAAAACATTTCAAATAAAAGGAGCTTTTTGTTTAAAAGAGGGAGATCGGGAGGATGTTTGAAAAATTACCAAAAAGCAGGAAATCTACTGCCATATTGGGAGATGTGGGTCTGTTCATGTAGTAGTAGCAAAATAATGTCAGAACAACCATTGTTCGTCAATGATGCAGTGTTAATGACAGCACGAAACTGTAACAATGCAGTCACAGAACACATCTTTTGCAGCATTTGATTTATCTGCAGTATTTCATGACTGCAAGATTCTGTCCGAATTTACTTCAAATGGTTTAGTACCTTCACGCAGACCACTGTATTATCAAAAATGTTTCATATGTGTTAAACATGATGAGGAAAAGACCGAGAATTTGCAGAAATAATTAGCAAATACAAACAGATACATTTAAAAACTCCTTCCGCAATTGATTTAGCCCTTTGTGAATCAGGTTTGCTGACATTCAAATCTGTAGTGTGTGAATCGTCTAAGTAACATCTTGAGAATACTTTGTTTAAAAAAATCATTATATCGGGGTAACATGTGAAAGTGAATGGCTGCACACCGATATTCAGCCTCCAACCTGCCGAACGTGTCAGTTTGTGTTTTTTTGTGAGATGAAAACTCCCTCATCAATTCATTTAGTCATTGTGAATCACGTTTGTTATGTTCATAGGAATAGCTGTAGTGTGGATCGTTTACATAATATTCATAGTCACTTAAACCTAATTAATCATCAAACAAATTGATTTTTATTTTAGATCGGGAAAATTGCAAAAACAAGCTAGCGTATTTCTTGGCAAAATTAGTCTGAAACGAGACAAGGTCAAGGCCCAGGAAAAAATCGAAATGCCAAGGCAGCTTTAAATAACGACATAATTTAACCAGTAGTGACAGTAGTCAGTACTACTAGTCACAGATAGTCATACTGTTGACGTTTCTGCTAAATTTAAAATAAATAGTGCATGAATGATGAAAAACGAGTTTAAGAATTAAGTTTGAATTCTAGAATCAAGTAACTGCTACTAATAAATGTATCGAGGAAAGTAGTCCGTTGTCGCGTATGGGTCAACAAGTGGAGAATCACACAGAACTGTGCCACTAAGAGTAAGACATGTGATGCTAATGGGTAACCTTTGACTTTGTCGAGATTACCGATTCCGCTCCCCTACTCACCTCCCGCGGAAGCTCTGTCGCCAGCGGGGTCGCCAGCAAAGACATTTTAAAAGCACAGCAACAGAGATAACCGAATGTATTTTAAATGAAAAGAATGACTGACACTTTACGCGTACTCAGATGATGTTATTTATTCAACAACAACCCCAAGTTAACCCTTAAATATTAATAATCCCGCGTCGCCACATAAACAATGCATGCTCAGAAGAAAATGGCTACCACTAAAATGCCCGTATCTAACATTAGTCCTGTCGTAAACTTTTAGTATTAGTTTATATTGCATTTACGATTACAGTATCATCGACAGTATTGTAGTGAAAACTTCTTAAGTATGAATGTTGTTTGATACAGACTACGTCAATAAACGCATTATGATTAAATACAAAAATTATAAACGCTGACGATAAATTAATACACTGGCAGATGTCAGCACCTTACATGCAACGTCCGTTTTTACAACCACCAGGTGGCGTCACTGTATATGTGTGCATACCGTGTACGTACGAGTGATTTGTGTTGACATCAGGTAATACAATGCGTGCATACACACAGGTGCATGGCCACCCAAGGGCGAGTGATTCATATTCGCTTAAATAAATATTACTAAGCTGATATTGTGTCAACAATATGATCCTGCCAACTACGGTGAAACTTGAAGGTGTTATATGCATGTATTGCATTAGCTGGAATTCGCCATTCGGTGTAACTATAAATAATATTAATGCAACCAAACTGCGGGTGTACCCGAAAAACAGTATTGTCACGACCAAGTGTACTTTTGCTCGCTGTGTTGTTATAAGGTTACCTAGTTTTCCTCGGAAGGTTAACGGGTACGTCCCTAAATTAAGTCTATAGCGCAGCCTACCGATATAGCTGTGGATATAGACCCATCTAATAATGGAACCAGTTTGATATTTTGCAACAAAATTTTCTACGATCTGCCGAATTCCGAACATTCAATGAAATCACATACATCGTACTATCTAGGGGAACCCAGAACTACGAGGCGGTGTTCTAGACGCCCAGGGCCCATGCAGTTATTCTTGTTTTCCAAGGTGTTTGGTTCCTAATCCATTCACCGCGTCAAAGCAACATCGGAAAGCAGTGATACAAAAAACAGATTGCAATACATCTCGCTACTAATGTAATAATACGCACAATGACTTATGCCGCGCGTTAACGTGGCTTCAACCCGCCGTGCACGTGCATTAATGCAGTTATAGTAAATCTAGGGCCTATATAAGCACGCCGTCAACAAGCACGTTTATCTCCCACGGCTTTGGGGTGATCCCGTGTCACGATAAACGCAAGCAACAGTCGAACTTGTATCGGAATTAGCAGAGTAGGTCAAAGGGACAAACAACAACCCGGTGTGGTGACAATGAGCCGTCGCTGGTCAGCTGAAAGCAACCAGAAAATAAGCAAATAAAACACGCGTCAACATAACAGCTACACCGCACGCAGCCGGCCGGCTTTTTCAATGCCACGCCGACTGTACACAATGTCAAGCACGTGCTCCGCCGGCCGGTGTCGATGAACGCGCTGGCCTGTCAATCAAACAGTCGCTAGCCAATCCACACCGTGCATCTGTCGGCGTCCCCGGAACGTGCATGGCGCAAGATCCGTAGTAGGTCAACGGATGCCTGGAGGAGCTCGCGGCGCGAGCGATGTAAACATACATTGTGTTGGCGGCGCACGGGGGGCGTTGCATATATTAACCGATTTTGTTGCGCTTCGCTCCGAGAGCACGCCGTTCCGTTTATAGCACCGAATAGATGGATCGAATTGTGTCATCGGCATAGCCGTCGCTTTGGTGTTATGTGTTCGTTTGCTAAGGCTTCGCCGTGAGCCGCCTGTGGAAATAAATACGAATAGCGCGCACGCCGTTTCGTGCATACAAAGCGTACACACGCGTCGTAAATGACAGCTGTACGTCTACTAATCACAACACGTCGATAACGGCAATTTAATCAGTGGGGTTTTCTAGCCCAAAGCCCAGCGTAGGCCAATAAACCACGGATGACATTTCGAGTTTTAACGTATGCACCGGTCGAGACGTGGTAAACAGCTCCGGTATAGTATCTTCCGATGATGTTTATAATGACATGACTGCAACAATTATAAATAAGTTGGGACCTGGACGGGTGGCGGCTGAGTCAGCGTCGCGGCGACCGCTTAGATAGGCGTGAAGGTGTATTCTGTTTCGACAATAAACGCCGACTGTTAGGTTCTTGTTTATTTTTATAGCGCCATAATAGGGTCCGAGTACCCAGAGATAAGAACAATCCAGGGTTTCTGATGACCCCCATGTAATTAGATTTAAAACATGCCTGTAAGTTATACCATTAATTTTCTCCTTCAGTACATATGAAATGCCAACATATCCGTGACTACTCATTTATAGTAAACGTTAAGAGAAGTGTCGTATTGTTTTTTATATAGATTTTCGCATTGAGTGTGCATGGCACTGTTCTGTAAAATATATGGGTTCTTAATTTAACTTCGAAAAAATATGTCTTTGTGGCTGACAACCGTCGTTAGATTTTCTTCGCTGTGCCGTTTCGTCGGAATCAGCGGTGCATAATTCATGTGACACAAAATTCTGACATGAGGACCACTTAAAAGACGCTGAGATAATAATTGTATTTTAGACGGCTATGACCTTGACATATATATATATATATATATATATATATATATATATATATATATATATATATATATATATATATATATATATATATATATATATATATATATATATATATATATATATATATATATATATATATATATATATATATACATAAAACATTTTCAGAGGTGTTAAATAGCTGGGACAAGCACAATCACAGATATAGGCCTAACGTTTAGAATTCCTAACATTTAACACTCGTCACATACGTATGCGTCCACCATATATGACACTTCTTTCTGACACAACAAGTGCTAGTGGACATGCTACAGCCGAGTACGTCACGAACATAGCAATACATTTTTTTGTGTGACCAGACTATTGTTTAATTAGTGTGGTTTATATGCGCCACCTCACGCACGCACACACGCACTTGCATAACCAACACAAAATGAAATTAGAGTTTGCGAAGACGTGTTGAATAAAACATAGAGTTCTGGAGACGAGCCAACTCATAAAGTCGAGCTGCAAAGACAAACCGTCTGCGAGTCCGGGTGGTTTTTATCAATAAACGACTGCGATGATTCAGATACACAGAGAAGCCGTTGCTTCTGCGGTTTCTCGCCTTTTTAAGAACTAGGAGAATATGTTAATTTCGATCACTCTGAATATGCGCGTCACGTGTCGTATAGCCGTACGCGACCCCGGTGAGTTTGTGATTAATTGGAGAAACGGGGCGGGCTTACTTACTTACTTATGTCAGCTACTAAACGTTGTGACGGGATGATTTCCTTCCAATGGTTTCGGTTCTTTAGTGCAGTTAGTAAATGTGTGCCGCTGACTTTTGTGTCTTTCTCTATCATGTTTTGCAGCGTTGTTCTTGGTCGACCTCTTCTCCGAAGGCCATCGGGCTTCCCAAGCAGGACTTTGTTGGCAACTTTGTCAAGACGCATCACATGACGTGCGAGATGAAGACGCCGTTGTCTCACGATGGTGGTGATCCGTGGTAGGAAGCCGTACGTTTCTTGGTTGGTCATGTGACTACGCCATGACACATTTAGGGTTTTCCGCAGCATTCTTGTGTAGGTGCCATCCAGTGCGTTGTCTACAGTTTGTGTTAGCGACCATGAATCGGTTCCATACATCAGGATCGGTTCGACCGTCTTCCCGAAAATAATCTTCAGTTCGGTGAGTCTGCAGATGGGCGCTCTCCAAACTTTGTCAAGGGCGTGAACTTCCGCCCATGCCTGGGCTTTTCTGCACTGGATGTCATGTTGTGAATTTGTGTAGGATCCGAGATATTTAAAATCCGCTACTTTCTCAAGTTGACACTATTATTAGCAGACGGCATGTACTTGGTTTTGCTTGGATTGAGAAATAGTCCAAAAGATTTGGAAGCACTTTCCACTTGATGAAGTAAAAGTTCTGCTTCTTGTATCGTGTCAGCGAACAGAGCGATGTCATCAGCATAATCCAGATTATATAGATGGGAGGCTGGTTGTCTGGTGCGTCGGCGTCTGGTGAGAGTTAGTCCTTCTCTGTTATCAATCGCAGTTCTTAGAGCGTAGCCAAATGCAATGATAAACAGGTATGGAGCGAGATGGCCACCTTCGAGAACTCCTGTGTTAATTTTGAAAGTTGTAATTTCACCTTCGGGAGAGGTGTTTTCATACATTATCTGTGCGGCTTTGACGATCTTCTCTGGGATGACACACGCATGAAGAACCCACATGTTTGTTTATGTTTACTGAGTCAAAGGCTTTCTTGAAGTCGATGAAAATAATGGCCACCTCTTCCTGGTTGTTTCTCATTTCCTTGATGATGCGTCTAAGAGCAAGAATCTGCGAATATGTAGATCGTATAGGGGTCTAAATCCGTTCTGGTTTTGGCGTAAGATCTGTTCTAACTGAGGGCGAATTTTTTTTGCAGCAGTCGAGCTGTTGATTTTAATTAGGCGATTTTTGGTGTTTGGCTACGGTCATACGCAGGGGCGGATCTAGGAGATTGACCAACGGAGGGGCGGGGGCAGCCACCCATGCAAGAGAGTCCGGGGAATGTATTTACTGTTCTTTGCGTGGTAAACGTATGTTCAGACCTCTGGTGGATGATTTGTGAACCGCCATGAGTAATCGTATCATCATATTAATGAAATGACAAAAACAAAATTAGATCAAACGTTTAATGCATTAGTGTATTGCACGTACAGCTGGTGTGCTGGTTAGTGTGCACCATTGCATTCTTCTTGGGTGCTTCCTATTGTATTTGTCAATAATTGCTTGGGAGTCGAATTTGATGTCCTTGTGTACATGAAGTAGCACCTGGTGCACGGTTTTCACCAGTTTTAGTGCAGAGTTGCAAGCTTCACTTGTGACCGATATTAGCATCAGCTAGCGAAATATGCAGAACAGATTTGGGAACATGGAACTGGATGTTGCACCCATTGTTGCGGGGCTTTGTTTCTTCTGACGAATCCCATTTCGTCTTCCACAGTCTGACTTCAGCTGGACGCTGGGGATGGCAAGTCGGTTATGTTGGCATCTGTCAGCTTGCCCACGTTATTGGGTAGAATCTTCAGGTTGAGCACAGCTTTCCACGTGATCGCATTGAATCTCTTGTCAAATTCCTGAAGAAGATGGTCTAGAAATGGTATGGATATTATGCGTCGCCAGTATATTTCTGGAGTGCTTGCTAAGGCCTACGGTGTACTCAAACATGTACCGATTCACCTGGAATGCAGCGATGAATGCAGAGCTTGAGATCACGCAGAGTAGGCCAAAAGCATCCGTCATTGTTTTGGACTCCATCTGTCGCCCTCGTTGTTCGAAATTACATTCAGACAATCAAGGATGACTTCATACATTTCACGAAACTCCCCCAGTGTAGCGGGTCGTATCACTCACATTGTTTCACACAGTAGTTTCACATTTCCAACGCCCACTTCCTTCAACTGTTGATCTCTTCTGTAGGTTCTGGTCGTCGTTGTCCATCTAGCGAGTATTTCAAAAATGCAGCAAGGGTCTGCATGGAGGACATCATGTTTTGTACTTTAGGAACTTTGCATGCCTTGGATAGCGCCAGATTTACGCTGTGGCTAGCACGACGTGCATGTAGGCGTTGAGGCACAATTTTCATGAAATTGGCAGCACCACCATTGACGACACCAGCCATGTTACCAGCTCCATCATACGTCTGGGCTCAGCATTGCGCTGGATTCAGCATGATACCATGAAGACAGCCAATAATCTTCTGGTTGCTAGAAAACGACTACTGGGCATTGGGTGAACTCTATTAGCTTCTCTACTGGTTCACATTATTTTATGTACCTGATGACAAGCTGCTCCATGCTGCTGACATCACGAACCATCAGCCGGGATACCGTAGAATGCAGCACCATTCACTGAAGACTATCTCACAAAGTCCTTTATACTCTTTCATGCACGTGAACAGATCGTTATGTGCAGTTTTTGAGATGTACAGCGCTTTTTAGCCCCTGTGTTCAGCTGCTGGTCTAATACAGAATCCCCGGACATGACACAGATGTCTGTGAGAACTTTGAAGTTCCCGTGACTGATATTCTCCGATGTTGAATGGTCGATGTTGAATGTGTCCTCTCAGAGAGATCATATGTCTTCCATATAATTCCTGGCATTGCATGATCGATGCCAGGAAACCTCTCTCCTTATTAACTTGCTTGCTTGTCTCAGATGTCAATGTCTAGTCAGTCCTCTTTCTTGGGTTTTCATTAGTTGCTAGAAAACGTTCCATCCTGGCAGGGATTTCATTTGATGGTGCAACCCACAGTGATGGTTTAAATCGTGTTTAGCATCCTTCCAATTCCGATATGCTTTATCTATCAAGAGATGACATCAGTCAGTTTGGCCATGTGTTGCAAACAGGATGCAGGCTACATAAATTAATCCATCTGATGTTTGCTTATACGAGATTGTTTCGAACTCATAGAGCCATTCGTTCTTGCATTCTCTCTTGTGAAAGCCCGATCTCCTCCTAGAGTATTTGAAGATTTTGCTGAATGATGAATTACCTTTTAGGCTTGGCAGGGAAGTACCGGTTTCAAGATCCAGTTTTCACGACGGGTGAACTGGTATGACAACTGAAAAATGGGTACCCGAAAAAATACCTTCGATTATCCCGCATTCGTGAGAGGGCGCCAGTAGAGCCAGCAGTGAAAACACAGGTCATCGTTGTCCGCCGAGTTTGCTCCGGCTTTCGATAAAACAATCGTTTTGGCTCTCAGATTAAGTTAGTTATCAGATAAGAGTAAAACCCCAAAACCCCCGGATCCGCGCCTGATGTATATGTTGTTTGCTTAAGAATTCCAGTGCGTAAGTGTCTACATCTATTCATGGAATAGCAGCAAACGTCATTCTCCATTCAACTTTCGTAATTTTTCCGTTTTACGTCGTTTTTTAACGCGTTGTTTTACGGGTCGCCATTTTGAAGTGTCGTTCTCGTTCGCGGTGAGCGCACGCACGAGAACATGTGAAATCACTCGAGAACAGAGAAATAAAATGTGCCTAAATTGGCGGCGTAGTGTGCAACACTTATATTGATTTTACTGTGAATTTTGTTTTTGTTTTTGAAAATAAAAAACAGGAAATTTCGTCCAGAAAGCGAGAAAGCGGGACCAAGGGAAACATGTAAACAGCAATGTTGATAACTATACCAATGCTACAATTAAAATGTAAGATTGGTTCCGTAGATTTGGAATTGCAGCCGTGAACAAAGTCAGACCAGTGAACAAAACACTGAGAAGGTTGTAAGAATGTATTGTCGACCGAAGAGGCATGCTGGGAAATCTTGCACCGCAATGCCACGAGTTGGAATGAAAACATTGGTGTAGCCAAACCGTAGACCCAGATATGGCGACTGGTACCGCGGGCACTGACAGCTGTTTCTGGGCAGCTACAACGTGTTACAAGCGGTTGAGGTGGGAGTAATCCCGGGGGTATTTTGGTGGTAGGGTGAGCGTATGGCTATGCCATGGGACGGGTTGATACCGAAGTGTTCGTGGACGGGGGGAGGTGGGGTGACGGTGGATTCTAAATATGGGAGTTGCCCACAACACACTAATGGTTTCCCTGTGAGAGCAATCATCCAATTTCATCCCTGCACAAAGTACCGATTCAGTTTTAATAATGAATCTTGATTGTATTTGTGTCTTGTCACAAACCTAGGTTTGTGACCATTGTGAGTTGGAGGTGACCATTGTGCGTTGGAGGTGACCGTTGTCAGTTGGAGGTGACCGTTGTCAGTTGGAGGTGACCGTTGTTAGTTGGAGGTGACCGTTGTCAGTCGGAGGTGACCATTGGGAGTTGTAGTGACCATTGTCAGTTGGAAGTGACAGTTGGGAATTGTAGTGACTGTTGTCAGTTGGATGTGACCATTGGGAGTTGTAGCGACTATTGTCAGTTGGAGGTGACCATTGGGAGTTGTAGTGACTATTGTCAGTTGGAAGTGGCCATTGGCAGTTATAGCGACTATTGTCAGTTGGAGGTGACCATTGGCAGTTATAGCGACTATTGTCAGTCGGAGGTGACCATTGGGAGTTGTAGTGACTATTGTCAGTTGGAGGTGACCATTGGGAGTTGTAGTGACTATTGTCAGTTGGAGGTGACCATTGGGAGTTGTAGTGACTATTGTCAGTTGGAAGTGGCCATTGGCAGTTATAGCGACTATTGTCAGTTGGAGGTGACCATTGGGAGTTGTAGTGGCCATTGTCAGTTGGAGGTGACCACTGGGAGGTTTAGTGGCAATTGTCAGTTGGAGGTGACCATTGGGATATGTAGTGGCCATTGTCAGTTGGAGGTGACAATTGGGAGTTGTAGTGGCCATTGTCAGTTGGACTTGGCCATTGGGAGTTGTAGTGGCAATTGTCAGTTGGAGGTGGCCACTGGGAGTTGTAGTGGCCATTGTCAGTTGGACTTGGCCATTGGGAGTTGTAGTGGCAATTGCCATTTGGACTTGGCCATTGGGAATTGTAGTGGCAATTGTCAGTTGGACTTGGCCATTGGGAGTTGTAGTAGCAATTGTCAGTTGGACTTGGCCATTTGGAGTTGTAATGGCCATTGTCAATTGGACGTGGCAATTGGGAGTTGTAGTGGCCATTGTCAATTGGACATGGCCGTTGGGAGTTGTAGTGGCAATTGTCAATTGGACATGGCCATTGGGAGTTGTAGTAGCAATTGTCAGTTGGACTTGGCCATTGGGAATTGTAGTGGCAATTGTCAGTTGGACTTGGCCATTGGGAGTTGTAGTGGCAATTGTCAGTTGGACTTGGCCATTGGGAGTTGTAGTGGCAATTGTCAGTTGGACTTGGCCATTGGGAGTTGTAGTGGCCATTGTCAGTTGGAGGTGACCATTGGGAGTTGTAGTGACCATTGTCAGTTGGAGGTGACCATTCGGAATTGGAGGTGACCATTGGGAGTTGTAGTGACTATTGTCAGTTGGACTTGGCCATTGGGAGTTGTAGTGGCAATTGTCAGTTGGACTTGGCCATTGGGAGTTATAGTGGCCATTGTGAGTTGGACTTGGCCATTGGTAGTTGTAGTGGCAATTGTCAGTTGGACTTGGCCATTGGGAGTTGTAATGGCCATTGTCAATTGGACATGGCCATTGGGAGTTGTAGTGGCAATTGTCAGTTGGACTTGGCCATTGGGAGTTGTAGTGGTCATTGTCAATTGGACATGGCCATTGGGAGTTGTAGTGGCCATTGTCAGTTGGACGTGACCATTGGGATTTGTAGTGGCCATTGTCTATTGGACATGGCCATTGGGAGTTGTAGTGGCCAATGTCAGTTGGACGTGGCCATTGGGAGTTGGAGGTGGCCACTGTCAGTTGGAGGTGACCATTGGGAGTTTGGTGATTCTAAGGAATTGAGGTTATCCTAAGGAGTTAGGGGTGACTCCCAACGGTCATACACATACACACGTACCTACACACACACGCACACACGTACCTACACGCACACGCACACAAGCACAGTAAGAGTAAACTGTTATCAGTTTTTACAATACAATCGAATCAACTTTAAACCTTGATTATATTGACACAATAATTTGTCAGACTGAGAAATTAAATCAGGTCCAAAAAAATTTGTACAATCTCGATAACGACGCTGATTGGCTGCTGGCGCTTCACGGGACCGCCTACACAAAATGGAGTGGTCACAATGGGTAACAATGAGACCACGCCTTCGTAGCCAGACTCACGAAGGCGAGCGACAGTCGGATAAGCGAGATTACGACCGATATCGTGCAGCGGCAGCATTTGCACAGTCAACACGCGCGGAATTGTTCTGTAGTCGCAATCAACAATGGCGCGTATATAGTGCTCCCCTGTCTCGGAAAGATTAGGCCTCCCGACCCGAGTTAAACTCGTGTTTACAAACCCCGGATATGCAAATGTATTTCCGCTCGTACACGTAAACACGTAATTAGCGAGCGCACATATTAGTTGTCCAAAGTGGCACGTATTAGTTTAACAAAGTGGTGAGATAATGGCGCAATTAATCAGGGAGGGTGTTCGCTGTCGTTGGAAACCTTTCTGCAATGTGACTTAAATAATGTATAGTTTGTTGTCGATGCTAGCCTTCCGACAGCACATTAAACGGTCGATTCTTGTTCTCGACTGCAGCTTTATGGCGGCTAGTGAAATAGTAGGTTCGTATGGCCGACTTTAGTAGCAACTGTGTGCGCTTATAACTGAAGAGTTACTCCACGATTCAGTCAACCCATTCTATTATGACATTGGGAAAATTACTGGAAGCCAAACAATGAAGCCAATCAATGTAGCCAATCAATGTTCGTTGTTTTTAGCGGTTATCGTCGTTTTTGAATTTATTGTTTTACGGGTCGCCATTTAAATTTCTGTTCTCGTTCGGGTTGAACGCATGCGCGACAAAATGCGAAATCTCTGCACACTAAAGAAATAAAGTGTGCTAAGAATGGCCTCGTGTGTAAAAGTTGCTAAATTTTACCGCGAAGTGTGTCTGCTTTTGAACTTAAAATAAAATCCGGGATATTTCGTCCACAAAGCGGGAAGGGTAATGTTTACACCAATGTTTACACCAATGTTTACACCAATGTTTACACCAATGCCTTCAACATTTACGCTCTCAACATGTTTAGTCATATTCATATTCAGGCCTACGTTTACCTGGTGTCTTTTGCGTCAGACGCATTGGTTAACCCAGCTTATACATTTTCGTTTCCCCTCATTCGCCATATCTGCCTAGTCGGTCCATTGCACAACTTATGCTAACAGTCAGTGCCAACGTTTTAGAGCCTACTTACGTTGTCAGGCCTCAGAAAAATTACGTAGCCTGACATACAGAATGATGGTACTGAATGTTGTTTCAACCTGCGGAAACGCAAGTATGACCTTTGTGATGCGTGTCACGATGCTATAAGGAAGAAGGTCAGTGGTAGTAGACACTAGCAACACATATTAGACAGTGGACACTGGTTAACATCACTTTGCAAACGATCGATGGACATAATCGAAAGGACAAAGTGATTTATGAACATTACATAATAATATGCATGATACGTTTTCCAAAATTTCCATCTGCTGAACATCGATGCGTATTCATCTCATTAAGTAGGCCGATGTGCACATCGACCCAGAGACCCACTTGGCCGGCTGCCAAATGTGGGCGCGCGTAAACAACCTTAAAATAGTATTTGCAAATGTTTTGAGGCGTTAGCGCCTAATTTGCTCTTGCGCCTACTCCAAGCCTTCAGGCCTTACCCATAAAACATGCAGTAATACTACTTGACATTATATTAGACGGTGATTTACACAAAGCGATGGTACGAAGCAATGATTGATTGTAACATCGTGAGCATCAATTTAAGCTAAGGTCAGCCGTGACTGATTACCGTCTACCTTATTATCGCCTCCGAATATTTGCGACATTGATTATCGTACAGCACAGTTGATTGTGAGTACCATGGGCAGTACTGAGGATGTCGACATATGTTGTTTATAAATAGGTACGTGGTCGTGGCTGACCAGAAGGTATTTCCTTCAGCGGCCGACTGAGACAGCAAATGGGGCAAATGGTCCGACGCACTTCGATACACTGTGCATGATATATGACAGGGATGGTAGTAATAGTGGAAAGTAATAGTGGAAAATCCCGTTTTTCCCCAGTCGCTTTTTAGACGAAATGTCCAGTGTTTTTTTCCATTTTCAAAAGCAAAAAAATTTACGGTAAAATCGATTTTTAGACGAAATGTCCCGGTTTTTATCCATTTTCAAAAGCAACAAAATTTACGGTAAAATCGATATATTTGTTGCGCACGAGACAATTCTAGGCACGTGCACAGATATGGGCACGTGTCATTTCTTTGGGCTCAAATGTTTTCACATTTTCTCGCGCGTGCGTTCACCGCGAACGAGAACAGCGCTTCAAAATGGCGACCCGTAAAAGACGTTAAAAAGACAAAATCACAAAAAAAAATCGACGAAAGGAGAGGTGTTTCCCGCTTTACATGAGCACTTTCCCGCTTTCCCATAAATAGATGTTGACACCTATGGTAGCAGGCCATGGTAAAGACTGGTGCGGTAAAAGCGGTGTCCGTTGTTCATGTCATTTTAAGTACCGGAAATGAACTCGACACTGTTAGTTAAACGTCCCTGAAGTGATTCGGTGCTTTTAAACTCCTACACTCAATAAGATATGACTTCCGTACGCTCTAGGCTGACTATATTTTGGAAATGACGCGGAAATGAGCATTTGAAATTGTTACAGATGATTGCAACCAATTGGTGCCCGCTATAAAGAAGTGGAACATGAGTGGCATCGCACAACTGTCCCAAAATAATCTATTTTCGAAATAAGATCCGTGAAATTGGCATGCAGCGACCCCAGGTATGTAGTCAATTGTATCGTGTGTGCATTTACGGTGAACAAAATTAATGAATCGTGGACGTCTCGGAGTGATTTTACGAAACTATTTTTACCAGTTATTCATGAGAACACGTTGCTCGTTACTCTCGCTTGGCGCTATATTTTAGTTCAGTTGATTTTGTTTCGTTTATTCAGTTGTACGCTTTTCACAAGAAACGCGATACCCTATTGAGAAGAATCTAGAATTAGAAACCTCGTTACAACGCATTCACGACATACACTAAGCAGCCGGCCTCCACGTACCGCTGAGACTCCGCTGCCGGTGGTTTGATGAGCGGCGCGATCCCGGCAGATGTCGCCACATGTTATTTATGGCGGGAGCTGCTTCCGCTGACATTTTTTGCAGTGCTATTTCTAGACGAAATCTATGACATCGACAGCCGTGTCAGCATCTATCATGCGATGTTATGCAAACCTTAATAACAGGGACACGCGACCGATCTCCGTCTGTGTCTGTCATTTTACCTGGCTTGTCTCGGTCCACATCTGTGCACGCCGACTGCTGTTCGGGGGTGGAACAAAGTGGGGGGGGGGCTTTTATTCGAGACTAGGTGTTATTCTTATAAATTTTTTTGGACAAGGTGGGGTGTTATTCTTATATTTTTTTGGGACAAGGGGGTGTTATTCTTATAATTTTTGGGGACAAGGCGGGGTGTTATTGTTATAAATTTTTTTGGAAAAGGCGGGGTGTTATTCTTGTAATTTTTTTGGACAAGGGGGATGTTATTCTTATTACTTTTTTTGGACAAGGCTGGGTGTTACTCTTATACATTTTTTTGGACAAGGCGAGGTGTTATTTTTATAAATTTTTTTGACAAGGCGGGTGTTATTCTTTTACATTTTTTGGACATGGGCGGGTTTTATCTTGCTGTGTATGCACGGGCGGATCCGGGGGATGTCCATCAGGGGTCCGGGAACCCCTACAGTTCGGCCGGATTTTTTTCATTCGATTAGAATTGTCGAGACACTGTCGAGATGCCACCCTCCCTCCTGCACTTATTCCTCAGATGAAGACATTTCTAATGCAAAAAATACAGGCATTGCCACCAGTGCAGCCACCTGTGTCCAAATCGTTCTGGTTCACTCCCCCGCCCTGCTTTATCCTCGTAGTACCCATTACTAAACGCAAATGCATTCTTGCTATGCGTGCATTTTTCCCAGTGACTTTCCACTGGTCAGCATTTGTTGTCACCAAACCAGACAATCGCCTGAAGCTGCTGCCCATAGAAAAGACGGTTACTCTATGTGAAAAGCTGAATATCTCCACTGCCATGACAACACTGAGATTCACGGCAATGTGATTATGAAGACGCATGTTGTGACACAAAACAATTACACCACGTACGCGTCTGAGATAATACAGAACGAAAATATTGCCATAATCGGTTAGCAGATCAAGCAGATAAAATCCTAAATGCGAACGCTTTTTTTATTATACCAGCGCTGACGAGGCTTGTGATATATCAAACGGTGTGCGCGCGCGCGTAGTTCACTGAACTGACATTCTCTTGCTCTTTGTTGTGAGCGACTGCACTGGCTAATAACGTGAAATCAAAACATCGCGTGGGGTACAGACCAAGATTTTATGCAAAAGTTGAATGCCAGCGGATGCCCACCACAGCAGCGAAGTAAACAGTTGGTACCAAATTTGTAGCCCCCCCACCCACCCCCCCACCCCAACATCCTGTAACGATTAATATTCATTGCCCGGGATCCAGTCAATACTCCGCTGGCACCGCGCCAACGCCGAGTCCTGGATCTAGGCGACGACGCGGCATCAGCAACACTGCCCCAGCGGCGTTCCATATTCGTTCGAACGAGCGAGCGGACACAGCTGCACGTTTCATTCCGGGTTTCATTGGCCATATCCGGTCGTTCTAGCGAGTTGTGCTGCGTGAAATCGCCTTTCCGTGTTGGCCGTAAAGTGATCTAGCGAGAGACAGAGCCGGTGTGACGCCGTGGACACGTACTGAATCACTCATTCTCATTCATTCGTCCTCTCGTTCATGCTCCCGCCTCTATGTCCGCTGTCACGAACGCACGTACGCACGCACGCACACACGCACGCACGCACGCATACTCTCTCTCTCTCTCTCTCTCTCTCTCCCTCTCCCTCTCCCTCTCCCTCTCGCTCTCTCTCCCCCTCTCCCTCTCTCTCTCTCTCTCTCTCTCTCTCTCTCTCTCTCTCTCTCCCTCCCTCCCTCCCTCCCTCCCTCTCTCTCTCTCTCTCTCTCTCTCTCTCTCTCTCTCTCTCTATCTCTCTCTCTAACACACACACACACACGCACGCACGCACGCACACGCACGCATACACATATCTCGTCGAAACAAATCCAATGATGTGTAGTTGGCATTTGAGGGCAGAAATAATGAAGTAATACGACAGGGATAGTTCACAACGAACTGTCAGACAATTTTGGATAGTGGCCCATATGGGGATTAAGGGAGACGCACGCACGCACGCACGCACGCACGCACGCACGCACGCACGCACGCACGCACGCACGCACGCACACACACACACACACACACACACACACACACACACACGAACGAACGCACGCACGCACGCACACACACACACACACACACACACACACACACACACACACCTTTTAAGGCCTGTCATACGGGCAAACTTCTCTATGTTCATTTCAATAATTGTATTTTGTTAGTACGATCATATTGCTGAGTTAGGCAGATGTTAACAGTTTTGATCTAAACTTGGGAGAATGCCTTCAAATCGGGGACTTGGAACTCCGCTGACGAGATATCCGAAAGATACCATCTCGAAGGTTTTTATGCTACGTCTGGTCTACATCAAAATACGTGATTGACCCGGGATGATCGATGATCAAACTGTACATTAGGCCTACAGTGGACTTCGTTACACATAGTAGCAGAGAAGAGAATCAGCCGTTTTGTAGAATAAAATGTATTGACTGGGATGGAATCAAGCATGAAATGAATATCGACCCTACCCATTGTCATAATTATCGTAAATTTGCGATTGTTAAACAAGAATAATTGGCACATATGGTTGAATTATGACGCAATGCTAACTAATTTGGGAAAATGTCGCACTACTGCCATCAACCTTTAAAGATAGTGCCAAAATAAGGTATTCAAAAACTCCAATAACATTCCACAATGATTACACATTTATGACATCGATATTTCAGTTGCGTGCGTTTCGTCTACTCTGCTGCCTTTGCGGCACCAGCGCCAATAGGGCTGGAATGAAAAACGGATACGTTAGACATTCCCATAAATAACGCATACTATTCAACTAAATAAAAACGGCATTGATTGCGATCTGCATATTGCATTAACGTTTTATGCGTCCAGCCATATTTCTTCGGAAAGTCGTCAACATCGACGCGTTGGTGTACGTGCATGCAGTCACGCGTGTAGGCCTGCACCACTGACTATTGCTGATCACGTATCATACCCAAGCAGCCTCAGATGAATTCCAACGAAACGCGGCATTGCGTTTCCTTTGTAGATGCGTGCCACAAAAATTAATATCTATTCAGAGCAAAAAAAAACATCATAGCAAATTTGGCTGGTTTAGGAAGTGGCGTTAAATGAAACCAGTGAATCAATGTTCGTCTTTGCTTTTCATCCGGGCGGGGGGGGGGTCAGTCATGACATTTCCGAGGACGCAGAAGAGGACTTCTCAGGGAAGGGGTGTTTTTTAAAGGACGAAAGGGGATTTCGAGACCCCAAAATGTTGTGTTTTGTGACAAAAAGGCTATAAAGATTAACTGTGAAGTCTCGTTTTGCCGATAAAAGGGACTGCAGCGAAGGTTTTCACTGTAAGGCACAGTACGCAGTAAATGAGACGCCGATTTATTCCAGTGAAAACGTGCGTGGCCGCTTATGTACTAAAGGGGTATCAATTTCACGGAAAAAAGCGGATATAATTTTAATGAATAAATCCTCCCACCAAGTTCTTATTTTTACCTGTGAACTAACATGGGTACCAATAGGTTATCTTAGTGACCCCCCCCCCCGGGTCTTTTCAACTCTCCAGTATGGGTACGCTCAAGTCAACGCGGTGCAAGGTAATTTGGATTGTTTTAATGACGCCCCGTCGTCTGAACATGTTTGTACAACATTTCTCAGTCCGAATTCCCGGTGGTGTCCAACCATGCTGTGACACATTTAGGGGGGAGTGCATTGGGCCATGGCCACATTTGGCTTTATTTATTTCCGTATTTTTCCGTCGCGCCGCTACATGGTAGCGTAGCAAACTAATGGGCGACTAAACTTGGCCTCCTCATTTGGCCTCCGCTTTGGCCACCCCATTTGGCCTCACCTTTCGCCTCCCCATTTGGCCTTACCTTTCGCCTCCCCATTTGGCCTCCTCTTTGGCCTCCCCTTTGGCCTCCTCCTTTGACCTCCCCCTATGACCTCCCCCTTTGGCCTCCCCCTTTGACCCCCCCCTTTGCGAAATCCTACATACGCCACTGCCACAATGCACTGTGACCTAAGAAAAACCTCTTATTTATTTATATAACGATGAACAGTTTTGTCTGCTATATCATAGCATATAATGTGGCCTCTTCACTCTTTATAAAATATCACTCACGTCAGTGCACTTTTTAACATAAAAAATGGGGGACATTGTCCCTTCGCCCTTTCATATGCCCCCTCCGACTTGCCACCCCTTCCCACCCCATCCTGTTTTATCAGTTAAACAACCCGGGTCTTATCTATTATGGATTGTTTTTCTCAGGGCGTTTTCAGTAATCATCCACAGAGGTCAAAGTTCCAAAACACACACTTGCAATAATTATGTCAATAGTATAAAAACGTAAACATCTCCATAAAGGGCAGTTTGGTTATTAGGCTGTGGCACAAAGGGGTACATTCAATTACAAAAAGGGCATACTTGTCCATAAAAGGACATTTTACTTATGGGGTACCAACAGGTAAGGCCTACTTATAATGGTAAAATAATCATGGCTTAGAAAAAAGAGTTTTGTGTAAGTACATATCAAATGTGCACAAAAAGGGGTGTTTTGGTTTTGGGGCTATGCAAACAAGCTAGATTAACTGTTTACGCACCGTGAACAGCGATTTGCATATGGCTCAATTTATGACCCCCAATTCGATCGTTCGTTCACGAATGTCGTGTGCGGTTTCGCGTCATGAATATTCATCAGTGCGCTTTCGCGTGTCTCTAAACTCGCCGTGACCATTTTTTAGGGGATGCATTTTATAGTCGTTGAACTGATGCATCTTCGCGCGCCTGCAGAATGACCTGCCGACAGGATGTCAGTTGGTCTGAATACGAGACGACGGTGTGCGCTCGTCTTGTTTTTATGAGTCCTTCGCGGGCCACATTATATTTAAACCTGCGACTGCGCAGCGCAGCTCAGTAAACATTGCGTTAATTCATGACGTTTCTGACCCGCGCAAAGCACCAGCGGCTTGGCAAAAAACGCCAGACTCGCGAATGTGCCAAGTGCCTTGGTTGATATGTATTATTTACTCAATGTTGTTGTTCTCCTCTTTATCCCTGAAGCCCGGGGTGAGGCTGGCACCGATACCGGTCGTCGATCTTTGTTTTCCCTTCTATCTATCGAGTTGGAATTCGCGGGGTTCTCATAAATCCTCTCGTATTTTTTAAACTGAACAATGCCGCAAATCCCCGGGGCGTCATTAGGTAAAATGTGTATGTACCAAATATCCTGTATTACTACAAGATATTATTTATTCAAAGCCAAAGCGCCTGTGTCAGAACTTGAGTGTATACGGTTACCGTACATGCGATGCTAACTACTTTACCCACACTTACCTCGATTGAATATAATCCGGTCTAAGTTTCAGTTCATTGTTTAGCACAAGAGGGCGCCGGTATACAAAGTTTAGATAAATAACCGAAATGTTTGGCTAGTTAGTGAGTTATCCACAGTAGTAAATAAGATAAATTTGAAAAGTGTTAACTTGTTCGGACCAAGAATGCGTGATCACAGGCACAGCTTTATGGAAAGGTAAACTACAACACGCTAATTCTAGACGCTAATAATTAACAATGATTGAATCAAAAGTTTGCGAGGTTTAGTAAACGGATATGACAGTGAGTATTTACTGTCGAGAGTCGTGATAATGCGCATGCTCACAGGGTCATTATTTTGACAGTTATTACCGATTGACAGTTATTACCGATTCCTAGGGGCAATTTCCAATGCGATACGGGTTCTGCACATTGAAACTGAAACGGGAATAGTGTTTAGCCAGCTATAATTGGCGTAGATAACATTACGGTTGTCAAAACTGTATGCAATGTTCATTATCCAGGTGACGCTGTAGTTTTGCTTGAAGCGAAGCAAAAGTCATGGTTTTTGGGGTAGGCATCCAGAAGAGATGATAAAAACTAACCACGTGTAGCTAACATCAAGCATATCACACCAGTTGTTTGCAGAGAATGTGTTCTAAAGGTGTGAAATTCCGGTCAATTCTCCGATTGATCCAGGGCTGACAGCGCGACCGCTAACACAGAACCGTGACGTAGGGTTGTTTAACAGTATGGCGCGGCCCATGAAATTAAGATGTGAGTTCAACAAGGTTTTCCAAGCAAACCACTGGCGTTGTATTCTTAAATGTAGTTACAAATGTTAGTGTTTTAGTAACTCTTACAGGTGCATAGGCCGAAGACCACTAGTTTTGTTTTGCTTTAAACACTGTTTCAACGTGCAAAATCTGGTCGATTTGTTTTAATAAACCATGTTATATAGACATAGTATGAACTACAAAAAATATTTTCTAACACACTGGCCGCCCAAATGTGTTTTAATTGATGAACCACAATGTTTTAATACAATATGACCGTTATCTGTTTAATTTGAATGTTTCGCCCCGAATATCATGTTTACATTTCAGGATTTCGGCATACACCTGTCATATTTTAAGCTATGCTGTCAACAAAATTGACACAGAACTTGAACTTCCAATTAATTATCTTGATGGCCTTTATTTTCCAATTATTCCACCAAGTTTAATAAAATAAAATAGTAACAGTTTGGCAAATAAGCAATTACTGTTGCGTTTGCATACGGTATGAATTGTGTGCATAACAGAACTACTTCCTGTCCTGGTTTCTCCTGTGTCAATATATTGATGTTATTATGACCCATCTGGGGAAACCTAAACACTATGTGTCGTTATTATGATATTTAAAAATATTTTTTAATGTTATGTACCCTTTATTCTTAAGTAGAATTCTTCATTTTGTCAACGAGCATACCTTTCATAAAACATGTTGTTAACTCAAACGCCAAGGTCAATAAATAGGGTAAATGTGGAGTCTCTTATATGGGCTTGTTAGGCCATGTAGACCTCTAAGCAGAATCAACCGCCCCAGAGTACTTGGCTGGCAGTGGACGTCCGCAGGTACACACACGCACGCACGCACGCACGCACGCACGCATGCACGCACGCACGCACGCACGCACACACACACACACACACACACACACGCAAGTGCTCCCTCCTGCGGACGCCCATGTACGCAGGGGCGGAGTTCCATCCAACGGAACCCCCCCTCCCCGTATGAACAGTTCGATTACGGGAAATCTATGGAGATTATTGACGAGTTATGGTTTCATCCAATATTAAATGTAATCAAACATTAAACATTGTAGTCAGCAAAATCACGAATGCCAGATGTTGTCATACGTGACTCTGCTGACTCGATAGCGTTGACGTGACTTCGCTGGTTCGATATAAAGCGGCTGGTTCTGTGGTAAGCAGCCTGGCGGCAGCACTTCTTCCTCCCCTAGCGAGTTATGCCTGCGTACTTTTGTGATTTGATAAGTGCCTGTGTGTCCTCGCGAGCCAGCGGTAGTGTTTTTACCTACTACTACCCCTGGCATATATCCTATACAATGTACGGAAATGCACCAAATCATTTGTACTAGCTGTGTTGGTCGGACTTGTTTCCAGAAACAAGGCGCGCGAACACAACTTCAAAGAGCATTTCAAGGAAACTGCCTATCACGACTGGTCGGTTCACAACCAATTAAGTTCCCAAGAGCGAACAACTACTGCGAGTAATACGTCTTTAGTTAACACAGCACCTGACATATACACGCTTGAATAGGTCGATCTGCCAGGGGTACTGACTAAGGGTGACTATCGGGGATAGTTTTACTATTGCAATAGTACCACGATAGTTGTTTCACTATTGCAATACTATTGCGATAGTATCGCTATACCTGTTTCACTATTGCAATACTATTGCGATAGTATCGCTATACCTGTTTCACTACTGCAATACTATTGCGATAGTTTCATTACTATCGCGATAGTGTTGTGATATTATCCCGGAATAATGAAAACAGTCCCAAACTGTAACTAATCGACGATTCGTGATGTTAGGCTGATAAATAAAAAAGTTCAATATAGTAAAAAAAACATGTTTAATTACATCATTACGGTAACACAAGTACCCCTGATGAATTGTTTTTGTCAACTCTCGTTACTATCGATATGTCAGTGTACTACCGACGATTACTGTCGATAGTATTACATCGCCCTTAGACTATTACGATGCGTCGATAGTTCGATGTATTGTAACAAAAACATGTAACAAAAACATGTCTGCTTTAATGTTATCCTGATAAGTGTTGTTACGACAAGTTTCGGTGCAAACTTGTTGCCAAAACATTCCACTGCGTCGCGGTCTATAATATTTGACTTTACAAATACGATTTCATGTAAAAAAAAATATTCATTATGACCAACTACATTTTAGACTAAGTGTGTTCACTACCATAATTGAATGTATTGGAATTTACAATGACAATGTTTCAATAATCCAATTCATTAGCATGGTATAACGTAATGTCATTTACTGTGTAATCAATGGATACACCGGTACATCGATCAATCGGTCGATATTAGCACGAACTGCAATAACATCGTCACGTGACTGCCTCATACCGCTGTCTAGTGATATCAGTTGACACTGATCCACACAGTTGTGACCCCCCCCCACCCCCACCACATGGTCAATCTTTCCCGGATGGACTATCAAAAGGCTAATCGAATTACTACGTCTATAGTAGATTTTCCTACTCTAAAAATTGGCAGTGGCATTCAAATTATATTGAACTGCTCGATAATCTATCCAAACAGACGTATTTGTTATTATAAAAGGGTACGTTCTTTTATAGGTTTCTTTCGATCGAGAGTTCTAACCTAATTATCATGTTATATTCATACTGTCGATTCTACAACCACGCCACGAATGTTCGAATTTTCTGCAGTTGTGTCCCAAATTCGGACTACCGCCATTTCCGTCCAACGCATTGAGGTTTTTCCACATTCAGCCGCTCTCCGCACAACTAACACTCTTGCTGTATTTATCGGTCAAACACCACTAATCAATCACTGTATAGCAATAACGACAAAGGACACCGAAACGAGATGCCGGTGTTCTGATCCTGTCGCTGTCGTTTCGAAGTTTGGGCAATTTCATTCAGTCCGCGTTGCCTCGGTTGACGCAGCTGTATAAATGAGTACCTGGCTATAGACAGTGGGGGGATATATGTGAACAATTAATCTTCGCGTAGTAATTGCAGCGTGGCTGAATGCTTCCCAAAGAAGTCAAGTTGGTGCTGGAAGAACAGGTCTGCCAGGGATGAAATGTAAAGCGATTTGAGCGGTCCTGAAGCACTGGATATCGCGCTATGTACGAACGTAATAATTACCTTTACACGGTACACGAAAACAGTGATTTCGTTCACCAAAAAATCCTAATGATTTGCCACCGATAAAGCATGCACAATTTAACAAAGATTGGTTCAATCGGCCTATTCGGAACGAGGGGCGGATTACATCTCCATACGCCGGTGTATCTATATGTGGGGTTTAATTAGTGTACACTGTCGAAATGAATGCGGGTAGCATATGGACGAATGAGAGCATAGTCTCTTATTGTCTGTTGATGTAATTCACTGCGCTAATGAAGTGTCACTTTTTACACATACTTTAATCGACAGTTGCCCGGGGAAGTGCCGGAATGCGTCACTGGCGTCACTGCAGCTAATGTGTTTATTTACACCTTCAAAAGTCGTGGTTGATTCGTTGCCAACGACAACTAGGTCGAAGCTGCCGCTATGTGACCGAATGAGTCATAACATTATAGGGTCTAAATCATAACATAAATGCTCATTCGGCCTACTTCTCATCGTGGAAATTCAATATTAATATAGTTCGCGCGACCTTCGCTAGCTAGTCCTTTGCAAACATGGTTTCGATGTTATTGCCTTAATAAAAAATATGGACATAATAAAGTATTACGTTTGCAGCGTCATAAGTTCATTCTTATCCTCGTTAACGTCAACATATCCTGTGTTGCCTAAATGTTTACAAAGTCATAGTTTATATTAATAACTTGTATTTATAATACCCTGGGTAGGACGCAGCAGGAAGTGGGATGTTGGTCCTAAAATTGGTGGGAGGTGGGATTAGCGGGAGGTGGGATGTGGGCTTTCAAAGATGGTTCGGAGGTTTGCCCCTGAAACATGTGGGAGATAGGAGGTTGAGACACTTGCCATTCCACCCCCATCCCACGCTGTTCCCAATATGTATACTCTTTGGCAAGTCTTTGGCAACTGTTCTTTCGTTTCTTCTTCATCTCCTTTGGTCCTTGCGGGGGGGACACCTCTTAATGTGTTCAGCCCTCTCGTCGAGTCGTCTCCATCTACTGCCATCTTCTGCCGTTCTCTCCCACTCACGGCTCTTCACCCCTGCACTTTCCAGATCTCTTTTTAACATTCTCCCTCCGTCTTAATTTCGGTCTTAATCTTCTCCATCTATACCACCCACTTCTGTTTTACCTGCTCTCTTGTTTCCATGCTACCGTTTCCCTTCATTTGGCGACTGCAAAATTTGTTATACTTTATAACTTCATTTGCAGACAACGAAATCACATTCCGTAAAGACTGACATGCACAGAAGACACAACAGCTATTAAACAAATCCAGGCACGGAAAACGCAAACACATCTCAGTCATGTTTAATGGCAGATGTTTGACCAAGAGCGCAGAGCGTGATGTTTACGCCGGCAAAAATGAGCAATTCCCTAACGCTTCAGGCTTCATTGGCAACAGAAGAATGAAGCAACGAAGCAAGAGTAACCGCGTAGCACAATCATCAAGTTCGACACGCATATGTGAGAACCTGGTGAATTATTAAACAGCCCTGCCTCTTTTGTAACGGTTCCGTGAGATATCCAGCTATTTAAATGATGAGAACGAAAAGTCAATGATCTGACCACCTTTTATATTATACATGAGTGTTTTTCTGCAATACAAATGTTGTGTGTATGCCTATGTGCATGCAAGCATCTCAAATAAATGTGCTACAATAATACGGTGTGCAAATCGGTCATAACTTGTCGTGCTTTCGTATTTATGGCTACAATTAAATACAGCGTCCGACCCCACAGCGAAGTGACGCCATCCACTGTGGATTTTTACAGCTCCTGCGTGTTAATGTTGCGCAAACACCTTCTATAATTCGCATCAACTCGTTGCTTTTAATTAAAACAACAACAATAATTATTATGTACTCGGTGTGTTGAGGGGTCACAAAGTGTCTTGCTTTATTCCGTCGCATAGCGGCGATATTGATTATATCCCCCGGACAAAGACCGTAAGACAACATAATTTGACAAAGTAGAGACGAACCGTGGGGAAGAAGAATGCAAGGTTGCTTAGCTGACGTGGGGCCAGCGGCAAAGAGGGCCGTCGATAGAGGGAACTGGCGAGATCTTGAGCGAGCGTTAATACGAAAATAATTAAATACAAAAGTGTTGAGACCATATTTACTGCAACGAAAGTGCATTGTTGTGATGAAAGAAAAGCTAGCAAACACGAAGACCTTGACATCCGCTGTGATCATCGGGTCAACCATGCAGCTGTGCAAGTTGTAGACAAAGTACAAACGCATGACGACACTTTAGATGTGATAATAGGATGAAGGAAACACTAGCATAGCAGTATAATTGTTGTCAACATTTTTCGACATGACACGCAATATATTGTCTTAACTACACGATGAAAATCATGCATTTGGATGCAGCTTTAAAGCTGCCTCCTAAAAATTAATGGTTCTGCCCATCGCGATTCTGGTTCATTTATGTCCAGATGTGTAGTGTGTGATTAGTTTAATGTAATTTGCGCAGTATGTTTAATAAACATGCCTATTTTGTTAAAATCATCGTAAGAATTTACTCTAATCGTTAGATCTGATAAGGATCAAAATGGTAAACACTGTGTGGGTCAATGTTGATCATGGGCGAGACTTCCATCCTCTCGCCGATCACATGACAAAGTTACGAAAATTCACCAAACAAAAAAATCGTGATTTTTCAGCATTTCGATTATCACTTCACTTAATGCTTGAACAAGCATTAACTAATTTCATAGTATGTCTGATGATTTCACAAAAACTACACACAAAAGTTACACAAATGAGCTAGCATGTTGCAGTGGTAGGTTTGGGTTTTTGCAAAAATTATTTTAAATGAGACTAGCAAAAAAACGAATTGATTAAGTACCTTTAAGAAACAAGAAATGTTTTGCTGACTTTCATTGACAAGCTGTGAGGGAACTTGTGTATAAATAGTGCACTCTCTGAGATCAAATAACGACTTTCATCCGATATGAAGAGTGCGTGAGACTCCGCGAACGCCCATATCACTGATCCTGCCGTGCAATATGGCAGGATATTAAAATGTGGTCTGTCCTGGTGTTGCAGACACGGCGATATGGATGCTTCGATTCGCTGTTTTTTATTTATAAAAATAGAAACCACACTAACCATTAGGGGTGTAGCAATGTATAATCGACTCGAACGATTTCTCAACCAGTCCCACATAATATCAGAAGACCAGTACAGTTTCAGGAAAAAATATTCCACTTACATGGCTCTAATAAATCTTATAGATAAACTATCAATTGGAACCGATAGCAAAACCTTCAATATATATATATATATATATATATATATATATATATATATATATATATATATATATATATATATATATATATATATATATATATATATATATATATATATATATATATATATATATATATTGATCTATCTAAAGCCTTCGACACTATAGACCACAATATACTATTCTAAAAACTTAACTGCTATGGTATCAGAGGGCACATACTTACTTGGTTCAGGAGTTACCTAGAGCACAGGACACAATATGTCACTTACAACAATGTAAATTAAAATCACAAGACAGTGATGTGTGGTGTGCCACAAGGCTCTATACTAGGGCCACTATTATTTATACTTTACATCAACGACCTTTACAACACTTCAGCTATTATGAATTTCACTCAATACAAATACAAATTAACGAATCGGCCATCCCTCAAGTTAACTTCACTAAATTTCGTGGTGTGTATAGAGACGAACACTTAAATTGGTCAATGCACTTGAACAAACTGGCAACTAAACTTGCACAACATGTTGGTATACTCTGCAAACTTAAACATTTCCTCCCCTCACACATCTTAAAAACGGTTTATTGTTCTTTAGTACTACCATATCTACAATATTGTACTATAATATGGACTACTGCATACTCTACAAAACTTAACAAAATCAGAATGCTGCAAAAAAGTTATTATGATCAATAACAACTCTGATTACCTCGCTCGCTTTTAACCGCTATTTAAACAGAACAATTTACCAAAAATGTAAGATATTTACAAACTGCAGCTAAGGCTACTTCTGTACAAGCATTCTCGTCAAGCACTTCCAAACAGCATCTCAACACTATTTCAAAGAAATATGGAAATCCACAATTACAATGCTATGAACAGCAATGATTACTTTATGCATAAAGCACGGACAAACACACGGAAATATACAATTACATACTTTGGGCCCTAGTTCTGGAATTCCATACCGGAACACATACACAATTCTGCACCAGAAAACCAATTTAAAAACAAGTTAAAACAACGCCTGCTCTCGGCATACTGCAACATGACGAATCATACAGTTGTATTTATTTTTATTTATTTTATTTTATTTGTTGCAAATAATAATGAATCTTCACCTTGCCCCACATTGTTTTATTGTGCTAGATTGATGGATTACGACAACTTATTATAATTTTTTATATGCGTCACATCTACTATTATTAACATATTTTTTTGCAAATACTAACGATTATTCACTACATTGTTCAATTATCACGTCGTTAGATTGTGCTAGATTGCTGGATTAAGACGCCTCATTGTAATTTTTTTAGTTGCGTCACATCTATTATTATTATTAACGTTATCGTCAACTTGCAGCATCATTCCATGACAAGATTACTTTACCTAATCATAGATGGTTCTCGTAGTAAGCCCCTTGGGGTTTCCAGAGAATCTCCTGAGTTACTACATGAAATTATTTATGACCGTACTTGTAACAACATTGTAAATGAGTAACCAAATAATCTCACATTGATTGATTGGTTGGTTGATTGATAGATATATTGATTGATTGATTGATTGATTGATTGATTGAATAGATAGAACCATCGATGTGACGACGCAGTACTATCGATAATAAATATTGAGCCCTGCCGAATTGTTTTGCCAACTATTGTTACTTTCGATAGTTCTATCGTCGATAGTAAGCCTACACTGAACTATTGAAATTAACAATATTTGGCAAAACAATTCGGCAGGGCTATTTATGTCACTGCAATAACACAAATAAACATGTTTTTCAACTATATTGCATTCTTTTATTAATTTATCAACCAAACACCAACAATCAGCATTCGGCATTTTTAATCAACTTACCCCCAGGGCTAAGCGATAGTGCCACCCACCAAATACGGTTTGAGACCGCAATTTGCTATTCCGTGATAGTATCGCAATAGTGAAACAACCGCCGATAGTACCACCGATAGTACCGCCGATAGTACCACTGTGTGCTCGCAATGGAAGAAGCTCGTTGCTGTTACACCCTGCACCTGGAAGGCAATCGTCTAATACAACACAGATGTTGTACCTCACATGACTAATCCAACGCAGTCGTCGTTGTTCGTGCTGTTGATGATGTTGTTGCCGCCACTGATGACTTGCATGATAACGATGACGACGATACACATACATGTAGGCCCTGTATGGTATCATATGGTCGATGGTGATGATGATGATGGTGGTGGTATTGGTGATGATAATGGTAATGGTGATCATGGTGATTTCGTTGATGGTGTTGTTGTTGATGATGATGATAATAATGATGATGATGATGGTGGTGGTATTGGTGATGATAATGGTAATGGTGATCATGGTGATTTCGCCGATGGTGTTGTTGTTGATGATGATGATGATCATCATCATCATCGTAATAGTCACGTAGATAAGAATGATAATGTTAGTGATGATGACGATGACAACAACGACGGTGCTGATGATGGTGATAATGCTGATGACGACAATGATGATAATGGAAGCCCATAACATCTTAATCGCATATCAAAGCAGCGGAAGTAAATGTTGACGCTTTCCCTCGTGCAGACACCAAGTGCCGGGTATCGCAGGCGCGCAACCGAAAGCATTATTTTTCTGCTTCTTCTTTTGCCTGGCGAACAAAGAGCTGCGTTAATTCGACCTCTGCCCGCGGATGTTCGGTATATCCTGGTTTTAGTTTCAGGGTGGAGCCGATAGGCATCGCCGAGGCCCAGATAGGTTTGGTACTTGTACATATACGTTGTCCCGCGTAGAACCTTTTAACAGATTTGGTCACACCCAAGTCCTGTTTCCCTAAGGCCTAAGCAAACCCCGCATCATTACCACTGCCGTACGTGACGGGTCCTAAACAATCAATGCATCATCATCGCTGTCGCATGTGGCGAGTCCTAAACAATCATTGACGAGTCCTAAACAATACTATTTTACAAAAACCACCGGTATACGTGACGTGTCCTGTACAATAACGGTATCACCACCACTACCATACGTGACGTATCCCAAACAATAACTGTATCATTACCACCGCTGCACGTGACGATTCCTAGACAATAATTGTATCACCACCACTGCCAAACGTAACCAGTCCAAAACAATAAGAGCATCATCATCAATGCCGTACGTGACAAGTCCTAAACAATAATTGTATCAACACCACTGTCGTACGTGATGAGTTCGAAACAACAATGTATCACTACCATTGTCATACGTGATGAGTCCGAAACAATAACTGCATCACCACAACTGCCATACGTGACGAGTCCAAAACAATAAGTGTATCACTACCACTGCCATACGTGACGAGTACGAAACACTACTGCCGTTCGTGACAAGTCCTAAACAATAATTGTATCACCACCACTGCCAAACGTGACGAGTCTGAAACAATAATTATATCACCACCACTGTCGTACGTGGCGACCCTTAGACAATCACTGTACCCTCCCCCCACACCCCCCGCCCACTGTTGGTAAAGAATCTGGTTAATTACTATGGGGTAACAGCGGTGAACACACAGTCATGGTGGTCGATGAGTGTTGCCACTGCCACCACGTGAACAATTTCGTACCGGATGTGACGGAAGCGTGTGTGCCTACAACGGCGGAACCTAAATACTGTGCGTGAAGACTCCCCGCTACGTGGCCCATATTGCTAGAACATTACTCTACACATTCGGCAGTTGCTTTGCTTTATGCAGTAGAAATGTTGCAGCCCGCTTCCGCCGGATACGACAACGGAAACTTGGTCGGCGCGGAGCATTTCGGGAAATGTCGGAACTACGAACCGGAACCGCAGCCAGTGATATTGACCTACGCTAAAATGTAAACATAGCGACGTCGCTAGCTTCGCTCGTTTCTTTTGCCAACCCATAATTTGACCACGCAACTTATTCAATCTGCAGTGAAACAAACAACATGTTTGGTTTTTAAGTTTTATTTTTCATGAAATGGTACATCGAGTGATGATAAAGTTTACTCTCCTCCCGACCATGGTTACCTAAGATAAATTATAGCGATCCAAACATTTCAGCACATTAGACTTAAATGTTAACGTCCAATAATTATGAATAATGTCACAGTCCCAATAATCCGCAGCTTCGTATGAACGTATCTGACGTCTCGTCTCGTTGCGTCGAAATCCGCGAACAATCCTTCGTGCCGGTCGCCTTGTCGTCCACATCTCGAAGAAACACGTCCATCCACTTCGAAGTCGTCGTACGTACAACTGGCTGCCAGGCAGAAATCAAGGCGCGTCACTGATGCAACCGCACCGTTTGATTTGTTAATAAGTCGAACTAATATCACAACAACCAAAACAGACCAGTATACATGTTTTTCTACTAGACGAACACTTTCTAGGAATACGGACATTAACATAGCTGATTATTTTATGACAGAACAATTTCATAAACTGCAACTGCACAGTGACGTCATCATCGATGATTTGAGCGCAATGACGTCACGTTGATGCGCAGCTGCGATGTCGAGTCAGTTACGCATACGCCATTTATTCTTCTTCTTCCAATGTACTACGTTTACTTCATCATGTTGAGGGCATTTCTACGTAGGGCGCATGCGCACCAATGGTGGGTTTTAGAGATAGTGGGGCGCGGAACGTGACGGACAGGTCATCGGGGGAGCGGAGTTCGGGGTCACCACCCGCCGTTCACTCCACTGCCTGTGTCTTTCGGAAGAGACATTTCTACCTGGTGTCTATGCCAGGGGAAGTAAAAAATCACCCACAGCAGAATGACACAGGGAATAAGTGGGTAACCGGTCGTGGAATCGCACAGCTGGTATCTCAATATGTAAACTCCCATTGGCGCCATTATCCTGACATTAATTATCGAAGTAGCAGTAGAACTAGTGAGTTGTTTTCCATTTTCCTGTGTGGGATCTTTCACTTCTGAAAGGCATAGGCGCCAGGTGGAACGGACGGGCGGCTTTTAGCGTCTCTTCCACAAGGCATAGATAGACATTGTAGGATGAACGAACTTCGAAACATTAGCAGATAGACTCGAACCCTCGTCCACTCGACCGACAGTCCGCTGAACTAACACAACCCACAAATATTCCAATCTCCTACAGTTAACGACATATTTTAAAGGGAAACAAAGGTAATCGTTTTGGGCCTATGCACCTGTAAGAGTTACTAAGACATAACCATTTGCAACTGCAATTAAGAATATCACGCCAGTGGTTTACTTGGAAAACTTTGTTGAACACTCACTTAATACGTCACACTTAATACGTCACACGTAGTCTAGGTTACCCGATTTTCATAGAACTGCGCATGTGCCTATCGGTCAGGCTGGTTAACATGTCAGCCCCAAGTCAACCTGAGAAATGACCGGAATCTCCCACGTTTAGAACACATTCTGAGTAAACCACTGGCGTGATATTCTTGATTTTAGTTGGCATGGTTAGTTTTTTTATTATCTCTTTAAGGTGCATACCCCCAAACCATGACTTTTGTTTCGCTTTAAGAAATCACTGTATCACTGCCACCGCCGTACTTTACATATCTTAAGGAATCACTACGCCATCGTCACTGTCGTACGCGGCAAGTCCTAATGTAGTCACTGCATCGCCACCAGCATCGAACGTGGCAGATTTAGAAACACGCGCTAAGAAACAACGGATGTTTTGCTTTTTCCCAGACAGGATGTAAAGCATCCGTTGCGTCAGCATGGAGATAGACAATCAAATAAAAATCACAACAACAGCAGGACTAAAAATGGAACAGCAGCCAAGATTGTTTAAAGGGGATGTACGACAATTTTCACTGGTGAATTGATACGAAGCTAGTTAGGTTTTTATTTAGCCTTCCCGGATCTCATCTTTTTTTGGATTCTAAACATTAAAAATGTTCACTGGTGAATTGATACGAAGCTAGTTAGGTTTTTATTTAGCCATCCCGGATCTCATCTTTTTTTGGATTCTAAACATTAAAAATGTTCACTGGTGAATTGATACGAAGCTAGTTAGGTTTTTATTTAGCCTTCCCGGATCTCATCTTTTATTGGATTCTAAACATTAAAAATGTTCACTGGTGAATTGATACGAAGCTAGTTAGGTTTTTATTTAGCCATCCCGGATCTCATCTTTTTTTGGGATTCTAAACATTAAAAATGTTCACTGGTGAATTGATACGAAGCTAGTTAGGTTTTTATTTAGCCATCCCGGATCTCATCTTTTTTTGGGTTCTAAACATTAAAAATGTTCACTGGTGAATTGATACGAAGCTAGTTAGGTTTTTATTTAGCCTTCCCGGATCTCATCTTTTATTGGATTCTAAACATTAAAAATGTTCACTGGTGAATTGATACGAAGCTAGTTAGGTTTTTATTTAGCCTTCCCGGATTTCATCTTTTTTTGGATTCTAAACATTAAAAATGTTCACTGGTGAATTGATACGAAGCTAGTTAGGTTTTTATTTAGCCTTCCCGGATCTCATCTTTTTTTGGATTCTAAACATTAAAAATGTTCACTGGTGAATTGATACGAAGCTAGTTAGGTTTTTATTTAGCCATCCCGGATCTCATCTTTTTTTGGATTCTAAACATTAAAAATGTTCACTGGTGAATTGATACGAAGCTAGTTAGGTTTTTATTTAGCCTTCCCGGATCTCATCTTTTTTTGGATTCTAAACATTAAAAATGTTCACTGGTGAATTGATACGAAGCTAGTTAGGTTTTTATTTAGCCTTCCCGGATCTCATCTTTTTTTGGATTCTAAACATTAAAAATGTTCACTGGTGAATTGATACGAAGCTAGTTAGGTTTTTATTTAGCCATCCCGGATCTCATCTTTTTTTGGATTCTAAACATTAAAAATGTTCACTGGTGAATTGATACGAAGCTAGTTAGGTTTTTATTTAGCCATCCCGGATCTCATCTTTTTTTGGATTCTAAACATTAAAAATGTTCACTGGTGAATTGATACGAAGCTAGTTAGGTTTTTATTTAGCCATCCCGGATCTCATCTTTTTTTGGATTCTAAACATTAAAAATGTTCACTGGTGAATTGATACGAAGCTAGTTAGGTTTTTATTTAGCCATCCCGGATCTCATCTTTTTTTGGGTTCTAAACATTAAAAATGTTCACTGGTGAATTGATACGAAGCTAGTTAGGTTTTTATTTAGCCTTCCCGGATCTCATCTTTTATTGGATTCTAAACATTAAAAATGTTCACTGGTGAATTGATACGAAGCTAGTTAGGTTTTTATTTAGCCATCCCGGATCTCATCTTTTTTGGGGTTCTAAACATTAAACATTTTCACTGGTGAATTGATACGAAGCTAGTTAGGTTTTTATTTAGCCATCCCGGATCTCATCTTTTTTGGGGTTCTAAACATTTAAACATTTTCACTGGTGAATTGACACGAAGCTAGTTAGGTTTTTATTTAGCCATCCTGGATCTCATCTTTTTGGGGTTCAAAGCATTAAAAATAGCTTCCCTTTTGTTGTGACTGACAAGAATGTCATGTTTAAGAGACAGGCGTAGTAGTAAATAACTAGCCACACCAATAAGTCTATTTGAGGTCAGACCACAATTAGGCTTCGAATGTAATGCCTAAGATGCGCAGTTTAGCCGATTTCAGTGATTTTATTTGCGAAGAAGTAACTGTATTCTGCCAGCAAGGAGGGAACGTTTGAAATGTCGGACCTGCGGCAGTGAGATATTAGAGTATGAAGCGGATTCGAAGACAAATAGGTATTTTGGTGGTGACGCTCCCGAAACACCGCTAGGCGTATTAATTAATGTTGGACAAAAACTGCCCATTTTGTTTAATAAGCGAGTTTGCGACATGATAAGAAGAGCTGGAGGCATGTTTTTTTGACGAAACTTCTTCATGTGTTTTTTCAATTTTTTATGGTCTAGTTTCCTTATAACCAGACAAAACGTTAACATGTCCAACAATGCAGTAATGCAGTGTGGTCTGGCCCCTAGTCCATTGTTCGACCTACCGTTATCGAATACTGCACGACCCACCACCAAGGTCAGCGGTGAGGCTTATTGATGACCATCGGCGCGCCGTCAGCCCACGCTTGTCATTAGCTCTTCCGCTGCCCTGACCGTCCACTCTTTAATGCTGTCTAGCGGGAATTAGACGATGAATGTAATTTCCTCCTCCCGTTTGTCCTACCTCAGTGACAGCTGACGTTCACTATCCACCGCAGCGTGTCGCTTAAGTCACGTTCTCTACCCCGTGTTTGCTACCCTAGCCTTCCCCATAGCAACAAAAATCTATAAAAAAAATTGCAGAATATACTATAGGATTTCGCGGACACAACTGTGTAGAATTCAGAAAATATTTATAGAATTGCATAGAATATTCTATAGAATGTTTTCGTATATTTTTTATACACTATTCTATAGAAATGTTGCGGACATACCTGTTAAAGTTTTAGTACTCTACAATTTTCTATACACTATTCTGCCATGCTCTGTAGAATTCCATAAAATGATATACAAATCTACAGAAAATTGTAGACGTAAACTATGTTTATAGAATTATATAGATTTCTATATAATTCTATATCATTTAAAAAGAAAGAATTGTATTGATTGCTTTGCTAAGGGTATCACCATTTCGGCTGATAACTGTGTTCGCAATATGCAGCTATATTCGGCCAAATTATCATATATTAATAAAGGTAAAAGGTGAACTCCTGCACAGCGCGACATCCGGCCCACTGGACCGTTCATAGCGCTTTACAGTTTCGAACACCAACTCGACTTCTGTGGGAAGCATTCAGCTACGCCTCAATTACTGCGCGAAAACTACACATTTATTTATATCCACCACTGTCTATATATCCAGTTTTATACAGCTGACTGATGTGAACCAACGTTGAATGAACTAAATTACCCACGCTTCCAAACGGCAGTTTTATACAGCCGAGTGAAGTGAAGCAACGTGGAGTGAACGAAATTACCCACGCTTCCAAACGGCAGTTTTATACAGCCGAGTGAAGTGAAGCAACGTGGAGTGAACTAAATTACCCACGCTTCCAAACGGCAGTTTTATACAGCCGAGTGAAGTGAAGCAACGTGGAGTGAACGAAATTACCCACGCTTCCAAACGGCAGTTTTATACAGCCGAGTGAAGTGAAGCAACGTGGAGTGAACGAAATTACCCACGCTTCCAAACGGCAGTTTTATACAGCCGAGTGAAGTGAAGCAACGTGGAGTGAACTAAATTACCCACGCTTCCAAACGGCAGTTTTATACAGCCGAGTGAAGTGAAGCAACGTGGAGTGAACGAAATTACCCACGCTTCCAAACGACAGCTTTATACAGCCGAGTGAAGTGAAGCAACGTGGAGTGAACGAAATTACCCACGCTTCCAAACGGCAGTAGGTGTTATTTTACGTTAGACTATTGTGTGTGTGTCAAAGCCAGAATGCACTAATTCTGCTTTTGTGAAAACGATCGGTTGGACAGAGCGTAGGACGAACGGGAAAGTAACGAAATACAATGCTGTTTTGAGGCGCTATGTTAAAGAAGAATGAATAGACAGGTTCCTTACTAGAATACAAAACATCTCTTGGACACAACACATTATCTTTCCGAGATCCTAATTACGCCCCTGCATGAACCCAAAAGGAAAATAGTGATCGTTTCCTGTGCGTTTCTAACAAGCGGCGTAGGTGATAGTTGAGCTGCTGACCGCAAGGCGGCGCTGCTGTATACTGACTAACGTGGCCCTTCGTTGTGGGAACAAACCGAGGGACTTAACCTGTTTATGCGGTTATCCGCAGAGCGTGCTATTAGTCTAAATATCAAAGTTAAGTCGTCCGTCTTCGAACTTCAACATTTGGTGCACATCGTCGTTGTAGTTAACTACTACAGGCGAGAGCTACGGCTCGCTTCAAACGCACACGTTCTTTTGATTTTACCACACCTGCTCTTGATAAAACGTTAGGGCCTAGCGTGAATCAGAATATTAGGCGTCGCCAAAACTACGTGTTTTCACTTTCATTATACGTTACGGCACGTAAGAAACGTATACATGTGTGTTTTCACGAGTTACATGCAAGGTATGACATCAGCACGCAATATACTTTCACTTTCGTTTCGATGCTAAGGCATAAATACGACGCGCAAAATCAATAGACGGGTGCGCAGTCAAGTCGTTTCATCGCAAAAAGTCACGTTATATGGCATAACCTACAGTATATCCATTGTGCAATTTGAATGTATTTTAATGACTTACACTTTTCTTAATAAAGTCTGACAGTCATTTGTCGACCAGACCGTTCAGCGCGAAAGTAAGCATATCGTTAGGGGCGAAGCATTCAAATTAAACAAATAACTGTCAAATTATATTAACACATAGTGGTTCATCCGATTACATTTTGGCTTTCAAGATGTTAGCATAGATATCGTTTATAAATACCATATGATTTGACTTTATGATAAAAGCGATTAGACGTTTTACCTTTAACGATGTAGGTGGCAGCAGACGGACTAAACAAGAATCACCAATCTGACTCGAGAGCACAAATTGAAAACATATTGTTTGGACTCACGAATGACATAACTGGGAAACATAAGTGGAACATGTTTAGACCGTACATCTTGTTCCCACGGGAGTTGGGTTCCTGCCCAGTTGGATGACTATTATTAATGCTGTTGTCATCATCGTTATCAGTGACATCATCGGTCTATTTTTTATTCATGGCGTAGGGCGTTATAAAGCGATGAGGTAGATTCGAAAAGTAGCCGCTAACTTGTTTATGAGTAATAACTTTAAAATGTACACATATGCATGAGTTATGTTTACAGTGCAATGCAGACTAATTTATCTTATATTCGCATTGCAACTCTAGAAGCACGATTACTTCATGTGAACATAAAGGGAGATACACGATTACTTCATGTGAACATAAAGGGAGATACACGATTACTTCATGTGAACATAAAGGGAGATACACGATTACTTTATGTGAACATAAAGGGAGATACACGATTACTTCATGTGAACATAAAGGGAGATGCACATTTTTCTTTTATATAATTATGGTAAATATAAATGGTTCTATGCAGATATATAGATCAGATATAAAATATATATCCTCACATTACATTAATAGGTAATGGCCAATGTAAAATAGTAAATAGTTCATACATCCTTTTGTGTGACTTGACTATTACTATTTTTTTTCATTATTTTATCATGTGAAACTACGAGTGACACACGTGTTCGTACGCACGCACGCACAATATGTAAACTTTTAATAACAATCGTAATTTTGCGTTTTTTTGTAGAATAGAGGCTACGCGGAAAAACCAATGGCGCCTCTGGTGAATAATAATGATACTAATATAAAGGTAAAATCGCGTGAGATTATTGACGGGACACGTAATTCGCGCGAATCTTTTGTCGTGCGCTTAAACAAATGCGTAGCTATGCCAACGCATGCTCATTCGATTATTTTTATCTACAAATAGTATAAAAGTAATTGCTCACGGCACTGATGGTAAAGAAACCAATTTGACATGTGTAAATGGCACAACTTACTGATTCTGTTTTGTTGCGCCTCTGAGCTCAGGTTCCTGAGGATATAGGCGCCATAGAAGTCAATTATTATTATTATTATTATTAGTTACTTCTCAAAAGGTTAAATTAAGTGACAAATCACATACACAATTTGATAGTGCAGTTGTGGATGAACACAACTATTGTGTGCAGCCTAAATCAGATGTCTTTTTACTATTATATATAAATGTAGGTGGGATTAAAACTAAATTGAAAGGTGTAGATTTTGAACAATATATTGAACAATTTGACTTGGTTTGTCTTGGCGAAACTAAATTAGATCGTTTTGATGATATTGTAATTCCTGGTTATAAATGTTACATGTTAAATCGAACAGTATGCAAAGCAAAATCTGGTGGGATTGCTTTGCTAGTAAAACAGTATCTTATGTTAATCCTCTTGAAAGTTCCAATGAGTGTGTCTTTTGGTTTGAAATTGATGAACAGCTTGCAGATAAAAACTTGCTTTTAGGAATTGTTTATATTCCTCCGGAATCATCTCCTTATTCAAGCCTTAGTATTTTTAATGATACTGAAATAGATATTTTGAATTTTTTGGAGTGTAAAGAATATCAAGTTGCACTGATTGGAGATTTTAATGCCAGGTGTGGTAACCTTCTTGATTTCGTAAGATTTGATGACCCTATAATGGAAGTACTGGGTTTAGAACAAGTAGATAGGAATGAACTTTTCAATGAATGTACACAAGAAACTAATTGTGCCAAATATGTCAAGAATTACGGTCACAGACTTGTACAGTTGTGTAGAAATATGGATATTCACATTCCTAATGGAAGAGTTGGTAAAGATAGATACATAGGTAATCTCACATGTAGAGATACTAGTACAGTAGATTATTTGATTTTTTTCTTCACAAGTGTTTCCATGTACTTTTGATTTTTTTATTGATGATTTTAATGCACTGTTGTCTGATTGCCATAGAGCACTCTGTAATAAGTTTTGTACTCCAGCAAAACAACCTAACACATGTGATCTTTCTGGTTTTGTCAAGAATGGTTTCAACTTAAGTAAAAGACCCAACTGGAAGCCTGAACACTCATTACGATTCTGTAGTAAAATTTATGAGTACAAACTGGAGCTTATACAAAGAGAACTTCATAAAATGTCAAATAACATAAAAAACGGTATTAATTATATCACTGACAGTATTTGTGATTTATTAACAGATTCTGCAAAACAGATAGGTTGTTTTCGTGCTACAAATCGCAGTAACGTAACCATCAAGAGTATAAATAATAAAAAGCCTTGGTTTACTCAATCTTGTAAACATAAGCGCAATATGTAATTTGCCGCAAAGCGAAACCATACCAATGTTCAATCAGATTTAAGTAACCTACAACTTAAATATGCGTGTAAAGAATATAAGAGAGAACTTAATTTGCAATTACGAAAATACAAGAAAAACTTTCAAGGTGAACTGAGGAGTTTAAAAAATAAAGATCCTAAGGCTTATTGGAATTTAATTAAAGGGTCTTCAGTTAAAGTTAAAAATGAGCTTCAAAATTTTAATTTGCAATCTTTTGTTGACCACTTTAAAAATAAATTTGAATTGTAATGATGTAACTAATAATGAAGGTTATGTAGACATTGATGCTCTCATTAGTTCAGCTAATAATGACGTTATAAATGCTCCATTTACTGATGAAGAAGTATCAAAAGCTACACGCAGTTTAAAAAATAACAAGGCATGTTGTCCTGATCTAATAATGAACGAATTTCTTAGTTTCCACTCCTATAATGCTATCTGTATTTACAACATTATTCAATTTGGTTTTAGAATCAGGTTTTATTTCTAAGACATGGACATGTGGATTTATTAAGCCAATTTATAAAAATAAAGATTCTGTTGCAGATGTAAATAATTACAGGGGAATAACCATCCTCAGTTGTCTTGGCAAACTATTTACATATGTACTAAATAATAGGTTGAATGAGTATTTAGATAGCATGAGCATGATAGGAGAAGAACAAGCAGGGAATGGGAAAGGTTATTCCACTTTAGATCATATATTTGTTTTTAAAAGCTTAATTGATATATACTTATCAAAAGGTAAAAAACTGTACTGCACTTTTATTGTTTATAGTAAAGCTTTATATACTATAAATAGACCTGCTTTATGGAGTAAACTCATAAACCATTAATATTAATGGTAGAGTGTTAAATATAATATACAACATATATACTAAGGCCAAGTCTTGTATTAAAATAAATGATAGTTGTATGTCTGACTTCTTTGAATGTAATCAAGGGATAAGGCAGGGGGAGAATCTCTCACCATTGTTATTTTAAAATTTTCTTAATGACATGAAAGATAATGCATAATCTGGTCAATGTATACATATTGTAATCCACGATGTATACATATTGTATTCCGCTTTCATTGGAAAATGGCCTAGACAATAGCCTGAATTCAACTGGAAAATGGCCTAGATGCTACATTCGGCTGGAAAATGGTCTATATACCATATTTCGCTGGAACAGTTGTATAGTTAACGACTAAGTTAATTCTAGTCTAATTCAATTTTAGCAACATGGCATTCGTACGTCGTATTACTGGAACGTTCTTGCCAAGCTATTAGAAAAACAAAGCTTAGCGTATGGACAGGTTAACTGGACGTTTGCGATTGTCCTACAGCAATGTGACCATCCATATCACAATGAAACATTCTGAGTTTATAATTAAAGTGGACGTCTGGGGCGAGACGACAAAGCTAATCATAATTTTATCACCAATAAGCAGAAAGCATAAATCTAACAGCAGACATGATTGTTTCACATATTAATAAATCTATAAACAGCATGTAATAGAGTTTTTGCCGACGCTAAGCCAGTCTGCGCCCACAGGGCTGTTTGAAAGTCACAGGTCGTGTCTGCCACTGAAGAGATTGTGCAGATCGATTGCGTGTTTGCGTCTATCAATAGTTCGCAATACCGATGGTAATTTGGATCCACTGTCTTCCGATATTCTTCGTCCGTTTAGCAACGCGATACGTACCGTAGGAGTCGTACGTAAATGTATCAGAATAATAAGTTACCGACCATACAACTTACCGAGAGAAGTAATCAAAGACCATTAGGAAGGAATTTGCTAGGACTTTGTGTCATTTTTAACTGTCAAATTGTTGCCGACTAACTATTGCAACAACATCTCATAACATACTTCCGTATAGAGTAACGTGCAAGCGTGCGTGCGTGCGAGCGTGCGTGTGTGCGTGCGTGCGTGCGTGCGTGCGTGCGTGCGTGCGTGCGTGCGTGCGGGCGGGCGGGCGGGCGGGTGGATGGATGGATGTGTGGATGCGTGAATGCATGTATGTAACGATACGTTTCATCATGTTCATGTCATTAAGTTAAATTCATTTGACTAACTAACGTCTTTGGAAAACCCCACCGTTTTTCGCCTATACGGCCTCCCCGTTGTGACGCATTTAAGACCACGGAAATGACGGCAATGCTGAAAAACGGTGTCTTCTTGTTCTTCCTATACTTCCCGTGACTTCAATAGCGCACTCAACAAGCCTCAGTGAAGCTTCTCAAACCTCAATGGTCCTCCGCCTCAGCTTGTAGTGGTGTCCAAGTCCACTGCTTGATGGTTTCCTTTTTCAGTTTCAAACACCTCCGAAGACCGACTCTCGCGAATGGTCTAGCTGTGCGAAGTCAACTGCGCTAAAATCTCGCAAGATGCAATCAACACATCACAGTTCGCACTACCAGCTTCCTTTGAGCATGCGCAGCAAAACGGCGAATGTAGATATTCATACGGGTTTGTTTGCGATCTTACGGATTTTCGTTGTACGTTTCTATGTACGCTTGCGTTGGAATCGGTCTTTCTGAACTGTTACTCTGGACTCAAAGAACGAGCATAACTAGTGAATGTAGTGATGTATTGGGGGCATGTCTTGGATGAATCTGGGTCATCACACATTTGCCCTGGGTCATAGCTAAACAGATAACAAGTCACACTCCGAATAAATACTGCTGCTCTTTTGTATACAATCGTGCCTCCTCCAGTGCCCTGAATGTGCAGCTGACCCCAGTGCCTTCCTGAAATACACACTTTTAGTTGGCTCCCTGCATAGCGCGACACAATTTATTCCCAAAGAAACTGTCTACAAGTCATCGTTCGCGGTATCCATTGCATTAACAAACACACCAGATGCAATTTATTACGAAACCGCGGATTATCCAATTTCCGGCCCTAAAAAGCAAAGTACTTTTTTTGCGCGTTTCCGCAAATAACCCGCCCAGTATACTGCGGCCTTGATCAACGAGCGTTGAGCGCCCATTCCTATGGAAGCGCGGGCGCGTCAAAAAGACGGTATACCCTCGCGTCTCAATTATATTTACGAAATTTGCGACGCGAGGGTATATATGAAACAGCCCACGTTTCAGGAGTCAGACCACAGTAGAGAATTGCCATGGTGGCCATGTTAACGTTTTGTCTGATTATAAGAAAACCTGACCACTAAAAATTCTGAAACTTTTTCACAGCAACTGATATCATCTCACTGACATTTTGACTTTTATCAAAATCACATACCTCCAGCTCTCTTAAAATGCCCCCACGTGCGATGCCCGTCAATATTGACAAAAATTGCCATGTATTCATGCGCCCACGTGGCCCATAGCAAAAAAATTCCCATAAATCCCTCCGCCAGTTAAATTCTCAAAAAGATTAACTATTTCACAGCCAATAGCTTCTATAAACAAACCTGTGAATATTCCTGCTCAAAGGCACTCATGTCACATAATATGAATTTATTAAGTTCCCATTTCACAATTTCACGTGCCCTACATTCGTCAACAGTGGTCTTACCCCTTCAGTTTTACGGGATCGAGTGGCTTGATCCGCGAACTACTTTGCTGCTGCGTGCAAAATGATCGGTACGAACTATGCACGTGACGACATGCACGCGCACGAACGATGAAATAAATAGGCGTACTCATGGGCGTATGCAAGATGGTGACGCTGTGCAGGGTCAGGGTGGATTTTTCAATTTATTTTGCGTGGAATTACGTTAAGCGTTTGAAGAAACGTGCGATATTTGTTTACTGCATGTGGGTGAAGGGATTGAAACATAAAATGTACTAAATATTTAATAAATTTTCCTTTATTCAGACAAAAAACTAAACATTTTCCATGGCAAGGGGTACAACTCAATGATGATTAATGTGCGTTATTTAACCATCACCAATAATTGTGTATAATCCTCCTATTTGCACGAAGCCACTAACCCCAATATTTCGGTTCACCCATTGTAGTAGCACATAAGTACTGATAAACATCGGTTTGGTTTAACAGCGTGACTGCCCCGAATTTACGGTGATATATATTGATATATCCCCCGTTCCACCCTGGTCGAATTGTTATAAAATAACCCTCACAATAATATAAAAATGTTAGGTAAAACTTCGATTTAAAAGCGTTTAAAATAAAAATGTATCGGTATGCAAATTCTGCCGGAAAGTGGAGTGCCCCCCCTCTCCGAGCGACTTGTTTGTATTATATTCACCTCTCATTTTAAGCGAACACAATAAATATGTTTGGCCTACTTCTGCTTGACGGCCTTCAGGTCATTCTCGCGCGCGCTCCCTTCCGGAGCTACAGTCGCTTGTGAAAATGTTGTCGTGGTTATGGAGCACAACCTGGCTATACTCCATCTAGAAGTACCGGCAGTGGATAAGGGTCCAACTGAAAACATTGCAGTTTGATTATGCTAAACGAAATTAGTTTCATAGGGAGGGGTCACCACGTGTATCCACAGGTGGGTGCAGTTCAGTTTCACGTAAGGGGGGGTCTGACGATAAATGACATTGGTTTTGTTTTGTTTCAAACATTGTCGTTATGAGATAACCCCTAATGGCATTATGACTTTTATGACAAGTCACATTTTAATTAGACATTAATTAATTTTTATTTTATCATCACAACATTCTTAGGAACATCTAAGAAACACAATTTTTTTCAAATCAATAATTTTTCTTGAGAAATGTTTTGTTGTAGAAACACTTCTATGAATAAACACATTATAGTGCTTCAATGATGTGCAACGAACAAAACACACACACAAAGCGTTATGCATATACAATCACCTATTTATTTCCACAATCTGAACTCTATATACACAGAACAAAACGTGCTGCCATGTTTGTATCATGTCCAGCGAACATGTCAATCTTTGTACAGGACCAGGCTTTATCTGGTCAACTGTCAACAAATACGTGTCACATAGACCGTAATTCACACACTCGTAAGCCAATACTTTCACCTTGAACGTACACATACACAGTATGAACATATACATTTGAACATACACATACCTAATTATTTACTTCCTACATAACCGATATAAAAATAGCCAACTCTCAGTTTTATTCTCCCACGCATATCGATCCGCTTACAGGTTACAAAATTAAGTAGTAGCAAGCGGTCAAGCGCAGTCAGCGAACAAGCACAAACCATCAGTCAAACTCTAGCTGTCATACAGGGCTTAAAGGGTTAACGGTGCCTGATAAAAGGTGCACTCGATCCTAGATATTGACACACAGCTGGTGATATTTTCTCCAATAAATGACTTCCATCGCAGAGCTTGCGACTTAATCACCAGCGTGCCCGACAAATACTCTCCATTCACCTTCCACCTATGAAATTAGTTATCAACACATACAATACGATTAATGTGAACCTACTATAGCTTAAAACCACATCACTGATGGTTTAATCACACAATTATATTCCCATATGGAATTCATTATATGGCACAACCTCTCCGCCCAAACTAAATAAGCCTAAACGGCTCGTAACACCGAATGCAATAGGCGACGATGGTAACTGAAGGATAGCGAATATATTTTCCAATCTGACTAGATTACGTCGGTGATAGCAAGTTTGCTGAAAATTAATCATAGAACTAAAGATGAAAAAAAACATCAGAGATGATACTAACTATACCATCCATACAATATTGTGAAGCAACACTTTGCAACTGAAAAACAAACCATTTAGAAAAGAACAGATTCATCATCAACTCAACTACATTGTGTAAAATTACTGATTTCATGTGTGGAAAATGTAGTAGAAATTATGTTAATCTTCGTGATATGCCTGCGTAAAACACACTGCATAACTAGGTTTTAAAACAAACCAAATTACACTCTTCAAAACTCCCGATGTTTCCAAGCTATATGATTATCATTCCTCCCATCCAAGCTTTTTAATAATAAATTATAATATTAATTCCACACAGACGACACGAGAAACGGTCAAATATTCAACAAATATTTTACTAGAGTTACATGTATATATGCCACATTCAACAACTGGTATCAATCACCTCACCAATAACAGCGACGTTTACATCAGCGAAACAAAGTAGGGCTAACAGAACTACGATCCTGTTTTCACAAAACAACTTAAAGTTTGAATCAATGGCTGGAATTTGTTTGAACTGGCTAAATCAAAATAATGATCCAACAACTGCGACTGTCCAAAAAGAGCAATCCGTCCTTTCTGGACGCCCAGAATCTGCGTCACCCCAAATGTCTCATTACCGATAAATCAGAGCGCAACTATGAACCGACATGGAATACTGCCATTTTGTCTGGCCTGAGACAACTAAAAATAAACCGCAAACGAAAACAAACTTTTCATGTGCAAATACCATCCAGTAAAGAATAAATAAAGCCTGTTTGGGTTAACACAGATCAATTCTTTGGGTGGTTTCCTTCACAAGTACGCATACACGCTCATATGCACACCCAGAATGTCTATTGCATGAGAGATCAATTTCAAATTAATAAAACATCACCCATTTTCAGCCATATGTTGTTACAAGGGCCATACCTGTTATACTGACTATACTGACTAGCTATGACCTGCGTTTCATTAGAAGCAAGGCGAAATGGCTGTGAATGTAACATGCCCGCATATAGCTGCATCTGGCCATTACATGTTAACTTGACAATTACAAAGGCAACTCCTACTGAGGCCAGACAAGAATTAAACTAGCATTATACACACACACCAATGCCAAATCGGATTGCCATGTCGGGAAGGAAAGGGTCAACGTCTCAGTGTGGATTAAAAGCACATTTCACAGCTTCTGTGCTCTCAAAACAGTCAGGATCATTCAAGATATGGCAACTGGCATTCAACTCCAGCCTAGGTAGAGTATTGTATTTCTCTCTTTCAAATACTGCCTGTTTTCCCTAAATGGGACAACTGCTTTGATCCGATTATTGTGTACCCTTCCTTCTCACATTACCCTACCCCAGATGCGTCTATAAAGAAATATGTTAGCTACTTCCTTAAACTGTTTCCGAGAACACTTCTTGCCTGGCACACTGCAAATGTAAATGTTTCACGTTGAACCGCAGCATTCTTACCCTGGCAACATAAAATACTCTTTTTACTGAAGCCATCACTAAAATATGCAAGAGGAATGAACGTTAGCAAAACTATCCGACAGCATCTAGGCTTCCACGATCACACCAGACCATTATGTGCTTGTTAACCCTTTCCCTCCTGCATGTGCGAACCAGTGTCGGCTGTGTGGCAAATAAGCACCGATGGTACCGATACCATTGTATAAACACGGAATGGTTACACATATAGTAGCACATACACACAAGTATAATATATATATATATACACATAAGCGCCTATGTTTTTGTTTGAGATTTTTCTCCTTTCCACTTCGGCGAGCCTCATCCTTTTAATGCCCATTCAGAGTCACACGACACCAAACATAGCCAGCTGGGAGCGTATCACATTCCAGCTACAACTATGGGTGTTTTACACCAACACAATTACATGTTATAATTGTAACATTTATAACAACGTACACACATAAAACATAACATGATAACGTCAATGCCTACTAAGCTATCAAGTGTCAATGAAAAACCTGATATCTTAAATTTCCCCGTATCCGGGGCCACTTGATTTCGGCAGGCTGGATATATCATACCAGTGTTTTTTTTTGCCCCGAATATATTTCCGCACTTCGCCCCTTCCCTCCCCCCAGGTGGCTTCACTAGGATCCCGCACATCCCTGGAATTGAACACCTGTATTGATACATACTGGCAAAGTCCTACTAAATAATAGCGTTTTAAACATCAAAACAATTTCACAAAAAGAAATTACACCAATCAAACGTATTCGCATACTAGCTAGTTGCTCGTCTACTGCCAAACAGCTATTTTGACAGTCTAGCCGCAGTTAGGGTGAGTCATACCAAAAGCATTTTTGCTGTAGGTAAACAACACCGACACTGACAACCCAAAGCATGTTGGCAGGTCAGCAATCCTTGTCCGACAATCCCAGCCATGAATACAGCAAGGCTACACCACTTCATCCAAGTAGCAGTTATGAAAGATATCAAATATATATAAACACACAGTCATATAGATCTCTAGCCTGTGGACAAACAACTTGCCACAGCAAGACTTCAATCCCAACTCGAGTGACTCACAAACTGCATGTCAAAATCTGTCACCGTGACAACGCAGTTACCATAGTTACCACACAAGCACCAGTACGGCAGCAAACGAAACAGAAACCACGCGCATATCATCCTATTCAACTCAGATGTAAAAATATACAGAAAATAATTTCAATGTTCCACAGATTAATGGCATTCCTCATATTTTGTCATCGTCCCATTCTCACCTCCAGCAAAACCTGACCAGCACAAAATGTACGCAACAATAAATATTAAAATTAATCAACACGATTAAAGCTACTTTACACTTTGTCACGGTTCGGTCATTAGTGTCATGTTTTCCACTTGGGTACGCTGCAAGACTACCGGGTAACGAAAGATGCAGTGTTTACGCACTAGTCATCAGTCATTTCCAGGCAAAGCAGGGAATTCGAACACCTCTGGATACCACAAACACTGTCACCATGGTAACTCTGGCCAACAGTTTCACAATCACATCTGTGACAAATAGTCAACCAACAAAACAACCGCATCGAGGGAATCGTGGCCGAAGCGCGATCACAACGACATCCAGACACCATTATTACACACGCAACGATCGTCTTTTCCATACAGCTCCTAATTGCATATAACATCTGGCTTGACGACGAAGCTCTGTTCAAGTGGTCGGATAAAATGATAGTCCTGCACGTGACAGAAGGGACATCGGATCGCGCGGCTGTACTCGCTGAAGAAGTTGAATCCGCAGCTGGGATCGAGGATCGTGCGACGGCAATGCTTGCACGACAGCCGCTGTGCGCAACACGGCATCGCGGCGAAGATGTCGTAGGCGTACATGGTGCCGATGACGAGGCAGCTTCCAGACCACGGCGTGCGACATGCCAGACACTGCAGACTGCCCTCGAGACAGCGCATGCACACCGCATTCAGGTAGAGCAGTTTGCAGTCAAACATCACCTACGAGCCACAGGAAAACTTTGTGAAAATTTCAGTATGTTTTTTTCTCCCATGTTTATGTGCAGAGTAACGCAGAGAGTACCATTATGCAAACTTTCTCAGATTACTGCCCCCCCAAAAAAAATTTCCACTTTCTTCCAGATGCCCCCAGCCCATGATATTGATTATTATCAAGCCATTAACTACCAAAGCCTTTATCCAACATAATTTTTGCATGTCATTGTTTGCCAAAGGCATCCCCTGGCACTACATGGTGCCACCCCTTGTTTGGGAATGGCTGTCTGCTGAATGCATGTATACACAATAAAACGTAAACAACCTGTGCAGCATAGTGCTAGCTGGATCCAATTACAGTTTTGACTGGCCAATCAATAACCAAGGTGCAGCTAAACATGCCAGATAATATATAGTTAGTGGTACGGTTTTACTCACATTCTTTGTGATAGTCCTGCAGTATGTTTACAATAGAGCAGTGGAGAAGCTTTTGGCTTTATAGATACTCTAATACTAGGCAACATGCAAGGAGTTTGGTTCTAATTAATTAATACATTGCTCCCGACTTTTAATGTTTTAACCCCCCCCCCTCCCCCGAATATCTTAATGTCTTACAAGCCAGCAGCGAAGTAAAACAGTCGTTACATACCTGCATGTCGGTGTTATAGCGCTGGGGCGACAAGAAGAACGTGCCATCAATGAGTGGATACTTGTCGAAGATCGTCAGCCGACTTTGGCAGACGACACATCCGACGGCGGTAACCTGGTGGGTGCTGAGGTTGGTCAAGAGGAAGCAGCGGATTTCGTCGTTTCCGTGCGGTCCCTCGTCCTCCATCTTAATGTGGTACGGGTTCTGCTGGTGGCGCGGTAGCGCGTTGAACACCGTCAGATCCTTGCGTCGTCGGAAGATGTTCCCGGCGGCTGCCTGCTCAGGGTCGGCGAAGAACTCGAAGTGGTTGCGCGTCGACAGACCTCCGCCGGGCGTCAGGGGCGGCGTGCCGGCAGAGCTCGGCGGACTGGACCCGGTGCTGGAGAAGCTAGATGTGCGTACGCGCAGCTGCGGCCGCATGGACTGGGGCGGACCGCCGGATGTATACAAACCCGAGGTACAGCCGCCGCTACACATGCCGGCGCCGCCGCTTCCCTTCGTCAGCATTGCCAGCGGCCTGTCGTTCTTCCGCCGGTGTTTCTTGTGCTTCTTGTCGGCGACGTCCGAGCGCGGAGGCGGGAAGTAGTTGAGGTCCTTGCGCAGGTGCCCCTTGCCACAGCGACAGTCGCACGCCCGGTACGCAAGATCGTAGCCTTTCTTCGTCCACAGGTTCTGCATGCGCTGCTTCTCGCTCCAGCTGCGCGCCCGGCCGCACGACCGCAGGTAGACGAGCACCTGCTGCTCCCAGTCGCGGAAGCAGTCAGCGTGCATCCATTCGCCCTCCATGCATGCCACGTTGTTGCAGACGACACGAACGGCGTCGCTCGGGTCGCGGGTGTCGATCGGCTCGCTGAAGTACCGCTGGCAGCCGGTCGGCACGCAACAATACGTGACGGAATCGGCGGCGACGGCAGCAGCCGCTCCGTCCATGTTGTCGTCGGCTTGGCGTCCCTGCGCCGGCTGCTGTTGCTGCTGGCGAGGCATGGCCTCGTGGCCGGCCGGCTCCCCCGACAAGCGTACTGCTACCACGGGGCGTCCGCGCTTGTTTAGCGGCATTTCTATCACCCAACTCAAGTTCGCACTCGACTACTTACGCACAGTTGTCCGAAATGCGCTGGTCGACAAATGTTAGCTCCGTAAAACCACGTGTAAAAAACAATAGACCGCTCCAAAATGTACCAACAGCCACTAACGTTCTCTCCTATCTCTATACTTGCCTTGTTTTGATCAGCGACGATTTATTTCTGGCGGAGTGGTGCGGGGGGCGTGGCATCAGGCCCCGGAACGATATATGTAATTTTGGAGCGAGCGGCGCTGATTGGCCGATTTGTTTGTTCGTAAATATTGCTGGCGTGCAGAAACGCAGACGCCGTTTTTCAGTATAAGACGTGGTGGTGTTGTTGTTAGTGTTGTCGCAAAATCAACTCTTATTTAAATATCCATGGTATCGTGACCCATATATTTGCTAGATTGTTGCCAGTACGAGTGATATTCGTTGATCGTTTAAAAGATATTTGACTCGCGCATCAGTCAAGTATCGTATTTCACAGACATCATTCATGATGTCGAGAAACGTGTAATATAATTTTCTTATGTGTCATCGTTTTGGTATTATCACGTGTTATTGCTTTATATATCTTGTCTTGTGTAGAATATTGGCCAACGCTATATAAATCATATCAGATGGAAATCTAATGAAAGCGTGTCGGTTAACGTGATCTCGCTAATTCAAGGTCGGGTCAAATTGAGAATTAACCCTTTCCTAACCGAAATCGTCCACTGGCCACGGGGACGATCACATTAATCACGTCAGTATGTGTTATAAAATAGGCTTAGTCTTTCTAACACGACGAGTGACAAACCACGCGCATTTTAAAGGAAACATTTAAACATAGAAAGATTGCACCGGCAAGATGGACGAACCATTATTCATAGTAAACATACTGACTTCACATTGCGTCGCAGTCAACACCGTCGTTTCTTTGTCCCACTAAATATAGCTGCGGTGACGTCTTCCTTGGGTAGACCAAAGAACAGATTTTATCACATTGAAGATTGCATGATAACTTGGGAACTTATGAATGAATGAAATGGGTAGGATCTATATTTAAAACGGAAGCACATTTTGAGATAGCATATGGACGGAATAAACACAATACAATATTACAGACAACGCACGACCGTAACAGTATATATAGGTAGGCTGTTACAATTAAACATAATTAAATGTGTATGTACCTGTGTATGTATGTATGCACGTGTGTGCGTGAATATAAGTGCGCACGCATGTATTAGATACTACATTATTGTTCGAATAAAAACGGAAACGCAGATAATCAATTTGGAAACACAGATCTCGGTAGACGATTGGATTTATGGCGCCATCTGTAGGCCCCTACTTTTGTTACCTGTGGAAGACACTTATATACTGCCAAGTGGCGTTTTATTCAACTCGATGCAATGTTACACACACGTGGTGCCTAGTCGACTTATGAGGCTAACGCGGATCACATCTTTGTCGGGCCAAGTTGTTTACGAGTCGCTGTCGTACGCTAGGCCTAGATTATAATTATTCTCGATCCAGACCGGTTCTGATTTTATGACGATTTCGCACGCGCGGTTTGACACAATCCCGATTTAGTCAAAATTCATCACACGGGTGGACTTCTGATCAAACTGTATGCATTGGTAACAAGAAGACTAGCTACTACTAAAAACAGTTCGCACGGACTCCGGAGACAGTCAGAAAACATAGAAACGGAACACGTTAACTCAAATACATTCCTAGCAATCGTTATTATCATATGAAATGGAAAGATCACGTTTTTATTTATATATTTTTTCACCCAATCCCAGGTGTAGATCTAGGTTATTATGTTTCTGCAGTATATGTAGTCATCGGTAGTGATAGTAATGATTATAATTAAACAACAGTCCGGCCGCGGTAAAAACTCTCAGGGATTCGTTTTCTGCCGCACTACACAAACGGATGACGTCGTAATATATTTGGATTTTCGAATCTGTCAAAAGTGTGGTACACGGGTTTTTGGTGGATTTTTTCCCACGACATACATATAAATACACTCTAAGTGCAATGTTCCATGAAATAGCAAAATTTGGCGAAATATGTCGAACACCGCTGAAAGCTGTTCCTGGGTATTCTGTGAACTGTTCGAAAAGAACGCACCGAGGACTCCGCTTAACGAAATCACGAATAGTAGAATCATCCGCTTAGTAGAATCAAATATATTAGTCCATGGGCCAGACCAGATGTCGGTACCACCTGGGTGGGAACTTCAATGTTGGCAAATTATTTGTTCCACCACTGTAAGTAAACAAATATGCGATAACCTTTCCAAATGAGTAGCTTTATCCTTCTGGTTGCTCATAACGTATTTTTACATAAAACGCCAATACGTGCTATGTAAAAGAAAAACTGTTTCATTCATTATTAACTTTAGGAGATGCGGTTTGCGGCATCATGTGGGCCATGAAAAATAAACAGGATTTGATATCTGAACTTTTTTGTTAGACCAACTATGGGGGGGGGAATCTCCCCTTTGGGGGGGGTCTACGGAAAAGCCTATTTTTTTCTCGTTTACCATCGGATTTCAAATTTGAAAGGTGTTTGGAGTGCGTATTGGATGTACGGAAAAACGTATGGTAACAACTTTTTTAATTTAAAAACTCGAACTCGGCAAGGACAACCAGACGTAGACGTAGAGCAGAGTGAAGCCATCATGCCAAAGTCGGTCAGCCTCTTCGTGTACTATCTCCTGATATGTACCAAGGATGATGCTCATGCATCCAAAAGAGCCCAATGGCTTGTAAGCTCGTTTGGTCAAGACACGGTATATGCTATTACTTATGGTAAGACGAAGCCCCACAAAGCACATCATTCTGCCAATTGCAGTCAAGTCACTGACAGGGAATGTCGAGCTGATACATACACTCAACCGACCTGGTCACAGTGTATCCTACTCCCAGCTCGAAGAGATTGACACAGCCCTCTGTCTACAAAAACTGTCACTGTCAGAAGGCGATGTTCCTCTTCCAGCAAACATCCATCCTGGACCTTGGCCTGGGACAAAACTTGAGGAGACCATCAGTGAGTTGCCGTCCAAACCAAGCTTGTCGACCCACAGCATCCAAAGTCCTGCCCTCAGTTGACAACACAAAGCAGAGAAGTATTAGCACTCCAACACTAATGCTGTCCATGTACAACGTTGGACAACGAGAGGGGCCGCCACAAGCCACAAGTGTAGATGTTGACACCCCAGCTGTGGTTCAGCCTGCCAGAGAGAAGAACCTCGTCTGGATCATAGCACGCATGCCAGAACATGAAGATCAGTCAACATTCCGACTCGAGATGATGTCACTGTCGTTCCAGACAACGTGGGGTACCTACCCACCATCAATGCTCCCGCGACGCAAATGGCTACTGCCAACGAGGTGCTCAACCAATCACTGAACATTATGCGGTCTTCAGAGTTGACCAAGATCGTGTGTGTCTTTGACCAGGCACTATACGCAAAGGCTGCTGAGGTCATATGCAAAGATCCCGACAAGTTTAAGACGACCATCATCATCAGATTTGGAGTATTCCACACCATATGCACACTGCTGGCAATTGTTGGGAAGCGATTCCAGGATGCTGGATTGCGGAATCTGTGCATTGAGTCAAGTGTGATTGCAGATGGCTCTATTTCTGGAGTGTTGGGTGGTCGCAAGTACAACCAGGCAGTCAGACTCCACAAGCTAGTATATGAGGCCCTAACCAGGCTGGTATGGAAAGGTTTCATAGTTGCAAGCCAATCACACTGACGACGTGGTCCACATGGATGAAACACTGAAGATCACCAGTAACCTCTGCAAAGATGTGTCACAAGAGTCGTTGTAGCAGGTCTTCCAAAATAGGTCATGTGCCCGCATCATGTATCTGTTTGAAGTCTACCTTGAATTCCTGAGAGTTTGAAATTGGACATGGTCGAGATTTTGCTAGGCCTGCTTCCGTCAAGAGAGGGACACTGGATGCTACACCTGGCGCCTATTCGTGCAATGATTCCCTGGTACTTTGTATATGACAGACATAACTACGCACGCTACCTCCCGTACTGCTATGCTCAGATGACCCAACTGCCCGTCGAACACCCAGATGGCCATGTTGAATTTAATGCAAGGTGGCTTTTCAGTTCAGCTCGGCTCCAGAAACCATTTTGGGCGAATCCCTGTCGACCAGACGATTGAGGAAACAGTTAACAAAGACACCCAAACGCCGGGTGGAACAAAGGGATTGGGTTTGAAGCGAGGAGCTGTGAGCAAGTACTATCTAACAGTCAAGTACATGACCATGTACTTGGGAGAGCTGAGAGATGTGATTGGTCTGGGCGGTTCCAAGCTGGCTCATCCAGATCTCCAAAGGTCCCGCATCCGGAAAGACGAGGCAGATGTCGAGTCCCTGGTTGACCTGATGGAGATCAGTTGCCTGAATCTAGTGTGTCCTGAAGAGACTGAACTTGTCAGCCTATCCACTGGTACTGTGGCCCCAGCAGACGTTGCCCAGGATCTTCTGGGAGCTCATCAAGAAGGAGAAGAAGCATACCAGGTTTTCAAGAAGAAATGCTTAGAAGAAGCTCCACCAGCAATGAAATTCCACGACAAGATGACAAAGCAAAACTGGAAGACATTCTCCAATGTAAACGCAAACAAAGCCATTGGAAGAGGAACAGCCAAACAGGTGGTCCTGAAGGCGGTGAGAAATTTATTTGGCCACATGATCCTTGTTGCTCAGTGTAGAAAGCTGCACATGAGGGATGTCCTGGCTCACCCACTAGGTCCTCTACCCTGGGCACTAGCAAATGCCTATGCGTCCATGCGGAAGACGAACAAGGCTGCACTCACTAGAGAGTTGGAGAGAAGCGTTTCTCCAGCAGAAGATATCCCTGACCCATCAACCTGCATCATCGATGGAATGTGCTTGGTGCAGAAGATGAACGGCAACAACAACACGTTTGCACAGCTGACAGAATCTGCCATGTCTCTAGTCCTACATGAAGGTTCACAGAGTCACCAGATTGGTGTGGTATTCGACGTAAATTAAAAATGCTGAGATGTGCAACCAAGGATCGAGCACAGCTATTCAGTACAGGAACATTGAAGGAGGCCACAATATCCAGAAGTGGAGGATGTTCCTGTGCAGCTCCTGCCACAAGTCCAGCCTGATCAAATTCATCATCGAACAATGGAAACTGCCGAAGTACAGGGGGAAGTTACATGACAAGTCACTGTATGTAATTGTGCTACAAGATGACCAAAGATGACTGGGTGGAAGTCACAGAACTGAGGTCCACACAAGAAGAAGCAGATACTCGTGTGCTCCTACATACAGCTGCTACAAGATGACCAAAGATGACTGGGTGGAAGTCACAGAACTGAGGTCCACACAAGAATAAGCAGATACTCGTGTGCTCCTACATACAGCTGCTACAAGATGACCAAAGATGACTGGGTGGAAGTCACAGAACTGAGGTCCACACAAGACGAAGCAGACACAAGACGAAGCAGGTAGTTATAATGACAGCCGAAAACACAGATGTCAGTGTGCTATGCCTTGGTTTCTACATTCCCTGCTCCATATATCAGAAGTTTGGAGAAAAAAAACCGCATACGGGTCATCGACTTTGGAAAATTGGCAAGTTCATTGGGAGACAGCATCTCCGACGCCCTAATTGGATTACATGCCTTCACAGCCTGTGACACTGTCAATGCCCTCACAGGCCGTGGGAAGCTGGATGCCCTGAAATTGATGGAAAAAAGACAACACATACCAAGAGACTTTTAGTCAACTTTGTCAGTCCCGGGAAATCTCCAAACAATTGTTTAACAGAATATAGCTGTTTACCTGACATGTGTATGCGATAACTGTCAGCACGGACGACGTGAATGAACTGTGCTACCAACTCTTCTGTGCCAAACGAGGAGAGGTCGACTTCAGCCAGCTTCCACCATGCAGAGATTGCCTCCACATGCATGTTCTTCGTGCCAACTACCAATTAAGCATCAATCTGGAAGTGATGTCTTCAGACTCAGCCATTTGTGGCAGGCCTGAAAGAGTGTCGATGGACGATGATGACGGCCATCTGGTCATCGAGTGGATGTGCACTCCTCCAGCCCCAGATGCAGTTTTGGAACTGTTGTCAAGCAAGTGCCTGCGTTCCTGCAAACTGCCAAGCTGCACGTGCCTTGTCAATGGACTGGCATGCACCAACATGTGCAAGCTACAGACGTCCAGCAATCAGAAGAAAGAACAGTTCGTTGTTGAATTAGGTGACTCTGATGATGGAGATGATGACTGAACTGATGAACAATAAGCCTATCATTCTGCGCTATATGTAAGTTGTTGTTCTGAGCTGTGTTATGGATACATTTGTTTGTTTAGTGGGGTGTGTGGTATTCCATATGCATTGTAAGATTGTATTATGTGGAACTTAAATGATAAAATGTTAATCATACAATCAATCGCTGCCAAAATGTTTTTCAGGTGGGTTAAGCACAGAGCTGAAAACCACCACTAAGCTACCACCCAGCAATGGTTATCATATCAAAATATGGCCCATAGACATGGACTATTTCAAAAATCATGACTAGATCTTGCCCCCCCCCCAGATGGTACCAATAAGTGAAATTTCTGGTCTTGGCCATGGACTATATTGGCTGGGACGGAATTTTCCTATTCCGGCTTAAGAGAGTCAACCGTTTACCAGCATAATCAAATTGTGCTGGTCCCAATATACATTGAAACTCACTTTTTAAAAGATCTCATTTAATTAACTTATATATATATATATATATATATATATATATATATATATATATATATATATATATATATATATATATATTATACATACATATACACACGCACGCACACACACAAACATGCATAATTAATTATAATTATAGGTGACCCAACTGTAAGTTCAACCTGACCTGGTTGACATAGACACTCTATCTATACGCTATCGCTTACGTTTACTGACAGAGGGCACGTCAACACAGTGTATCATTGTCCGTTATACGTGCCATCGTGTCCTTATCTCGTCGTCCTCAACGATATCGTCCACGACACACAAATACTGGTCGACGACTTCTGCTATTGGTCAGTGATATTATTGGTCAATTGGATATTTGTCTTTGTGTTTAGGGTTTTCATTCGGGTAAAAAGTTAACCCAAAAGCAAGTTTTGCCCGTATGACATTCTGCAACTACGACCAAAAAGACGTTATGAAACGAAGCCTTAATTGTAATTGAAATTAAGAGTATCGCTATATATATATATATATATATATATATATATATATATAATATATATATATATATATATATATATATATATATATATATATATATATATATATATATATATATATATATATATATATATATATATAATTTATTATATAACGATCGCTAACTGTTAAATCAGTGGTGTATCTAGGATATTGCAAGGGGCAAGCATCGTTACCAGTTATAGTTTACCATGCTCAAATGTAAGGAAGCAACGGAAAAATTAACCAAAGGGGGGCCGTATGGCCAAATGCCCCCCAAGTACGTCACTGTGTCAAATCCACCAACATATGAAATACGTACCCGTGCTTTAATTATTAGGCAGATTTGCGGCAATGAAGCCAAAAAAACTCCGCTGAGCAAACTTGATGGGACGCACCCTGGCTTACAGAAGGGTTAATGTTAGCCGGCTGCGAATACTTCAGTCTTCATATTGACACTAGTTCCGATGTACGCCTCTATATATGCTTTACCGGAATATTTGCCACGGCCAAATTTAATCGACTGAATGCAAAATGGTTGGAAAAGTTGTGTTTGTCAATATTTAGGTTTTGTAACACGTAGCAAGATGGTTCTCGACCATTGATACCATCGTATAAGCGTTAACTTCGAGACCCTAGCATGACTTTGACCCCTGGGACGTTCCACCCCTGTCGACAAAGGGTTAACGGACACACCGCAAACAACATCATGTGACCTGGTTTACTCCGCTTGTGGCGGGAAACGCGCTCCACGGATTGGGGTAATCTCAAAAAATGGGCGCGTATTGGCTTAACGCATTCTCATTACTGTTGCCACGTACTGATCTGTGTAAATAATAATACACATTTATAGAAATCATTTACTATTACTGGATACAATAATGCTAAGCAAACTGTTTGCATACAACTACACTTTACGCAATACTTGGCAGGGGCGGATCTAGGCTTGTTTTTTTGTGGGGGGAGGAGTTGGTCCCATTTGTAGTCACAATGTCGTTCTTCTTACGATTCGTAAGTTACCGGGGGGGGGGGTGGACGACGACACATGTGTCGTTCTACTTACAGAAGGGTTAATATTAGCCGGCTGCGAATACTTCAGTCTTCGTATTGACACTAGTTCCGATGTAGGCCTCTATATATGCGTTGCGCTTTACCGGAATATTTGCCACGGACACATTTAATCGACTGAATGCAAAATGGTTGGAAAAGTTGTGTTTGTCAATATTTAGGTTTTGTAACACGTAGCAAGATGGTTCTCGACCATTGATACCATCGTATAAGCGTTTACGCGTTACTAGTGTTAACCAACTGCATCTTTTTCGACCCAATAATAGTTCATTAATTCGCTATATGCGTAATTCTGGTGTACATGATACCATATGCAATTCTTTTGTGACAAACAGTAAATTGTTTCCGTATGTACCAATCATGGTTAATGATAATGTATATCTCATCTCGAGCTTAATTTGCCTTTGCTTTGATTTGCTTTGATGAGTCTCCATTCCTTCACGAGTTTAATATCTTTGCCATGCTATCTTCTCTGTGATAAAATCTGCTCTACCTTTGCCTTTGCTTTGGTGTGGTTTGGAAGATACGATCGTACGTAGCTAAATTTAACAAAACATTCCATTTGTTATTGAGGATAACGTACGCAATATGATTCTAGCTATAATGTTTTGTGAGATACAGATCTTTGTCCGTCTTACTGATACCTATGCGGCATGCATTTCATTGCTAAATATATCATCTGTTGTTATATTTTGATGATCGATACATCACATCAAGGCATTGCAGCGGGCGAACAGCTGTAAATGTGCAAATGAAATTATAGATAATTATAATGACAGCTGTTATGTTATGTGTGTCTAAATCAGTCTCCAGTGCTAGAACGAATGCCGTTTTTAGAAACCGTACGTGTGTTTATCGTTACCAGAAATCCTGATTTACCGCTACGAGCTTTCAAAATAGCCTTTTTATGGTATTATGGTAAAGTGTTTACAACGTTCGCCGGAACATGACCTTGGCATACTTTCGCCGCGGCGTGTGTAACTGATAGATCGATTGCAACGACCGTGCCTTATTTTGACAACACGTTAATTGATGCCGATGCTCGATTCACCTCTCGCGAACCGTGAAAAGGCGGCAATTCCCGGCCAATCGAAACGCTGAGTCCTAATGTCTAATACCGCGGGTGAATTAAACATTAGCATATCAACGACACTCGACACGTGTAATAAAAGACATGAGTTGCACTTTCAATGCGGACTGCTGTTGGTTGTGGTCGTGTTTCCAGTTAGGCAATAGCATCGTTGATATCAAATGAAACTCTTTATAACGAAGTTGATCAGTTGATAAATAAATAGTACGTACTTTTATTTTATTATTCCACCATCCATGCTCTACATTACAGCGGTTATACGTTCACGAATGTGTAACTATATTTCATGTAACGTACGCCACAGTACCAGTCACACATTAATTGGGGAACATACCCCAACAGCAATGGATCCACGTGTGTCCCAAGACCCCCAAGCACTGGAGGGAAGGTCTTAGACTTAGACCCTCCCACTGTCCGTGGCAAATATCACAATAAAGGACAACGCATACATTGAAACTAATGTCAACGTACGTAAAGACTTGAGTGTCACTATTAACTACCAGCTCTTTTTTCCATTATCCAATTTCGTAATGGAAGAACAGGTGTTGAGGCAAGTAACACTCAACTAGTCAATCTGATTATAACTATACTATACCATGCACTGGCGTCAATTCAGAAAATAGGTTCCTTAAAATTAATGGAATCGTCGCAACAGGCTGAGCATTTTGTTGCTATTTTCGCCCATTTTCTGACCACCCCTCATTGCCGCCGCGGATAAAACGGACGTATGAAAGTCCTGATTCTGTACGTCACAGTCTTGACTTTTTTTACACGGTAACAACCCTGTCAACGAGCCAAGACCCGCCCCGTCTCAGCTACCAGTCGAATCGTTTGATCTATACCGTGACCTGGACAAGGTCTACAAAATACTGTGTATGTGGGTCAGTTGTAACTTTCACAGCATTTGTAGACATGTTTACCGCCATAACGTAGCCACTTGTTTGTACACGCTGCGCACACAGGTTTTCGAATGTTATCGTCAGTTGCGATACATTAACAACATCGCTTTCCATATCCCAAACGCCATCGCGACAGCTGGGCCTATATTGATCAACTAGGTCAGTCTGACCTTACAGTCAGGTCACGATGACATAGCCGCTTCCGTTGTCTGGAACACTGCAAGCGATCTCACCATAGTCTAATAGAATCCCTACCAAAGCAACAAACACAAATCTACGACAGTGGTGGCATATCCCTCCAGGATCCGATAATGTTGCAGCCATTAGATTCCACTGAAGACAAATTGCAGGAGTCTTACGCTAAGGCTCAATATAAAAATCCTTAGCATTTTCTCATTAGCATTTTTTCTCAGAGCACACGAAGGATGAATGTTCACTATGTTGATGGAGGTGTTAGCAACCATCAAAGCCAAAGGGGCTATTCCCAGTCACTGACAGCTTCAGAAAAATATTAAAAGTGCTTTTCGGCATGATTTAGATCTTGCTTAGCACTTGTTGCTTGAAAAAGCGTATTTAGAATAATATATAAAAAGTTGTGCGGCACCTATTTTAAAATGTGCGCGCTGACGAGAAACCAGGATTTTCTACAACGCCTGAAGTACATACACAAGGCTTGGGTAATCGCAAGATGGGCTATATATAGAAAGGCCGACATAGAGATGCCTGCCATCGGTAACAAGTGTTGATGCATCTGCTGCCAAAATTAACAGCATCGGACACGGGTAGTTAGAAAAAAGGGACTACTAAAATGATGTTAGAATTTTGCCAAGCCTTTCCACCTACGACAAGCAATTGTGTCTAAAGCAAACATCGCCTAAATTTAAGTAATTCAAATCCAATAGTTTGAAGGACCAAACGTATGGATAATTCCTGCAAACATGTTACATTTTTGTTGGAGAAAAGCAAGTGCTAAAATATAGAGATAAACCCAACAAAAATATTACATAAATGTTATACTATTTAAAAACATTAAAATTGTCACATCAAAGGTCATTCATTTTCTATTTTACCATAGTATTCCCAGTTTCAACACTTTTTATAATGGAAATGTCACAACGACAGAGAATAAGTTTATCAAATGTATCTTTAATTCATTGGATACAGTGCACAAAACATAATACCTTAGCCTTGGTTATTGCATACCATATATTGTTACGTTCTGACCTAGCATGGCTAGATTCAAATCACAGCATATGTTTCCATGCAAAGCAGCAGCAATAATTTACAAACATCACTACTGCCCAAGTGCTGGTGTTAATAATTTATTATGCTTTTTTTCAACAATGTCTTTCGCAAAAGTTAACACGACTGGCAATTTTATTTTGGTGAAATGTTTTAATTATAATGTCATGGCTATCTGAATACACAATGCAGAAATTAATCTTTCTGTTATATATTTTTTTGTATAGACCTACCCAATACCTCACAAATATTATTAGAGTAATGTTGCTATATAAAGGATAATAATAATATAACAAGAATAAAGATTACTCAACAGAAACGATGCTATCCTACGCAAAGAAATGGTCACACAGTATAATACACCTTACCCTTTAGGTTTTTATTTTAATTAAGCCCGCCCTTCATCACATTTGACTTTCTCAAGTTTTACTAACCATGACATCACTCTTGCCAAAGCAACAGACATTGACAAAAACAACTGTCAAAAGTCTTCATTGTAAAATGAATGGACCTGCAATAGAAATGCCCGCAGATGGATGGTTGAACCATCTAATTCCACAGTGTCTATGCTGATTAAATGCAGTGACTGGCACCTTTGAAACAGAAATAATGTACTACTAATGTACTACAAATAACCAGCTATACAAAAAACATGTCAGTGAGTGTGTGTGTGTAACTGTGTATGGTGTGCGTGCGCGTGTGCATGCATGCACGTGTGTGATGCACATGCATGTGTGTCTGTGTGCATGCACACATGCTAACCACAACCTGTCATTGGTCGTCACCCCCACCAAACCCCCACTACCGTGGGAATAAACAAAAAACTGCGTTACAGAAATTGGGAATAAACAGAAAGCTCTGCGTCACAGCGTTACTGGTACCAAGAATGCACAAAAAGCTGCGTTACAGTATTACTGGTGCTACATTTTGACGAAAACTGTTCCCACTTGTTGGTATTAGCAGAATATTAAGTACCAATTTTATGTGTCTAACTTCAACAAACAACTACACGGTCAATACCATTTCACCAATTCACATAACTATCCATAGTAAGATGTGTATCCAGATATGGCCTACGGTCTTCTTGCATTACTAACATGACGAAAATTTTGTCTGTCTGCAAACTGATACTGTTGTCCTCTGTTCAGGAAGCAAACCAGACCTAGAAATCACAACCAAAGCAGCTGTGACCTGGTTGCAAGTATAAGCTGGCAAGACAATCTGCCACCTTAATACTACCCAATTTGCATGGTCTTGTTTTCATGAGTTTGTTCTGGTGCAATGTTCTGCCACGCCTCTGACGAGACAGAATTCTGCCAAAGAATGATCAACAATCACTCCAGGCCTTCCGTTGCTGGCATGTTATAAAGCTGACCCATTAACTAGCCAATCAGGAAAGCGCAAAAAATATGGTCGATTCGATCACGGCGTCTGGGGACTTTTTTGTAGTGCATGAATCATATAACCACAGGTTGCCTGCATGGCTGTAAGAAATGTTTTTTTTAATTCCCTGCACTGACTTCAACGGCACATAATTATTAAAGATAATATCAAGCTGATGTAATTAAGAATAATTTAATTAATGTTGTATGTTGGGTATGACTACCCTTTCTGAATTAAGTGAACTTGGCTACAGCATAGGAAAGCATGCAATTTTCAATGCAGATATACGTCCCAATATGTCTTGATTACGAATAAGGAATGTTCGAGTAATTAAAGACAAATCTTAATATTTGAAAGACTGTCACCATTACTGATGCAGAAAGGCCCACACGAAGAAAATAGACTTTGTATATTACGTGCTTACACTGAATACATACAACCTCTAATTGACGGCACAAAGCCACCAAAAAAAATTCCAGAAAGAGAGGATACACGTCAAAAAGAAGGTTAATCTTACAAGGTGAAAAATAACCGATCAAATTAAACTTTAGCAGTATTATAATGTCCGAGTTGTGTCTCCCCAAAGGTATAAGTTCCCTTTATCTGCAGGACTACCGCGACATTATACAGTCAGCGCTCTACATAATATTATGTCCACCGTGTTATAGTGAAAACAACCATAATCCGCGTAGATAACAAATACATCGTTCCCCGGTGAGACCAACGTGGAACGGGACTCCAAATAGTTCCTCTTAATGCCAACAACTTGTTTCACTTCTCGTTCTCCCCAATCTCTTTGAGAATTTCTTGTTCGAGTTCCTCGTCGATTCCGACGCGATCGATGACGATTTCGTATTCCTGAAGCTCGGCCGCGAGCTCCTTTTCCCATTCTGGCGCGTCTTCCGATGGTTTGAGCGAATCTAAAACAAGCAAACAGGGATCGATCATTAATTTACTTTCAGGTTCATATAACACGAATAAAATGCTATTGATTTTGATACAGAACCCCTTTTGTAATTTTTTTGACAATTATTTCTCAACAATTAGGACATGGTCATATATGAGAACTACAGACTACGACACAGAATCTGCGATTGGATTAAAATTTCTAGTGGATGGCTGGCAGCAAATCCACATGTTAGTTATGGAAGGGTCCCTGGTGTACGAAGGCAGAATCCGGTATGTTTGGGAAACAAATAACGGGCATCATCTTCCACTATGATTTTCTCGAAAACAAAATTGTAGAATTTGATAAAAACCTCACTGAAGGTTGGTGAAAAGACAAATTAAAGCGTAGTGTTTATTAAAACCAAATCTCATAGGTTGGAATTGCCTGAATGACTGTTTGCATCGGTTTCAAGGGATAAAAAATAGTGTAATGTCCCACCATATTGGTTAATGTTCTCTACAATAAAAAACACATGAAAAAAATAGTGTGCAGAGAAATAATTCTGGTCGTAAATGTGGGCAAGGTACATGAAGGAACAGCCAACATACAAAATGGTACCTGCAAAAACACGTGAATTTACTTGGAAATGCTAGGCGATGTTTAGCTGTCGTGTAGTACCAATGCTGTTTGCGAGGCACAAAGTGTTTCCAGGGATGGTTTTTGTCAATAAAACATACACTGAGGCAGGCAAGCTCGCTGACACTTAACAGAAATGCTACCAGTAAATTTACGATCCATTACTGCAACAGGATGTCAAGGATGATTTACTATCTTCTTGTTTTTGCTGCCTCTGTTCGTTTGTAGGAATAAAAAGTACACACCCCAATACAAATATTGTTTATGAATTTTTACAAAATTTACTTCATTATAATATGTACACAGTACATTATATTTGTGAGTCTTTGTATTCTTTAGAAGGCCACTTTATTTACAACGTCATTATAAATGCTCCATTTTGGTAACAGGGACAACTTAACGAACTTGTTTGGGGCTTCGCAAATAAGTCCATGACTACGACTATAAAAAATAAGAAGACAATTATATGAAGTCATATAACTGTCAGATTTGTTCACTGGTAAGCCAATGTCGGTTGAGCCAATGACAGCCATTGTTGGGCCAATGACAGCCATTGTTGGGCCAATGACAGCCATTGTTGGGCCAATCAAGTGTTTTTCATTGGCAAGCCAATTCCAATTTAGCCAATGACAGCCATTATTTTCTCTATCGTAGTTTTAATGGCAAGCCAATGCCAGCCATCATTGGCCCAATCATGCTTTTCTAGCTGCCATTGGCCCAATCAATTTGGCTAGCTGGGAAGGATTTGGCTGTTGCTGATGAGCTAAATGTGTTTAATTAGAAAGGACTAAATCCATCAACTGAAGCCACCCTAACCCATTTTGGTATTAACTAACATTGGTCTGTCTTTTATTGCTGTAAAGTGGTCTCTACATAAAATTAGCTTGTTTTAATGAAATATCACAATACTAACACATTCATTTTGTATGAATATTATGCTTAACCAACCAAGATGTTAAATATTAATAAATAAATAATAATAAATTCAGTATCACAATATCCCATAAAACAGTCATTCCAATGAAAATCGTACATTTCCTTTAATTAAGGGATGTGTCATTCCTGGAAGGAAACATGATTTATACCTATCATGAAATTATCTACAGCTGCTTAACACTGAAACAGTAATAACACACTCCAATGTTAACATGCTCCAATGTTAACACACTCCAATAGTAAATTCACTCAAGCAGTAGACAGTTTTTAAAACTTGTACTTATAATGTAATCCTGTAAATAAACACATGATTGCATACAGTATTTAGCATTATGTATGATCAATCTCCTGTGCCCAGTAAGCAATTTACCTGTTTTACAAATAACAGCGATTCACTAAATATTCACACAGTTGCCACTAGTAACGCAATGGCGTGTGTTTGCCACGAATTATTACCTTTCAATTACAACACAAACCTTCCACCTGGACTTAATTGTCATTTATATGAACAAATATTTTATTTACATGAAAATCATTGCTAGTTAGAGCTCCCCCTCAGAGCGCATAACTTTGTCACAGGTAACCTCATCCTGCAAATGCTACGTCCTTTCAAACAATGCCATTTTCGCAGAAGAATATGATCTTCATTCTCCAATTACTGTCTGTGCATTGTTCTCTAAAGAGGTGCTTTATCATATACCATAAAATACCCAATATAGGCCCAGCGTGTATGCGTGAGAGCCACATTGTGCATGTATTGAACCATTGACTTACTCAATTTGTAAATAAAAAATCTAATATAAAAAATTGGATGTGGGTGGGTCCAGGGTCCATTTGGATTCTCACAAAACAATTTTTTTCTGGCTTTCTATCTACTGCATTGGCAATACACATGTATATTGCTTCCAAATTTGTTTTGTTTTTGGATAAGGCCATGGGTGTTTTTTGGACTCTGGAATTTGTTATATTTACAAAACCCTCTAGGCGTAGTTTAAAAATCACATTATATTAGTCTTAACATTTTAATCACTGCTATGGTATTAAAGATACTTTTCTATAAAAATGCAATCTAAACACTGATTACGCTCACATCAAAATGGAAAATGTATTGGCTATTTGTAAAAACGGGCTTTTATAAATGAATTCTCTATTTTACGGTAGTTCACTTTCTTCCAGTGGCTGCATCAAATTTGTTGTGATACCGCTACATAACATTTACATTAGTGAGGCATCAAATGTTATTCACCAGAGCTTTGCTCTCCCTAGAGACTTGTTGAAAGCAACCCAATCCTGAAGGGATATCTTGTCCAAACTAAAAAATTAATTAACATTAATAAGGGATGGTCTCAAAACCAGCACAGGGTTAATCAAAATCATGATTTAAAAAAAAGTTGGATTTTTTTAATTTAAATCATATTTTTTATTTATTTGATTAAAAAAAAAATCTGGTATATAGACATTTATATACATGTTTATATTTATAAACTCTTTCAAACATGTTCTATTCAAATCGATTAGGGTACTTGTCTTAACAGAGGGTACATGATTTTTGCTTATATGAAGTTATATAATTATAACATAGTTTGATTTACAACAGCAACAAAACTGATGTTTTAAAATACATATATAATAATAACATATTTAATAAGATATTGCGCCAGATCCAATTTTAAATTGTTCGTGGCACTCATTGGGACGAATCCACCCATTAGACAATGTCCACAAGGCCTCACCCCCTGTAGTTGCATAATCTGTCTAGGAAAGGAAAGCATGCTGTGTGTCTGTGGCTGTAGCCCTGACCATTATTGTTTGCTAAGAGGGTGGATTAGCACTTGTCCAGGGTCTGCATAATCTCTAACCAGACTGCAAACTGGTACAGTAGTAGTCTGTAGCCCAGACTGTCTCACTTGAGTCACTGTACTGAATTGGTAACAACTAGGGCAAGCTCTAAGTGGACTTTACCTCAGAGCTTCTGACTTGAAAAGATACTTCCTCTGGAAGACAAGTTTGTGTGGCTTCACTGCATTCAGAAAGGGAATAGCTCAAACATGCACAAAATGTTGTTGATAACAATGCTCATAAACAATTATTTGTTAAATTCTTATAAATCAGCGGAAAAAAACCCAGAAATCAATGAATTTTTTGGAGTGATTTAAATCATGATTTAAATCAATGATTTAAATCAAATAATTTAAATCAAACTCTGCTCAAAATGGTGACATACACCAGTGGGAAAGTGCTTATGAAAACCGAGGAACACCCACCTCTACTAAAATTTTTAAGTTTTTGCAGTTTTTGCAATTTTTAACATGTTGCTTTACGGGTCGTCATTTTGATGTGCCATGCTCATTTCTGGTGAACGCACGCGTGAGAAAATGTGAAATCGCTTCAAACCGACAAAATGAAACGTGTCTAGAATATGTGCAATAAATAGATCGGTTCTACAATGAATTTTTTATTGTTTTTACAACTGCAGAAAAGCAGGACAGTTCGTCCAAAAAGCGGGAAAGCGAGACAAAGGGAGAAAAAAGTGGTAGATAAAGAGCTACAAATGCCAAACTAAGTGCCCAGACTACGGTTCTGGCTTCATAAACTGTGCCCCTAGTCGGCCAACATCCAGAGGGTGGGGAGCCATGAACAGGAAGCAGACTTGTTAACCCTCACACACACACTGACAGATGTGGCCCTTGGATGTGTTTTATCCACTGACAGTCATGTGACCTCTCTGGGCCATGACCTATAGAAATTTCATCAGGAACCGAGAAATGAAGTGCAGCTGCTGACAGAAATGGGTTATGTTATCCTGGCTTGGTGTTTTTATAGCTCATTTATATCTGAAGGGTTCCATTCGTTGGCCTGAGTGATAAAGATGATTAATCGGATAAAAATGTATTCTGGAGCAGGAAAAAATGTGGGTGAGAAATGTGCACGGGATCGTCTCAAACTGAAAAGATGAGCCGATAAAAATCTGGAGAGTGGAATTAAACTTTTTAAAATCTCACTATTATTGTTATGGTGCACAATATCTAAAAGGGTTGCTAGAACCTTGCATTGTGCGTGCATGCGTGCGAGCATGCATGTGAGTCCATATGATGATTTTAGAAGGGAATCATTTTGTATTTGGTTCCCATTGCCGAAATGAACCAATGACCTATGTTATTTTGTACTTGTTTCGTTGCGATCTGTAATTTATAGGCCTACTAGTAACAAGTAGCTGAACCTCATAATAACTGGGGTGTGTATGTGTAGATCTTCTACATGTAAATGTTACAATTTTAGCATGCTGAACATCTGTAACATAAATATATAAAAAGCGTAATGCAATTCAAGTGTGGTGGGTGGGTCTACTTAAAACATCTGCTGATATAATGGATGGGTTTAAAGGTGGGCAGATTTACAATTGTACTATAGTAGTGCAAACAGGCAATGCCCCATTTTTAGTAACACAAATGTTTATTTTATAGTCCGGTCAACAGAGACATAAACACAGCCCTCCCCCCCAGTTGGTCCACCTTTACGTACCTACGCTACTCGCTACCAAAGTTCACAGAGCAACAAATTTATGTTCGCGAGATACTTTATGGCCTTTTCGTTGCCTCGGCAGGTTTAATGTTCACGTATACCGAGTCACCGCGTGCTGCACGAGCACATAACATGCGGATGGACGTGCGCCGAGGCACACTTACACACTGAACGGCGGTTCTGTTTACATCTGCACAAGAAATAGACTTGTTTTTGGCTAACGAATCTAGACTGAGTAGCAACGCACATGTGACACTGCTACTAATCACACACAACGATGGATGACAGCGATACGACACATTATCTGAAAAGTCTGCATTTGTTTTTACTCCAAGACAAATATGACTGCATTCATGTCTATATATCTCTATCTTCCCCCCTCGTCTCTCTCCATCCCTACACTTATTTTGTCCGTCCGTCCGTCCGTCCGTCCGTCCGTCCGTCCGTCCGTCCGTCCGTCCGTCCGTCCCTCCCTCCCTCCCTCCCTCCCTCCCTCCCTCCCTCCCTCTCATCTTTCTGACATTGCGACTTGTTCTGCTCGTATTGCCGTCCGGATGGTGTGCCGTATCCCAATTGCGCCTTAGTCATGACGGTATGACTATCCTGTCGTATTTCTGTCATCGAAATCCGACTTCTTTTATTAGCATATCTGTCGTAATAGTGCAAACTATTTTACTAGAAAGAACCGCTAATAGATCAGGTTACGCTCCACCGATGGAAACACGATCGTCCAGGTGTAACCTGATCTATCAGCGGTTCTTTCAGGACAGTAGTATTTATTTATTATTGTTTCCCTATTTTTTCAGGTAACTGAATTGCCTACGTCTCCCTCCTCAATTCATTTAGCCCATTTATTTAGCCCATTCATTTAACCAATTTATTTAGCCCATTCATTTAGCCCATTAATTTAGCCCATTCATTTAACCCATTCATTTAGCTCATTCATTTAACCCATTCATTTAGCTCATTCATTTAGCCAATTAATTTAACCCATTAATTTAGCCCATTCATTTAACCCATTCATTTAGCCCATTCATTTAACCCATTCATTTAGCTCATTCATTTAACCCATTCATTTAGCTCATTCATTTAACCCATTCATTTAGCTCATTCATTTAGCCAATTAATTTAACCCATTTATTTAGCCCATTCATTTAACCCATTAATTTAGCCCATTCATTTAACCCATTCATTTAGCTCATTCATTTAACCCATTCATTTAGCTCATTCATTTAGCCCATTCATTTAACCCATTAATTTAGCCCATTCATTTAACCCATTCATTTAGCTCATTCATTTAACCCATTCATTTAGCTCATTCATTTAGCCAATTGATTTAACCCATTAATTTAGCCCATTCATTTAACCCATTCATTTAGCTCATTCATTTAACCCATTCATTTAGCTCATTCATTTAGCCAATTAATTTAACCCATTAATTTAGCCCATTCATTTAACCCATTCATTTAGCCCATTCATTTAACCCATTCATTTAGCTCATTCATTTAACCCATTCATTTAGCTCATTCATTTAACCCATTCATTTAGCTCATTCATTTAGCCAATTAATTTAACCCATTTATTTAGCCCATTCATTTAACCCATTAATTTAGCCCATTCATTTAACCCATTCATTTAGCTCATTCATTTAACCCATTCATTTAGCCCATTCATTTAGCCCATTCATTTAGCCCATTCATTTAACCCATTCATTTAACCCATTCATTTAACCCATTCATTTAGCCAATTAATTTAACCCATTAATTTAGCCCATCGCAAGAATCAGGTTCACTGATGTTCAGATGTGTGTAAATAGTTTATGTAATATGTGCAGTAAAAGAGTGCGCGCTTGTATTAAAATCGTTAAAAGAACTGACTTTTACTGTGAAATTGGGCAACTTGCAAAAGTGTGAACAGCGTTATGTCACGGCATACATTTGACATATTTTCGCCGAATTTTAACCAGACCGGTTAGTTTGTTCGATGATTTCATCAAAACTAATTAACATATTTGTACAAATGAGCTGGCCTGTCATAGTGGATGTTAAATAGGTTAGATGTGTCATGAGACAAGCAAAAATCTAATTAATGTGGGACTTTTAACTAAGGTGGCATATGTTGCCTTTGCAATATGACCAGACAATCGCATCGTACACATACGCTACCAAACACATTAGTGCGGTTTATTCAAACTACACGGAACATCACGAGAAAGAGGCTACGCACACTCTGTAATTAGGGACTTGTTTACAATGCTGCAGACTTTCTCTGGTCAATGAACTGCCATAGAGACTCGCTCCTGGAAACAAACGAGTCGCACTGCAAGTTGTTTACGTGTGGCATGTGTGCAATATTGCATGCGCACAAGTTGCGAGTGGCGCATAACCTTGGTACGGGGGTCAGACCACAATTATAATCCTGCAGCATTTCAGATGAACTTTGTGTCTAGAAATACGCAGGTTTGGTAGGTTGTAGTGATTTCTGTTTGAAACATCGGCCGATGTGACACTGAGATGGTGCATTATAAGGTGAATCTGAAGACGTCTATCTAGATTTTTTGGTGGTGGTGATGTATTTCGGAACGTTGGCAACATGCTCTGTGTGTAGGCAAATGCAGGTCTATCCCCCATCAAGACATTGTGTACAAGCAAACACAGGTCCATTCCCATCAATACATTGTCAGGATCAGTCTGGGAGCCAGTTTCAACAAGATATAAGACAGACCGATAAATGACATATTCCATATGAAGACCAGAACCACTCTGTTTGCCTGACATTGAAACATCATCACATTACAGAGTTCACCTGTTTTGTAAAAGAAATTAAGAAACCAATTTGACAATGCCAAGGCCATGGCTTATCTCCTGTCAGAGACGCAACAGCAGGTTTTTGTGCCCGAAAGATCATGATCTTTGTAATGTGAGATGAGTATCTGTCAGTCTGGCAGACAAAGAACCATTTTTTTCATAAAGCACAGTCTTTGCTTGCCAAGACTGAAAGAAACAAGCCTTTGGCTCATTTGTAACAGAAAAACAAGGCTTTGGCTCATTTACAACAGAACCAATATATCTGCAGGATCTTGTTTGAGAGGTCAATTCTCTGAGGTGATTCACCTTACTGCGAACAAATCTTCATAAAACTTACATCAAACTAGAGATAACTTGGCAGTCATTACTTCTGATCGATCGATCGGTACGTATGGTGGCAGAATCAAGAAATCTGCATTGCAGACTTTGGCAGTAGAGGACATTCACTAGAGCGGGAGATAACGCTATCTACTCTAGTGTGACAGTCAGCAACTGGCAAACTTTACCTTCAGGCTTCATGACCAGAGATTAACTAGAAGACACCGACTGAATAAAGCACCGCAGTAAAAACTGTGTTCTGCTTAGTGGAACCACTCTGTCAAGAATGATGTGAACAGATGGCTCCAAGCCCAATGATAGAGGATTTGGTGTGCCTTTGTCTTTCACGAGGAGTGCAATTATGGTTGATCCACAAGATGTTCCTTATAGTGAAAGTTCATTGTAGGTGAACGAACACAAAATCACTTACCGTATTCAACCTATTAAGTATACATGCCATAATTAGCGTATACCACTTTTTTGCAGCAGGATTCATAATTATTTTAATTTGACTAATGTGGAACAACTGAAAGGTGTCGCCATCTGGTGTTAAACGGTTGGTACCACTTTTCAGTTGTTCTACACTAATCACCAAATGCTTATAAGAACAGATTCCTTGCCATTTTTCCATGGCCCATTTTTTTCAAGCATACTGTCTGCTTGTTAGGTAGAATACGGTATACGGATTATGGAGCAATTTGGCCAAGTCCTAACAGTTTGCATATATACATGCAACGGTAGCACGAGTCTGCTGTAAGTGATTTCAGAATCTTTCTTTGATGCTGTGTATTCTACACTGGATAGGCATCTATCAACACCATTCCTTCAATCACAAGTAACCTCATTTTTCTTTGCACTAGAACGTTGATGTAGTAGCACAGTCCTTACGAATGACGCGCTGGTGGAATGGTTTCGCACCACCACTGGAGTTCGCAAAGGCTGCCTTCTATCACCCAACCTATTTAACATATCTTTAGAGAGGATCATGACTGACACCCTTGAAGATCACGTAGGAACAATCAGCATCGGAGGCAGGACAATAACAAATTTACGCTTTGCAGATGATATCGCTGGTTTAGCAGGGGATGAGCAGGAGCTAGCTGACCTAGTGAGCCGCCTCGACAATACATCTGCATCCTACGGAATGGAAATTAGTGCTGAGAAAACAAAGCTAATGACCAACAACACCAATGGCATCAACAAGAACATCCCAGTGAATGGACAAAGATTAGAAACAGTGTCCAAGTTCAAGTACCTGTGTTAAGTTATCACGGATGAGGGATCCAAACCTGAGATCATTTCAAGGATTGCCCAGACAACAGCAGCGATGACAAGACTGAAACCAATATGGAAAGATAAAAACAACACCCTTTGATCCAAAATCAGACTGATACGATCACTTGTCATGTCAGTATTTCTATATGCATGTGTGACATGGACTCTTACAGCCGAACTAAAAAGAAGAGTACAAGCCATGGAAATGAGGTGCTATCGAAAGATCCTTTGCATCTCATACAAGGACCATGTAACCAACAAAGAGGTCCACAACAGAATCAAACAAGCCATAGGGCTCTATGAAGATCTCCTAACGACGGTAAAGAGACGGAAGCTGAAATGGTATGGGCACATCTCGCGAACATCCGGCATGACAAAGACCATCCTGCAAGGCACCGTTAGAGGAGCAGGAAGATGAGGAAGACAGCGGAAGATGTGGGAGGACAACATCAAAGAGTGGACAGGCCTGGACTTCTCAGAGACACAAAGGGCGGCAGACGACAGGAAGAAGTGGAGACAGCTGGTTTCAAGGTCATCGATGGTGACCCAAGGACACTACAGGTTATGTGATTGATGATAATGATGATGATGAAAGTTTCAGAGCAGTGTAGTATTGCAGCTTCAAAGGGTAATCATATTCTTGGGTTGATTAGGAGAAATATAACATACAAGGAAAAAAAGCTAATTGTACCTCTGTATAAAGCAATAGTTAGACCTCATTTAGAATACTGTATACAAACTTGAAGACTATATCGTAAGAAGGATATAGATATTAGTAGATACGCTTAAAAGAATACAGAGGAAAGCAACTAAAATGGTTCCAATACTGAGAGAACTTAGTTATGAAGAACGACAGAGAGAATGTGGTTTAACAACCCTAGAGACAAGGTGGTTAAGAGGAGGTCAAATTGAAATTATTAAGATACTGAATGGGTATGAAAATATTGAAAGAAATATTTTTTTCCTACTCATGAAAGACAATAGAACTAGAGGACATGAGGTAACAATAGTAAAGAATCAGTGTAGAAGTACACTTTCTCACAGAGGACAATCAATGAATGGAACAAATTATTTACAGATTGTGTAAATGCTAACAGCGTGAATATGTTTAAAAACAAGGTTGACACATCTCAGGAGGGCGGGTTACAAACAGATTAAAAATTGTTGGACTCTCGATAAGCCAATGGCTTCCTTGCCCACTTGTCATCTGGGCCTTTGCCTTGGATGGAAATTCTGTTAAATCTTGTTAAATGAGTTCTCTGCCTCTCTACCAGGGAACACGTAACATAAATTTATCTAACCCATAACCGCATACCACTCACCGACCCACAAAACAGCTGTCTACTTCACTACAAGTGATGGCTGATTAAACTCTATAAATTTGATTAAAATAAAATTTAATTTACACTTAGCACAATGACAATTGCTGGAGGAAGGAGGTTGATGATTTAACAAGATTTAACAAGCCATCCAAGCCAAAGGCCCAGATGGCAAGTGGACGAGGAAGCCATTGGCTTATCGAGTGTCCAACAATGTTCATCTACTTATAACCCACCCTCCTGAGATATGTGTCAACCTTGTTTTTAAACATATTCACGCTGCTAGCAGTTACACAATCTGTAGACAATTTGTTCCATTCATTTATTGTCCTCTGTGAGAACGAGTGCTTCCTGATGTCCAATCTACATTGATCCTTTACTAATTTTACCTCATGTCCTCTAGTTCTGCTATCCTTCTTGAGTGAGAAAAACACATTTCTATCAATATTTTCATACCCATTCATACCCATGATATGCCAAAAAAATTAACTGTGTTTTGGCCATGAAGATGTTGGGTAGATGACGGGTAGATTTATTAAAATATATTTCAAAATTCTAACATTATTTTAGCAAGCACAAACAAGACAAAACAAACACGAATGATTATGATAAAACGAAGGCCCTAGAAGATGAATAAAAAGCTTGTGAAACTGCCAGAGAATTGGTCACACGAAGCCGCCCCCAGCGAAGCAATCATTGAAACTTCTCACCCTGAAAGACATGTCACATCTGTTTACAAAACGTCAGTTTGCACACCTGGTTAACATCTGCCAGGGGCAAACATCACCGCTATTTATAGTTTGTTTTTGTGACCTTGAATATCAAGGACAGCGGCAGCTCGCATGAAGCGTGGCAAAATATCTGGGTGGTTGACACAAAGACCATTCAAAATCTTTTTCATAGGGGTTAATAATTGACATAGGGTAATTCAGTGGAATACCCACGCCACGTTGTGTAAGCTACTCGTGTGCACTGAATACTGCTATTCAGGGGAAACACGATGAATTATACAGGTGACAATAAGAGGGTTGTTCCAGCACAGCCGGAGGGTTTCAAGTAAACAGCATCTGAAAGGGTATTGTCAAACAACCAAGTTAGCAAAAAAAATTGTCGTACTCAGCAACTTGGGCTAGGATTGGCATTTGCGCATACCACCAATATAGGCATAACAATTTTTGTTATGTTAACATTTGGGTCAGACAGTGTGTCATATATCTGACGGCGGGTATTTAATTTGGCTGGTGACGAATAAAACAACTATAAAACCATATACCTACTAAACCACCACTGGGTAGGGTAGAAAAACTGTTCACCCTCATTAATCATATGCAATTTCTCCATTTACTCCCCTGTGCTGGATAAGGTGTTACATTTCAATGGGGTCATTCAGCTTATATTTCTAACACATTATGCCATTTTTCAAACAGCCCTATGACAGCCTACTATGTCAGATAAAACAAGCAACAACAATAACAGCGATGATTGCGCCAAGATCACGGTTTGCCAAGGTCACAAGGTCAAGGTCGGGTTTTCAATGGGTATGAGCTACAGCCAGAGAGTGCCATATCCATTGGCCATTACCCTACTTTGTATATTTTTAACATTCCTCGATGCCCCAATGTTTCATATCAACTGATCTCTGAAACAGATACAGGTACATGTCACTGTAAATATAAAAAAATTACTGCTATTTTATGTTTACAATACAATATACAATATAACTTTATTCACCCCATTCAGGGCAATTACATCGTCGTTTGGACGGGCACAGTATATAAATATTAAAATGTTAAATATAAAAATGTAAATTATAACAAAGGTAATTGCGTATTACTGGCTCACGTCATCGTCACAAAACAATAAGTTATCACATGAACGCATGGAGTGCATTTCACATTGTAACCACTAAATATATCTAGAACATGCACACACACTACTTTCATTTCACATTGTTGAGAAGACTGGTGGCAGCACGAATAAAGGATAACTTCTTATGGTTTGTTTTGCACGAGTCACCTAAAACGGTGGCCCGACAGCAGAGAGTCAAACATGGGATAGAGAACATGACTATCATTAGCTAAGATAGAACGTCCCTTCCTAAGTATCTGTTGTTCACAAAACTGAGTGATGTCTCTCAGAGTCTCTCCGATTATTTTGGAGCTGACACGTACAATCTTCTGTAAACTGTTCTTGTTTTTAGCACTCAGATTAAAATACCTGCAAATAAACGAAGAGCAAAGAACACTCTCAATAAAGCTTTGTAAAACAGGTTTAAAACTGTTTTATCAACAGAGAATGAGTTTAATTTTCTAAGAAAGTACAGGTGCTGCTGACATTTCTTGACGATTACTTCAGTGTTGTCATCCCATCTAAGTTTGTTATCAAACACTGTACCTAAGTATTTGTACTTGGTGACAATTTTAACCTCTTGATCATGAATGGTGGTTTTTTTCAGGACTTTGACTGTGTTTTCTGAAATTTATTACTAACTCCTTGGTCTTACGTACATTAAACTTTAGATAGAAGTCATCACACCACTCAACAAAATCTCGTAGTGCCGGGCCATGATCTTGTTGGGAACCAGATAGAAATGAAAGTAAGGCACTATCATCAGCAAATTTCACTAAAAACCTGTCTGGGTGAGCACATCTACAACTGTCAATGTACAAGATGTATAGGAGGGGTGCGAGACAACAACCCTGGGGCGAGCCCGTATGTGTCAACTTCATGTCAGAAAATTTCCCATTCACAAAAACAGACTGAGGACGACACGACAAAATATCAACAATCCAAGCAACAAGCTGGTTTCCAAGATTAAAATCAGAAATGAGTTTATGGGCTAAGATATGAGGCTGCATCAAACTGAAGTGGATCTAATTGGCTCTCAGTGATGGGCAGGATCAGTGACTTGACTAGTTTTTCCAGTGTTTTCTTAACAAGGGATGTTAGAGCAACTGGTCTGTAGTCGTTTAATTGTTTTGGGTTGTTTGTCTTAGGAATGGGGATGACATTAGAAGTTTTCCAAACAGTGGGAAAGACGCCACTGAGCTGATCTGCACAAAACTTCAGAGTTCTGCCACAGATGCCATCAGGGCCTGGGCTTTTGTTTTATGTTTATCATCTTAAGACAATTAGCTACACTCTTTTGATCAACGACAGCAGTTTTATCAAATGTCAAGGACGACTTTAGATCAGACATGTAGAATGTAAAGTTGTGTTCTTCAAAATGTGTAAAGAAATCATTAAACACTTCGGGCAAAGACTCACCACTCACACTCTGACCTTAGATCTAACTGGGTCTGTCATCATGTTGACAGCTGCCGTGTTCGTTATCCCCTTCCAAGCGTCACGAAAATTACCACCAACAAACTTGTGTTCAACCTTGTGTTTGTGCTACTGTTTTGCCTGCCTAACTGCAGCTTTTACTTTATTTACCTGTTTTTTCTCTTCGATCGTACCCTGGAAGAAGACTCCTTTCTTTTTATTCAGGACAGCTTTTATATCTTTCGTGACCCAAGGTTTATTGTTGGGAAAAACTGTGTTTTTGTTTTTTGGAATCACAGAGTCAAACACTGCTAAACACTACATTTCGTTTGCAAATGAGATATTTGCCCGATTTGTAAACATTTTATTTTTAATGTTGCATTACGGTACCACCCCTAGGTACCAATAATGGGAGGCAGGGGTATGGAATATAGGAACTGTAGGAGGATGGCGATCAACACACAGGTACAGAAGGTATGTATGGAGGAGGGAGTAGGCTTCGTAGACATGTAGTTAAACTTTGTGGGAAGAGATGATTTTTTCATGAGAGATGGACTTCATCTGACAGGGAAGGGTGCTGCAGTTCTTGGGTGTGAGTTTGTGAGAGTTGTCGACGAGGGCACAGGTACTATAAATTATTTAAACTAGATGCGCAGGGGGAACTGACAGAGAAAACTCAAAGGAGTACTACTACAAATACACATACATAGAAATACAAGAAGTGTTCACCAATAATTTCGGACAATGTGTATGCTTAAATGCCAGGAGCATAGTAAATAAAAAAGTGAGTTAGACATTATGGTAGCAGAAATTGATCCTCATGTAATAGGCATCCCAGAATCATGGGCAAATGAAGATATAGTAGATGCTGAGTTAGCACTGACAGGATATGTAATGTTTAGGAAGGATAGACGAGAAAGAAGGGGAGGTGGAGTAATTTTATATATTAAAGAATCTATCCAAGCATATCAAATAACACTGAAAAGTGAATCAGATAGTGTGGAAGCAATTTCAACATTAACAATAGCAGTTTATTGTAGTCCTAACATAGGACAAGAGGAAGATGTAAAATTACAAAAGGTGATAAGGGAGGTGAGCAAGGGGGAATGTGTTATAATGGGTGATTTTAACCATGGCCATATACAATGGGAATCATTAGAGAGTGCTGGAGGTGACGATCATCAGTTTCTACTTCTAACACAGGATTGTTTCCTTACTCAACATGTCTTGGAACCAACCAGAGGTGGGAATGTGTTAGATTTAATTTTGTCTTCTCAAAATGAATAATTCATATATACTAATTATTAGTTGACAATGTTAAATTACACAAACCTTTGAGTTCAAGTGACCATAACCAAATCCATTTTAATATAAAAGTAAAAACAGGGAATACATATAAAAAACAATGGAGGAGGAACTTCAACAAAGGCAAATATAAAGTGAAGAGAACATATCTAGCAAATATAGATTGGAATAACTTGCTGAAGAACAAGACAGCAACAGAATGCTGGACTTGTTCAAGATATGAGATTGAGGGCATTATTGAGAAATTTGTTCCATTAAGAAAACAAGGGAAAAGGTCCAGAAAAAAACACCTGTCAAAAGAGGCTATTAGAAAAATTGCTCACAAACAGATGCTGTGGAGGGTCTATAAACACACTGGAAATGTAGAAGACTACACAAACTACAAAGAGGCACTTAACCTAGCTACAACTGAAATTAGAAAATCTAAAAGAACCTTTGAAAAAAAATTGACAGGTAATATAAAAAATGACAGCAAGAGTTTCTATGCTTATGTAAGGAGTAAACAGAAAGTTCGAGATAAGGTCAGACCACTGGAAAACAACAGTGAAAACATAATTTCAGACGGGTTCCAAATGGCAGAGGTCCTGAATGAGTATTTCAGCTCAGTTTTTACCACAGAAGATATCAGCTCACTTCCAGTTCCATTGACTAAATTTGAGGGCAATAAATCAGAACATTTAGGGCAGTTATTTGTAACTCCTGAAATGATAGCAAAGAAAATTAAGAAGATGAAAGATAGTAAATCACCTGGAGTTGATGGGATACCACCAAAACTGCTTAAGGAAATTGTTGAGCAAATTAGTACACCACTTGCAAAATTGTTTAGCTTGTCACTAGAAGAAGGAATAGTTTCTTCAGAATGGAGAGAAGCAAACATTACGCCGCTATTTAAGAAGGGATCGAGGAAGAAGCCAGAAAATGACAGACCAGTGAGTTTAACATCAGTTGTACAGCCCTGTATGTAAATTACTCGAAACATTAATTAGAGACCACATGGTGGAATTCCTTGTAAAACATAAATTAATAAATACATCTCAACATGGATTCCTAAAAGCAAGGTCATGTCTAACCAATCTCTTATGTTTTTTGGAAGAAATTACAAAGTGGGTAGATGATGGGTCACCAGTGGATGTTGTCTACTTAGATTTTCAGAAAGCTTTCGATAAAGTGCCACATCAAAGATTGTTACTTAAACTAAAAGCCCATGGTATAGGTAATGGTGTAATCAACTGGATAGAAAAGTGGCTTCCACACAGAAGACAGAGAGTAATAGTAGACGGTGAGATTTCAAACTGGAAATCTGTTTTGAGTGGGGTACCACAGGGATCAGTATTAGGCCCTATACTGTTTTTAATATATATAAATGATTTGGAGGATGACATATCTAGCAAAGTACTCAAATTTGCAGATGACACAAAAGTATTCAGAAAGGTTACTAATGATACAGATAAACAAAGTTTACAGGATGATCTAGAAAAATTAGTTAACTGGTCAGAAAAATGGCAAATGTTATTCAATTTTGGGAAGTGTAAATGTATACACATAGGACATGGAAATATGGACGAGGAATATAAAATGGGGGATGCTGTACTAGGTAGAACCACACAAGAAAAGGACTTAGGAGTAACAATTAGTGCTGACATGAAAGTTTCAGAGCAATGTGGGATTGCTGCTTCAAAAGGAAATCAAATTCTAGGGCTAATTAGGAGAACTATCACGTATAAGGAGAAACATCTAATTGTACCCCTGTACAAAGCAATAGTTTGACCACATTTGGAATATTGTATTCAAGCATGGAGGCCATATCGTAAAAAAGACATAGACAAGCTAAAAAGAATACAACGAAGAGCAACTAAAATGATTCCAGAATTGAGAGACCTTAGTTCTGAAAGTTACTTATTACAATGTGGTTTGACAACGCTAGAGACCAGGAGACTAAGAGGAGACCAAATAGAAGCGTTTAAAATAGTGAATGGTTATGAGGATGTTGATAGGAATATGTTCTTCAAACTTAAAGAAGGCAGTAGAACCAGAGGACACAAAGCAGCATTAGTTAAGTAGCAGTGTAGGTTGGACATGAGAAAGTACTCTTTCTCACAGAGGGTGATAAATGAATGGAACAAACTGCCAAATGATTGTGTTAATGCTAGTAGTGTGAATATGTTTAAAAATAGAATTGACAGATATCTGATAAGGGCGGGCTACACATAGATGAGAAAATTGTTGGACAAGCCAATGGCTTCCTTGTCCACTTGCCATCTGGAACTTGTTGTTCGAGATGGCAATCTTGTTAAATCTTGTTAAAATCATTTCTTCCTTCAAATTTGAACACACCATATGCAACAGGTTCCAATACCACTTTAAGTTGTGCACCGAATTCAAAGAAAGTAAACTTGTTGTAAATTAGCTTTCCAAAACCTCTTCCCTCCCATCACGTTTCCTGAATTTGTGTATAAAGTGTAAGATTTGATGATCTTACAAAAAATAATACAACACATACATCACACAGAATTAACAATTTGAATATGATTTGCACTGTTTTATTTATTGAAAATAACCTTTCTGTGTCCACCAGGGGGCTAATCGAAAAACAGATTTCAAAAACAGGTTTCTTGTGGACCAGGGTCCAATCAAAAGGTTAGTTTGATCGAATCCCCAAACCCCCCAAATACACCCCAGACCCTTCCTTACTGCCCTAGCAAGCATCCACAGTGTTCTCTAGTTGAACAACATCAGACACAAGCCTCTCTAGTCATCCTTCTTGAGTGTCAATGCGGAACATCTCGGTCACCATGTTATTTTTTACAAACTGTTGGTTCTTGGTAATTGTTCACTGAGTCTGCGAAGCAGCCCGCTAACGATTCTTTGGTGTTACTGTTTTATCTTGACAGGATCACATGACATCATGCCGTCGTACTTGAAAGCGACGCTATGACAGAAAAAGAACAAAAAGACTTGGCTGCCACGCAAAATGCAGTCAGTCGGCAAAAACGTCTCGAGGCAAGGTGCGAAAGTAAGACATGAACTTTGAGACGAAGCGCTTGTGTAGTTGGATGTATTTGTACGTCATGTGCAGGACACTAAATCAGCCTGGCAGCTTCTTTAGAATGTCAATAGTTGATACAAGACGCGACTACAGAGGTGGTGGTGCGGAACAGGGTGGTTTAAAGGGGCGATGGTGATATGAGAGATAGAAAAACAGACAGAAATTAATAGAAACTGATGGACAGACATATGGATGGACGGACCGATAGCGTATGGATGAAAAGAGGATGGACTGACCGAGAGACAGATAGATGGCAAATATATGTGGATATACATATGGATGTATGGTTGGATAGAAAGACCAATGCAGCTGACAGAGAAATGGATGGAAAGTAAATATATGGATGGATGGATGGACGGACTCACAGACGGGGGGCACAAACAGACAGAGAGAAATATGGAAGAATGATCAATGGACATGTTTGGATGTAAATGGAGAGATGTATGGATGTAAATGGACAGATGTATGGCTATAAATGGACAGATGTATGGATGGACAAGGGACATACGTATGGATGTAAATTGACAGACATGTGGATAGTTATTGGACAGATGTATGGATGGACAATGGACAGATGTATGGATGGACAATGGAAAGATTTATGGGTTGAAATGGATAGATGGATGGATGGACTGAAGATAAGAGAGATGGACTGTCGACTGAGATATAGTCATCCAAACCGAGACATCAACAATCCAGCATCTCTCAGAGCGATATACCTGTCCGTTGGTGACAGGTGACACACTTTTCACCTGTCCTGTCCAACATAAACCTGTCACCTGTCCTGCCGACACACACCATACATTCCTGAGCATGGGTACAGAGCCTTTAACTTAATGATAACATTAGCTGTCATTTCAATAAGGTTCTACATATAGGACCTTGCGCCACCTATAAATGTACCTTTATTCCTGTTTTATTGATTGCATCAGTCAAGTAGGGTCGGCCTGCATTACTGTGCAAGCTGTATTTAAATGTCAAGCCGGCAACATCAAAGTATTTATTCTATTGGAACATGTGTCTTGGTAGTGTGAACTATTTTAATAGTGGTGCTCTTGTTGTGATGGCCTGACCTACTCGACCAGCAAGACGGAACTATTTTATTACATCAACATTTTATTTCTACCACCCAATCTCAAGACATTCTGTTGCTACTTGCAATCAAACACATTCACAAACCTGGGACTTTCGGGATCTGTGAAGGAATATGACCGTATCCCATTTTAATACGGATTTGCAAGAAATGGGAAAATTGTGATAAAGTGCATATTTTTTTGTGTTCATCAGACAAGTGTAACATACAAGTGTAATATACAAGTGTAACACAAGTGTAACATAGAATGACACACTTACAGTAATGGAAGAGCTAATACGTTTGACGCTAGGCAGATTTCTGACAAAACCAAGCGGATTTTGCTTGATGTAGATATATTTCATACACTGGTAGCTGGCAATACTTAGTTAGTTAGAAAATGCTACACAGATTTAAGCCAAAAACTGCAGCAGTGCATTTAGCTTATTTGTTAAGGCAATATCTGATTGATCAGTAAAATAAATCTATTTTTACGAGACTCCAAATCTTGCCGATATCCGCAACTGTCACAGAAAAACTGCGAACACAAGGACAAAAACACTGCTGATAAATCTGTGTGTGCAGTGATTCTAAAATCAATATGCCTTTTTGTTAACAGACCAGCTGTAGATGCTTTTTGCAATTACTAGTAGATAAAAAAAAATAATGCTGTTGAATCTGACATTTGAATTCTCTGAAAATGTTAATTCTACTTGTACATGGTCGAGTGCGTACATTCAGTAGGGTAAATTACAATGCCTTAATTTTACCTGTACATCAACACAGTACAATACAGAAACGGTTACTTTAAATCATTTTATATAACTTAATATAATATACATAACTTAATGTTCACTACAGCTGACAATCACGTAATAATTTAATGCTGTTCTAATTTCCAGGTTCTTATTACATATTTAGTGCAACAGTTAACATTTCATGATGTTGACTGAAGCAACTGGATATCTATAGTAAGAGCAGCTACTATGAAAGCAGTGAAAAATTTTATTTAAAAAATAAGAACATTCAAAATCATTCCTTGGGTAACTAGTTAGAGTTTTTGTATGTTATTATGAACAATGAAATAAAACAGTTTTACAAAAAATAATCCATTCCATTCCATAATAATGTATTTACTGTAGATCATGATTCACGCATAAAGTGTGTCACCAAATTGGACAGACAACAAAATTATCATCTCTACAGGTACAGCAAGATCAACCCAATAGTAGAAATGATCACGATGAATAAATTAAGATGGTTTGGTCATTTGATGAGAAGATGATTCTGTCATAAAAGTGCCATTGAGCATGAAGATGATGGGAAAGAAACCGAGAGGAATACCCAGGTTACGGTAGATCAACAACACCAGCGGCCACCTGGTGGAAATGAACACCAGCCTCAACGATGTATCAAGAACGGAACGGTACAAGAACCATACAGAATGGAGGAAGATGATTTCTTGTCACCTGAATTCCTAACTGTAATAAACGCTGAGCAGGTGAGCTTTATTCACATAATAATGACCATGTTACCTTGACATAAACAGCAGAAAGATCTGCTGTGAAGAAAAAAACAAACTTAATATATCTGTTTACATGATTTAACAAGATTTAACAAGATTTGCCATCCAAGCCAAAGGCCCAGATGGCAAGTGGACAAGGAAGCCATTGGCTTATCGAGAGTCCAACAATGTTCACCTACTTATAACCCGCCCTTCTGATATATGTGTCAACCTTGTTTTTAAACATATTCACGCTGCTAGCAGTTACACAATCTGTAGACAGTTTGTTCCATTCATTTACTGTCCTCTGTGAGAACGAGTGCTTCCTGATGTCCAATCTACATTGATCCTTTACTAATTTTACCTCATGTCCTCTAGTTCTGCTATCCTTCTTGAGTGAGAAAAACATATTTCTATCAATATTTTCATACCCATTCAATATCTTAAAAACTTCAATCTGATCTCCTCTTAACCTCCTTGTCTCTAGAGTTGTTAAACCACATTCTTTCAGGCGTTCTTCATAACTAAGGTCTCTAAGTTCTGGAATCATTTTAGTTGCTCTCCTTTGTATGCGTTCAAGCGTATCTATATCCTTCTTACGATATGGTCTCCATGCTTGTATACAGTATTCTAAATGAGGTCTAACTATTGCTTTATAAAGAGGTATAATTAACTTTTTCCCTTGTATGTTATGTTTCTTCTAATCAATCCAAGAATTTGATTACCCTTTGAAGCTGCAATACCACACTGCTCTGAAACTTTCATATCAGCGCTTATTGTAACTCCTAAGTCCTTTTCTTTTACAGTAGTACCAAGAACAGTAGCTCCCATTTTATAGTTTACATTCAAGTTCCCATGTCCTGTATGTAGGCATTTACATTTCCCAAAATTGAACAGCATCTGCCATTTCTCAGACCATTTCACTAATCTGTCTAGATCGTTTTGTAAATGTTGTTTATCACCATCAGTATTAACCTTTCTAAACAGTTTTGTGTCGTCCGCAAATTTCAGTCGTTACTTGTTATACTGTCGTCCAAGTCATTGATATAAATTAAGAATAATATAGGTCCTAATACTGATCCTTGAGGTACCCCACTCAAAACCGATTTCCAATTTGAAACTTCGCCATCTACTACAACTCGTTGTCTTCTGTCAGTCAGCCATTGTTCTATCCAGTCAGTTATGCTATCCCGATACCATGGGCTTTTAATTTAAGTAGCAATCTTTGATGTGGCACTTTGTCAAAAGCTTTCTGAAAATCTAAGTAGATAATATCTACTGGCGATCCCTCGATCTATCCACTTAGTGATTTCTTCCAAAAACATAACACATTTGTTAAGCATGACCTCGCTTTAAGGAATCCATGTTGAGATGAATTTAATAATTTATGCTTAACGAGGAAGTCCACCATATGGTCTTTAATTAACCTTTCTAATAATTTACAAATCACTGACGTTAAACTCACTGGTCTGTAATTCTCTGACTTATTTCTCGAACCCTTTTTAAATAATGGTATGATGTTTGCTTCTTTCCATTCAAACGGAACAACTCCCTCTTTTAATGACAAGTTGAATACTCTTGCAAGTGGTATACTGATTTGATCTACTGTTTCCATTAGTAATTTTGGAGGAATCCCATCCACTCCCGGTGATTTGTTATCCTTCATTGCCTTTATTTTCCTAGCTACCAATTCTGGAGTTACAACTAACGGTCCTAAATAGTCAGATTTAGTCCCCTGAAATTTAGCATCAGCAACTGGTAATGAACTAATATCTTCTTTTTGTAAACACTGAACTGAAGTAACCATTTAGGTCTTCCGCCATTAAAAACCCCTGTGATATTATATTTCCAGCACTGTCTTCTAGAGGTCCAACCTTGTCTTGTACGTTTTGTTTACTCCTGACATATGCATAAAAACTCTTGCTGTCAGTTTTTATGTTACATGCCAGTTTTGCTCATAGCTTCTTTTAGATTGTCTGATTTCAGTTGTAGCTGCATTAAGTGCCTCTTTGTATTTTGCATAGTCTTCTTCCTTTCTGAGTACGCCTATAAACCCTCCACATAGTTTGTTTTAGCATTATTTTTCTAATTGCCTCTTTTGACACGTGTTTCTTTCTACACCGTTTTCCTTGTTTTCGGAAGGGAACAAATTTATCAATGATACTCTCAATTTCATATTTTAGAATATTCCAACATTCAATTGCAGTCTTATTCATCAGCATGTTATTCCAATCTAGCTGTGCTAAGTATTTTCTCATATCTTTGTAGTTACCTTTGTGGAAGTTTCTCTTGTACGTTTTCTTATTTTTACTTTCTGATTTTACATTGATGTCAAAATGTATTTGATTATGGTCACTATTACCCAATGGTTCAAATATTTTTACATTGTCCACTAATTCTTTTTGTGATGACAAAACTATATCTAATACATTTTCTCCCTGGTTGGTTCTAGTACGTGCTGAGTAAGAAAGCTATCCTGGATTAAACATAGAAATTGTTGATCATCAATCCCTGTGCTCTCTAGAGAATTCCATTGTATGTGTCCATGGTTAAAATCTCCCATTATGATACATTCCCCTTTACTAACTTCCTTTATAGCGTTTTTTATTTTTGTGTTGTCCTCTTCGTTTATGTTTGGACTTCGGTAAACTAATCCAACAGTTAATTTTGAATTTCCTGAAACAATTTTGCACCAAACAGCTTCATCGCAATCTGCTTCCCTTTCTAGTTTCATTTCATAAGCCTGAATAGATTCTTTAACATATAAAATAACTCCCCCGCCCCTTCTTCCTATTCGATCTTTCCTAAACATTACGTATCCTGTCAGTCCTAATTCAGCATCTGTTATATCTATGTTGGCCCATGATTCAGTTATACCAATTATGTGAGGGTCAATATCTTCTACCATAATGTTTAATTCGTTTTTCTTATTTACTACAATAGGACGCTCGTAAACGGCTCTAACTGCGCGTCTTCTTGAGTTAGCATTGAACGATACTTCAATGAGCGGAAAAACCGGCAAGATCTCGGCAAACATTCAATGACAAACATTCATGTTTCGTGAGAGCGTTGAATATGCATGACCACAAAAATAGAGTATTGAAACCGAACAATAACGAACAATAACAAGAGTTCAGGTGTCAAGTCAACTCAACTGACTCAGTGCCAAACACAGTTGTTTGTCACATTTCGGAGTATCGCCCTCTGGCCACATCGACCAAGCCCTATTTACAGAGTGGTAAACAATGGTGGCGTTATATTTAGCCCCAGTATCGTGTACCACTTGTAAGGTGCTGGGGGGAGGTGTCGCTAGCAGACAGAATAAGGGGTTGCCTCAAAATTAAAGACTGAATATTGAAAGCTACTTTTCAATTCTGTCTAATATGTACTGTTATCTTATCATGTTTTGTCATGATTTATACGTTCCACGTTCCACATCTACCAATGTAATGTGCTTCCAATCTTAAATGTGCAATTTTGACATAGTCCCTAATGTTCTACACAGTAAAACATGCAGATGTTTTAGATAACATAAATTCAATTGTTTTTGTGGTGCAGCCACTAACACGAAGTTAACACAACACAAATAAATCACGAGTTCTGTTGGGTTTATGTTGCGCTTGGCTTTTATGGTAATTGACAAAAAAGCAAATGATGTGTTTGAAAAGGTGTGAATCAAACAAGCTCTTGGAAAAAACAGGAAATTTCAAATTCTAGATGTTTGCGCCTGTCACTTGCCATGGTCAACACTTATAATTTACAGCCAGCGTGCTATGCAAAAAATGTTCTCCCATAAGAATCGCAAAATAGCAGCCAATGGAAAGGTGTTATGAATCGTTTCGCAAATGGGAATGGTCTATATACGGCCAAATAAAAGCTACACTTAGTAAGCAATTATCTACCGCGACTTCAATCACAGGGAGTAATTTGCCAATTACAGACCACATAAACCACAGCATGACCTAAAGTGGCCCACAGTGACCGACACAGACAAACACTGTACCAGGACAGGTCAAGCATAACACGCATATGTTTTATGTTAGTTAATCCATGTTATCTCTAATTCTAAAGAGACCAGAAAACCGACCATTGAGAAATGACCTTGCTTTATGCTAATGGTCATCTACAATGGCCTACCTTTGTTGTCCTGTACAGTTTTGTTGTTGAAACTTCAATGACAGTGGGAAGTGGGACAGAGTGGGGAGTGGGAAAAAGTGGGAAGTAGGAAGACGTGGGAAGTACAAGGTGTGGGATCCAGTGGGAAAAGGGCATTCAGTGTGTCACACTTCACCCCCTGATAGACCTGTTCATTCCAACACCAACTCGACTTCTGTGGGAAGCATTCAGCTATGCTGCAATTATTGTGTAACAACTGTTCATTCACACATCCACCACTGTCTATTGACAGGTACTCATTTATAAACTGAAACTGCCCCAGCTATGACACAGCGGCAAGAGGAATTGAACACTGGTGATCTCGACTGAGGGTCCGACGTTCTAACTGCTACGCTACTGCACCCCACTAAAGGTGTGGTGTGGGAACCTTTGGGAAGTGCGAGGTTTGGGAAGTATGCGGTTTGGGAAGTGTGAGGTTTGGGAAGTGCGAGATTTGGAAAATGCGAGGTTTGGAAAGTGCAAAGTTTGGCAAGTGCGAGGTGCAAGGTTTGGGAAGTGCAAGGTGCGAGGTTTGGGAAGTGCGAGGTTTGGGAAATGCGAAGTTTGGGAAGTGCAAGGTTTGGGAGATGCAAGGTTTGGGAAATGCAAGAATAGGGCAGTGCGAGGTTTGGGAAGTGCGAGGTGTGGATACAGAGCTAAACCTTCCCATCAACAACAGACTGCAGAAACATAAACAACAACACCCAATAATATAAATATAATCCTGGCTGCTGTCACCTCTCACTAATAATATTTCATTATTAATAATAATCATATTTCATTATTAATCATGCTAGCCAATTATGACTAATTGGGGCCCTTAAAGAGAACACGCAGGACAGGAAGAAGGGATCAAGCAACACTGCTTCGGGCTTCAATTAGCCGTTCATATAAAAGGTCACTGTGTTTTCCCACCATGCCCGGGGGGGGAGGGGGGAATTAGATCCCAGACGACAGGCTAAATCCTGCATGGGACTGGGATGTTGTCATCCACGTGACATCCTCTGTAATCTGCCTAGATGGTTTATGATGTCATGGCACAAACAAGCCCTTGAGCAACACTTATGGTTGATCGAGTGCGTTGGAAAAACTCTACACAGTACCAAACTCAAGGTTCTCAAAATACGTCACTTTTTGTTGTTGCTGTCGTGGGCCTTGCAGTTGACTAACTCACTGGTTAAACCTCATCCCTCATCTATTCATTTAGCACATCGTGAATCAGGTTTGTCGATGTTCAAATCTATTTAGATCAAGTAACATACCCAGTCGATTTAATAAGCGTACTTATGTTATGATCATAGAAAGAATTGGCATTTGTTGTTGTGGTGAATCAGGGTCTAAAGGGTTAATGATGAATCACCTCACAAACTTATTACTTATGCAGAAATCATAAGCGCAGTTTTTAATCACGCTGTCAAGAAACATTTGCCATAACAGTGGCGCCACATGGTGGCTCAGAAACTATACTTTAAAGTGGCGCATTAATTATTCCATTTTGGACTGTTGACTTGTAAACCGCAGCCAGTAAATACAGCCATCCCATGGGTAAACACCTCTCTCAAGGGCACGTGGTCAAATCTGTATTATAAATCAGATTCCCATGAACTCAAGTAGTAAATAATTTTATTGATCTACAAATCAGATCAATTTGCCCGGTTTCAACACATCGGACAAATAAGTTAAATGTACTGCAGCAGAGCAATGCAATTTTGGTTAGAGCAGGATTTATTTTAAGAAAAGTATGTTTACTTGATGTCATTTCAGCAAAATCCAGTCCAGATGTCGGGCTTTTGATGCCAGCAACACAGTTTGTGCATAAAAATAGGAACTTGTAACATGATCCCGGCAGATAACGCTCACACTCTCACCTGATGTAATCCGTTTAATATCATTATATTAGCAAACTATATATTGATTCTTAAATAATCATTCTATTACAGCACCAAACGTTTGCCTTTGATAATAACCATATACAATTGGATTTCATCAGAAACACATATCATGTTTCTATAGGAAATGTTGACTACCAAGGATTAACTTCATCACAAGGATTAATAATAAAAATCCAACCCTCACCTACCAGTAAAATCTCCATCATAAAAAAAATTTATGTGACAATAATCAACAAAACACATTTACATGCAGTCAGTCCACTGTTATTTTACAAACAAAATCACATTTGTGATGGAAATTTACTGATGAAAATCTCAGTTCATGAAACAAGTTACTGTGTCATAAAATTCACCCAGAAATTGGAACTACAAAATTAGATGGCAACATCATGTTTTTCAACCATTCATAATCCAGTCATAGCTATTTGCATATGCAAGGTGCGTACATAACTCTTGAGCAAAGGATGGATTCAGGCTACTACTGGACAACTGGCCAGCTGTACCCAGAATACCACAGACTGTTATCACCAGACTCACTGTAAAGTGGCTACTCATTAATGGTCATTAAGGTTTCTATATGTTAATTTTCCGTATTATTCTGTGATTTCAGCTGGACCTAAGTTCAGGGCTGGACAGTTGTTTGTGTCATGCATCTGAGACTGTTGATGATGACCTTTGAGTCCAGTAGAGAACTGGGCCAGGGAACTCTTAAGGTCATCCTAGAAAGTGTCACATGGACTCTGGTTAATAATATATATATATATATATATATATATATATATATATATATATATATATATATATATATATATATATATATTAAATATTATTAACCAGAGTCCATGTGTGTATGTGTAACACTGTATATATGTATGTGTGTATAATATATAATTATACCATATAATTATTTATATGTATATATATATATATATATATATATATACATATAAATAATTATATGGTATAATTATATATTATACACACAGACATATATACAGTGTTACACACACACACACACATATTTAACAAGATTGCCATCCCAAACAACAAGTTCCAGATGGCAAGTGGACAAGGAAGCCAATGGCTTATCGAGAGTCCAACAATTTTCTCATCTATGTGTAGCCCGCCCTTTTCAGATATCTGTAAATTCTATTTTTAAACATATTCACACTACTAGCATTAACACAATCATTTGGCAGTTTGTTCCATTCATTTATCACCCTCTGTAAAAAGAGTACTTTCTCATGTCCAACCTACACTGCTCCTTAACTAATGCTGCTTTGTATCCTCTGGTACTACTGTCTTCTTTTCATCTGAAGAACATATTCCTATCAACATCCTCATAACCGTTCACTATGTTAAACACTTCTATTTGGTCTCTTCTTAGTCTCCTGGTCTTTAGTGTTGTTAAACCACATTGTACTAAGCGGCTTTCAATATATATATATATATATATATATATATATATATATATATATATATATATATATATATACACACACAGTTTTTACACACACACACACACACACACACATATTATATATACCTACCTATATAGTTGTACATGCACACCCACCCACCCACCCACCCACCCACCCACCCACCCACCCACCCACCCACCCACCCACCCACCCACCCACCATATACAGCCAAGTTTTCATGTCTGTATCAGTTTGAACTAAGGTGACGAGGACTTGACAATCCTAAATATAAGACTGCAATCACTTGACACAATTTCTAGCTGGTACAACCCTGTACTTGCCCGAGACAATCCTGCTGATGTGACCATGCACACACACATGCATGCATGCACGTATGTGAACACTAATGCACATACGTTTGCATACGTGTACATGCAAACACACGCCATGTATGCACGCATGCATGCAGTCATGCACGCATGCACTTACACGCACAAACCCCACACACGTATGCATGCACACACCACACGTACATGCAAACATGCAGTATAACTAAATTACGAACACCATTTATTTAAGCTTTCTCAACATGTACCATGAACATAATATAAATTACAACAAACCTTTCTTAAAAAGATCATTCAAATTGACGGAGTGCACGCCGGAGAATGGAACTGGGTTAACACAGCAATCATAAAATAAGTGTTCAAACGAAACAGGTCATTATAGCTGAAAGAGCGCTTGCTCTGTGAAAGGAGGGCAGATAATTTATTGCTTCTGAAATACACTTGCTATGTTACATTTTGCTCCTTTATTCATCTCCCTTATGAATTATTATTGTAAGCTGCCTGACAGCCCATGGTAGAGACAAATGGGAGGAGCCACAGATAAAAAAATGTGATTACTGTGAAGAGCCCTCCCACATGGAAGCCCCCCATGGAAGCCCCCATACAGGTGAGAAATGAGCCAGCTTTTACACCTGACCATAAACTTCAAGGACGGTTTACCTAGTTTACTCATGGCTGAGCGCATTCAGTAAGTTGTCCCACGAGGACACTAATGTGTCATTGGGAATGATGAATGACATGACGTTATGGTCCAACGATTCCACATGGGAATGCCCTGCATGTCAGTGTGTCCTCTAAAAATAATTCATTTTGCCTTGTGTCATGAGCAAAATAAACATTTATTTTTTACTTTTAACACTTTTTAAATCGTTAAAAGGGCTGAATAGAGGGTGTACCGTATGTATTCTACTTGCATAAATTTGTTTCCTGTGTGTCAACTAACATGAGCAAAATCAACTTTCCCTATGTTATAAACTTTCATACAAAACAAGCAGTTTAACACCAAGAACTGCAGTGCAGCTAATGATGCTATAAAGTAGCAAATTTGCTAGGTAAATTCACAAAAATGCAGACGGCAAACGTGCAAACTAGAAATGGGGTTTTAGGCACCATAATGATGGATTAATGAGTGGCGTACAGCACAATCAGATAATATGTTGCACCACTCAGATAATCTATTGCATGACTCAGATATGTTGCAGGATTCAGATAATCTGTTTCACGACTCAGATAAGATGTTGCACCACTCAGATAATATATTGCACCACTCAGAAAACCTTTCGTATCACTCAGATAATATGTTGCACTACTCAGATAATATGTTTCACCACTCATATAATCTGTTGCATCAGTCATATATGTGGCACCACTCAGACAAACTTGCACAACTCAGATAATCTGACACCACTTAAATAATCTTTTATAACACTCAGATAATCTAACCATTCAGGTAAATTTAGTTCACAAATATGGTGGGGGCCATGCCAGGTACACCCCTTAAATCTGAACTTCATAAACCAATACAGGTTCTGCCTTCTACCACTCCAACCCCCAGTCATGCAGCTGACCTAAATCTGTTGACAATGTGTGCGTCAAACTGAGACACCTTTATGGGGGGGTCACAGTCCTACAATTGCCTTTTGACAAACTCTCCACAGTCGGCCACCACCAATAGTAGACAGCAAATTATCTGACAAACAAACATGAAGAAACTTATCAACAGATGACGGAGTATCGTGACGTTGAGTCATTGACACGTTCTGTGCCGACAAAGGTCTATTCAATAAAGCAGGTTGTTCTTTGGAAGCATGAATGGAGCCAAACACCATCTCAGTTGTACTTGCTCATTCAGATCAATGAGATATTTACAGACAAACGTCTGGGATTCCAAAATAAACAAAGGTGGACTTTTATACAGTGCTCAAGGGCAAATTCGATGAGATGAGATTACTATATATATATATATATATATATATATTTAAAAATATGATGCAAGGCTGCTGCCCAGATCGATCCTATATATATATATATATATATATATATATATATATATATATATATATATAATATATATATATATACATATATATATATATATATATGTATATATATATATATATATATATATATATATATATAGGGATCGATCTGGGCACCAGCCTTGCATCATATTTTTAAATGCCGCATAGTTTTTTGCAGCGTGTACCATAGTGAAGCATTTTTATATAAGAGCGATATATAATACCGACGTTTTTATCGGAGAAAATTAAAGTGCAGTAGGTGTTAGACTGCAACCAAGCACGTTGCTATTTCGGTACCACACGATTAATATTTTATCAGGTGTCGCGGTGGAGAATTGTATTGCTCTGTGATTTTCATCGTTTTGTCACTTCAATGGTACGTCATTTATCCGCTAGGGTGGTACGTCATTTGTCCGCTAACGTAAACATATATGGTCCTCCCCTAATATGTTGCTCATCGAGCCACATGCTGTAACGATGCCGCCAAAATAAGACCCATTCCCCTACCTTGACAAGGTACCTTAGTCGGATGGGCTCAAAAGAGACAAACAATAGCTGAGACTGTTGTTTCTGAAACAATTAAAAAAATTGACAACGTGCCTGAGAGTGCTGAGACTGGCGACACTGGGGATGTCATCGGCGATGTCGACAACTGAAGCATTGCCATTGACAAGACACAGCCTGTTTTTTATTAAGTCATTTCAAACAGTAGTCGCATGACCATGGAATGTGGGACAGACTCAGTACCTTGTTTTTTTACATTACAGCTTCAAAAATAAACTAGTGATCTCTGTACATGTTGTTGTTGATATTATTACTGATAATATATTAAACATACCCAGAGATGTGGACAGTCATACAAACACAAAACATCAAGTGTTTAGTTTTTTAGCAGAAGTAAAAACTATCTCATATTTAGATAGCTTACACCTCACATTTCGTGTGGAACAAATTATCAAGCAAGCAAAATAAAATGTAATGAATGTAATAAAATGACTGGCCTAATATGAAATTAACTGTAATGTTATGCAAATTAACTGCACTTTTATTAATTTGGGGCACATAAAATTTCAAAAAGGCAAATAGTTATGCCTCTGATGTGCCCGAAGGGCACATGTATATCTTTTTCCAGATCGATCCCTGTATATAGATATATGTGTGTGTGTATATATATATATATATATATATATATATATATATATATATATATAGTAATCTCATCGAATTTGCCCTTTGACAATTATTTTTTTTGAAATACTATTTTTAAAGGACACGCTGCCGTGCAGAGTATTCCTTTGTGGAATCATTGGACCATAACGTCCTGTCATTCATCATTCCAAATGACACATCAGTGTCCTGGTCGGACATCTTGCTGAATGCACTCCGTCATTTGCCCTTACACACTGTCCATATGCCTTGTAAGGTACAGGTGAAGATCATAGGTATGCCCAGGTCCCTTCTTTGAATACCTCGGTACCAAATGCCGTTCTCAAGTGTCTCCACACATAAGGCTGTGTCCCATGTTACGTTGCCATGATTAAAGTCTCCAACAAACAGACATTTTACATATGTTTATGTATACATTGTCACAGCAATACATACACAATGTGTACGGCAAACAAAATACTGGGGATCATTTACTGTGAGTCTAGATATATTACATCTCATTATTTCCCCCAATGAAAAAGGGTGGGCAGCCATTTAATTTCATTTAGCATTGAACATAGATGTATTTTCCCTAAAACATTATTTTCTCATCCCAGTGGTGTGCAAACGTTTGCATTTTGTAAAAGAATTGATTTCAGACCTCAACTATGTGAAATGTTAAATTACGCAAGCACGTTCAAGCATTACTTTGCTAATGGATTTTCCAATTTTGCTAATGGATTTTCAAATGTTGCTAATGGATTTTTAAATATGGCTAATGAGTTTTCAGTTGTGCGCACCCATGCATCATGGTTCATATGTCCCAACTTCAAGCGGTTGCACACAGTTTTGTATCACAAAGGCTTCCAATTCAAATTCCTTTCAATGCAATTTAATCAATTCCAATTCAATAAATTTTTTTCAATTCATTTATTTCAATTCAAATTCAAATTCCAGCTCAAATCTTTCAATTCCAATATGTAATTGTAATAGAATTTTTTTTTGTAATAGCAGAGGAAGTTTTTTCAAAAGTAATAATAATAGATCCTAAAGTAATAGATAATAGTCTATTACTTTTCTGTTACATCTATTGCTGCAAACTTACAAAATATCAGGTTTGTTTGCATGTTATTCCAACTGATAGTAATTGTAAACAATGTACAGACGATGACTGAGCCGTTATTCAAACAACATGAAAAGACCAGTAGGCTGATCATTTTATGGTTTCAGAAATACCTGCTCAATGAAACATTGCACCAGTAGCAAGCCAATTACTAATTGTTGGGATGCCCCATTGGGGTGACTATGGCTTCACACATTCCTAGCACACACAAAGGGCATGGTTTCAGATATGTGCAGGCAGACAACAAATGTTATCTTAGCTGCAACCTGTATTGAATTCAAAGTAAGCTCATCACACCTCACCATAGTTTAATTTGAGCAGAACTTCCGAGTTCTTTTTTCCAAATGCCACATGGCAGACCCTTTGTTCAAATTTGGACAAATGTTCTCACCTCGGATCTTCAAATGGTGTACCAATGTATGTTTAGCTACTACAAAGACTTTTTTATTCTAGGATTGGATTGAGGATCACATTGGAAATAAAACCAGATTGCACCAGCACACCAAAATGAGGTTCGATTAATTTTCTTTCAATTCCAATTCAACTTACTGAAAATTTTAATAATTCCAATTCATTTTTGAATTCACACCAGCTCTGGAAGGCTGACGACTGAAGCGCCACCTGGTGATTATGAAGTTGCTGATGTTGCACATAGGTCGATGTAATTCAAAGTTTCATGTAGAGGGGGAAGGGGGGACGGAGGCGGGGGTTCCAAGGCTAAATGACATCGGTTTTGAGATCACCCTTAAGGCCTGTATTTACAACCACCATCAACAATGGCGACAGATATGATGGACAGCAACCCGGAAACATGCAAACACACATGCATGTTACATGCTCGCACGTTACATGCACGCATGTTCAGAAGAGATAACCCTACAAGACGCACACTCACCAGCGAACGCCGTGTCGCCAGCCTTTCCGTTCGTGCTGTCGTCGTTCTCTCCTTCCGTCATTCCGAGCTGCTGCATTTCCTTCATCAGGTCCTCATCGGCATCGAGGCCGGCGGCGTCGGGGAATGCATCGCTGATGAACTCGTGATCGACGGGGCTCGATGCAGGCAGTTCCTCTGGCTCTGAGGGTTGCTCCGGCTCCGGGTGTCCCAACTTTGTGGCGGAGTCTGCAAAGGGTCATTTGTACACATCGTAAGAGGGTCTCGGTGGTAGAGCTGATGGTAGAACCTACAGACAGTTGTCAACAGGGACCACTAGATAGCGATACCTGTTAATATTAGTTTGTTGCAAATCTGTTCTTGGAATTCTAAGGAATTAACAATTTAAACATTCATTATTTCTGACAACTTTTGTAGTAAAATATGTATACGGATATATATATATATTTTATATTATTTATGCATCTGTTACGCTTGTAATTACGCTTGTAATTATAATTATTTTATTATTTGTACAATAATTTTTTGAACATGCACTGAAATAGGATTGTTATTATGGGCACTACTGTTATGATTATCATCGAATGACTGGGTTTTGCATTCATATCTAGATGATTAGAATGAAAAAATACACCAACACTGTTATATAGTCTGGCATTTTGAGGAGGTGGGAGATTTAGGCGCTGAATGGGAGATGGGAAATTGGGTCACAAATCCGGAGTTTGTCATCAGTAGCAATAGAGTTAGTACGCATGCACATGAACAATATGGTGACAGTCTGAAGAAGATCATAAATGCAGGTAAAACAACAGATCATGGTGACTTTTGATTAACATTCAAACAAAAACATTTCCTAAATATATCACTGACTTTCGTCGAAAAGCATTAATGATATCTATAACTTATTTCTGCTGTTAATAAAAAAGATGACTGAACTGCTGCCTTTTGTTTTTATTAACCGTGTCGACAATGGTGCATGAATTATGAGTTTCGCTGACATTATAAACGTCTTAGATCACACCGTGAACAAGAACGCCCAGCCAGAACGCTGGTCAATCAATCAGATATTTTTAGACTGCGCATAACGCAACAATGAATAACTGGGTTGACGTGTGTTGTCAGACGCGCCTAAACAAAGGGAACAAAAGATGACATGCAACTTGTGGATTGTGCTCCCAGACATAGCAACATTTTTCAAGGTTTTCCTTAGAAACCAGCAAAGCAAACAGCAGATATCTACCTCCAACAGCACTCACAAAATGGAATATTTAAAATCCTGGGTCTGTGTTCGCATGTAGCTTGCAGATAATTACAAGCATATATACACTGAATGAATTTGTCTTGCATTCATTGGTTTGCTTAAATAATATTTGTACATGTAATTAATTTAGGTTATAAATTAGTTATTTTATCAAGCAAACTATGCATTTGACGTTGACATCAATGTACCTCGCCATGTTTCTTCTATACATCTGCAAATAAAACCGTGAGGTCCAAAAAAATCAAAAGCATTTTTCATTTTAAAACAGTGTGTCATATTTAAATAAACAAAACGTCTACCCATCTACAAAACCGTCTGTCATTAGTGCCTAGTTTTTACCTGTTATAATTTTTGTTGCTCATCACAGTTTGAAACTGGCTTTTGCAGTACTAATTATTGATATGTTCACTGCTGCGAGTAATCAAATACGATTTTATGATACAAACGCTTAGTTGACTGCACAAACAAGTAGTGGAAACTGGTGTCTATAGAGTCGCCACCTTTGAGACAAATAATAACTAAATCGTACTGGCAGTGTAGCTTCTATTCACCAGATGGCAGCATTGTCGAACTCGTGGATTCTAAGACCAGATTTAATACTTCAAATTAATAAACTATTATGCCAATACACGAGTCATGAATATGCATACAAATGAAGTGGTTTTATATAAAATCAATATATTTATAATACTAAGAAATACCCTTGGTTGTGTTGTTTATAAAATAATCACTTAACGTTATAGTTCTTCACACATCAGTTCGAGACTTTGAGTGCCATAAAATGTTTCACAGTTAGGTTTTTTGTGAACTAATTTTCACAAGAGCCGTATTTTGTGAAGCATATGGCTTTAATCAGCATTTTCTCAACAAGTCAATTTCAATGGTTAACAATATTGAATTGATACTTGATCTCGACAGTATCTATGAATTTGTTTTCTATAATGCATTATAATGATATATTATTATTTATAATCACTAAGTAACCAGAAAATGTGAACAAACCAGTTACTCCAGTGTGAATGCAATAATGATGAAGGGTGAAACAGCCACATTTGTGCGACAGAAAAGGCAAAAATTAACTAAAAGTACCAACGTGTATCCAGATACCAGGTGTTCCACTACTCTGTACATGCATTCTACAAAAGCAAAGTTGTGGGCAAACCTATTTTGAGAGTTTTTAACTTATTTTGAAAAAATCGGAAGAAAGCACATCCATCAAACCATGAAAGAAGCCAAATCCAATAAGCTGGCATGCTGGTCCACCACTGATAGTCTGAAATGCGCTGCTTAAGTTAGTTGCGGAAAACTATGAAGCCAGTTTAAACCCGGTTGCAATGCCTGTGTCAGAAAACGTCACCTGTCGGTATCGGTGTCGTAGCCCCTGAACTGTTAGTGTCGTCTGAAAACAAAACTCCTCTGACGTAGCTGTGATTTACAAATATGGAATCATAGAGTCTGATTCCACTACAATTTTTTGTAGTTTATAACAACTCAATAAACACATGAAATGTTGACAGAGGGTGAAGATGCATTTCAAGATATATTGCCCTCTGTGTGTGCGTGTGATGTTGGAAACTATTTTACTAGTCAACTTACCCTTATAGAATTTTATTGCTCACAAATTTATGACACAAGGTGAAAAACTATATGGGAAACTATTTTACAAGTAAAGTGACTTTATTTGAATTGTTGAACTGTTAATGATTATTGGAAATAGTGGAAAATACTATTAAATTAATTGGATTATGTTAATAATTGAATAATATTAATAATAAAACAGGTCTACAGTCTCACAGACTTAGCAAAATGGGCCATTGTTGTTGGGCTGAGTAAAAAAGGAATGCAGGCTTATGCAAACTGCTAACGGTTGAATCTAGAAGAGTACATCAGGAGTACTTTGTGTCTGTTTATCAATTCATGTTTCTGTTACCTGCTGGGGGGGGGCATGGAACGTCACAACAAGGTTACCAGATGGCAACAACATTTACATAACATAAACAGAAAGAAGAAAATATCAAAGGGATCTAAAATGGATGAAAGAGTGTGGTATTTGTCCTACCTTTTGGCATTTTATCCAGCGACTTTGAACTGCTCGACCTTGAAGGACCTTCCCCAGTGCATCCTGTAAAGAGACCTCATGTGGCGAACCCCTCAACTACTGCTCAACAGATTTTATACAAATACAACAAACTTTATTTACTAATTAGCAATAATTTTCTACTTAAATTAAGTTAAAACTAAGCCTTATTATGTGTGTCAATATTTAATAAATTACTAAAACTTTTTTACATATCTAACGCATGCATCACGTCATATAATTATAATATAATACAATATGAAAACTATTGTGCCAAAATCCTTTGAAACCCAAGCTATGAGGCACATCAAAACTATCAGTATACAATTATAAAGTTGTCAATGAATGGACGGATGAACAGGTGCATTTGACAATTTAAACAATATCAAATAAAGCAAGACAGGATATTCAGAGAGAAACTATTATAAGAGGACCTGTCTGAAGAGAAATTCAGCTGTTGGGAGTGGGAGGAGAAAACGAGAGCGAGGGATGGGGGAGGGGAGACGGGTGGTGGGGATGGCAGGGAAATGGGATCAGTGATGGAAGAAGAAGGGAAACATAAATTGAAGGCCAGTATCGATGTCAACCTCACCCTGGACTTCAGAGATAAGTAGGAGAGAAACATTATAACGGACAGTATATTTTGGAAATATTTATCCTTAGTATGTAGACAAGTGAATGCATACCTTTAAGACTTACAATTTCAAATATCATGCCTCAAAGTTTGTCAGCCTTAACGTACCGGTCTGCTTGGCAAGAGATGTCAGCTGTGTTGACTGTTTGATCAAAGATACACGGTAGAAGTAATTCCTCCAGAAATTCTCCTCGTTGATTCTATGAAAACACATAGAAATTGGTGACAAGATTTGCAAAAACAAGTAAACAAAAAAGTTGATCGCCACTTCCAATTCAATCAAGAAAAACACGCAATGGCACCCATCCATCTTGAGATAATGGGAGCTGCGCTGTAGGTGATATCAGTGGCGCTGCATTTGCTGTGCATAAAGTCAGATTGTTTTAGTGGCAGTCTCTGTTAGAGATGGTAGACAGATGTATGAGCATGCATGTCAAAATGATGGCCTTTCTGTGTGACGCTCTCTCGCTTCCGTCCACGGTTTCTTTCTTCCTGATTGCAGATAAGGACTTTATATTCAACATGTTCTGCAACATGAGAGCCAACTGAATATTTTAACCACAGATGCTTTACACAGAAACAGTGTAACTCTAATTCGGATTATTTATGTGGAATAATTCATGTTTATGTAAGTCTTAATACAGTTATATCGCTTTCTGAATCACATCTTAAAAATGTTTTTTAGAAGCTGGCGAATGATGGCCTTGGCATTCTACTTCTTCTTCCAATAGAGCTCCTGACTATGTTTTAGCCGCACAATAAATATGGCTAGAGTATTGCTGAGCTGGTATCAGTGGGTGGTGTAGCGCTAGTTCGAGTCTATTATTAGTTACTGTGTTGCATTTGCGTAATTTAGCAGGTTAGTACACATTGATGCAAGGAATATATAAAAAAATGTTACATATGATTTATTCTACACTAGCAGGGAGAGAAGGCATTTTGTAAATGTTTCGACTGACTGTTGGCCGACTAACTAACTTTTGTGTGCATTTGTTTCACAATCATACGAAAGAATGAATGCTTATATGCGTAGATGCGGATAAAGGTCTGGTAGTACCAGTAGCCATAGGCACTGTCTCCATTTATTATAATATTATACATGTAGATATGGAAAGCAGCTACAATGAACAGTCTATTCAGGAGACAAAGATCGTTTGCACCGAGTGCTCTTTGCACCATTTGTGCTCTTTGCACTGTTTGCACTATTTGCACCGTGTTGCTGTTTTGCTCTTTCAACAGCCTAATTGATATTTTTTATCAAAAACATACGTAAAGCAACAAATGAAAAAGTCAGCTGAACTGGTAAATCTTGTAAATTTTATTATTCTTACTGAAGATTCTAACGTCCTATTTTATGAACTGCAAGTTGATTAACGATTTTTAAAAAAGAGACACAGGACAATAATTTTCCATCAATGCTAGTGGCATAAATAAGAACCAAAAAAGACCCAATAGTGGAAATATCAATAAGAAATAAGCCATTTTCATTTGAAAACTTACTGCTTCGGTACAAGGTCAAAGCGCATCTTCTCAAGTGATGGATCCTCCGCAAGTATCGCCAAGGCAACGGGATGAGAGCTCGCAAAGTCAAAGTGGAACTGTACGCCAGCGGGCGGATTTCTCAGGAAGTTTCGTTTGTCCTACAAGACGCAATAGAACATGTATCGCAACAGCCCAGACTAAGGAGCAGCACCCAGAAATACCTGTGCAGAAACATGCTAGGATTTTGCCCAACTAGTGATCACCCCCTGGATAAACCCCTGATGATATTACTACCTAACAATATCCCTCAGGGATAATATCCTACGGAGTAATACAGTGTTCCACCCGACATTACTTATGCTCTCTAAATGTCATAAATGGACCTTGATTCCTTGAAATACATATAGAACAACTTCAACAACTTCGAACCACAGCAAAACTGGAAAAACTGAATAATATCCCACAAAAAGGCATTACCGCGAACACTGCTTTAATGACAATAATTTATTTTAAAGAAAGTAGGCATTACATATCTAGGTTACTATTTTATCCGACTGACCAACACACTTTAGTGTTAAAGAAAATCTGTAACCAAACTAATAAAAAATAGGCCTTATTGTTTTAAGTAATAAACTGCCATATCTGCAAACAGGAACAGTCACCAGAAGTTATTAAGTGATGTTTTTTTGTGAGATGGTCCCCAACGTAAGTGATCATTTTGTGATATGGTCCCCAAAGTGAATTTTTTGAGATGGTCCCCCAACGTACAGAGGACAGCGCCAGGATCTGTTTCTTCATGGCCTCCTCCTCATTGTACCCAATCCAAGGCGGGATTGCCGCCTCTGTCAGTTTCTTCTTCTCCGTATTCTCCGACACGAACTTCCCCTGCTCCTTCACAAACTCCCCTATGATCGTCTGGAGGAAAGACCAGGGAAACGATTCAGTATCACCACAATTTTAGTTTATAATTTAAAGATGTGCAAAAATTCTGTGATAAAAAAATTATTAATAAAAAAATTAGGATAAACAGCTGATACTACTAGTGCCACCTAGTGGATTAAGAAAGAACACTTGGTGGTATTCATACCGGAAATTTTTCTGAAAACTTTGGTTCAGTTGCTATGTCAAAAACCTTTTTATGTTGTTATTTTTCTGGAATATTTTAGGCACACAAATGGTTTACATTTATGTACGTTACAATATAAAACAAAACCACCGTTACACTAAAATCTATAGCAAATTGAGCAGATTTTATCCACAAACTTACGTACACATCGATGAGAGAAAACTGGCAAAAACAAGGATGTAAAGTGGTTGATTTATAGACAGATTATGCGGCCAATCATGCTCATGATTTGTGGAAATTTGTTTTTATTACTAAGAGTGTATTTACTCCTAAATGGGAGTCTTGGATTGCGTGAAAAATTATAAAGCTTGCATGATGAACACATTTGTTTGGACAAAACTGACGTAGGATGCACTGCATGTGCACCTTGCAGGACAGTGCTACTATTAAATGCAAATCACAGTGTTAAGTTAATAAAATCAACACACTTCCATAAAAAATCAGGTAACAAACAACAAAAGTGCAGAATTCAAAGTCCTGTGGGGAAATATAATTGGATGAATTGATTTATATGCAGACATTGCAACACAGTATGGATTTCCTGTATACACAATATGCATTTTATTAATTTTTTTAGGAATACAGTCGTGTCCTCTTTTAATACCAGTTTGTTTCAGATGAAAACTTTTTTATGAAGTCCATATTTTAGTGTTCATCTTGCAAGTATAAAATCGAATGATGAACTTATAGCAGCTGACGCAAAAACACTTTTAGTCCGAGGAAGATTTTTGACGAAACCTAGCAGATTTTGTTGGATTTAGGTATATTTTGTATCCGTGTAGATGGCGACACTCAATTGGAATGCTATATGCAGCCGATTAACCAATAACTTTTTTTTACATGAAACGAATCAAGAAATCAAAAATACAGATTTAAAAAAAAACATTGAAAATCATAGATGAGAAGAGAAGAGAAGTTGTAAAGTGGGAGAATACCTTCTCTTCCACTGTCTCCTTGAGTTGTTTGGCTGTCTTGGTCACCTGGTTTGTCGCTGCCTTGCCAAATGTGTACAGGTAGCCTGCAGGAGTACAAGATGCAATAACACTCATGTTGTCAGCAAGCCTGTAAGGGGCCATTCACACTGTCAGCAAGCCTGTAAGGGGCCATTCACACTGTCAGCAAGCCTGTAAGGGGCCATTCACACTGTCAGTAAGACTGTAAGGAGCCATTCACACAACATTTATCTATTCGTACTTAGCATACTAAAGGTGGGGGGGTCAAAGCCCATGTACTAAATTTCTTAATGTCGGACGCATGCAAAATATGACCACAGCTTCGTCGGGCAGTGCCGCGAGTTGAACTGTCACAGAACAACAAATGTCTTAAATTGCGTAATCGGTCACAGCGCTTTAATGCAGTCCGACATCCGGAAATTCACAACTTCGTGGAAAACAATTATCAAACCACGGAGTTGTTAGAACAACACAAAGCTTTAAATAAATAACATAATTACTGGAGATAAATGTTTGTAAACATATTCTGACGGTTATCACTGTGTGTCCTATACACACACACACACTGTGTCATAACGTTGTTACATTGATAATTATATTTTTCAATGTGAAAAATTATCAGCACTTTAAAGTACTAATTATGGGGGGAGGAGGGGTTCAAGTGATATGCTTTGTATGAATAGGTAAACGTAGATAATTGTGAATGGCGCCTAAGTTGTGAGCAAAGTAAAATGGTGAGGCAAAGTCACATACAGAGAACTCATGAGGAGGACGCACCAACACAGCACCAGGCAAGAGATCGAAAAAAGCAAATGGCCTTGGATAGGCACTTCATGACATGATAGGACAGTTCATGACATGCCCCCTGCTCAACAGAGGAAGAAGACCAGTATGTGAAGTTACAACACACACGCCTTAAGTTAATACTGCACTCAGAAATGTAGCGTTGTGACCTAATTTATGTTGGTATTAAGTTACACCAACCAACTGAGTAATCATTGCGCAGCAACAAACAATGGATATCACAAATATCAAGTAAATTAATAGGAGCAATTGTTATACTCTAATTTTTAATGTATTATTTGCAGCCAAAATGTTGACTTGTACATAGATCTACAAGTATGGCTGAAAATAAAAAAGGGACCATTTTAAGGGTAGAATTTCAAAATGTGCTAGTCTCTGGGTCAACCTGACATTGGCATTACACAACACATGCCTGGTGCTACTTTATGTACCAATAACAACAACGTAAGTGTAAGAATGTTCATAAGAAAATAATATCAGCTTTATCAGTCATATATCATACTTAACAAGCTTAAATTTTCACGGGAATCCGAGATTGTTTATTTTGCCCTTCAGACTGGTTGCTACACAGCTTTTAGTAGGAGTCCATGTGACTTCTTACTTTTGGAGATGATAAATCCAGTGTTAAACTGGCCGATTTCAATGCTGCGTCAACATGCGTGTATGCTGCCATCTTGAATTAGTTCCGGGATGTATCGAGCGGTCACATTCAATTCCGTTTGTTCAAAAATTCTCGTGCGAAAGGCGCACCAACATGGATGCAGCAATCTTGGATTGTATGCTAAGTTGGGGCTCTCACTTCTGATTGATCAAAACCCAGAATGAAATAAAATTGTTAGCCCAGGCATATTTCTCCACATTTTGTGCACCATACATACATATGTGGTTGTCGTTTTTTTTTTATTTGATTACATTTGGCATAAAAAATGTTACACAAGATACAGGTAACAACAATTCATGCCTGGACGCCAGTAAAAACTAGACTTTCTGTTTTTGTGCAGTTTCTGACCTACCAGTAATCATGAGAGCATCCACTTCTCACTTACAAATTACTTGTCACTTACGGCTGTATTTAAAATAACCAATTAACACACAATTAGATGAGATTGTTTTAGCATGGTACATAATATTTTACACATTATCAATACTAATGAGGCTGTAAAATAGCACCTTCTACAAGACAGGTAATTTTTTTAAATGACCAATATAAATAATTTTTATTAAAATAATTATGTTTCCAGTTTTCTTTTTTTTAATCACTATGTTCGCACAAAGATATGACAAAGCACAGAAACTATTTCTTCTTCCTCATATTGAGCAAATTCCTATAATGTGAAATTAGCAAAAATGCCCATCCTCATGGTCGGGATAAATTGGTAGTTGGTAACTTTGTAAGTGGTTACCAAATTTCAGGACGCACAACATTATCAAAGGAATATTCATATCTGCCTTGTTACTTGGTACCAGTTAATATCTTGATGGCTTTTAGAAATGTTACTCTTGAAATTGTGATATAATACTAGCAGATACAGTAACTTAGAGGTAGAAAAGGTGCACGACGTTGTAATTGTATGTAATTGTTAGCATAGGCTTGCGGACAATTGTATGTAACATCTACAAAAGGTAATAGTAAGGTAATTTTCATAAAAATAAACCCGACTGGGGGGTCGTAGATGAACCCAAGAAGGCTTCCAAGGCACCCAAGATGCAAATTATCTAGAAGTAGCATAATAGGAGATAATAGGTAGGTAGACATCAGATGGCTGAACATGTATCTCGCTAGAAATAAGGACAGTTTATCAGAATCCTGGGCACTTCAGTTCTGAATTTAACCAGTCTGGAATTGTTCTTTCAAGGAAGCTGTAATAGTCTGCCTTAGTTTGTGCACAGAGAAAACATCTATTGTAGTTTGCATCATGAAGTAGGAGTGAGGCTTGGTTTTGGATGGTAGTGAGAGTTCGAAACAAACTAAATTCTGGCATGATTCTGAAAATTCATAAAAAATTTGATGTCTGAGAATTTGCTTAAATTTTAACCAATGAATAAGTAGTTATACCTGGGCACTTCCGCAAAATAAACTAAGGATTTGTATGCAAATTGTCTCTGTAACACCCTATAACAGATCTGTGCACCTATTTTTGCCACCTAATGCCATAGCTTTCAGTATTCTCAGAGCCATTTTCATTATTTGTAACTGACTTTCAGTAACACTTTTGTCCTGCCAAAAAATACACCCATGTTTGCACACAAACTATACTATAATTCATTATTTTAAACGTGTCATAATTAAGAAAACACAAAATTCGACTTTCTTAAATATATTTTCTTAAATATATTGCAATTTTATTATTATTATTATTAGTTTCCGGTGCTGCCTGTTAGCCTTGTGTTTATTTGACTTGACATCATCATTTCCACTGCCATGACCAATCAAAAAATATACAGTGAGCATAACATGACAACTCGTTCTATGCCGGTACAACATATGGCCATTACATTTGTGTACGACGTCCGAAAAATCGGTGTCTGGGCACGTTTTCTAGGTGGTGCTTCATCCTGTTTTGATGCTGAAGGCTCAGCTTTCCCCATCGCGCTATCCATTTTCTATCCAAACAACATGGACCACTTGACTGTGTGTGCTAGCGTGATATCCGTGTAGTTGGCAGACAGCACGCGTAACTCATATCTTGCGGAGACATTGTAAGATTAGTTATAATTTTCCCGATAGGTTGCACCATGGTTTTACTCAATGAAATGTTTTCCTAATTTTAATATGTGCGATTCTATAACAAAATGAATGAAAGCGTATTTCCGTATTTGCCATTAAATTCCATAGCAAATACGGAAATATACGGAGGGTGCACAGGTCTGCTATAATATAAAAACAGGGGGTAGGCACCCAAAAATGCACTTGTTACAGGTGCTTCTAACTTAAGAAGTTTACAAGTTACAGATCAAAATTGAAGAATGATAGGACAGGACAATGACTATACTGCGTGTAAGAGAATGGAAAATAACATAAAAAAAATCTGAGGATTTCAGCAGTCTGTATTTTATTGTTGTGTTACAATACAATGTCCAAATTGCTACTATTTATTGTCTGGTATACTAGCAATAGCCTATTAGTTCAGTAAGCTACTAGTTTACATACTTTCAGAATAATTCAGCCTTAAACTTAACCTTTTCTATATTAAAAAATTAGAATGTTAGACAAGTCCTATGACAACCATTTCTAAACTGCGCATAGTCCTTTATTAGGTTAACAACATATTAAAATTTTAGGATGGTGTTCTGCCACAATTATTTTGGATATTTTTGGCCAATTTGGGAGAACTTTAGGAAAAAAACATGTTTGGGCAGAACAGTAACTTTCAGCTGCAATATAAATAAAACGAGATAGAATACATGTCCTGAAATGTCAATATTTAGTTTACATAATAAAGAACTAGAATTTAAATTAACTAGACTACTGAACTAATAGGTTATTGTCAGTATCCCTGACAATATATGGTGGCAATTTGGATATTGTACCGCAACACAACAATGAAATTCAAACTACTGAAATCCTTCTTAGAAATTTCTTAAAATGTTATTTTACATTTCCGTGCACCCAGTATACCCATTGTCCTTTGTCCTGTCATACTTGAATTTTGCATAGATAATCTGCACCAATAATATATTCAACAATTTCATATACGTAGCTTGTAAACTTCTTAAGTCAGAAGCACTTGAATACAGATAAAAATAACGGGTGCATTTTTGGGCACTTAGCCACTTAAGCCCTGACATATAAACTTTTGAAATTTCTTGGAAATTGGTTGATTTGACACGGAATGACCCATATACGAAAGCACTTGTAATTGAAGCATATTTGGTTGTGCGCAAATTCTCCAAAACCTGTGCACATACTTTGAGTGACGCTACCTTGTGGTGCACACAGATACAGAAAGGGGTTTACTTATAGTTTACTGGATCAAATTTGCTACCTGCACATTTGTTTGCAATTAATCGATTAAATAACTTGCTTGATGAGATGCCCCCTTTACAGCTGATCACAGCTAAATTGGGAGGTAGTGTAGTGAGCTTAAAGATTAACATCACCAGCTCTATGAGGTGCACTGAGTTCACAACAAGTTTTTTCCATTTCCCTGGGTGGGATCTGTTACTTCCCTTGGCATAGACACCAGATAGAAAGGGCCAAAGGCTTTTAGTGTCTCTTCCAAAAAACAAGGGCAAAGTGAGGTGAACAAAATTGCCAACGCCAAGGTTTGAAACATTTTGAACCCCGGTCCCCTCGTCTGAAAGCCCAACGCTCTAATACACGACCACCGCGCCCCACTCTCTGTTAGTGATTTAGAATATCGATCTTTTATGCAAAGGTTACTTTTGTGTTTATTTTGTCAAAATGACATATGCTATTAAGCATAAACAAAATTATCCGAACTATTAATGACAGTATTATGAGTATACTGACTTCCCCACTCTTTCGCCGTGTTCACAGCCTTCGTCGACACTTCGTCGAGATCGAACTGGATCTGATGCATGGCATCAACATTGGATTCTTCCTTTTCTGGCTCTTTCTCGGCTGTCTTCACTTCAGTAGCTGGAGGCGATTTTTCACTGGAATTATGTTCGTCTTTGGAGTCTTCGTCTTTGTTGTCCGTCGTTGAGGTTGGCTGCTCGGCGACATTTGTTTTGTTCAGCGTCCCGTCTTCGTAAACACAATTTTCTGTCGAGTCGTCGTCCGGTTTTACTCCTACCAACCACGTACTTAAGTTGTCCGAAATGTTTTTGAACATGTTTGATGGTTTTCTTCGCAATTGTTAAGCGCAAATTTTCATATAGCACACAAAAACAGGTTGTAAAGTTGCAAAATCGACAACAATCCCATCGATATGAGGTCAGCTTTGTTTTGATCACACTGAAACGAGATGTCAAAACAATTTTGATTGTTACAAGATTTTTTATTGCTTTATTTTGCCCGAATGTAATTGTTATAAAACACACGTAGCTTGTCTGGGAGGTTTGTTTAAAAGCTATAATAAAATACATTTTTATTCCTGCTTCTATGAACTCCTCCTTCTGGCACCATACCTTGGAGACGAATTAGCATAACGTTTAACCAACAACCGTAAAGTTACGTTCTTTGGTTTAAACTTTATGAAATTATACATATTTCGGTATTCAGTGGCATTTTTCAAACAGACAATGTTTGTGCGTAGTACATAAATATGGATGCGATGCGTGGGACTATATAACCTACAAAGTTCGGACAGGTTTTCGTGGTACCAAAGCCAAAAAGCTTTTTGATATCTAGGCAATTGTGTAAAATAACGATGCTTCACGTAAAATAACAATCGGTAATGTATCAACACCATGACAATGTGTATCTGGTAAATAATCAATAATTTATTAATTCAGTTATTGAAAACGGGTGGATGTCAAATAATTTTCCACTCAATGCCTTTAAGGATAATTTCCTTCAAGCAACATTTTGTTGATCATTGTTGATGATGGCAACGTTTTTCGGCGAAGTTTTACCAGTTATTTCCAGAGCTGTCGATGACGACGACGATGATGACGAAATTTATGATACGAAAATGTATGTACTTTGTTGGATAATGCATAGCATATCCTTCCAATGAAATATAGATCAAACAGCATCAAAATGTGTGATGTTTGTGAACGATAATAGGTGACATACGTGCTCATGCTTCGTCTTTCTTTTACTTAGCCTCGATTATCCAGGCTCCGTGATGTAGCGCCACCGTTTGTCGCACACATCATCACCTGGACGCAAAGTATACTTTTCTTTGTGATGGAAATTATGTATGCACCCAGATTCTGGGCGCATACATAATAAATTAGCCAATTACGTTGTCATCAGGGCATTTGGCTAATTCATGAAACTTTTATCAGTTTATACGATGCAATTCGAATTAACTTAAATTAGCTAACTCAACAAATAAGAACAAACTTTTCCATTCATACAAAACATTCAAACCAACTTTAAACATTCATTCATCCGTCTGCATATAAACATACCGAGTAACATCACAAATCAATGTTTTAAAAGTTGTGTTATCATATTATGAAGAAATTGTATGCCGGTATGTATGTAAAATTACATCTTCCAAAGACCTTGCAAAAAAGTTAAAGTCCAACTCATCGGTGTATCATAGATCTGTTTTTTTGTTAAAATATTTTTTTTGGGAAATATATGAATCCCTGACAAGGAATTTCAAGTGCAAACATGTCTGAATACAGACTAACTCAGACTGGACTGACAGTCAGTGCAATGGTGCATATCTTACTGGCAAAACAAGTTATACGATGTTCTGCAGCTTGAAATTACCATTGCAGTTCATATTCTGCTCTGTAGCAATGACCTGTAATATGTGAATTATGTTCACATATACCTGTACGAACATATTTGCACATCAATGATCAATACATGTTGATAACATACATATGTTTTTCTTAGTAGAGTTGAAGTTTGATAACTGGTAGTAGTAAACTACTAAATAAATATACAGATTAACAAGGCAACATTTTACCCATTTAGCATAAACAGTTCATTATTTATGACACCTTATACCTGAGGTGTGCGGACATGCCCCACCTTCCCCTATTGGTAACACTGAAGATGAAAATGTGATTTCCCCTACAGCACGCCAGTTGTGAGATGGTCCGCTGAAGCAAGGCAGGAGATGTCTGAATCAGCTTCACACTGTCTTGGTTGTGAGCTTCTGGTTATTGCTACTGGACCTGCAGCTACAGGTAAATATCTTACACAGACTTAATAGGCACAGCTTTCTTAACTGGTTCATTGGCTCAATGCTTGCCTCGTTATTTGGGGGTGCTGGGTTCAAACCCCGGGCTGGCTGGGGTTTGAATTTTTGTCAAATTGTTGGCAACTTGCCTATATGCCTAGCACGTGGTGTGTGAAAAGGACATTGGTAGGATTTGTCTTTCAGATGAGGCAATAGAACCGTTTGTCCCTTCTGCATGGTGTCTGTGCCTAGGATTTTATAAATTACCATTCACACATATGGTGTAATGTGTCCCCAAATTTCCAGAAAAATGTGCAGCTTTTGTGGTGTTGTAATACATTCAGTACATGTCATGTAAACAGGCCTCCCGGGTGAACTCTGTTGTGATGAGCTTGCATGATCTAATACTGGGTTTTGTTGCAGCATTTGCACACGTGTACGTGCTGGGGGAGCAGACGACTGACCTGCTCGCAGTCGTCTGTAGTGGGTCATCAACGTCCCATCGAAACAGTCTCACTCAGCGGGCTCCAACCGACAGAACGTGCTTCGTGCACCGGCTGCGGGAGAAACGGCACGTATGGCTGATGCAGTGCAACACAGAAATATCTGCAGAACAGGCATTCTCTTTCACAGACCAAGTAACTATCTCATTACAGTACATCATTGTTTAGATCAGTTATTGCTCTCACTCCCTGATCTATCATCAAAGGATTGATTGCTAGAATCGCTCACTCCTGACTAGAACTGCACGAGGAAGGTCATGTCTTTTAAATTTGTGTTGGTGCCCAGAATGTTGTTGGTTTGAATAGTTAAAGTCATCATGGATAGTGACAATATTAATGCACCAGCTGTCAGCTGTCAACCTCTACAATATGGTTGTTAGGCAGTGATATTCATGACCAAGACAGTTGTCATGTTATTATCAAGTGGGTTTGGTGTAAGCTCTGTCCTAAGTATAGTGACAATATCATATGGTGGCAACACTAGATTGATAAAATAAAGCATATCGCTCGCCTAAATTACCAGGTAGTATGGTACCAACTACCGGGCTACAATTGATTGAACGAATTAAGATATGTGGAATTAATACCTGTAAAACAAAAAAATTTCAAGGCCAGATAACTTAATTTCACTTAGCTGTAAACAGCAGACAACAACATGAAGTATTTGCAGTGTGGCTGAATACTTCTCAGAGTATTTGCATTTGTTTGAGAATAAATTGGTCTGCCAGAAGGGTGAGGTGTAAGATACCCTAAATGGGGCCAACGACCTTGCAACTAATGGTGTTTCAATTGAAGTGAAAATGCACTGAATGAGTTGAAAAAAAACAGTTGTCACAGGACGTCATGTTTTTGCTAGCTTTTCAGTAAGGTCAACACAGGTAGTCTACAGGTGACCGTCCTGACAACTCAACCAATCAGTGGCTTCAGAACAGAAACGAGACACAGTGACCTTGAGGTTCCGTTCCTGCGAGCTCTGACAACGACGCATCACGAAGGTCGACTGCCATGTCCCCTCCTGGAACAGCCTACCACTGTCGACGGCCTGCCTGCCCAGCGTGAGTGCATGCCAGAATATATTCTAACAAGATTTAACAAAGTTGCTGTCCAGACTCCCAGTAACAATCTTCAGGTGGATGCGACCTGGGGTCAGTTATGCTGTATCAATTCCGAAAATTACACACCAACTACACACGCCAATTCCAATTATCAGTTCTATATCGAAATAAAAGTATATGAACAGAGCAACCATAGACATATTCAACACCCAAAAATAAGATCTATTTTAGAGCAGTTTTATTTAATTTCTGCATATTGTGGTACGTAATGGCAAACAAACATGATATACACAACATATTATATTTTATTGATTATTTGTAGCGATTGATTTGAGTTAAAAAAAGCGACATGATGTAACTGGTAAGTAATGGAAAATACCAACTACATTTTCACCAATTCTAAAAACTCCATTTCTGGAACTGGCACACATAGATTTTGGCCTAGCGATTTTATGTATAATATTCACAACCGTCGCTCTTCGGACATATTTTGTATTGATGATGTATTGTTCGCATGACATCTGACAAACCAGTGAGAGGCGTTGTAAGGTTGGTCTTATGTTTCAGTTCTGACGTACTGCCAACTCCACCAGATAGCTGCGACTCTCTACACCTGCTACACAGACATCAACTGTCCTGACATTGACAGTGTCAGAGCCTTCAAGAAGCTCCTTCAGTCTCCTCCCATCAAAGACATTGTCACGGTAAGTGTGACAACAATGTATGTTGGTCGTAGCATTAGCAGCAATAGACAATATTCACATGAGCATTAGCACTAGATTTTTTGACGACCCCGCAACTGTGGTTTCATTCTTACCCAATAGATGGCATACCTGTCATAAATAATGTCTATTGCAGGACAACACATAATAAAGCTTACCATATATGGATTTTTCTAAGCAAAACAACCACTTTTGGAAATTATAATTTAAAATAAAAAATATTTTTGTGACCAATTTCGAAATCTACCAGTTTCAGGCATTGCATTGACATCACAAACATATTGCAACGATTTTACAGACGTATCGCAGTGATGTCACAAACATATCACAATGACGTCACAAACATGCACAGTACTGATTCGCATGCGTGTTAGCACAACCCACAAACATAGTTTTATTCTTAGCCAACAGGTGTCATATGTGTTGTGAATACTGTCTATTGAGAGAGAATTTGTATCACTGTAGAGCCCAAGTTCATGAAAACTTGTGTAATTTTTAATTTAATTTCTTCTTAACTCCACAATTGAAATACAGAAAATAGACAAGGTATGGGTTTTATGACGCTTAGAGAATATGGGTCTGCGTTTGCATCCTCATTAATAAAAAGTTTGATTTAGATGTTCAGGTGTCCAGTATGCAATATCCGCAGTCAGTTTAATAAGTGTGTACTTTTGCTAAAATCATAGACAGAATTGACTGTTAATTTGATCAGATAACTTGCGAATTTGTAAATAGCATTATCCTATAGTATAGAGATGGGCCACTTTTGAAATATTTTTGCAGAATTTTGACTGGACCAGGTTAAAAGATAACTAACACATGATATTTGCACAAACGAACTAGCATATTCGATTACTTTGGTCGATACCTGGTTTTATTTTAAAAAATGAGTCTAAATCGAGAGTAGCAAAAAAATCTGTTTGAGAACGGACAGAGTTTTACAGATGTTCAGTTACTCATATAATGTTTACGATTTACTGACTTGGTTTCTTGTCAGGAGACTTCCGAAGCCGACACACAGCTGAGGAAACTGATGACACAGCACACAAAACTCAACTCACTGTACATCTAAGGAATGACCACCACACCGTCGCTGCGGCAGATCTTCTCAGTAGTTCTTTAAGTACAAATAAAGTCTCATTGTCAAAACTTCATTGAACATTGGTGATTCATTATCTTCTTAACTGCTGACTTGCCACATTTGTTTGGTTAAAATCCGTATTTTGACTTGAAATTATGTATTTATACCAATTCAGTGTCTCCATCTATCAGGCTATAAAATATACCTACATCAAATTTAATCCACTAGGTTTTGTCAGAAACATGCCTAGCATCAAACGTAGTTGTGCTTTGACTGCTATAAGTTTATCATTAAATTTAATATTTGTGCAAAACGGCTGCATACCTCCCAAAAATCTGAATTGCATGTGGGAGAGCCAACTGGTGTGGCTGGCCTTTATCAACAGACACTGCTATGGTTGGTGTCCTGGAAGATGTGACTGAACAGGTGAAACTTTATCCATGACACACTTCATTTGTATATATACGTTTGATCTACAAAAGTGGAGAGATTACTTTTGTCTTTGATGATAAGCTTAGATATTTGTGTCTATGGTTTTTGACACTTACTACTTTACCCAGTCTGTGAAACCTGTTTATTAAGTGTTTTGTTTACATGGATGGGACATGAAAGAAACTTGGTTAATATCTGAGTACATCGGAACCTCTCTATTAAGGTTATACCCCCGGGACTGGCCCAAAGTGACCTGAATAGCAAGGGGACTGTATGGAAATAATTTGTAACTGTCCCAGGGTGACCATATTGGCAAGGTGGCTGTATTACCAAGGTGGCTGTATTACTAAGGTGACCATAATGGCAAGGTGGCTGTATTACCTAGGTGACCATAATAGCAAGGTGGCTGTATTACTAAGGTGACCATAATGGTGAGGTGGCTGTATTACCAAGGTGGCATGGCCATAATGGTGAGGTGGCTGTGTTACCAAGGTGACAATGGTGAGGTGGCTGTGTTACCAAGGTGACCACAGTGGCGAGGTGGCTGTATTACTAAGGTGACCATAATGGCGAGGTGGCTGTATTACTAAGGTGACCATAATGGCAAGGTGGCTGTATTACCTAGGTGACCATAATAGCAAGGTGGCTGTATTACTAAGGTGACCATAATGGTGAGGTGGCTGTGTTACCAAGGTGGCATGGCCATAATGGTGAGGTGGCTGTGTTACCAAGGTGACCACAATGGCGAGGTGGCTGTATTACCAAGGTGGCCATAACGGCGAGGTGGCTGTATTACTAAGCTGACCATAATGGCGAGGTGGCTGTATTACCAAGGTGACCACAATGGCGAGGTGGCTGTATTACTAAGGTGACCATAATGGCAAGGTGGCTGTATTACCAAGGTGGCCATAATGGCGAGGTGGCTGTATTACTAAGGTGACCATTATGGCGAGGTGGCTGTATTACCAAGATGGCCATAATGGTGAGGTGGCTGTATTACCAAGGTGGCCATAATGGCAAGGTGGCTGTATTACTAAGGTGGCCATAATGGCGAGGCAGCTGTATTACTAAGGTGACCATAATGGCAAGGTGGCTGTATTACCAAGGTGACCATAAAGTGAGGTTTTGCTGTGCATCAAAGTGGCAGAAATACCTGAAATATTTCTGTCGTATTTCTGAAGTAGTACAGTGTATAATTATTATACACTAGAACATGCCAATCCAACCAATCATGTCCAAAAATTAACCATCATCTGAATGTTATGAAGAGTGAGTCTATGGAATGTGCAGCTTATATAATGAGGGTGGAGGGGGTGGTGGTGAAGAGAAAACTATGTAAATCATACAATATTTGTAAAAAAAAAACAGTTTTGCCTATTGACACTACCTTCCAATTGCATTGTCTGATGGCTAAATGTTAAAATTTTTGTCTTGTGCATTCGATTCATCATTCTCAGAAATAGTCCCGTGAAATGTAGATGTCAATTTACATGAAAACAAAACAGAATTTTCATCTATGGTCAGATGGAAACTCAAGTTACGTCTTACATCGTACAACACTTACACATCCAACAACACTTTAACATTTTATTCCATGTGTCTGATTTTCATAACTGTGAAAGAATATTTGTACACATATCTTGCACAAGTACACTGACAACATCACCAGCACATTGTACATAAACTGACATCACCAGCACGTTGTACATAAACTGAGACCCAAGACCGTCATTACATATGTTCATCTTGCAGCATTCTTGTAACAGTGACAACTTGTCGACTGGCCAGTAATCAGGTAACATCTTGTTTTCTGTTTTGGAAAGGCAGATGTAACATCTCTGTATGCAAATGTTCAAATTTTTGCACCCTACAAATCGGAGCCAGTTCTGTTGTGGGGTCATTGTGTTCACAAATAAGTAGCAAAATAGGCAAATATTCATAAAATAACAACCACAAAACCCTGTTCATCCACAACCTGTGTGTAATGTGTATAGACATGACCGTTAAGTACAAATTGTAGATGCTGGTTACCCAGACAACAAACTTATTGACTCTGCAGCAATATTGTGATCTGCGCATTAGTTTAGCTGGGTTTACACAAGGAGATATCATCATATGTGACGAGCCATGCCATCACATGCGACCGGATTGCAACTTTACCATCCCATGTAAACTGTGCGTTGCTGCGACACATTGCGGCGATATCACATGAAATAGAACTGATCCGATTTTGAAGCGACATTGCATGCAACATGAAACTCCCTTGACACTCTAATTCATTGTCAATGATATTGCCTCACGTAAACCTAACTCAGGGGCAGCTTAGGTTCCTGTTGTATTGTTGTCTTATGTCTTACGTGAATCGCACTCTTCTTACATATTTCTTACATGCGAATTACATTGTTGCCAGAAGTAAATATACTCTAATTATGGGCAAACAACAAAAGTTGCGAGATGGCCATCTGTACTATTATCTATGGTTAAATCACAATGTGATGCAAAATATTCGTTCTTGAAGTCCTTTTTAACTTTACACAGAAATTGCGGTGCAAATGTTTACAGAATTGCTCTAGTGAAAAATCAATGTAGCAGTTTTTTCTGGAATTTTTACTTGCAAAATGTATTCACTAATATTGGCCCACGATAGCAAAGCACAAAGAAAAAATCTCGGATGGTGTCCCAACCACGTGTGGAATACCAATCATTCGGTCTTTCCGAGGGCACGCAGGCGTTCCAGTAGTGGGGGATGGGAGTAATGCCAAGTGGAGTATAACCAGTCAGCCAATGGGAAGCTCAGGTTATCCTTCTCGAGCTTAATCAGTGCCGACTGCAGTGCTGCCGCATGGTGGAGCATCTTGGCGAATGCATCGGCTTGGAACTCGTAGCATCGACTCAGGTATGTGACACAAAACGACATGAGCTGAAAGAACAGGAACGGCGAGGGATCATTCATTGTAACTTGTAAGGGATCATTCGTAGTTTTACATATCTGACAATACTTATGTAAAGTTGACACAAATGCATGCATTTTGGCCATAAGTAATTGTGCTAATCGCAAGATTCGTTGTTTTTGGACAGTCGCATCCAAGCATAACATACACACCATTGCTTAATTATAGCTGACTTACATTTTGCAAAATGTTCTGCATTACCTATTTTATTACGTTGTGTTCATTGGAAATAAATAATTGATTGAAATCATTATCATGTAATAATGACGTTTCTTTAAGTTTGGTACTAACATGTTTTAACATTACACTGCTACTACATGTCAACATAATTTGATAAATTTTATTTAAACTCCTACTTAGACAACGACTTGCACACATCTATGATATCTAGTTTATTTGATGAAAAATGTAACCCGTTTAGTCCTGGTTAGTAATCTCAAATAGAAGTTTTGCAGTATTTGACAAGACATTTATTGCACGCACGCACGCACGCACGCACGCACGCACGCACGCACGCACGCACGCACGCATCGTGGACGTACCTCGTTGTAGGGAGACAGGATGAATTGGAAGATGATGGTGAGACCGACAATGGTTGGTTGAGTGGAAAAACCAAACGCGTCGTACAACACCTGCTGCTTCATGAGCATGGCGAAGATGAGGAAGCTGAACAACATGTTGGCCTGCAACAGAAGCAAACATCAGAATATCTGTTTTTATATCATTATCTTGGTTTCAATGAAAAATGATTTTGTGCCAGGTAAACAACTGTTCATAAATCTGTAAAATAACACAAATAACCAACTTTTTGGAATTCGCTCCCGATTAGTGTCGGCATAAAACAATAAAATGTTGCCGTCATCTGAAGATTTATCTTTTAATGTTGCTTTCATTCAAACGCTGGCGTATTCATACGTTGGTTGACAACTTTAACACTGTATATTGATTTTGAGATTGATTAACCATTTTATTCTGATGTGCCTCTAAGCTTAGTTTCTGAGGATTATTATTAGTAATTATTAGTAAATAAAGTACATCCTTATCTTGGTTTCAAGAGTCAACAAAAACGGAACTGGGGACATGCATATACCTCCATATCTAGAGTAAAGTAATATTAAAATACAGTAAGATATAAAACATATAAATGACAATATTAGCTACAAGACTAAAATAGACGTCAATATTATAATTCTATAAATTATTTACAAATGCAGCCTTAAACAAATGCATGTTTAGATGTGATTAAAAAATTCAAAAGCATCTACGAGGCAGAGACTGTCAAGTAAATAAAGGAATACTTTTTTCATAGCTAATATATTTTGAAGACATCCTCACCTGTCCAATGGCCATATTCTTGAGGATGTGATTCAGTTTCCAGTGGCCAAGTTCGTGACTTAGAACAGCCAGCACCTCTTCATTGGTGCAGCCAATCTTGCGCTTCTTCTTTTCTGGTTCTTTTTCTGCATCTTTTGTCTTCTCATCGTCTTGTACATCCTCCGAATCATCTTTTGTCTTCTCATCGTCTTGTACATCCTCCGAATCATCTTTTGCCTTCTCATCAATTTGTGCATCCTCCGAATCATCTTCTGAATTCGCTTTCTGTGAAATATTAGCGCAGTCTTATTCACACATGCAAAAATAAAGATAATATTTACAAAACACAATTAAGCAGGCAACAGTCAAATCATATTTTAAAATGTGGTTCTGTAAAATACATTTAGATGGTTGTGATGTTAGAATATATTTTTTATGATAAAAACAATCAGTCAATAACTTTAAAAACAATGACTTGACACCACCAACCAATGTGCTAAATAAATAAATATTATCATCTTTAATAGATGTAGTGACATTTAAAATGTTTACCCATAATAACAATAACACTTCAGTAGCACCAAAATTCGCTGAGACCCGAGCTCTGAGATCACAACAAACCAGAATTGTTAAGCAATATATCATTAACAAGGACGTGTAAAAGTCATCATCAGTGAGTGAGGGACTGGCAAGGATTTAGGGTGGAAAAGCAATGTAAAAAAATGTTTTGAAATTTTTGTGGAAAGTAGCTATGATTTCAGATGACTTTAAGGTGATGGTGAATTCGTTACAGATTCTGGTGCAGCTTCAGAGAAAACACACGTGCCCAGGTTAAGCGTAGTAGGGTCGGGAACAAAAAACTCTTATGAGATAGATAGTGCCTGAGGATAATTAAAAGACACGATTTGTCCCTACCTACTCACATGTAATAATAATATAGTTTATTTGGTTTAGCGTCAGATCCAAAAAATGTTCAGGCGCTTCACAACATACTAAAATACACAAAATAGTATGCATAGAATTGCAAAATAAAATAAATGTAGCACAATAAAATAGTGTAGAATTGCTAAATAAAGAGATAACTAAATAAATATATAAAAAATTCTGCTAGTAATAAGAATTATTATAAAATAAGCATAGCACAATTATTATATAGCAATACATTACTAATAAATAAATTAATGTATATTTAAGATTGATAATAATAACTAATTTAGTAAAATATTTATATATTTTAAATGATAAAAAGTTATTGGTAAAATAATGTTAGCTATCATGAATAAGATTACTGGAATAGTCACGATTAAATTGCTATGAGTAGAGGACAATGTTCATCTGGAATATACGCTAATATGCGATATGAAATAAACGTGTTTTTAGTCAACATTTGAAGCTGGCGAGAGTGTCACAGATTTTAATAAAGTTAGGTAGTGTTCCACAGGGACGCCGCAGCCACTGCGAACGAGCCGTCCCCAGCCTTGGTACGAGTGTGCTTCACTTCCAAACTGTTGATACGGATACATAGAAGCTTTGTTGTGTGTGGCTTTGTATGTAAGCACCAGTATTTTGAAACTGAATCTGCATGCCATGGGCAGCTAGTGAAGTTCTTGTAACGGGCCTGGTACTGTTGCAGAATCAATCTGGCAACCGAGTTATGCATTTATTGCAGATGCGCGATGTTACCTACAGATGTGCCATATATGAGTGCACTGCAGTAGTCAAACCACGATGTGATGATGGCATTGACTACATGTTCCTTTGTCGGTTTATGTACAAAACGGCTGATCTGATTTATATGGCGGAGGTGGAATGAGCACGTGACACTTGCCATTTCATATCTAGGTGCCTGTCAACGAAGACACCGAGATTTCAAACACATGGCAAAGCCGTGATTGTAGAAACACCAACGCGAATCACGCTGCCGTCAACGAGTGTAGCCGCAGACTTGGGTGCAGTTGGAAATACTGTGCCTTGCTGTCATTCATATACAGAATTCTATGCCATCCATTTTTATGTAATCCAAACAATCCTCTATTTGCTGTACAACAGCCACTAAAGCGGATGGATTCAGGTTGAAGTGTGAGTAGGTATCTAAGTCGTCAGCATAGTGGTGAAAGAATAGTCCATGGGCTCAAATAATGTCGCCAAAAGGCTGAACGTACAGTCAAAAGAGCAGTGGTCCAAGGACAGAGCCTTGTAGGACACCTGCCGTCAGAGAGGTACTCGGTGATTGGCCACGGATTACAGATTCGATATAATCCAGTCCAGTGCGTTGCCAACAAAGCTGTAGCGCAAATGTATTGGTCAAATCAAGATGTTGTGGTTGATTATTTTGAAGGCTGCACTAAAATCAACAACAAATCCTTTTTTATTGTCCATGGCTGTTTTGATGGCATTTGTAATTTACAGTAGCACGGTTTCAGTTGAAAGTTTTTAATGAAATACAAATGAATGAAAGAACTCAACCATTTGCTGATTGGAAACGTGCCTAATTATCTTAAGCACGATTCTTTCTCAATTACGGTAAAAGTTGTCACAGTTCCCAGTCTGGAACCGAAACTGTGGGCTCCAATAGGTGCCGCAGGTCTCAATTCTACAGCTTTCCAGACCCGGAACCATCGCAGCACTAGTTACCAGTAATAAAGTCACACATTCTTTGTATTCTAAACTCAACTGTATCTAATGTCCATTGTCCACTGTGCGTGTGTTGACTCTAGCGTGATGTGGCCGACTCAAATACTGTAGTTTCTTGTCTTGAAATAAAACTTCAGTTATGTAGTTGCTTGTTATCGACAAATTTTAGCTCGGTGTTGGTGCACCTAACAATACCAGGAGTGTTCCTCTGTTAATCTTTCAAGGGTAGCCATCTTCCAGTCTCCCGGACTGGAACTGTGGCAGACACGTACCGTGCATAAATGGTCATCAAGAACCAAGAACCATACAGAGTTACATGAAAACTGGAACTGTGACAGCACCAGTAAACACCAACAGAGTAAGACACCTACTTCCTTTACTTCCACATCCCCTTTCTCCATGGGAGCATCCTCTGTCTCTCTATCCTCTGTCTCTCCATCCTTGTCAGTCTCCGTCTCTTTTGCAGCACCCTTGTTCATCGGGGCAAAATCTTCCATCAGAGTATCAAACAGCACAATTCGTTTGTTTTTGAAGAAGCCGTAGAAGTAGGCATTGCTGTGAGACGATCTCTTTGACCCTGCATGGAGGAAACATGCTCAATAATACAAGCAGACACACCAAGTCATAGCACCATTGTGTAGGCACACCAAGTCATAGCACCATTGTGCAGACACACCAAGTCATAGCACCATTGTGCAGACACACCAAGTCATAGCACCATTGTGTAGACACACCAAGTCATAGCACCATTGTGTAGACACACCAAGTCGTAGCACCATTGTGTAGACACACCAAGTCGTAGCACCATTGTGTAGACACACCAAGTCATAGCACCATTGTGTAGACACACCAAGTCATAGCACCACTGTGTAGGCACACCAAGTCATAGCACCATTGTGTAGACACACCAAGTTGTAGCACCATTGTGTAGACACACCAAGTCGTAGCACCATTGCGTAGACACACCAAGTCGTAGCACCATTGTGTAGACACACCAAGTTGTAGCACCATTGTGTAGACACACCAAGTCGTAGCACCATTGCGTAGACACACCAAGTCGTAGCACCATTGTGTAGATACACCAAGTCATAGCACCATTGTGTAGACACACCAAGTCATAGCACCATTGTGTAGACACACCAAGTCATAGCATCATTGTGTAGACACACCAAGTCATAGCACCATTGTGTAGACACACCAAGTCATAGCACCATTGTGTAGCTGTGCTAACAAGAGAAAGACGAAAATATGCAAAAGTTCACTCAGCTGTATAAATGACTACCTGGTTATAAACAGTGGTGGAATTATGTGAACGAATAGCTTTTGCGCAGTTATTGCAGTGAGACTGAATGCTTAAACCAAATAAAATTTTCATAGGCAACACAACAAACAAATAACAGATTCTAAATTTGAAAACCAATGACATTTTTGTCCATACTGAACTAAGAAGATGACATTCCAGCATTTGAAATTTACCTGAAATTAGTCACAGAGACATAACAATGTATACAGCCTATTATGATAATAGAATGAATACAAGACAAGCAAGATACAGACCGTCAACAACAAATATTTTGGTGAGTGGAAAGTCGATAGAAGCAGACAGTTTCTCGATGCTTGTCTTCAGTACGCCATCGGGCAGAGGAGTAAAACGGTCGAAGAGTGGCGCGATGTAGTCAGCATAGACTGTCATCAGTAACTATGTGCAAGGAAACGATAGAAATCACAAGATGATTATATGTAGATTTATAATAATATATTCGTTAGACAAACCTTACCAGCTGTAGTGCACGTGTACCAGAATCAAATGTAGACTTCAGACAGAGAGGGACCAGGGGGAAGAGAGAAGGGGGAGGGGGAAGAGAGAAGGGGAGGGGGAAGAGAGAAGGGGAGGGGGAAGAGAGAAGGGGGAGGGGGAAGAGAGAAGGGGAGGGGGAAGAGAGAAGGGGGAGGGGGAAGAGAGAAGGGGGAGGGGGAAGAGAGAAGGGGGTGGGGGAAGAGAGAATGGGGAGAAGAGAGAAGGGGAGAGAAGGGGAGGGAAGAGAGAAGGGGTGGGTGGAGAGAGGAGGTGGGGAAGAGAGAAGGGGGAGGGGGAAGAGAGAAGGGGAGGGGGAAGAGAGAAGGGAGAGGGGAAGAGAGAAGGGGGAGGGGAAGAGAGAAGGGGGAAGACAGAAGGGGAGGGGGAAGAGAAGGGGAGGGGGAAGAGAGAAGGGGGAGGGGGAAGAGAGAAGGGTGAAGGGAAGAGAGAAGGGATCAATGTTAAAGGTGAATGTTATGCGTTTTATTTATTTATCATGTCAATGCAGACACTGTTTTTATATATTTTAAAAGCACAAAATGTTTACGTCTCCTCCAAAATTAAATGTCAGATTACGAGACAAAAATGTACATTTTTTCCCACCAAATCGGAACAGCGAAAGGTCTGCATTGGTAGGTATGATTATTTATTATGTAATTGGAAAAATAACAAGACTTGAAAAAGTCAATTGAAAAAATATCAACCACAGACCATTGTGATTTATTAACATTACAAAAAAGTACTTCTTCATACAATAAAAACATTATTATAGCAGCAGAAACATAAAATGTAAAGCTTATTTACAAAAAAATCATGAAAACGACACAATTTCACCACAAACTACAATAAAATAGTCAGTGTTATTTGGCAAACAGAGAAGTTTAAGTACATACACAGGCAGTAAATTTGTACTTATAAGTACTTACAAGTGAGATGACAAACATGAAGAGCCAGGCGTAGATGTAGAAATGATCTCCACCAATCTTGATGATGTAAATGAGCAGGGCGACAACAGGCAAGGCAATTGCCAAGGCAACTGCAAGTTTCTTCACCTTGTCTTTGAAGAAGAAGCCCAGGGTCTAAAACCACAGCAGATGAAACAAATGTAAAGCTGTGACTGCCAGTTCTGACAGGATGTGATGATCAGTGATATGGTGTCGGGTGAGACTGGCACCAATACCAGTTGCTTTCCTGCTTCTTCCATCACTGATCCCATTTCACAGCCGTCCCCACCACCTGTCTCCACTCCCCCATCTCTCACTCCCATTCTCCACTCCCCTCCCACTCCTGCCAAATCTCTCCTCCCAACTCAGTCTCTGTCTTTCTCTTCTCCTTCTTACTGAAACTCTTTCACACCAACCTCCTCCCTCAGCTCCTCCATTCTTCATTTGTCTACTCTTCTCACTCACGCAATTCTTCTCACAGTTTTTTTTTTTAGTTAGTATGTTTGTAGTAATCAGCTGTATTGAATAAAGGTAAGCTCTTACACAGCGCTGTGTCCGGACACTGTTCAAAGTGCTTTACACTTTACTGACCACAGACCTCTTTATTCCTGCTGAAATGCTGCAATGTTCAAGAAAGTCTGTGTCGACCTGAACATTTAAAAATGGACTGAATCGTTCCAAAAACAGTTAAAGTTCTCACAAATCAGTCACAATATTGACATCACCTCAACATAAATCTCTTGTGCCGCAAATGTTCCATCACGCAAAAACCTGGATTTATTCCTGTCGAGGGAGGGTTAATTCAGAAAGTTCTTTGAGAACCTGGTATATTAAAATGCTTTTGAGGTTAGGATGCCCAGCAATCATTATTATACACACCTGCTTGTTGAAGCCATGTCGCTCTTCAATGACGAAGGTACTGTAGAGGGTCCAAGGCAGAGACATGACAGTGCTAAACAGCACCTCTCCCACTATAAACACCAGCGACTGTGTGATCTACCAACACATGGGAGAAACCAACCACAACATCAGGACATGTTTTGATTTTTGTTGAGGATCTTCTTTGGACGTTCCTTGTCAATTCGATTTTTTCACTCTCAGAATCATTTCACAAAAAATTTAACCAATCTTTTATCAACTATGACATGCTAGCCCATTTGTAAAATCATGTTAATAATGTTATTCATGCTAAGCAGTCCACTCTGCAATAATCTGCATCATTTTGCTTATCTCAGTTCTCTACTACATTGGACTTGTGTTGGTTACTGCATAAATGTTATTTTGTTTTGGTGAAATCAAAAGCAAACTATAAAATATTTTTTTTTTAACAGGGACATGTTTTCATATTTTTAGAAATATGAGTAATATATTCACCATTATGACATATTCTTCATTATGAAATTATTTATTATATAATTTATTATACAAAGCATGCTGTCAGACATCCAAAATCCTTAATTGAAACATTTTGCAGTAAAAGAAGTTAATTACATTTACAAGTTACTGCAAAATAAATTTCACACAAAACTGAAAGATCAAAGCAAGTGTCTATATAATGAAATATCATAAACTGGACAAACACTGTGTATTAAAAGTAAAAACTAATAAACTTTCCACCTGTGTGTGGCTTGACATGACCAAATAAGTGTTCTTATATTAGAACAAGAAAAACAAATTATTAACAACCTTAAAAAAATCATTATTTTTAAAGAAAAAATGCATATCAAATGCACGCACGCACGCACACACGCACGGTATGCAGGCAACCGTTTCTGACATTCTAAATGTATGTGGATATGCAAGGACATGGGAAAACAACGAGTTCTTGTTGGTTTTGAGCACAGAATAATAAATGTACCCATTATGCCTTACCTCATATTCAGGCCCTAGTCCAAACCTTTGTGTAATGCGACCAGAGAAAGCCCACAGGAAGGGCAGACCACCAAGGTAAAGAATCAACTGCAAAAAAACAGAAAATTCAAATATGTCACATTCATGCAAAATAAAAATCTTTGACTTGGTAGCAATTCATTTAGTCTCTCCATGGCTTAATAAAAACAGGGGAATCATAGTTCTGACTATTCACCAGAGAGGTGATTGTAATTTATTGGTACTTGTAATATTTTTTCACAGTCAATTTTACTTTAGTTTGCTGTTACGTTTCTATGTTTGCTGTGACGTAGCTATGCATGTCTTTTTTATTATGATTAATTTACTTCTTAGTGGCATACTATAAATTATTGATTTATGTATGTATGTATGATGTATTATATGTGTATGTATGTTATATATATTTATATATATATATATATATATATACACACATATGCATATTATGTGTATACAACCAAGAAGAAAAATGATATTATGTATATGTGTTTCTTTCTTTCTTTCTTCTTCAGACTGACTACCGCTGGTCACGGCACTTGCACACAACACCTACTTTGCTGCCATCAAGCAGTAGTCAGTCTGGTTTACTCTGGGGACCATGTCAAAAACATCGCTAAAAGTTTGAAGACAAAGTTGGATCTGTCATATTTTTCTATTTGGCAGCAAGACATCCAGAACAAATGTATGTTTAAACAAGCTGTACATCTTCTAGTAGTAGGACAATGTAGAATTTAGAACTTGTGCAGTTAATTATTACTTTTTTAACCTTATGATATACTTGCACATCTGAAAAACATATTTGGAATAGAACTATTTCTTCTGGCAGAAAGAAAAAGACACTTGATTCTTCTAGTTTCTTCCTAACATCCAAGAAGACATGGATTTCTTATGGATGAAACAAAACCTAATATAAATGGTATAACACAAAAATTCTACCGCTGTGTAGAATCAACTGCTCAGGTTACATGTCACAATTCACTTACCGTTGTTTCTACTTGGCTGTAGAGACCTGACCAGAACCCAAATTCTCTTTTGTCAATTTGGTAGAGACGAGCCTTCTCAAAGGTCTCCTTGTCTAGGACATCCTTCAGTTCGGCCGGCACCTCGTGCGCTGACTTGTACAGGCATCCCTGAAACACCACCACCACTACATTTGCAATCTTGCACAGAAATGTCAATCAGAAAAATTAGAAGCTAGTCATGATTGTGTAGTTGTGTTGCTAGGAAATGTTTGACTGTGGCCTGTGTAGATTCTTCTTCTTCTGATTATTATATTAATTTTCCTCTCTTCAAGACTTATAAACTTGGTGTGTGTGCACATGTGCTGTAACAGAAATGTGATAAAATATGTTGAAGAAAAGATGACAATTTGAATTAGCCATGTAGTAATGCATTTTAAGGAGAGGAAAATGTGATATTGTGAAACATGCAATATGTATTAATGTTGCAAGCTGGAGATCCTGTCTGAAAATCTCCAACTTGGCACTGTTGCCAGGTTGTTCCAGCTGGCTCTGATAGAGGGGGTAGGAAGCTGAACTGGATGAATTGCATAGTGACTGGGGGTAGCTGAAATGCTTCAGAATGAGTGTTGAGAGGGTCTCGCAAGGAGTATGAGATAGGGGCTGAGGTCCAAGGCTACTATACCATATGAACTCTCCTTTGTTGAAGGTTGTACAGTCCAGGTGGTTTAGCATGCTGGTGACACTGGCCTCACGGCTGTAGTTATTGCTACATAGTAATTGGCAAGAACTTGAAGGTCATTACATAAATGGGGGATATTTGCGAAACCACTGCAGAGACTTTAGATCTACCTGCCCAACCTAACTTTAAAAGTGTCTACAGGGGATGCAGACACAATGGTTTCAGGTAGTCCATTCCAGTCTTTGACTGTTCTGTTGTAGCTGTTAGCATAAACAAGTGTCCTAGCCGACACCTGGATAAATGTCTCACTATGGCGCCATATGTTGCTGTTCGCCCGAACAAGATGATATGGCAAGGGAAGAGCTGTCTCTCCGTGTAGTGATTCGTAAAACATCACTAGGCGACTGGCCTCTCTGAGCTCCACTGACTCCCACTTAAGCTCTTTCATTATCTAAGTCACACTGCTTTCCCGGCTGTTATCATTCTTCACAAATCTCGCCGACGAAGCTCAACACTTGGTTTGCTTTGGCAGACATGTGGGAGATGTGAAAGTTCCACCTGAGGTCAGGGTTGAAAAAAATCATGATTAAAAAAAAATTGGATTTTTTGATTGATAAATTTTTTTTATTTATTGGATTTTTAAAAATCTGGTATACACAATGTCATAAAATATTTTACTATCAGGCTATCTGGTGTCAATACAGCTACACAAGTGTGCGCACTTTGTGCTTTTGTATTAAAAAACACACAAAACTTTGTTGATCTCGATGCTTGTAAACAATTATTTGTGTTAAATTCAGCGATTAAAAAAACCGGAAATAAAAAAATCATAAATTAATAATTTTTTAAATTTTTTGGAGTAATTTAAATCATGATTTAAATCAAATGATTTAAATCAAACAACCCTGGCTGAGGTCATCGGAGAACGGGCAAGAACTGAAGTGGGCCGAGCGTGGTGTCTTGTGGCACCCCGGACTCCTCTTAACACGGGTTCGATGTTCTCTGAAGACAGCCCAGTCATGATCGTTTCGCGTCTTCTTGGCTTTGTTGTATTGTCATCTTGCTGTGTTGTCATAAAGACATACTGTCTTTGGACCATGACTCTAAGTTTTTATTTGTATGTTTGGGTGTAGGGATCCCAGATGGCAGCAGCGTACTCCAGTTGGGGTCTGACAAGGGTGAAATAAGCCCTGGTTTTTAAGTGTTGCTGGCCAACTTGAAATTGGAGATGCGTTTCGTGAGATATTGTTACACAAGTCATAATCAATGACAATGATGGTCACGGTACATTGTCCTTCAATAACATTTCAGCCTCAGGAGTCACAACATGGTAATTTTGAGGTGTTAAACTTAACACATATGTTACACCTTTAACATAATTATCTACACTGTACCAAACGACCGTTGGCGCTGACGCGTTGTCGTTTTGTGGGCGATATTGCAAAATGTTACTACTCAAACCCAGCTATATTTCCACTAGCCATACCTGTCTGTATGATAAGTACGACTCCCATAAGTAAACTATCCATATGAATATGACGACTGTGTTTAGAATGTCAACATCTTGTAATTCCATTGTTGATTAGATACACAAATTCGTGCCGGTCCAGTTACTAGATTATGCACATCGCCTTCCGTCACTACTAATAAGCAAAATGTCCAGCAGATGGGGCTTTCTTAGCTAAGAAGCGCCACCTACTGAGCGTAGCTCACCAGTGCCTGAACGCCACAGCGTCTCAGTGGTGATAAGATCAGTGGTCATCACCAACTTGGCATGTTTATTTATACTTTGACTTTTTACTTTTTATTCAGAAATGAAACAGTAATGTGTGAGACACTTATAGCTACTTGATAGTGCGTATTAGGAAACCTAGTCTCTCTCCTCCACCCCATCCATTTAATTATAATTATTAGACAATGACAAAGTGTCAGTCTTCAAATTATGTTGAAGTTGGATCAGTGCCTAATCACACGTCCAATCGCACAGATACTGATACACTATATTTATATTATACACCGAAGAAGAAGAACCTCAATAGGCATTAAATTGAACATGGGGGCATTGCCCAGCAATCAGTACTATTTTTAAAAAATTCCAACAACGAGACGGGAGTACAAAAAGACGCATAAGCGTTCAGATTTAACGCCTCATACATGTAGTAGGCCTACTGGCTGTCTGACAGTGTGTAGCAATACCTTACATACTGATGAAGGGAATATGCGAGTTGTCTACAAGAATTTTTTTTCGTGGATAGTCTGCAGATGTCTGATGAAAGAAAACTACGTTTTGATCACGTTTCGACCACTTTCGCACACTTAATTTAGTCATTTAACATTATTGACCAAATTGATTACAAAAGATTATGTCGGGGAAAACCATAAAATTGTTTTCTAAGCAACAAAAACGTGTGCGTGTGCGTGTGCGTGTGCGAGTGCGTGTGCGTGTGCGTGTGCGTGTGCGTGTGTCCACATGTGTTGGTGAGGGACAGGCCAATGGGGCAATTATTGAGGGGTACGTGTGGTAGGAAGTGGGAGGTTTGTCCTAAAAATAGGTGTGAGCTGGAAGGTGGGACACGTGGTGGACTCTCAAAAATGATGGGAGATGGGAGATTGGTCCCACAAACAGGTGGGAAATGGGAGGTTGGCCTCCAAAATAGGTGGTAGATGGGAGGTCGAGACGCCTGCCACACCCCCCGATTAATAAACGCGATTTTAGTGACAAGTAAAAAAATTTACTAACAAATCGTCCAACGAGAACTCGTTTTTAGCTACGCTTCGAATTGTAACCCAAAGAAAACTCATGTTTGGTTAGAAGTTTTATTATGAAATTCAGATTCAGTGGGAATTGATGGCGTCGATCGATCTCTGTCTTGTGTGCCTAACGACACAATGAGTGAGTGAGTGAGTGAGTAAGAGAAGTAAAGACTAGAAAGTCTACTAAAGGCGAATGCTTTATGTTGTGCTTGGTGCGAATAAAGACTACATGCACGCCCATGCTCACTTGGGTGCAGTCAGGGCACAATTTCACAATCCCATCAGCTAGGACAGCATTCCCCGGCTCCCTGGGTATGCCACTGACGTATCCGCCTAAATATTGTCCCGATAAATAATTGTTTGGCTCGTGAGTTATTCACCCGCTATCTCGTCGGCCACCCACTCGTCACCTTCCAAGCGACAGCGAGGGCGGTTCCCGAATTGGGTTTGCGTCACTACAGTATTTTGTAAATATGACATCGTGTATATTAGTCCTTATTAATAACCACAATTATTGATTGTTCTATTACATCAGGACATTGCTTAGTTCAATGGAGTTGAGAAGGTAACATTTTGCAGTGTATGTTTCTAATATGTAGGTCTATTACAAATAATTTAGCCAAACAGGTTTGCCCGTGCCGAACGTTTATGCAAAAGGGTATAGTTATTATTCTAAACAATTCTCTGGCAGAAGTTCAGAGTGCGTGGCTGTAGTTCACGGTTAGTTTGTCCGTGGCACAAATTGTTTACATCCTACGAAGGCCTTTCATCGTTCGTGAGCGACTTTGTCTTTGTACGATGCGGCAAGTATGGCTCTGAGGACTGTTCACGTAGTTAACCAGCACCGACTGTAGAAGAACTGTCGGCATTGGAGTCGGAGAAGCCAACAAGACGAGTGGCACGGAACCAGTGCTCGGACGTGGTTACCCCGACCAAGCCCAGGGTGACGGTGAGAGCAACGGGTCCTGTTAGTATTAGATGCGGGTCGCCGTATTAACTATTGCCGATGTATGGCTACGGAATTTACGCAACTGTATAAATTATCGCTATCGTATGCGATTAGTGGTCGTAGCCGTAGGGTCTAGACTCTACGGTCGGAACAGTCATGACAGTACTCAGTAGTGCAGTGCCAGTACTTAGTATTTAGTATTTTAGGGGGTGGGAAGCACTAGGCCACGATCCGACTCGAAATTTTTTATGTTACCGTGAACCACCTGTTGCACCGCTACAAGGTAGCAGGGCAAAGTAATTATTGTAAATAGTAAAATATGCCACTGTCTGAAAGAGTGGTATAGTTACAATTATGATATTTTATATAGTTATCAATGACGGGGTGGGTTGGGCCTAATTAAGTTCACTGTACACTGTATGAAGAAGAAGACTATTCGACAACGTCGTGAGATAATTTAGGTTAACTTCAGTCATAAATTGTATCGTCAGTTTGGATTTGATGTATGCAAAATTTTCATGATTTTGTCTAACATGCCCAGAGAATGTTAAGACAAAGTCATATAAATTTTTTAGTGAAACTGTCTACTGTATGGGACATGAACAATAAGGAACATGGCTGTATATGAGTTAGGACAAGATCATTAATGAACATAGCTGTACAGGATAGGAACAATAAGGAACATATTTGTATACAACATGAACAATAAGGTACACATTTGTATACAACATGAACAATAAGGTACATATCTGTATAGATCAGGAACAACAAGGAACATGCGTGTATTATATTTTATAGGACAGGAACAATAAGGAACATATCTGTATAGGATGGGAACAATAAGGAACATGGATGCCTTGTAGGATGGGAACAATAAGGAACATGGATGCCTTGTAGGACAGGAACAATTAGGAACATGGCTGTATAGGACAAGAAATTGTAATAGTTAATTTCCACTTAACCTAGTTAACTACCAGCACATAAACTTATAACAATAATTGTGCAATTACATTTCAAATCTACCTGTAGCCCAACGGTCAAGCTGGTGCCTGCCCCTCCAACACAAGGGAGTAATTGACTCGTTAATCCTGCATTGTTTCACTAAGCAGGTATTCTACTGGTCTTTTACTGATCTTTTAATGTTGCGTGAATAACAGCTTAGCAAACTGTGTACAACTGTACATAGTTTATGACTCCTTGGCTAGCGGGCTTATGGTAAGACAAATGAAAATGTGAATGCTCTTTAATTTCTATAGCACCATATCTATACAATGGTATTCTATGGTGCTGTACAGTAAAAGAAATGGTATAGTAAAATGTAAAAGCAGTAAAAACAAATGCCATAATACAAATGATTATAAAAAGTAAAGCTATTTAAATGACTAAAATTAATAACTTAAGTTATATGCAATGCTAAAATAGTGAGTGAGTAATTTACTTCTAATAACATTGACAACTAAGCTCTTTGATTTAATAAAATTATGAATTTCTATAATAATGTTTAAAGCCAACAGTGAATTGTTGCCTGATAACCTTCAACAATTCTTCAATGTAAAATATACCATATTGCATGTAACACGCCAAAGTAATAAATTAAAACATGTGTATATGCACGAACAACTTTAAAAGCTAAGTGTACATCTATGTACGGTGTTAAACTAAGTGTACATCTGTGTACGGTGTTAAACTCTGGAATTCTTTAGACGAGTCAATAAGAAGTTCAGTTACTCTCCAGAAACTTGAAAAAACGATATAAAATGTATTTCCTTGAAAAGTATAAATTACTTAAATAAATTGCTATACAGTATAAAATATTTGGTAGTATACATGTGTAAATGGGTTTCAGTTATTCGTTATTTACTAACAATATACTATAAATTTATGTTTACTATTAATATGTACATGTTACTTTGATATTGGGGGAAAGTGATTAATAAGTAATACACTTCACCTTTCTCCCTTTCCATTTGAATTACAGACATTGGATGTGTACGTGTATATGTTGTAGATTTCTATTTTCGTTTGGATTTGTATAAGCTGCCCTACATTTGGATTTGATGTGTTGTTCCATGGACATGTGCTTATTGAAATAAGCTCCCAAATTTTGCACACAATCTGATGCATGTACTACACTGCTCCTGATGTTAATAGACATGTTGGTGCATTTTACGAGTTGTGGAGTACCGATTAGGATGTACTCCTTCTTGGAATGTCATGGTCTACGGTATCAAAAGCCAACGAAATATCATTTAAAACCAGTTGTGTAACCTTCTGTTGGTCCATGTTTAAAAGAATGTCAGACTGAACCTTAACAAGAGCAGTTTCGGTAGAATGCCCTGCTCTGTAGGCAGACTGACAAGGTGGAAATCCGTGTTTTGAATGAAGGCAAAGTTGGTTTACGACTGTCCGCTCAGTTAGTTTGGACGCATGTTGGAGATTTGACACAGGGCGATAGTTTTTGGAATAAGATCCATTCCTGCTTTTTTAAGCAGCGGCACTACAAGTGCAGTCTTTCATTCGTGTGGAAATTCCCCACTGGCAATAGAGCGATTGATGATGTACGTAAGGAGTGGCAGTAATTCCTCAGTATACTCCATGACCAGCTTGGTTGGTCAAGAGCACAGCTGGCAGTCTTAGATTTTGTAACCAATTTGTACACATCATCCTAGGAGACCAGTGCAAAAATATCTAAGTTATCACACACACCCTCTCTGGAAGGTATAAAGAGTGGTTTGGTAACTCCAATATTCATCCGAATTGCATCTGTTTTATCACTAAAAAAGTTACCAAATTCGTTGACAAAGTTTTCTGCAGAATCATGTTGAGGCAATGGATTACTCTGTTTCTTATCACACAGGATGTTGATTAGGACAAATACTTTCTTTGAAGCACCCTTTTCTTCCGAGATTAAGTGAGAAAGATGGATGCTTCGTTTGCTATTCAGTGCACTGATGTATGTGTTCCTAGCGCAATGCAATGGCAGCAAAGTGTTATGGTTTTATCCTGCCTCCAGATCTGTTCAGCTTTTCGTCTTTGCAAGTTTAGCGTTTTTCATTCATCATAGAACCATGGCACCAGTGGCCTCACTACAATAGTCTTGGCGTTGGTGAGTGCTTGTCTATCCAACAACTGTCTCAATTCTGTATTATATTCACCAACTAGCTGATTTATATTATTGATACTCAATATACCATTAACCAGATCTCTAAGGTCGGTGCTGAAAGCACTGTTATCAATTTGCTTCAGTTTCCTATATGATATAGTATGTGTCTCTAAGGAAGGTCTGGGCATGTTCACTTGGTAATGTACAAACATATGGTCTGAGACCTTGTAATCAACCACATGATTATTAAGCAGAAGTTCATGATTACACCTGACCTGGTAATGATTAGGTCCAGAGTGTGGCCAGATCTATGCGTTGGAACACTGACATGTTGTGTCAGATCATACATACTCAGTACATCACAAATTATAATCATATCAGCATCAATATCAATATCATGTGAATATTAAAATCACCCGCTATCAAGAGTTAATGAGGGGTCTGAGCTGCATGCGACAGATAGGTCTGAAAGTACTGGTAGCAGTAGTGACAGGATGTTTTTCCAAATATGGTGGTTGATATATATCACATGCACATCTAGTTTTGTCTTTTAAAACAATAACTCATAGTGACCATACTCAAAGGACCTGAGTTCACCAGATGACAGCACTTTACACCATATACCAATCTTGAACAGTATACCAATTCCACAACCAGTTCTGCCAGATGGTCTCGGATTATCCTCCAGATCATAGCCATCTGTTCTGTTCAGCACGTTTAGCCGCATCACCAGATATTAGCCAAGTCCCCGTCATCAGAACGACATCAGTGTCAGTGGTGACTACTGTACATAGTTGCTAATGTCAGCTGACTTATTCCGCACATGGGTTAACCTGGGCGAGTTGGAGGTCTCTTGTCCGTTGTGATGATGTATTGATACTAACTCAGTGACAGTGGGAACAAGTTGTGATGGTGTATTGATACTAACACAGTGACAGTGGGAACAAGTTGTGATGGTGTATTGATACTAACACAGTGACAGTGGGAACAAGTTGTGATGGTGTATTGATACTAACACAGTGACAGTGGGAACAAGTTGTGATGGTGTATTGATACTAACACAGTGACAGTGGGAACAAGTTGTGATGGTGTATTGATACTAACACAGTGACAGTGGGAACAAGTTGTGATGGTGTATTGATACTAACACAGTGACAGTGGGAACAAGTTGTGGTGGTGTATTGATACTAACACAGTGACAGTGGGAACAAGTTGTGGTGGTGTATTGATACTAACACAGTGACAGTGGGAACAAGTTGTGGTGGTGTATTGATACTAACACAGTGACAGTGGGAACAAGTTGTGGTGGTGTATTGATACTAACACAGTGACAGTGGGAACAAGTTGTGGTGGTGTATTGATACTAACACAGTGACAGTGGGAACAAGTTGTGGTGGTGTATTGATACTAACACAGTGACAGTGGGAACAAGTTGTGGTGGTGTATTGATACTAACACAGTGACAGTGGGAACAAGTTGTGGTGGTGTATTGATACTAACACAGTGACAGTGGGAACAAGTTGTGGTGGTGTATTGATACTAACACAGTGACAGTGGGAACAAGTTGTGGTGGTGTATTGATACTAACACAGTGACAGTGGGAACAAGTTGTGGTGGTGTATTGATACTAACACAGTGACAGTGGGAACAAGTTGTGGTGGTGTATTGATACTAACACAGTGACAGTGGGAACAAGTTGTGGTGGTGTATTGATACTAACACAGTGACAGTGGGAACAAGTTGTGGTGGTGTATTGATACTAACACAGTGACAGTGGGAACAAGTTGTGATGGTGTATTGATACTAACACAGTGACAGTGGGAACAAGTTGTGATGGTGTATTGATACTAACACAGTGACAGTGGGAACAAGTTGTGGTGGTGTATTGATACTAACACAGTGACAGTGGGAACAAGTTGTGGTGGTGTATTGATACTAACACAGTGACAGTGGGAACAAGTTGTGGTGGTGTATTGATACTAACACAGTGACAGTGGGAACAAGTTGTGGTGGTGTATTGATACTAACACAGTGACAGTGGGAACAAGTTGTGGTGGTGTATTGATACTAACACAGTGACAGTGGGAACAAGTTGTGATGGTGTATTGATACTAACACAGTGACAGTTGGAACAAGTTTCAAACAAACCTGATTTTTATGTGTGTTTGCAGACTATTACCCAGTAGGTCCCTATCTATTACTTTAGTATTACTTTTAACAACATTGTATTTTTGGTGGAATTGTTACTCATTAATTATGCTTGAATGATATAATTATAATGGTAATTAATAATATTTCACAAGTATGATCAGAATTACAGACACACAATGATGTTTATGTGGAAGACAACTTAAGAAAGAATAAATTTAGTGATCATTGTTGATCATATCCCAGTTAGAGTAAATTTAATAGCTACCACTTTGTTCCATATAATAAACAATAAACTTTCTTGTACAACTAAAACTTGTTTTTCTGCCAAATTTGTATTCGAAAATGCAAATGGCTTCCAAAGATATGTCAGGGTAAGCGTGGGAGAATAATTGCAGTTTTGTAAGGTTATTACTATTAAATATTATCCAATTAGTCTGGGCTGTTTGAAGCCTGTCCTTGTTTGGCATGGTATATTTAGAGCGTTTTTGTTATGCCAGCCATAATTGAGTGAGAGCAACAACTTAACTTGAATGCAGCAGCTGTTGAATTATTCATTGTGCTCATGCATGACAGTGGTTCACCTTGTGACACAAGGGTGGTGATTGTGACACTTTCGTGTACTCAGAACAAGACTCTGTTAGAAAATGTTTTTATTCTGTGTGTGATTGATGATGTCTGAATAATTTTCAACTCTGTTCAGTGCATAATCATGGAAAGTCTGTGGCGTGTTTGACTTAATTTCACGTCTTTAACAGTGAGTGATAGTGATAGAACTGTCTTCAAGTTTATGTTTCTCAGTTATTGATGATCATTTATTCCCGGCGCAGGTCTGCCGCAGTTCCGATATGGGAGACTGGCAGATGTCTACTCTTGAAAGAGGGGAGAGAGGAAAACTCCTAAAATAAAATAGTTCAATCACAAGCAACAACATAACTGAAGAAGTTTTGTTTCAAGATAAATCAAGACAACTGATTCAAATTAAATAAATAATATACACCTCAAAAATAATATTTATGCATGTGAAAACAGCCATAAATCGCAGCAGAACATGTCTGCCTCTGATTCTGCCCCCTGAAGTCTTAGTTCCAAGAATTGCCACTATGTTTCAGCTGGCAGTGCGACTTCCGTTGTAGACCTAGACCCATCACAGCACTAACTAGTGTTCGTAAAACACATCCTCACCACTAGGGCGCTTCTGGCTACATCAGTAACTCTGGCGGATGGATTTGTTGAAATGCTTAGTTTTCAGTTGCTGTGGGTGCATCTAGTTACCAGAAATCAAGGCAGGAAGTGGGTCTAAGTACAAATAATTCAGCGTACATCTGCTCCTGGCATGAGATAAATTGACGAATCCACGTTTCAACAGGTCGATCTGCCAGGGGCACTGTAGTACTACTACCACCCCTGGCTGGTGACATTGGTAAAATGTGGATACAGGTGCAATAGGCAATCAAGGCACGCGCACGACTCTGTTGTGATAAAGTATTTAATGATGTGATATTTGTATATTTGTTGAGCACCATATATTGTTCATTTCAGATAGTTGTCTCACGGCCTTAATTTCAAGAGCTGCTGGCTCTGTTTAGCCACCCTCGGGGTCAGTACAACAGACCAACACCCTTTTCCCCGCAGTTTTTTTATGAAGTGTATGGTCACCCACAATGTTGTGTGCCTGTGTGGACCCCAGTACAATAGGCCTTGGTGAATGGCTTAAATAGCAATTATTACTAAGTGCTGACTAAGTGCTGACTAAGTGCTGACTAAGTGGGGTCAGTCATCCCAGGACTGTATTGTGTAAACTTTATAAAACTACATGGAACCATATAATAGTGATTATCAGATAACTGTCACTTGAACAAGTGTGATTTGTGTGCATAATAGAGAACAGAACCAAGTTACAAAATTCTCAGCAGAGCATGCATTTTAAATCTGGTAGAATTTTCGAGACCATAGAGTCTAATAAAAATGTTAATGTTTTCCCCCTGTTTTTAATATCTGTCTTCTATAATCCATGGTAGCCTACCATGCTGGTAGCCCACCAGACTGGTAGCCCACCATCTGGTAGCCCACCCTATCATTTTAATAAATATAGTTACTCTTGAGAACAACTGATTTATGAGAATATGTAAAGTGAAACAAGAAGACAGAAGGAAGATGGTGGAGAAGAGACTGGAATGAAGACACACCAGAGGATGAAGGTAGTGGGGAGCAGACTGGGATGGGCAGGACACCCACACACACCCACCCACCCACCTACCTACCCACCCACACACACACACACACACACAAAGCACACACACACACCCACACACACACACACACACACAAAGCACATGCACGCACGCACGCACGCACGCACGCACGCACGCACGCACGCACGCACGCACGCACGCACGCACGCACGCACACACACACACACACACACATGAGTGAGGAGAGATTGACAAAGAGAGCGTGGAAAACAGAAGAGGTGGTAGAAGGAGACGAGGAAGACCAGCAGTAAGATGGAGAGGCATTGTTAAGGGATATCTCAAACGACTGAGGTAAACAGACGAAAGTGGGAGAGAATGGCAGAAGATTGTGACAGATGGAGATGACTCATCGAGCGGGCGGAACAGATTACATGATGTGGCCCCCCGCCCCACAAGTGACCAGGGGGAAGAAGAAGAAAAAGTAACTTGCCTACACGTCAAGCACCAAGCATATGGATATGATGTTGATAATTAATAAGTGTCGTTCGGGTGAAGTGACAAGCTATATAACCGTTCTACCTGGTATCTATGCCAGGGAATAAAATATCCTGTTATTTATAATTTATTTGCTTTGGCAATCAAAAAAGATTGAAGAAAGGAAGTTTTAGGTTTTCTGTTTTCATAATCATAAAATGTGGACCAGTTGGTTGATTAAAATAGACTCAAGCCTTTATATATATATATATATATATATATATATATATATATATATATATATATATATATATATATATATATATATATATATATATATATATATATATATATATATATATATATATATATATATATATATATATATATATATATATAATATATGTATATATATATATATATGTATATATATATATATATATATGTATGTATATATATATATATGTGTATATATATATATATATATATATATATATATATATATATATATATATATATATATATATATATATATATATATAAACTGCTTTGGACTCACATAGCTGGTGGTGAACGAAGTAACTTTGCAAGAGAGGGGTGTTTGGATTATGCACACTAAGAGGTTTGAGAAACGGCTAACTGAGAAAGATTCAGATATTCACGTGGCAGTAGATTCACAACTTCTTAAGACCATATAACACTGGACATAAATATGAAAAACACAATTTCATTATATTTGTGGAGCTGGATTCACAGTCAGGGGAATGGTGCTACCTGTTGTCAGTGGTCACTTATTGTGTGTTAATTGGTCACCTTGTGATGACCTACACCAGAGTTGTTGATTTGGTCATAGGTGAAATACACAGCTAGAATTTCTATTAAATCAAGTGAAGCATCAAGCAAGCTCCAAGTAGGTCAGACTAGGGTAGCACCTCATTCTCATGTGAAGGTTCTTGCATAAGAACTACTCTTGCCATGTGACTGTGGGAATAGTGCAGGTGTATCATCAGGTAATAGCATTCAGACAAGTCGTCAGTGGTTGAGCAGTGTTTTTAATGAGTGTTAAAATTTTCTCCAGATTTTTGTGAAATAATATTACACTGTTGAATAGTAATTTTTTTATTGCTGTTATGAGAAATCCTGTTTATAAACTTGTCGTTGATCTCTTGCACACATATATTATTAAGAATTTTTAGTTAAAGTAAGATTTGTTATTCTTTTAGTCAATTAGTTTAAAACATTAATTATATTTTTCATAATTACTATGTTTTGTCAGAGCTACTAGCAATAGGTAATTTTCTGGGTGCTAGTTTGAGGCAGAGAACATGATATGAGGCAGAGAAAATGGTATGAGCCCATTATGAAGCAGAGCAAATGCATTAATCATGTTAGCAATGAATTACTCCATTATCAGAAATTTCAGAATGTCATGTAGTCCATAAATATCTTCATTGTACAACTGGCTAATTTCAAATTAGTTAAATTAACAAATTAGTTTGCCAGAGCAACTTTGTTTTGCCTATGGTGAAAGATGAATGCACAGTGAAAAATGAGGCTTTATCTGTGATATCCTGAGCATGCTGTGTATTTGATGTATGTCAAAGTTAATTGGAGTTTGGACATGCTTCAAGCTGCTGGATAAATAGGCAAAAACTGCAGCAATACAGATCTGATCTGCGTAGGTTGAATGTTGTTGAATGTCAAACTGACTTGCCACGATTCACATATTGACTTGATGTAGTTGGCTTGCAGATGAAGATGGTGAATTGTCAGCAACGAGAGGTGATGTTTTGCCTCATCGTTGCGTTGTTCTGCGCTCTGCTACAAGGTGTCAGCACTGAGGAGACTGGTGGACACTATACAAATGACTTTGTGGTCGAGATTGACGGAGACTTTGCAGTCGCTGACCTAGTGGCAGACACTCATGGATTTACTGTTGAAAAGCAGGTAGGATCATACCATATGAAATTATGAATTTTGTGACGGTGACATTGCTGTTGTTCCATTCAACTATAAAATATGTTCCTATTTTCTTTGTACATTCTTCTTTTAGTTAGTTTAGCAATATTTTATTATAAGACTTTTTAAGAAATTTAGGTAATAGCAATAAGTTATAGTACTAAATAATTGACATAATTGGTAACAGATTTTTTAAACTAACTATAATTAATAATTATAGTGGATGCATGTTTGTTTCTTAAATTGTTAGCACTAAATGAAGCCAATAATATTGGTAGGTGTACTTGACAATTATACGGTAAACTATAAATAACTCAAAGAATTTCAGTTATCTGAAAAATGAGGGTGTAACACAATATATGATAAAGCTGTCTTACATCAACGTAGGATATACCACAGTTATTATTTTCAAATAACAACAAAGTCATAAATAAGTGAGATACAAAAGTATAAGGTTTGTTTAGACATATTTATTTACATTTGAAAAAAACATGACAAAAATATTATTCCATGTCCTTGTTTGTGATATTTTTAAAACTACAATTTCTGATTTTATTTTGACACAATAAAGTGTTGACTTCTAAAATTCAGCCCTGCTATAAGCTCTCATAATTGTTGTGTTTAAGTTGTCCAACGTTTGTTTGTTCTAGTTTGTTTTCATGTAAAGTTCTTCAACGTGTCCTTTTTCTGTGTCATGACAGCTAACAAGTGTGGGAGACGGCATCTACCATTTTATCCACACCAAAGTGTCTGGTCGTTCAAAGCGCAGCGCTGAAGACGTGCTCACCCGATTACTGAAGGATCCCAGTGTAAGTTTAGATATCTTGACCTTGCATCTGTTTGCATCAAGACTATAGGTAAAGCAATAACATTGATTGTGGTAACAGCTGAGCTGATGGTTTTGATCACGTAATCAATACAGTTGCATTGAACCATTGATTTGTATAGTTTAATAATATTATGCATATACTTTGCATCATATTAATAAACCATAGGCAGGCACAGTAAATGATGGATTCTTTGCAAGTACGGAAAACATGTTACACGTATGCTTGAAACATTACGTATGTTTATATTTATTATAACTGTCAATGACCAGAGAAAGCCAGCCTCTCAAAGGCGTGGTTGCCTGCATGGTTGCCTCCGTTTGAAGAAATGTGATGAGTAAATTTACTCGAAATTCGAACTGGAAGGGGGTGAAACCATCATATGTGTTGGATTGTCAGATAACACACCTATGCATAAGTGCAGCATATTTAACCCTTGAAATGTGTCGTCTAATAAGAAATGCGTAGAGTTGACAATGATGTGAAGGTAATTGTTACTTACACAGGTGAGACGTGTTGAACAGCAGCGTATACTGATGCGTGTGAAGCGTGAAGTGATCCACGACAAACAGGTGGAACTGCCGATCCACACCTACGAGGACAAGTCCGTCTACCAGCGATTCAACAAAGAGGCATCGAAAGTGACGCGTAAAGACGAGATTCCTCACTCGACAGATGGCAGCAAACATCTCGTGTTCAACGATAGATACTTCGCGGACCAGTGGTATCTGGTAAGTCTGAGTATGTTCAGAGAATATGTTGGTTGGACTGTTACTCTTATCGTCATTAGAATTTTAACGAAACCCTCACTTTTGCAAACTGGATAAAATCCCGTCAAAATTGTATAAGTAATTGTTTTTGTAATTTTTCAGTAGTTTTTCAAAAAGGTATTTTGAGATGAATTCAACAAATGTTCAACAATGCACAGGTGTAGGTCTTGAATGTGTTGGCAGTATACACACTTAATATAATAAGTATTGTACAATGTTATTATTATTACAACACTGTTGTGGGCGTCTAGACATTTTCTGGTAAATCGATAATAACAAATAAATGTTTAAATATAAATTAATATTAAAATTAGGTAAACATAAAATTATTTTAATTAAAGCATTTTAAATTTGAATAATGTTACAATTTATTAAACTAGTCACTTGTATATATAAATAATGCAACCACTGATACAGTGTTTCTAAAATTTTAGAGAAGAGAGTTCCTGTTTCAAATGTTGCCATCCTTGTTGGTGGAACTGTCATCAAATGTTGATGTCCTAGTTGGTAGAACTCTCATCAATTGTTGATGTCCTTGTTGGTGGAACTGTCATCAAATGTTGGTGTCCTAATTGGTGGAACTGTCATCAAATTAAATTAATTAATTGAATTTATTTGAGATACAAATTCAAATATGTATTTGACTTGGTTTCTGGGTTTCAGGTGAACACAGGCCAAACAGGTGGGCCAGCGGGGTACGACGTCAATGTGGAAAGTGTCTGGAAGAAGGGTATCACAGGGAAGGGCGTCGTTGTGTGTATCCTTGATGACGGCATTGATCACACACATCCGGACCTTGCACCTAACTATGTAAGTGGTCCCCGTGTGTGGCTGGTGGGGGTGGGGTACTACCCCATTTCAAGTTCTTAGGGCATAACCGCAGGCTGTTGTGATGGGGTGAGTAAAGATGTGTCAAGTTTTGGAACTGAAAACTGACATCGAAATGGTCGTCACTAAGAATTAATTAACTTGTATGTTTCATTGTCCAGTCATTTTTGTTATGACTAGATGTGGTCATAACTGGGAAATAATTAATATTTATTATTATTTTATGCTTCATTATCGTTATGTTATTTTTATTATGACTTGAGCCCATTGTCATGGTTTGTAGGACCCATTGGCAAGTACAGACCTAAACGACAAGAAGGACAAACGGAATGATCCGACACCGGACAAATCTAATGATAAAAATGGGTAAGAGATGTTGTCTGATAATATTGGTATAATCATTCTCATATTTCATGTAAATTTAAAGATCAGCCCTACTCTGGTATATATTGTTAATTCATGATTGTTTTATGTACCAGATGGCAGCAGCAGTCACAGGATGAGGTAACGTTGAGATATTGTGAGGTTTTGTCTGCCCGTTGTCCAAGTTTTATGGATGTTGTGATATTTTTACATGTATTCATGTTTTCTGTTGATTTCACAATTTTTTTTATTTTTTACCATTTGCTGTTTGGTGTTTTGGAATTATTTTAATAGCTGGAAGTTCTTTATGGTTTTGCCTGTGTCCATGTTTATGCATATATATGTTTATATATGTGTAAGTTTATACATATGTATTACATATATAAACACCGCATGTTTGTCACATAACAAACTCTGTTGCTAGGTAACCATGGCATGTTTGGTTTTCATCATGAAAGGATGATGAGATGAATAACCTATACTTTTGTACTACAGCACTTTTAAGTAGTGTCAGTTAACACAGCTCTGTAGGAAGTGACATTTTATTACTAGTCAGATTTAGGATTGGCTTTATGAGGAAAAAATAACTCATATTGAAACATTTCTTGAATTTCACACACTTTGTAAATCAGTGTTTTAAAGGAAAACAAAAGTCATGTGTTGGGCCTATGCAGAGAGTTAAGAGTTAATAAAATATAACCATTTGTTACTACGATTAAGAATATCTTGCCAGTATATTACTAGGAAAACCTTGTTGAACACACAGCATCTTTATTTCGTACTGTTACTGTTTCATGCTGTTAGATAACCATATGTCACGACGGCTTGTATTCTGGCAATATTCTCTCATCAAATGAAAATCTATTTGTAATAACCTAGTCCTATACTTGCCATTAGGATAGGGCCATCCTGTTTGAGTCTAAACTCAACTTATGTAACAAATGTTGGCCTTTGTTTACTAAACTTATCCTTTGACTTAGCAGCTTGATTGAGAGGTTGCGTTGCTTTGGTATACACTGTATACTCGCCGGCCCTTCGATTTTGGTCGAACACACTTAATGTGTCTTAATATGTCACAGCTTTAATAAAATTATATCCAACTTTGTAAAAACCATGGAAAGATAGTGACAGTAGATGATGACGATGTAGTGGTGGGTTGTCACAGTGAGTGGTGTTAGAGGAAGACTTTCTGTTTCAGTCACGGGACGCGGTGTGCAGGAGAGGTGGCGGCCGTGGCAAACAACAGCAACTGTTGTGTCGGCATTGCCTACGAGGCAAAGATAGGAGGTAAGCATCCTCACGCACCAGGGGTGGTACTAGTAGTGCTTTATTCATGGCATATACAGTAACCTACACAATGTACTGAAGTGCACTGGTTCATTTGTACTTCGCTCCACTTGTTCTCTTGGTAGGTTTAAATTCCATAAACCAGTCCCAAAAGTCCATTCGACCAGTGACGACCGGTCCACAGCCAATTAAAGCTAAGAGCGCATATTATGTAGGCTGAAGTTCTGAACTGTCATAATATCTTTGGTTAAGACAGCAACTGGGGTAAAGTAAAACTCCATGTTTCATTAGGGTGATATGCCAGGGGTGATTTATTCAGCAGCTCTGGTGGCCAATGGAGTTAACCTGATGCACTAATGATGCACTAGTGATGCACTTGGATATTATGTAGGCCTAAGTTCTGAACTGTCATAATATCTTTGGACAGCAACTGGAGTTAACCTGATGCACTAGTGATGCACTAGTGATGCATTAGTGCTGCACATAGTACAGTATCATTGCCACCGAGATATGCATTGCTATGCTGCTGTTCTAAATGTGCACTTGCTTTTTGAGAAGTACATGTTGTAATGCAGTACCAATCACAATATGACTGTCAGAACAAACTTGTTAGTGAGTTGCGTAACATGAAAATGTGACAAGCATATTGCTGCTATTTTTGTAGTGCTTGAAAACTGATTTAATTAATGTACATTATACACAAGTTCATATGGTAAATTTTATTATTTTATACACAAACTCTAACACTGAACCAGTTGTGTCAAGGATCGTACTGCAAACTCTAACACTGAACCAATTGTGTCAAGGATCGTACTGCAAACTCTAACACTGAACCAATTGTGTCAAGGATGGTACTGCATTAGCTGCCGCCCAAATTAGCTCTTGGCGGATACAAGACGTGCGATGTCATTATTATTAGTATTATTATTATTGCTCAGCGTGGGATAATTTGGTAGTTCTTAAATCACTGTTATGATAACAATATTTCCAACATTTCAGGATACACAACTTTATCACAGAAATATTCATCAATGTCTTAATGCTTGTTGCTGCCAGTCAGTATATTGATGGCTTTTTGAATCTCGAAATACTGGCAGTCTTGCAACGGTTTACATAATTTGGAAAAATCAGTTGATGCAATTGTTCGATTAGCATTGCGAACAATTGTACATAATAGCTGCAAAGGGTAATTCGATTGAACCTCTGAAAGTTTGGCACCCGAAATGCAAAGTGCCTAAGAGTAGTATAACGTACATATACTAGCTCAATTATAGTAAGATTGTTTTCACATTGCAGGTGTGCGCATGTTAGATGGCAAGGTGACGGACATGCTCGAGGCACAGGCTCTGACCTTCAACAACCAACACATCGACATCTACAGCGCCTCCTGGGGGCCACGGGACGATGGTAAGACGATGGAGGGGCCGGGGACGTACGTGCAGCAGGCATTCAATAAAGGAACAACTGAGGTGAGATATGCAGGCTAAGGGGCTTTTTCAACATTTCAGTAAAGTAAACCAAAAAAATTGTACAAGGGTGGGTCGTGGGTCCACTTGGATTATAAAAAATGGAACAGTAAATCCATTTTTTTTGTTTTGGGGTAGGGGTTTGACTGGGTGGGGTCAAGAGGATGGAGGTTCAAATCCACTTGCTGCTGTTTCGAAGATTGGGCAATTTCGATCACCCCACATTGCCACAGTTCATTCAGCTGTATAAACAAATACCTGGCTACAGAGACAGGTGGAAATAAATTAATTGCCTTTGCACAGTAAATGCAGCATGGCTGAATGGTTCCAAAGTAAGTTGAGTTGTTGTTAGAATAAACAGGTCTGCCAGGGGATGAAGTGTAAAGTGATCCCAAGGGCTAGATACAGTGCTGTATTATATATCCTTTACGTTAGGCGCTGTTCACATTCGCCAACATTTACCTGTTCTCTACAATGCATACTAATTTGTTAAAATGTTGATAATTTTTCAGATTGAAAAATATCGATGTATTACAGCACCACACGGTGAATAATAGTTCTATAGCAGTTCTACTACATCCTTGAATGGATAGATGATCCGGTTTCTTGGTTATTAATATTAATCATAATTACCTCTCAAGAAACTTGCAGTTTGTTTTTTGAATATTTCGACTGCATCTCGCAGTCTTCTTCAGCAGACTGAAGTTACGGATGTGTCACATGACCAATGTCATGTGACACAAGCTGGAGTAGGACTGGTGGGAGCTCCTGGCCGAAGTCTCGGTTGGCATAATGCATGGCATAATGGTGGTCACATATTAATTATTATATGTTATTTATTTATTATTTATATTAATAAGTGGGCCTTGAACCTCTCCAATTAGTATGCTCTGTATGAATGGATAAATGTCAACAATTGTGAACGACTCCTTAGAAGATGATTTAATGAACATTTATATGATATATCATTAGCACCGTCCTGATTTTACAGACCCAAAGCAAACATTTACAGAATCATTTTAACCATTGAATTGTTCCCACCCAGGGCCGCAACGGAAAGGGGAACATCTTTGTGTGGGCAACGGGAAATGGTGGGGAGAACGGGGACGATTGCTCAGCGGATGGATACGTCAGCAGCATCCAGTCGATTTCCATCGGCAGCATCTCGGACATCGGCCTGAGCACGTACTTCTCCGAAGTGTGCCCATCCACCATGGCCGTGATCTTCACCGGGGGATCTCACGTCCCCCCAACGGATGTCGACTACGTCTCGCCAAAACTCAAAATAGTACGTTGGTTAAAGGTTCTTCCTCAATTTGATTTTTTGGTGGGTCTCGTTTTAGATTCGAATCACAAAAATTAACCTATCCAGTATTGAACCTATCCGATATTGACACACTAGTTCTTTTGTGGGAATTTTTTTATTTAGTTTCAGTGAAATGATGGGACAAACTATTAAATCATTTTTTACCAGATCTGGTCAAGATTCGACGAAAAAAGGGCAAAAGTGGTCCAGCTATATATCCTATGACATAATCTACTATAACTAATGGTCAAGTGTGGGGACTTGCAGGTGACCACTGACTTGGACGGCAAGTGCACCCTGGGCTTCCAGGGCACGTCCAGTGCTGCCCCTCTGGCGGCGGGCTGCTTTGCCCTCGTACTCCAGGCCAAGTGAGTGGGGGGATAGTGAGGGTGTATGTGTGAGGGACAGCGAGGGTGTGTGTGGGGAAACAGTGAAGGTGTGTTTGGGGGGACGGTGAGGGTGTATGTGAGGGGACAGTGAATATGTGTGGGGGGACAGTGAAGGTGTGTGTGGGGGGACAGTTAGGGTGGGTGGGGGAACAGTGTGTGTGTGTGTGTGTGTGCGTGCGTGCGTGCGTGCAGGCGGGCGGGCAGTCGGGCGGGCGGGTGGGTGGGTGTAGGTGTGTATGTGTGTGACAGTGAGTGTGTGTGTGTGTGGGTGTGAAGGGACAGTGAGAGTGTGTGGGGGACAGTGAGAGTGTGTGGGGACAGTGAGGGTGTGGTTGGGGACAGTGTGGGTGTGTGTGGGGGACAGTATGGGTGTGTGTGAAGGGACAGTGAGGGTGTGTGTGGGGGACAGTATGGGTGTGTGTGAAGGGACAGTGAGAGTGTGTGGTGGACAGTGTGGGTGTGTGTGTGTGTGAAGGGACCGTGAAGGTGTGTGTGAAGGGACAGTGAGGGTGTGTGTGGGAGGACAGTGAGGGTGTGTTGGGGGCAGTGAGGGTGTATGGGGGGTGGACTGTGACGATGTGTGTGGGGGGCAGGCGTGTTAAAAATGCAAATGCATTTTAATGTGCATGTTGAATGTTGAGCATTTTAAAGTGAACCCTAAACATTGCATTTGAATGTGACCCCAAACATTTAATTTTTCAAATGGTCAATCAATGCATTTCAAATGCAGACATAATTGTTCAAATCATCATTATATTGTTAGATTTTACATCTGATGTACAGTTTTGTTGTTAAAAAAATTTACTGGAAATTTGATATATACCAGGTATATAATAATATATATGTTGCACACAAGGCCGTTCAAGGCTCTGTCAACTTTTTTTCATAAGCACATGAATTCCATACTCACACGAGGGCATCAGACATAATACTCATAACATATCTTACTTTTGAAAATTTTAAACTGTTCAAAGCCTCCTAAAACCACCACCTTTTTTACAGCCCTGAACTGACATGGCGAGACATGCAGAATCTGGTGGTGGCGACATCACGTATCCCAAACACGCAGGAGAGCGGCTGGGTGCAGAACGGTGCCGGATACCACGTGCACCACAAGTTTGGGTTCGGTGCTATCGATTGCGGCCGCATGGTCGAAGCGGCGCAGAACTGGCGACAGGTGCCAGTGCAACACATCTGCGAAGTGAGGGCCAACAACGACAAAGTGTAAGTCAGCGGTGATGTTGTCCAAGGATTTGGAGATGATGGACAAGAAGCGACATGAATAATTTTACGTGTTCTCTCTGGTGGTGTGGTCATTTTGGTTAAGTCATTTGCACGAACATCAGAAGTATAAAGTCTTGTCTACACAAAGCAGTATCATTGCACAATAATGCTATTGTTACGTCACTAAAAAAGGTCATGACCAAATAATATTGCATGCACCCTCCTTAGCTTCACAATAGGATAGGACCAATTCTATTGCAAGCAACGTGACTGTGGTGAGTCACACTGACATACTGTTTATATAGCACGATCCAACCACAATGTGCTCACAGGCAATGGCATTGCCTCGTTACCACGATGATATCCAGCTTAAGCATGCTTGGCTTGTACAAAACAACAATAATCGAAGACCCTTCCCATCAGCGCGATGCTAACTAGTCGATTATAATGGAGCTTAAAGATTCGCTTAACTCCAAGAATATCGTGCTGTTTAATATATATGCCTGTGGTTCTCTTAACTGATTCTTAACGTTGCATTATAACCGTCAGGTCGCATGGTGGTATGATGGGAAGGTTCTATTATCTTCACCTGCTGTCCACGTCAAGCATTCCAGGTTTTAAAAAATTAAATTGATATTAGTTTGCACGTGTTCATTTCCATGTTTTACATTTGCAGGAATTTCTTCAGTACAGAGACCGTCATCCAGACATTGACTGTCACTGGTTGCCATGACAATCCAGCAAGCATCATCAGTCGATTGGAGCACGTTCAGCTGCATGTGGAAGCGTCACACCCATATCGTGGGGAAATCACGATCCGTCTGACGTCTCCGCATGGAACTGTGTCTGAGATTCTGAAGCCACGGATGGAAGACGCATGGAAGGATGGTCTCAACTTCACGTTCATGACTGTCCATAACTGGGGAGAGGACCCGCGTGGCATGTGGACCATCAACATTACCGATGTGGCTCCACAACGACGTAAAAATCACGGTACTCTTCTGCTGTGGTCGTTGATGCTTTATGGAAGCGCACCGTCTTATGATGGTAATCGTGACCAGCATGTTAACATCGATGATGATGATGTCAACGACGTGACACATGGCAGGAATAACGCGTATGATCTGAATTCACACCAAATGAAGAAGGTGATGGCCGTCGAGGCGGCGTCATCCGACAACGTCCAGATAAGCAGCGGCAGTGAACAGAGGCCAAATCACGTTGCAAAGAAGACGAGCTCTCCCCGAAAGTATGCACTTGGGGCCTATAAGCGCAATGGACTCGGACTCGATTCGACTGATCGACTGACGTTGAACGTCCTCGCGCGGCTCTTGGTAGGAGATGAGAAAGATAGCTCAGAAAGGGCCCACCATAAAGACCAAAGAGCCAAGATTGACCATGCTAATGAAGGGCGTGCCAACACGGAGATAAAGGATAACTTGTTACAGAATGAAGTGGAAACCCGAGGAATCAATAACATGGCTAGGAACACCAAGGAAGCACGGAGCAGCAAAGATGCCGAATTGAATAGTCTTATCAATGAATTACAGAAGATTGTGGACAAGTTAAGGAAATAAAAATGTAATGCCTATCAATACATTTAGCCAATCAATTGTGGACAAGTTAAGGAAATAAAAATGTAATGCCTATCAAAACATTTAGCCAATCAATTGTAGCCGTTATTGCAAGATGGTGAAGGGTTTCCAGCCTGCGGTTGCAGTATTAAAGTTTACATTTCTTTTGCAGGCTGAATGTTACAAATGTTGGAATCGTTGAATCTCATTTTCAAGTTGGATAGATGGATCCTTCAAACTTAAGCATTCCTGTTTTCTGTTTATCCTGCATGCAATTAATTAATTAGTTGTAGAAGATATAAGGGCAAACATGGTTACTGAATGTAAATTAAATAAGACCACAAGATATTTGAATATTTTCCATGCTTAATATGTATTTTGCTAACATAGGCACGTTGCTTTATTTTGGTGTGTGTATATTTTGAATAACAATGTGCATGTTCTGGTAACAGTATTTCTGTTGGAAAAATTATGTGTGTGCGTTTGAATGATTAATTATTATTATTAATTAATCATCTGTGTTTCCATTTATAAAAGCCAGTAATCTTCAATATGATCATAGCGCAACTGAGAACTTCTGGCAGCAAGATAATGCCTTGGACATGACTCATGATGAGTCTTTGGGTCGGTAAACCCAAGTAATATCCCCAGATAATTAATACAGGACAGATTATTATCATCGCTTATTATTAATTAATTTATTATTATTAATTCAGATGGTAGCCACCTTTACTTATACAGACCAGGATAAAAATTTCTCATTATGGAGTAATGAACATATCTGTTTAGTGATTTATGTATGCATAACCTGTTTGCAACGCGTCATCAAAATGTAGATCTTTATATATAAAAATGATACATTAGTGAATTGCACCGTGCTATCATCCGAGACAGTGGCAGATTGGCACAAACAAGGCCGTTGGCTGCATCCGATTATTTGTGCTACTCTGCCAGCCGTTGAGGAGGATTACAAGGGGATGCAGATCTCAAGTGTTCCATGCTATATTTATAATATTTCACATCTAATAATTTTTGCAAATTCAAAGTTGGTGACTTTGTTCTGTAGCATTTGGTTTTGAGAGAATTGAAATGTTCACCTGCCATTTTGTATACAATAATGTAAACAATAGTTCCATTGTCATTGCACTTGCGTCATTTTGTGTGCAATAACAACGTCATGATGTAAATAGATAGGTCATAATTGCTCTTGCCCAAAATCATAATTGCACCTGTATTGTATAGAATGCGTGCATGTAATATTGATGTGAATTTTATCCGAGGGTGTCCACTTTATATCTGTTTTCATCAGTTTGGCTCCAATCAAATGTATACTGTAAATGTAATCTTAATTCACTCTGTTGGGTTGCTGCTACTGTTTTCATCAGTTTGGTTCCGATCAAATGTATACTGTAAATGTAATCTTAATTCACTCTGTTGGGTTGCTGCTACTGTTTTCATCAGTTTGGTTCCGATCAAATGTATACTGTAAATGTAATCTTAATTCACTCTGTTGGGTTGTGCTACTGTTTTCATCAGTTTGGTTCCGATCAAATGTATACTGTAAATGTAATCTTAATTCACTCTGTTGGGTTGCTGCTACTGTTTTCATCAGTTTGGTTCCGATCAAATGTATACTGTAAATGTAATCTTAATTCACTCTGTTGGGTTGCTGCTACTGTTTTCATCAGTTTGGTTCCGATCAAATGTATACTGTAAATGTAATCTTAATTCACTCTGTTGGGTTGCTGCTACTGTTTTCATCAGTTTGGTTCCGATCAAATGTATACTGTAAATGTAATCTTAATTCACTCTGTTGGGTTGCTGCTACTGTTTTCATCAGTTTGGTTCCGATCAAATGTATACTGTAAATGTAATCTTAATTCACTCTGCTGGGTTGCTGCTACTGTTTTCATCAGTTTGGTTCTGATCAAATGTATACTGTAAATGTAATCTTAATTCACTCTGTTGGGTTGCTGCTACTGTTTTCATCAGTTTGGTTCCGATCAAATGTATACTGTAAATGTAATCTTAATTCACTCTGCTGGGTTGCTGCTACTGTTTTCATCAGTTTGGTTCCGATCAAATGTATACTGTAAATGTAATCTTAATTCACTCTGTTGGGTTGCTGCTACTGTTTTCATCAGTTTGGTTCCGATCAAATGTATACTGTAAATGTAATCTTAATTCACTCTGCTGGGTTGCTGCTACTGTTTTCATCAGTTTGGTTCCGATCAAATGTATACTGTAAATGTAATCTTAATTCACTCTGTTGGGTTGCTGCTACTCTGTTGTCTGTTTTTGTTTTGTGTCGCACAAAAGAGGGTAAAGCACAAGGTAATAAATGGTATTTTCAATGCAAAAACGTCTTTGCAAATTTTTTTGATTTTTAGGGTGGTCGAAGAAGTTCTCAAAATAATAAAAACTAACTAGCGTTACATACTGGCAAGTGGCGGCTTGGTCGTCACTCTTTTTGTGGGATAAATGAATCCCAGCAGCACTGAGTGAAATGGGTATTTATGCACACTACTGTGAATATCAGAACCATGTCTTCGTACTAGTAGGTAGCCATGTCCCGTCAGTTGAATTATCCAGCTCATCGATAACATGGCTAGGAACACCAAGGAAGCACGGAGCAGCAAAGATGCCGAATTGAATAGTCTTATCAATGAATTACAGAAGATTGTGGACAAGTTAAGGAAATAAAAATGTAATTCCTATCAAAACATTTAGCCAATCAGTTGTAACCGTTATTGCAAGATGGATGAAGGGTTTCCAGCCTGCGGTTGCAGTATTAAAGTTTTCATTTCGTTTTGCAGGCTGAATGTTACAAATGTTGGAATCGTTGAATCTCATTTTCAAGTTGGATAGATGGATCCTTCAAACTTAAGCATTCCTGTTTTTTATTTATCCTGCATGCAATTAATTAATTAGTTGTAGAAGATATAAGGGTAAACATGGTTACTGAATTTAAATTAAATAGGACCACTAGATATTTGAATATTTTCCATGCTTAATATGTATTTTGCTAACATAGGCACGTTGCTTTATTTTGGTGTGTGCATATTTTGAATAACAATGTGCATGTTCTGGTAACAGTATTTCTGTTGGAAAAATTATGTGTGTGCGTTTGAATGATTAATTATTATTATTAATTAATCATCTGTGTTTCCATTTGTAAAAGCCAGTAATCTTCAATATGATCATAGCGCAACTGAGAACTTCTGGCAGCAAGATAATGCCTTGGACATGACTCATGATGAGTCTGGGTCGGTAAACCCAAGTAATATCCCCAGATAATTAATACAGGACAGATTATTATCATCGCTTATTATTAATTAATTTATTATTATTAATTCAGATGGTAGCCACCTTTACTTATACAGACCAGGATAAAAATTTCTCATTATGGAGTAATGAACATATCTGTTTAGTGATTTATGTATACATAACCTGTTTGCAACGTGTCATCGAAATGTAGATCTTTATCTATAAAAATGATACATTAGTGAATTGCACCCTGTGCTATCATCCGAAACAGTGGCGGATTGGCACAAACAAGGCCGTTGGCTGCATCCGATTATTTGTGCTACTCTGCCAGCCGTTGAGGAGGATTACAGGGGGATGCAGATCACAAGTGTTCCATGTTATATTTATAATATTTCACATCTAATAATTTTTGCAAATTCAAAGTTGGTGACTTTGTTCTGTAGCATTTGGTTTTGAGAGAATTTAAATGTTCACCTGCCATTTTGTATACGATTATGTAAACAATAGTTCCATTGTCATTGCACGTGCATCATTCTGTGTGCAATGACCATGTTATGATGTAAACAAATAGTTCCGTCGTAATTGCATATGCCCGATTATGAAGTCATAATTGCACCTGTATTGTATAGAATGCGTGCCTGTAATAATGATGTAAATTTTATCCGATGGTGTCCATTTTATGTTTTCATCAGTTTGGTTCCAATCAAATGTATACTGTAAATGTAATCTTAATTCACTCTGTTGGTTGCTGCTACTGTTTTCATCAGTTAGGTTCCAATCAAATGTATACTGTAAATGTAATCTTAATTCACTCTGTTGGGTTGCTGCTACTGTTTTCATCAGTTAGGTTCCAATCAAATGTATACTGTAAATGTAATCTTAATTCACTCTGTTGGGTTGCTGCTACTGTTTTCATCAGTTAGGTTCCAATCAAATGTATACTGTAAATGTAATCTTAATTCACTCTGTTGGTTGCTGCTACTGTTTTCATCAGTTAGGTTCCAATCAAATGTATACTGTAAATGTAATCTTAATTCACTCTGTTGGGTTGCTGCTACTGTTTTCATCAGTTAGGTTCCAATCAAATGTATACTGTAAATGTAATCTTAATTCACTCTGTTGGGTTGCTGCTACTGTTTTCATCAGTTAGGTTCCAATCAAATGTATACTGTAAATGTAATCTTAATTCACTCTGTTGGTTGCTGCTACTCTATTGTCTGTTTTTGTTTTGTGTCGCATAAAAGAGGGTAAAGCTCTAAGGTAATAAATGGTATTTTCAATGCAAAAACATGTCTTTCTCACTTTGTGATTTTTTAGGGCGGTCGCACCAGCACTGGCGCCTAACGAGTGAAATGGGTATTAATGTACACTATTGTGGATATCAGAACCATGCAGCATGGTGAGCAATGTCTTGGTATTAATAGGTAGCCATGTAGTTTAATTGTCCGACTTATCTTACCTCTCACACCACTTATTGGGGTGCAGGTGGTGGTCTGAACAAATACTAAACACTATATACGGTTTTTGACTTACCGACCTAGTGAGACCATCCCTTAATTGGATTTCTAAGTTGCCCATTAAATTGGATTTCTAGGTTGGCCATTAAATTGGTTTTGCTTGAAACACACCGGGCTGATGTAGATGCCAGAAGCCCCAAATGTGTGCAGTTATGTGTCTGGTCAAATCTGGCGAATGAGCGTGCGACCTTGTGGGGCACGGTGACCCGGTTTTTAATCCTCTTGCTGCCGTTTCATAGCTTGGGCAATTTCATTTATTCCACCTTGCCCCAGTTCACTCGGGTGTTAATGAGTACCTGGCTATAGACAGTGGTAGATATATGAACAAATAGTCTCTGCACAGTAATTGCAGCGTGGCTGAATGCTTCCCAGAGAAGTTGAGTTGGTACCATTTGAAAAATAAAATGTTTGGGGTCACATTCAAATGTTTAGGGTAGGTCTACTCCTTTCAAATGCCCTGAAAATATCATGGCTGCATTTAAATGCACATACAAATGTTGAACATTTAAAACACACATTCAAATACTCAACATTGAAATACACATTCACATGCATTTGCATTTCTAAAACCTTCCCCACACATATCATCACTGTCCACACACGCATGCGCATGCACACAAACAATTCATACGCCACCAACAAAACCAATCGATCACAAGCGCGCGTGTGTGCATATGAAACACAAGTCACACGTATAGCAGTGCCTAGTGGGACACATCGGTGACTGTAAACATGCAACACATTTTAACTTTAATATCGGATGAAAATGAACGCAACAATTCTTATAATAATCCCCACAGGAAGCAACCGAACAGCTCCGTGATATCTAAACATTTAATGTGTTGCATTTTGCCATACAGTCCACCACAAACTCCTGCGTTAGCCCAAGTTTGGGCTGTTTGGAGTAAACCACTTGAGACTTGAGATACAGTGAGGCTTCCGAACATGCTGTAGCAATGCTGTGCAATGGTGTCTGATATCTGATAAGGGCGGGCTATACATAGATCAAACATTTTTTGCACTCCCGATAAGCCAAAGGCGTCCTTGTCCACTCGCCATCTGGAGCTCGTGGTCTTGGATGGCGGTCTAGTTCAGCTCTTGATAAATATGTTTGCTACGTTTTATCCTGTGCATATCTCTAAATTTATTTTCGTCTGTTTGGTTCCATTGAAATTCACGAACTATCGTAATCGGCATTCATTCAGTTGAATTGGAGAGATGCTACTTTATTGTATGTTTTAGTTTTGCGTTGCACGAGATTGTATAGTTATCTGGATAATAAATGTTTTCAATGAAAATGCAGTTCATTTGTTTTGGCAGTGTTGTTTTTTATATTTTAGGGACATTTGATCAAATAAAAAAGTTATTGATGATAAGTTTGGAAATTCGCTACACTAATAAAAAGTAAATCTCAAGTTATATAAAGTATAATTGACATTGTACACTATGTCAACACACCACCACCACATCAACAATACCCTATGTTTCTATGCACCAAATTTTTGTTGAGCAGTTACTTTATTTATTTCTTCGCTCCAACTGGACCACATGGCTCTATTGAGAAGCCATTTGAACTGTTAGAATGGAAATTAATCGAATGGTGGTAAGAGTAGCAGATGAAGAAACAAAACCATGAATTGTGGGAACAGGAGTGTTCATCATCTGAATTGGGCTTCAACATCTATACTATGCTGAAAAAAAGCATTATAACCAAGCAGATGTTGCACTAATATTAAGCATTAGTGTGATATTGCACAATGTTTTATTGTGTTTCGTTTGTTATAGGCCCTACATTGAGTGGTCGTTACACATTCATGTTAGCAGTTGGACTTACATAAGTTTTTACGCTTTTGCAGCAGTGCGTTAATTTGGTTACGTGTCGCCGCAGGGTGTACAATGTTAAGCACTCTGCGAATGTTGTTAATTATACATCTGTTATGTGACCTATGGACATTATGAGATGATTTGATGCAATGTGCAGATTCGTGTTCACTTCGTACAGACGACGCACGTTAAAGCCCAATGTCTGACATAAGGGGGGCAAGGCAGAGATCTGACACACCCTGCCACTGCCATGTCAAACAATGCTCCCTTTTCTCCACCTGCCTCTCCCACGATCACCTCGGGAGCCTCATCCATACATGTGAACATCGTCCGACGGTGGCCTTCGGGTCCCGCCGTCAAATAACCGCCGTACTCTCGTGTCCACCCTTCCGGACACTGTTTCCGTGCAGGAACCATCACCTTCGAATGTCGTTCCACCACGTGACACACGGCACACGGTACGCTATTGCCATTCAGACTCCCTGCAAAGTTTGTCTGAAAAGCACCAATGGTGACTACAATATCATAATAATAATCGAACAAGAACATCACAGAGGGAAACGGTAGTTTGGAATAAGTTAGTTATAACACTGAGGAATAAGAGTAAAGTGTCAACATTCTTAAGGCCCGTTTACATGAGCGGTTAGTTGTCAGATTGATCGGACGACAGTGTCGCGCAACCAATTGGATGCATCGTTTCATGAAAGCAACAAGAAACAATGCGTCCAAATGATTGGGTGAAACTGTTGCCCGATCAGTCAGACAACTAATTGTAAGTTTGAACGGGTCTTTAGAATGTTAAACATAATAATAATATTCACTTTGTTACGTGCAAATATAAGGTCTTTTATTTTAACATTACAGTATCATATTTTCTTTCCGTTGCTCTTTAATTTAATTGGCGACTGGATGGACAGACCACATACCTTAAGAAAGGGAGAGCTGTCTTTGAAATTGTACTGCGCCCCGTATATTTTTCCCCACGAACTATAGGCGTGGCTGTCACCGTGGTTATTCCATTCAGGATTCAGGGTTAGACACTGATAGTCTGCGCCGCCTCCTGAACTCTCGTACTGAGAGCCTCCAGCAAAGCCTGGCGAACAACAACGCATCCTTGTTAGAATGCGCGAAACGATCACTTATTCTTGTTTAAGTAACTATCAAAAATATTACAGAGTACCTACTATGAAGTATATTTTCTGTTTCCGTGGCCGGCTTCTGGTACACCAGCCGTCATCCTGTTCAGCTGTCACTGGCAGGGCTTACAGCATCATAATGCCCTAGTAGAGCTGGGAATAGGTTGGCCTTATTTGTTATCATACTTCTTTATATATAACAAAACATTAAAATTCCCCTGAAGTATTAACAGAAACTGCAACTGCGATCAGCCAACAAATGACTAAATAGATGATGGTCAAAATAATACATTTCAACATAACTGATGATTTAATGGTTGCTGCAAGCAACGGACGATTTTTAAAATGCCAATACGTTTTGTGATTCAACACTCAACCGTCACTTTGCAGCACGTGCTGAAGCTACAAATGCTATGGTGTGTGTTAACATTTTATCATTATCAAGTATTTTAAATCATTATATTCCTACCTGAATACAGCATCGTCGCATTCCCCGGACATGTCTTTCTTCCCCATCGCACGAACGCAACTCCGCCGATTCGTTCTTCACGATCGTGTAATGCTAAGAAAAAAGAAGTTTTCATGCTAGAACTTTTATAAATCACTTCATTGCAACCACCTTGATTCTTACTGGATGGTATACTGCATCGTCTTCTGTAAACAATCGAACTTTTGATTATTATGTAGAAGGCTGGCGACGAATAGAAGAAATAATAACAGCCGAAGACTCACCCCTAACTCGAAATTATTCAGTACTCGGTTGTAACAATATCGGTGACTGTTATATACTCTATATAGTAATGCGCTTTGCTACCGTTAATGACCCGCCTCTTTTAGCTTAGCATTTAGATTTATTTGTATGTATCATAGATGGTAGTATGATAAACCAATGAGTCACTAAGCTTTGTTATATCCTAGGTATGCCGTTGATATACAGCCAGAATGTAGGATGTATGTACCGACTGATGAATGGCAAATGTCTAAGAAAGCCAAACAGACCACACACAAAACCCATTAAAGACCTATTTTTTTCTTTGGTAGTGAATGTTGAACCTTGACAAAGATTCTTGAAAGTCGAATCACTGCAGCAGAAAGCTCTACGAATGCTACAGTTTATTATCAAATTTATGGAGACAATTCTATGGAATTCAGAAAATATTTTACATAATTTTATAGAATTTTTATAGACTATTCTACAAGTGTAGTTTATTGAATAATCTATTGCAATTATTGCAGACATTTCTATAGAATTAGTAGTATTTTATAGTTTTCTATATGATATTCAACTATACTCAATAAAATTCTATAAATATCTAAAACAAATGTATTAAAATCTAAAAATAAACTGTACAACAATGAAGTAGACGTTAAAAAATTCTACAGAATCTGTAGTATTCAATTGTTTTCGACTATATGATATAGAATTATATTTATTTCTATAGAATTCTACATAATTGTTATAGAATATTTATTAAATTGTATAGATTTTTGGTAAGGAATGTACAGGTGTATAACATAAATTCCTAATTGAAATATGGTCAGCAGTTCAGCGTAAACGATAATGAACTAGAACCAGGTACTCACGGGTGGATCCACGGGGTCTTTATCATGGGCCCGGACACCCCGTTTTTATTTTGGCCTGTTTTTTGTCATCAAGTCACAATTAGCTGTCGAGACACACCGTGAGATGGCGCCATCCTGCATTCGTTCCTCAGATGAGGACATTTGTAACATACAAACTAGGGGCATTGCCACCAGTACTGCCGTTAGTTCCCCAATGGTTCTGAGTTCTGAGCTCCCACATCCTGCCTTATCCTCGTAGTATCCATTACTAAATGCAAATGGAATCTTGTTGTCATTGCATTAAAAAAAATAAACTGCTCAACTGCTGTTGTCAGGCTTGCAAACCAAATGCGAGGAACACTCGCCTTAAACTGCTGCCCATAGTAAATTTGGTGAAAAGTAGAATATCGCCATGAGAAGCCACGGCCATTACGCAACCCATCTCGACACTGATGAGAATTACGTGGTTCTTGAGTGTGGGTGTGCGTGCGTGCGTGGGTGCGTGCGTGCGTGCGTGCATTGGATCTGTAGAAATTTGGATAACTAGAAGTCCTGTCACCTGGTGTATTTTCTGGGAAATTGGGGACACCCTTTTTCACAGTTTTGATCCGCCCGTGGTACTTGTGTAATTAATCGTGTCAGCTTGATGACTGCGACGTTGTTCAAGGCTGGTAGATCATCCGCAATATAAGCTGTTACCGCTAGTGAAAGTTACCCGCAATCTACAAAGTCCACGTCCCACAGATAATGCACTTACCTGTTGTAAAGGTCGCCAGTTCGTGTCGCAGTTTAATATTGTCGGCTTGCAAGTCGATAGTCTCGTTAACCATATTTTCGTTTTCATTACGGATGTCTCTCAATTCATTGGTCATTTTGTCATTTTTGGCGCGCACATCTTTCAACTCATTAACTAACGACTTGATCTGCGCCTGGATCCCGACAACAGAACTTTTCAATAACTGGTCATCGACGCTGGAGCCGGATGTTTGGCTACATTCGCTGGCAGGCACGTTGAACATGTAGGTACAGCGAGAATCGGTCGACGTCGTAGTTTGTCCGAATGCCGCAGTTAGAATAGCCAACAGTGTGATCACGAATACAGTCGATTTCTTCATCATCTTAATTATGTCGCATTTCCTACAGCAATGGCCGCAAATCTTAGTTCACGGTTACTGACTGTGCAGTTGAAGCGACTAATGCCTAAAGCGTCTAGAACCGCCTATTAACAAAGAAAGTAATCAGAGCGTGACATTGCGAACTCTCTACAATCCGACTATGGTGACATGCTCGCAGCACCTGCACGGGTGGGGGGAGGATCATGTTGATTTGACCTACTTTAGTTTACGTGACCTTCGTGACAACAAGTCCAAAGTCGGCCCTTTCAGAAATCAAAATGGCACCATATTGTAAAGTCATTACGCGGTTAATATAGATATAATATTACTAATTTTGCCATTCAGAAAATCCAGGCCGTTGTGGCTTTTACTATTATATAAATGTAGACATGTCGCCTAGCCGGCCCTTGTGGACAGAAGTTCAGTTGTTATGGCCTGACCTAACCTGGCCTGACCCATAAGCGGGCGGGGGGAGGTTTGGCCAGTTGTCGGATAGCCACCCACACCATACACATATAATCATTATGCAAAATGCAAATGGGCTTTCTTCAGGGAGGTTTTGTAGCGTCGGCCTGGTCACGCATGCGTGAGATGGTCTTGGATGATTTTGGTAGAATCAGGAGGTGTCACATACTTAGATTGGAAACTTCTGGGAAAGGGATTGGCTTATTTAAAGGTTACAGATTTGCGCACTCAGGGATCGCGGCAGACAATTTCACCGAAACACGAGGGAAGCTACGAAAATGCTTCCAACATTCTTAAAAATTTCCGCATAGACAAGCCAAGCCGGCTTGCACTAGCGTTATGTTTAATCTCTAAATTACGAACTCATTTTAAATTTCAACCAAATATGTTACCGATGGTACGTACGGTGTACTGATGTGCCGGGATGGTGATTTATGTGCTTGTGAAATGTACCTGAAGTGAGTAGGAGTCAACATAAGCAAAAACAGCATGAAATTTAAAATGTTCTCAATACCAATGCATACATTTACTAAACGGATGTCCACAGGGGCGCCCGCAGGAATTTTTCCAGGGAGGGGCAAGAAAGAAAAACGATATACATACATACATACATACATACATACATACATACATACATATATACATCTGACTCAGTATAATGTATATATCATCACCGTGGGTGCAGTGCATCGTAAGATCTGTGTATATGCTTCTTCGTCATCGGCTTGCAGTAGTTCAGTTGTAGTAGTTGTAGTTTAGTTGTAGTTCAGTTGCAGTAGTTGTAGTTCAGAATCACGCAGCTATTACTACTGTTTTGTTTTCAAGAGTACTGAGCAGAAGGTACCGAGAAAGAAATTACACTGTATGTTAGGTCTTCCCTGTTCTCTCCTAGAGACAAAAACTTTGACCAGTTGTTGGAGCTAGGAATGGGTGGATTTACGATAACCTGGCATATTTGTCAAGAATATATACGGTTCTATATATATATATATATATATATATATATATATATATATATATATATATATATATATATATATATATATATATATATATATATATATATATATATATATATATATATATACATACACACATATATACAGATACATATACATATATAATATTATATATCCGTCTGGTGACAGTATTATCCGTCTGGTGACAGTATTGGTAATCGTATTTACCGATATATGTCAAAAGTTACACAAATTATGTTGAATTGAGCACTCATGGAAAATATTGATTTCACAAATGCATCTTTATTTCCACAACATTTTGTTTCTACTTGTTGTTTTCCAAGAACCACCACGTGTACTTGATAATCTATCACCAAACATGTAGTCCCAATGGATGTCCAGCCTCGCGAAATATGCAAGAACTTCCTTGTTGCCTGTGTACAAACAAACGTTTGCAGCAAATTATAAAGGCATTAGCATCATGTGGCCTGCATTGTTTGGTTACAATTTATTAGTGCACAGGGCAACACGAGGCACTTGGAATGTACGTTATGCGTTGACGGTACACAAATCTATATACATAATCCTCCAGTGTAGTGGTTGGTTCACTTCGTACATACAGCACACGTGAGCGTCCAACCTTGTTTGTATGGTGGACAAGGCATGGAACCACCACATATCGCTTCGGCATTATAAAGACTGGCTTCGTCGTAGTGATCTGCCGGAAAATCGACAACTTCTGGCGCCTCATCAACGCATGTGTATACGAATCGTGCATCAGAAAAGTAGATGCCTGTCACCAAAAAGCCGGCGTATTCCCGTGTCCACCCCTCCGGACAATGTTGCTGTGATGGCACCATCATTTCCACACGACGCTCTGGCACATGGCACACAACACAAGGAGCTCTGTTTTCGCGCAGGATCCCTTGGAAATTTGTCTGAAATTAATAAGTTGTGATAATTATTCAAAGGCCTTCATAGCTAAGCAACCGCAAAGCAACACAACAATAACAGAAATGCAGATGTATGGCCACATGAAGCCTAATATTTGTACTATGAGCTTGGAGTTTAAAAAGATGAAGAATCAATCAAGATCAAATTGAGTGGGATCGCGATCGCAATTCCGATCGCTAACAGCATCGTGTAACCGCAACTTCGGATTGCGATTCGTTAGCGTCGTGTAAACGGGGTACTCATCTTGAACAAATGAAAACAAAAAACTTTGAATATCGATCTCTTGCGCAAAAAGATGTTCAGATGACAGATGCGTTGCACTTATACCAACTTGATACTGGACTGAGTAATAAGAATTCAATCAGGATGGTTAAAACACTCGAAAAAAATATTTGAAATAAAAATACCACGATAAAAGTATTTTAAATAAAAATATATTTGAAAAAGGATTTCACACTGTATTTTGAAAGTACTTTTCTCGAGAAATTAAATATTTAAATTTAGGTTTCAGAAAGTTGTTCACGCAGATAATGTTGATAGAAATTCTCTATTGTTTATTTAACGCACATATTACTTTGCTGAAGCCTTTAGCCCATTAATGAAATAAAAATATATAAATATATGTTTATATTTGTTATTTGTGAAAATAGAAAATAACATGTCATCCATCCCTGATTAGGACGCGTGACAGTAATGAGACTTCCGCCGACTCCCAGATTTTAAGTAACTTTTAAGTAGAACAGGTCAAATTTGGCAAGAATTGTTTTTAAAAGGCCATGAAAAAGTAGTGTAAAAGTATTTTCGAAAAAGTAAAGTATATCTCAAATAAATTTGATTTTTTTTCAAAGTAACAAATAGCTTCAAAAGCTATTTTAAATAAAAAAATATTTTTGTATTTTTATTTTCAAAATACAATATAACATAACATTGTAATCACCCTCGGCATTGCTAACATTTGTGCACACGCATGAATACTTCAAGTTAAGGACTACGATCCCTAACCATTTAGGGGAGACCGGGGCTAGTTTTTAAATTATAACAACTTGACATTTTTTATGAAAAATATGTTAGATTCATTATTTCTGTCAACGCATACGTGTTAATAAAATGTATCATACCTTTGATATAAGCGGGGCAAGTTGTTGCATCATACAGGGCCCGTTATTACAGCATAGAACTCGTGGATCACACCTTCATATGTTAAATTTTTAATTTTAGTTACCAAAGGGGACTTATTCCCCGGATACTTACATAACAAACAATTGTGAATGGAATATATATATATATATATATATATATATATATATATATATATATATATATATATATATATATATATATATATATATATATATATATATATATATATATTGCTACTATAATTCTACTTGAATGATACACACACGTACGCACTTATGCCTACGCGCACGAACATCCACTTTTCAAAGAATTGTGCACTATTCATTAACTGCTCAAATAGGGCTGTGCCATAAAATTTAACAATCCAAGGCAACACACCCAGATGGCAAGTGGACAAGGAAGCCATTGGCTTATCTAGAGTCCAAACTTTTTTCATCTATGTGTAACCCACCCTTCTGAGATATTTGCTAATTTTGTTTGACGCTGCTAGCATTTACAGTACTAGTCATAAACCAGTACGGTAGGCTTCACGAGCGAAATAAAGCGTTCACACGTCGTGGTTAAATAAATGGTGTTCTTTTAGTCATTGTCAGCACATAACTCGCTAGCTGAGCTATCGGTACGATAACAAATCCTGAATTTCAAGTTAACTTGGCATAACACCTTATTCTATATAGTAGACATGTTTCAAGTTTCATTCATGAAACATAAAAAGTGGATGAGTGAGATGATATTATGTGCGCATACTGAAACGTTTTAGGTTGTTAAAAAGTCATTTTTGTCCACATCCAGTTAATTTCGTCTTCTTAACTCCCGATTTTTAACAGTGTGTCTGCTGGTGGGTTTTCAACCAACTACTGTCAATGGTGACTCCGTAAGTGCGCTATGTTTTCGTGAAACGCCTCTGTAACAACTTGCCCCTGTATGCAACTAGCCCCGGTCTCCCCCACAAGGCACACCACGATCGCAATACTTGCTCGATCGCGATCGCGATCCACCTCCGAAGCAGGATTAAATGTATCGCGATCGCGATGAAGTGTTTACAAAAAATATCGCGATCGCGATTCGGATTTACACCTTCGAATTATTATCGTAATTGACCGTGCGTAATTGACGCCTACACGCACACGAACGTGGCCATGACCCTGAAAATAACGCAACGAAACGGCTATTTATAGACTATGATTAAAAGGCAGAAATGCTAGTGTTAAAGTGTTCTATGGTCAATAATTAACTGTTAACCTTGAGAAATGGATGGCTGCTCGGGGTGAATCCGTACTTCGTCCCTTCTACAATAGAGCCGTATCCGTGTTGTGTGTATTGTCTACTTCCTTCTGGGTTGTGGGGCAGACATATACGGTCCACGCCGCCTCCCATTCCGTAATAACTGCTTCCAGTAATACCTTCAATACAAATTAAACATCACGCTTGAACATTTTATTTAGAAGAATGTTTAGGAGATAATGGTTCTTATGGAAATAACAACCGACACCGTGTTTACGGTGCTGGGTGATATTAAATTTGCTTTACAATATTTTCGGTAAAACATGAATGGATCAATTGATCCTCATTAATGACACATAATATTATATCGTTGTGTCGTGGGTGATTTCTGCTATCTAATCATTGCTGCCAAGGTTGGAATCTGCAGTCCTCACAGTTTACGTATGCGGTAGTGGTGAACATAGAAGGATGTAGCCTTTTATTGCGTGATATTTTCTACTGTGCTGTTATGGTTTTACTTTTGAAATGGGCTAAAAAGATAACTTCACAAAGACACCTGAATGTAAGAGCAACATTAATGATACTTGGAAAATCATAGACTAGATCATAGGGCATCGTAAATCCAGCTTGGTGCATTAAAAATGTGTTAATAATGCCTTTTACGTTGTCATTGGAAACAAGGAATATTTTAAATGATTTTAATAATATTTTATAAATATTTTCCCTAATGTAGCAAGCTTAGATGTAATTTTGTCCAGAAAGTGAAACCTAAATATATTCTAAACAGTATGCTGGCAGTGATAGCAGAAGTTGCCCACAAAACAGCTAGACAGTCCCGTCCTCGGGGTTTTGAAAAGGGGTTTCGAGCGTACACAATTATGGGATGATTTCTGGAAATATTACAGTTAAAATAAATTCTGTCAAAAAGGGGGAGATTCGTTCGTAACCCGCGAACCCCCCTGGAGGACGGGCATACTAGATGTTATGGTTTTCTGTGTCAGCATGCTCCAAAGTTTTTAAAGATCTACAAAAATGCGAACAAAAACACAAAATGTATAAATAATAGATGTGTTTTACCTGAATAAACGATCGTTGCATTCCCCGGACATATCTTTCTTCCCCATCGCACATACGCCACTCCGCCAGGCGGGTCTTTAAGATCACGTAGGCCTAAAGAAAACAATTTTCGACTACTGGAGTAGTTAATTGTAGCACGACACATGTACATTTATTCTGATAACTCTTACAATATTGAGTTTGATAAACTATTACAAAGTAGGCGTGTTGCAGTTACCCACAATGGATTTTGGATATTGTAGCAATCTCGACAGGCTCGAGTATTTCATGCGAATGTATATGAAGTAGCAACTGCGTCTGCATGATTTTGTTAGGTGGGTGCAACATATGTGTTGATAAGTTGATAATATTTATGATCTCATTGTACATAATTAGTACTAGATAGTATTACTAGGTAAGGTAAAGGTAAGGTAAAGTCATCCCCCAGGCATTACGCCTTAGGAAGCCATGAAGGCTTATATGGCCAGTGCTTAAACCTGGTTTCTGTAGTGCGAAGCAACTTAGAGTGCAGTTATACTGACTCTCCTGGACGGGACACTAGTCCATCGCAGGTACCTTCCAAACAGTGTTTGTACTCATTTGCAGCTGAGTAGACTGAGGCAAAGTAGGGTAAACGAAATTGCCTAAGCTTCGAAAACGAGTGCCCAGTGTGGGTCTTGAACTCACAACCCTCGAATTTAGAGTCCAACGCCTTAACCACTAGGCCACGGCTGCCCCCTAGATAGTATTACCAGATGTACTAAATAATACATTTACTAGATGATATATTTACACAAATAGTAAACAATCTACTCGCTAGTCGCTATAAAAGACCTCAATTTAACAATATTTTTTTTAACAATCAGCCCAAAATGTAATTTTCACACACACACACACACACACACACACACACACACACACACACACACACACACACACACACACACACACACACACACACACACCCACCCACCCACCCACCCACCCACCCACCCACCCACCCACCCACCCACCCACCCACCCACCCACCCACCCACCCACCCACCCACCCACCCACCCACCCACCCACCCACCCACCCACCCACCCACCCACCCACCCACCCACCCACCCACCCACCCACCCACACACCCACCCACACACCCACACACACACACACACACACACACACACACACACACACACACACACACACACACACACACACACACACACACACACACACACACACACACACACACACACACACACACACACACACACACACTCACTCACTCACTCACTCACTCACTCACTCACTCACTCACTCACTCACACACACACACACACACACACACACACACACACACACACACACACACACACACAATATTGTTAATTAAATGACTGTAAAAGTAGACATATAATAGTGTTAAATGAGGACAGAAATTGAATGTCGTAACACTAGCTTCGGAACACTCGTACGAGTACAGAAATGGTTTCAGGAAATGTATTTGGCTAGGTAGTATTTCTATCTATACCACAATCAAACAAGTCCTACGTGAGCACTCAGTGGAAGGATTTTGCATATCAATGTGAACACATCCATAATCATAGTTTCAAAAACAAAGTTTGTATAGCTTTCAATTACAAGAAAGTCTTTCACGATTCTCGCCATCTATAGCCGTTTATGTCAACCGCATATTGTACAATATTAACACTATGAAATTTTTCAATCTATTTTATTTCGTGTAAACGTATAATCGTCAAATGTAATTAGCCTGTTTTACCAACATACATTCCATAGATGGCACATTTGTCCCATGCTGGTGCGGACGTATGATTTTCTACTGTGAAATAGTGAAAGAATAATGTGCCACTATGCTCGCCGCTATACGGAGTAACAGCTAGTTAGGACTGGGGTCACGGGTCATGGGGGGCGTTTCAGTGAGATATTATAATGTTAGAAGGAATTTTGTAAAAAGGTTCATGCGAACTCTCTGATCCCATAGCTAAGGGCCTAGTAGGTGCAACTGGCAAAATATACCACATATTATAGTGTGCCCACCTGTATCAACGGACGAAAATTCTTGCCAGAGTTTGCCGTTGTCTTCTCGCAAGTCTTTCGTCGAATTGCCCAGTTTAGCAGTGTTGACCCGCACGTCTCTTATCTCACGGTCCAATATGTCACTGTCAGCTTGCACATGTTTTAACTCCTTAACCAAAATCTTGATCTGCGCCTGGATCCCGATAACTGAGCTTTCCAATAACAAGGCGCTGGAGCCGGATGTCTGGCTACATTCGCTGGCAGGCACGTTGAACGTGTACGTATGGCGAGAATCGAACGACGTCGTACTTTGTCCGAATGCCACAGTCAAAACAGCCAGCGATATGACCACGAATGCAGTCGATCTCTTCATCATATCGCCTTTGCTGAGCTGTTACTGCCTGTGACAGCGGTTGCAAATCTTAGTTCACAGTTACTGTGCAGTTGAAGCGACTGACGCCGGACCGTCTGTTAACAAAGAAAGTAATCAGGGCGTGACATTGTGAACTATAGGGTGTATCAACAAACCAACCATGTCGACTTGCTCGCAGCTCCTGTGCGGGGGGGGGGGGGTCACATTGACTGGACCGTCTAGATTTTAGCTTAAATTAGGCACGTGATCCCCACCATGACAAAAGTAAAAACTAGGTCATTCCAATACAAGAATATTTAACAATATTCAGAGCGTGACAGGGTGTATCACCTGTAGCGTTTGGCTCGAGCGGTCGTTAAGGAGGCGTAGGGCACACGTTCACTCACTCATTCGTACTAAGGATAAGACAAATATCAGTTCTAACGGTTTATTACATATAAAATTGTGCTACAAATGCATGAACTAACAACCAGTCTATATCTAACAATACACCGACACACTCTCTCTCCTAAGTTATTTTGGACAATGGTTACATCAGAGGCTAGATTTAGAGAAGCCATCAGCCAAGGAGTGTGAATTTTCATTCACACATATCCCATATATGTGGGATCAGTGAAGCCACGAAACGTGCAGTAGACCAACTGTAGTATATCCTAAAAAATACTAGTAGACCATCTGGGTATAATAAAATAGATAAAATGGGTGTAGCCAAACTGTGGTTGAACCGTACTAATATAGTCATGCCAATGTCTTTGTAATGTAATTCTTGACACATCTACTGGCATTTGCTCTCCCAAAACACTGTGACTGTAATATTGGCTTCACCAGTTATATTGCACTTTTCTTCATTCTTCCTCAGTTCAGTTGGTGACTTGTGGTTTTTGGGCCTTGAACTTTGGGTTTATAATAATAATACTGATACTTCATATAGCGCTTTTTAGGTAATTGATTACCAATCAAAGTGCTTCACATAATAAAATTATGTGTGGACTAAATGCTCAAAATATTCAACAAATGAAATAAAATAAAGCTAAAACATAAAATGTTTAAAGTGTTAAAATACAGATTCAAAGAATGAAAATTAATATCAATGCTGTAAAATAGAAAGTAATGGTGTTTATATGTAGACTTGTACACTAAAAGATCAAAATATTCAATAAATTAAATAAATTAAGCTGAAACATGAAATATTTAGAGTGTTAAAATACAGTTTCAAGCAATGAAATTAAAAACCAAATCTGTAAAATAGAATGAAATGTCACTTATATGCGAAAAGAAGTGTTTGTATCAAGGCAAATAGTGCAGGCAAAATAGGTGTTTTAAGTTTTTTCCGAAAAGCCGCAGGTTATTCCACATTCATGGGCCTGTCACAACAAAATTGCTCTGTCCGATTGTTTTCTTTGTCATTTTGAGGATTGTGGTGTGGCAAGCTGATCGTAAAGTGCATGTGGGCACCTAGCACACTACAGTTGAGGTAGTCCGGGGCTAAGCCATGTCTCTTTGTAATTTGCATAGTCTTCATCCTTTCTGGTACACCTATAAACCCTCCACATAGTTTGCTTAAACACTATTTTTCTAATAGCTTCTTTTGACAAGTGTTTCTTTCTAGACCGTTTTCCTTGTTTTTTTCAAGGGAACAAAATTATCGATGATACTCTCAATTTCATATCTTAGAATATTCCAACACTCAATTGTGGTCTTATTCATCAGCATGTTATTCCAATCTAGCTTTACTAAGTATTTTCTCATATCTTTATAGTTACCTTTGTGGAAGTTTCTCCTATACGTTTTTTTATTTTTACTTTCTGATTTTACATTGATGTCAAAATGTATTTGATTGTGGTCACTGTCACCCAATGGTTCATGCATTTTTACATTGTCCACTAATTCTTTTTGTGATGACAAAACTATATCTAATACATTATCTCCCCTGGTTGGTTCTAGCACATGCTGAGTAAGGAAGCTCTCCTGAATTAAAAATAGAAATTGTTGGTCCTCACCCCCTGTACTCTCTAGAGATTTCCATTGTATGTGTCCATGGTTAAAATCTCCCATTATGATACATTCCCCTTTACTAACTTCCTTTATAGCATTTTGTATTTTTTGTTATCCTAATTTTTTATGTTTGCACTTCGGTAAACTAATCCACTAGTTAATTTTGAATTTCCTGGAACTATTTTGCACCAAACAGCTTCTTCGCAATCTGCTTCCCTTTCTAGTTTTATTTCATAAGCCTGAATAGGTGATGGACATGCTTGAGGCACAGGATCTGACCTTCAAAAACCAACACATCGACATCTACAGCGCCTCATGGGGGCCACGGAACGATGGAGGGGCCGGGGACGTACGTGCAGCGGGCGTTCAAGAAAGGAACAACTGAGGTGAGATATGCAGGCTAAGGGGCTTTTTCAACATTTCAAAAAAGTAAACCAAAAAATTGTACATGGGTGGGTCAAGGGTCTACTTGGATTTTAAAAAATGGAACAGTAAATAAATTTTTTTGTTTTTGGGTAGGGGTTTGACTGGGTGGGGTCAAGAAGATGGAGGTTCAAGTACTCTTGCTGCTGTTTCGAAGATTGGGCAATTTCGTTCACTCCACGTTGCCTCAGTTCATTCAGCTGTATAAATAAGTACCTGGCTACAAAGAGAGGTGGAAATAAATGAATGATCTTTGCGCAGTAAATGCAGCATGGCTGAATACTTCCAAAGTAAGTTGAGTTGGTGTTTAAATAAACAGGTCTGCCAGGGGGTGAAGTGTAAAGTGATCCCAAGGGCTAGATACAGCGCTATATTATATCCTTTACGTTAGGGGCTGTTCACATTCGTCAACATTTACCTGTTCTCTACAATGTTCATACATTAATTTATATTAATAAGTGGGCCTTGATTACCCTCCAATTAATGTGCTCTGTATGAATGGATAAATGTCAACAATTGTGAACGACTCCTTAGAAGATGATTTAATGAACATTTATGTAATATATCATTAGCACCGTCCTGATTTTACAGACCCAAAGCAAGCATTTACAGAATCATTTTAACCATTGAATTGTTCTCATCCAGGGCCGCAACGGAAAGGGGAACATCTTTGTGTGGGCAACAGGAAATGGGGGGGAGAACGGGGATGATTGCTCAGCGGATGGATACGTCAGCAGCATCCAGTCGATCTCCATCGGCAGCATCTCGGACATCGGCCTGAGCACGTACTTCTCCGAAGTGTGCCCATCCACCATGGCCGTGATCTTCACCGGGGGATCTCACGTCGATCCAAAACTCAAAATAGTACGTTGGTTAAAGGTTCTTCCTCAATTTGATTTTTTGGTGGGCCTCGTTTTAGACTTGATTCACAAAAAATGAACCTATCCGATATTGACACACTAGTTCTTTTGTGGAAATTTTTTATTTAGTTTCAGTGAAATCATCGGACAAACTATTAAATAATTATTTACCAGATCTGGTCAAGATTCGACGAAAAAAGTGCACCCTGGGCTTCCAGGGCACGTCCAGTGCTGCCCCTCTGGCTGCTTTGCCCTCGTACTCCAGGCCAAGTGAATGGGGGGGGACAGTGAGGGTGTGTGTGTGAGGGACAGTGAGGGTGAGGGTGTGTGTGGGGAAACAGTGAAGGTGTGTTTGGGGGGAGAGTGAGAGGGTATGTGAGGGGACAGTGAATATGTGTGGGGGGACAGTGAAGGTGTGTGTGTGTTTGTGTGTGTGTGTGTGTGTGTGTGTGTGTGTGTGTGTGTGTGTGTGCGTGTGTGTGAAGGGACAGTGAGGGTGTGTGTGGGGGACAGTGAGGGTGTGTGTATGAGGGACAGCGAGGGTGTGTGTGGGGAAACAGTGAAGGTGTGTTTGGGGGGACAGTGAGGGTGTATGTGAGGGGACAGTGAATATGTGTGGGGGGACAGTGAAGGTGTGTGTGTGTGTGTTTGTGTGTGTGTGTGTGTGTGTGTGTGTGTGTGTGTGTGTGTGTGTGTGTGTGTGTGTGTGTGTGTGTGTGTGCAGGGACAGTGAGGGTGTGTGTGTGGGACAGTGTGGGTGTGTGTAGGGGACAGTGAGGATGTGTGTGGGGGACAGTGTGGGTGTGTGTGAAGGGACAATGAGGGTGGCGAGACATGCAAAATCTGGTGGTGGCGACATCATGTATCCTAAACCCGCAGGAGAGTGGCTGGGTGCAGAATGGTGCTGGATACCACGTGCACCACAAGTTTGGGTTCGGTGCTATTGATTGCGGCCGCATGGTCGAAGCGGCACAGAACTGCGACAGTTGCTAGCGCAACACATCTGCGAAGTGAGGGCCAACAACGACAAAGTGTAAGTCAGCGGTGATGTTGTCCAAGGATTTTTATGTAATAGATCACAGTTTGGTAGTGTTTTCATGATTGGATGTTCAGTGTGCCATGGCCAGGGTTGATTATTTATTTGATTTTTTTTAACTCTGGTATATCGATATTTATATAGATGTTTAAATTTGTAAATTCTTTCAAACGTGTTCTATTCAAATCGATTTGGGTTCTTGTCTTAACAGAGGGTACATGATTTTTGCTTATATAAATACATTAGACAATGTCCACAAGGCCTCACCCCCTGTAGTTGCATAATCTGTCTTGGAAAGGAAAGCATGCTGTGTGTCTGGCTGTAGTGGTAATTATTGTTTGCCTATAGGGTGGATTAGCACCTGTCCAAGGCTCTGTGTACTCTAAGGGTCTCTAACCAGAATACAAACTGGTACAGTATTAAACAACTGAGTCAACATCCTGAATTGGTAACAACTAGCACAGGCTCTAAGTGGACTTTAACTCAGGGCTTCTGACTTGAAAAGATACTTCCTCTGGAAGACAAGTTTGTTTGGCTTCACTGCATTCAGAAAGGGAATATTCAAACATACACAATGTCATAAAATATTTGACTGTCAGGCTATCTGGTGACAATACAGCTACACAAGTGTGTGCACTTTGTGTTTTGTATTAAAAAACATACAAAACTTTGTTGATCTCGATGCTTGTAAACAATTATTTGTGTTAAATTCATATAAATCAGTGATTAAAAAAACCGGAAGTAAAAAAATCATAAATCACAATGATTAAAAAAAATTTTTGGAGTGATTTAAATCATTGATTTAAACCATTGATTTAAATCATGATTTAAATCATTCCAAAAAAATCATTGATTTATGATATATCATTTGATTTAAATCATTGATTTAAATCATTGATTTAAATCATTGATTTAAATCATTGATTTAAATCAAATGATTTAAATCAAACAACTCTGGCCATGGCCAGCCGTTAACTTGGGTTTATGTTATATTAAGTTTTTATTTAAAGTTAGGCTGTTCATAACTTTGACCGATCATCTTAATTATACAAATAATCTTTTCATAGATGATGGACAAGAAGCGACATGAATAATTTTACGTGTCCTCCCTGGTGGTGTGGACATTTTGGTTAAGTCATTTGCACAAAAATCAGAAGTATAAAGTCTTGTCTACACAAAGCGGTATCATTGCGCAATAATGCTGTTGTTACGTCACTAAAAAAGGTCATGACAAAATAATATTGCATGCACCCTCCTTAACTTCACAATAGGATAGGACCAATTCTTTTACAAGCAACGTCACTGTGGTGAGTCACACTGACATACAGTTTATACAGCACGATCCAACCACAATGTGCTCACAGGCAATGGCATTGCCTCGTTACCACGACGATATCCAGCTTAAGCATGCTTGGCTTGTACAAAACAACAATAATCGATAGACCCTTCCCATCACCGCGATGCTACCTAGTCGATTATAATGGAGCTTAAAGATTCGCTTAACTCCAAGAATATCGTGCTGTTTAATATATATGCCTGCGGTTCTCTTAACTGATTCTTAACGTTCCATTGTAACCGTCAGGTAGCATGGTGGTATGATGGGAAGGTTCTATTATCTTCACCTACGGTCCACGTCAAGCATTCCAGGTTTTAAAAAATTAAATTGATATTAGTTTGCACATGTTCATTTCTGTGTTTTATATTTGCAGGAATTTATTCAGTGGAGAGACCGTCATCCAGACATTGACTGTCACTGGTTGCCATGACAATCCAGCAAGCATCATCAGTCGATTGAAGCACGTTCAGCTGCATGTGGAAGCGTCACACACATATCGCGGGGAAATCACGATCCGTCTGACGTCTCCGCATGGAACTGTGTCTGAGATATTGACGCCACGGATGGAAGACGCATGGAAGGACGGTCTCAACTTCACATTCATGACGGTCCATAACTGGGGAGAGGACCCGCGCGGCATGTGGACCATCAACATTACCGATGAGGCTCCACAACGACGTCAAAATCACAGTACTCTTCTGCTGTGGTCATTGATGCTTTATGGAAGCGCACCGTCTTATGATGGTAATCGTGACCAGCATGTTAACATCGATGATGATGATGTCAACGACGTGACACATGGCAGGAATAACGCGTATGATCTGAATTCACACCAAATGAAGAAGGTGATGGCCGTCGAGGCGGCGTCATCCGACAACGTCCAGATAAGCAGCGGCAGTGAACAGAGGCCAAATCACGTTGCAAAAAAGACGAGCTCTCCCCGAAAGTATGCACTTGGGGCCTATAAGCGCAATGGACTCGGACTCGATTCGACTGATCGACTGACGTTGAACGTCCTCGCGCGGCTCTTGGTAGGAGATGAGAAAGATAGCTCAGAAAGGGCCCACCATAAAGACCAAAGAGCCAAGATTGACCATGCTAATGAAGGGCGTGCCAACACGGAGATAAAGGATAACTTGTTACAGAATGAAGTGGAAACCCGAGGAATCAATAACATGGCTAGGAACACCAAGGAAGCACGGAGCAGCAAAGATGCCGAATTGAATAGTCTTATCAATGAATTACAGAAGATTGTGGACAAGTTAAGGAAATAAAAATGTAATGCCTATCAATACATTTAGCCAATCAATTGTGGACAAGTTAAGGAAATAAAAATGTAATGCCTATCAAAACATTTAGCCAATCAATTGTAGCCGTTATTGCAAGATGGTGAAGGGTTTCCAGCCTGCGGTTGCAGTATTAAAGTTTACATTTCTTTTGCAGGCTGAATGTTACAAATGTTGGAATCGTTGAATCTCATTTTCAAGTTGGATAGATGGATCCTTCAAACTTAAGCATTCCTGTTTTCTGTTTATCCTGCATGCAATTAATTAATTAGTTGTAGAAGATATAAGGGCAAACATGGTTACTGAATGTAAATTAAATAAGACCACAAGATATTTGAATATTTTCCATGCTTAATATGTATTTTGCTAACATAGGCACGTTGCTTTATTTTGGTGTGTGTATATTTTGAATAACAATGTGCATGTTCTGGTAACAGTATTTCTGTTGGAAAAATTATGTGTGTGCGTTTGAATGATTAATTATTATTATTAATTAATCATCTGTGTTTCCATTTGTAAAAGCCAGTAATCTTCAATATGATCATAGCACAACTGAGAACTTCTGGCAGCAAGATGATGCCTTGGACATGACTCATGATGAGTCTTTGGGTTGGTAAACCCAAGTAATGTCCCCAGATAATTAATACAGGACAGATTATTATCATCGCTTATTATTAATTAATTTATTATTATTAATTCAGATGGTAGCCACCTTTACTTATACAGACCAGGATAAAAATTTCTCATTATGGAGTAATGAACATATCTGTTTAGTGATTTATGTATGCATAACCTGTTTGCAACGCGTCATCAAAATGTAGATCTTTATATATAAAAATGATACATTAGTGAATTGCACCGTGCTATCATCCGAGACAGTGGCAGATTGGCACAAACAAGGCCGTTGGCTGCATCCGATTATTTGTGCTACTCTGCCAGCCGTTGAGGAGGATTACAAGGGGATGCAGATCTCAAGTGTTCCATGCTATATTTATAATATCTCACATCTAATAATTTTTGCAAATTCAAAGTTGGTGACTTTGTTCTGTAGCATTTGGTTTTGAGAGAATTGAAATGTTCACCTGCCATTTTGTATACAATAATGTAAACAATAGTTCCATTGTCATTGCACTTGCGTCATTTTGTGTGCAATAACAACGTCATGATGTAAACAGATAGGTCATAATTGCTCTTGCCCAAAATCATAATTGCACCTGTATTGTATAGAATGCGTGCATGTAATATTGATGTGAATTTTATCCGAGGGTGTCCACTTTATATCTGTTTTCATCAGTTTGGTTCCAATCAAATGTATACTGTAAATGTAATCTTAATTCACTCTGTTGGGTTGCTGCTACTGTTTTCATCAGTTTGGTTCCGATCAAATGTATACTGTAAATGTAATCTTAATTCACTCTGTTGGGTTGCTGCTACTGTTTTCATCAGTTTGGTTCCGATCAAATGTATACTGTAAATGTAATCTTAATTCACTCTGTTGGGCTGCTGCTACTGTTTTCATCAGTTTGGTTCCGATCAAATGTATACTGTAAATGTAATCTTAATTCACTCTGTTGGGTTGCTGCTACTGTTTTCATCAGTTTGGTTCCGATCAAATGTATACTGTAAATGTAATCTTAATTCACTCTGTTGGGTTGCTGCTACTGTTTTCATCAGTTTGGTTCCGATAAAATGTATACTGTAAATGTAATCTTAATTCACTCTGTTGGGTTGCTGCTACTGTTTTCATCAGTTTGGTTCCGATCAAATGTATACTGTAAATGTAATCTTAATTCACTCTGTTGGGTTGCTGCTACTGTTTTCATCAGTTTGGTTCCGATCAAATGTATACTGTAAATGTAATCTTAATTCACTCTGTTGGGTTGCTGCTACTGTTTTCATCAGTTTGGTTCCGATCAAATGTATACTGTAAATGTAATCTTAATTCACTCTGTTGGGTTGCTGCTACTGTTTTCATCAGTTTGGTTCCGATCAAATGTATACTGTAAATGTAATCTTAAGTCACTCTGTTGGGTTGTGCTACTGTTTTCATCAGTTTGGTTCCGATCAAATGTATACTGTAAATGTAATCTTAATTCACTCTGTTGGGTTGCTGCTACTGTTTTCATCAGTTTGGTTCCGATCAAATGTATACTGTAAATGTAATCTTAATTCACTCTGTTGGGTTGTGCTACTGTTTTCATCAGTTTGGTTCCGATCAAATGTATACTGTAAATGTAATCTTAATTCACTCTGTTGGGTTGCTGCTACTGTTTTCATCAGTTTGGTTCCGATCAAATGTATACTGTAAATGTAATCTTAATTCACTCTGTTGGGTTGCTGCTACTGTTTTCATCAGTTTGGTTCCGATCAAATGTATACTGTAAATGTAATCTTAATTCACTCTGTTGGGTTGCTGCTACTGTTTTCATCAGTTTGGTTCCGATCAAATGTATACTGTAAATGTAATCTTAATTCACTCTGTTGGGTTGCTGCTACTGTTTTCATCAGTTTGGTTCCGATCAAATGTATACTGTAAATGTAATCTTAATTCACTCTGTTGGGTTGCTGCTACTGTTTTCATCAGTTTGGTTCCGATCAAATGTATACTGTAAATGTAATCTTAATTCACTCTGTTGGGTTGCTGCTACTGTTTTCATCAGTTTGGTTCCGATCAAATGTATACTGTAAATGTAATCTTAATTCACTCTGTTGGGTTGCTGCTACTGTTTTCATCAGTTTGGTTCCGATCAAATGTATACTGTAAATGTAATCTTAAGTCACTCTGTTGGGTTGTGCTACTGTTTTCATCAGTTTGGTTCCGATCAAATGTATACTGTAAATGTAATCTTAATTCACTCTGTTGGGTTGCTGCTACTGTTTTCATCAGATTGGTTCCGATCAAATGTATACTGTAAATGTAATCTTAATTCACTCTGTTGGGTTGTGCTACTGTTTTCATCAGTTTGGTTCCGATCAAATGTATACTGTAAATGTAATCTTAATTCACTCTGTTGGGTTGCTGCTACTCTGTTGTCTGTTTTTGTTTTGTGTCGCACAAAAGAGGGTAAAGCACAAGGTAATAAATGGTATTTTCAATGCAAAAACATGTCTTTGCAAATTTTTTTGATTTTTAGGGCGGTCGAAGAAGTTCTCAAAATAATAAAAACTAACTAGCGTTACATACTGGCAAGTGGCGGATTGGTCGTCACTCTTTTTGTGGGATAAATGAATCCCAGCAGCACTGAGTGAAATGGGTATTTATGCACACTACTGTGAATATCAGAACCATGTCTTCGTACTAGTAGGTAGCCATGTCCCGTCAGTTGAATTATCCAGCTCATCGATAACATGGCTAGGAACACCAAGGAAGCACGGAGCAGCAACGATGCCGAATTGAATAGTCTTATCAATGAATTACAGAAGATTGTGGACAAGTTAAGGAAATAAAAATGTAATGCCTATCAAAACATTTAGCCAATCAGTTGTAGCCGTTATTGCAAGATGGATGAAGGGTTTCCAGCCTGCGGTTGCAGTATTAAAGTTTTCATTTCGTTTTGCAGGCTGAATGTTACAAATGTTGGAATCGTTGAATCTCATTTTCAAGTTGGATAGATGGATCCTTCAAACTTAAGCATTCCTGTTTTCTATTTATCCTGCATGCAATTAATTAATTAGTTGTAGAAGACATTAGGGTAAACATGGTTACTGATTTTAAATTAAATAGGACCACAAGATATTTGAATATTTTCCATGCTTAATATGTATTTTGCTAACATAGGCACGTTGCTTTATTTTGGTGTGTGTATATTTTGAATAACAATGTGCATGTTCTGGTAACAGTATTTCTGTTGGAAAAATTATGTGTGTGCGTTTGAATGATTAATTATTATTATTAATTAATCATCTGTGTTTCCATTTGTAAAAGCCAGTAATCTTCAATATGATCATAGCACAACTGAGAACTTCTGGCAGCAAGATGATGCCTTGGACATGACTCATGATGAGTCTTTGGGTTGGTAAACCCAAGTAATGTCCCCAGATAATTAATACAGGACAGATTATTATCATCGCTTATTATTAATTAATTTATTATTATTAATTCAGATGGTAGCCACCTTTACTTATACAGACCAGGATAAAATTTCTCATTATGGAGTAATGAACATATCTGTTTAGTGATTTATGTATGCATAACCTGTTTGCAACGCGTCATCAAAATGTAGATCTTTATATATAAAAATGATACATTAGTGAATTGCACCGTGCTATCATCCGAGACAGTGGCAGATTGGCACAAACAAGGCCGTTGGCTGCATCCGATTATTTGTGCTACTCTGCCAGCCGTTGAGGAGGATTACAAGGATGCAGATCTCAAGTGTTCCATGCTATATTTATAATATTTCACATCTAATAATTTTTGCAAATTCAAAGTTGGTGACTTTGTTCTGTAGCATTTGGTTTTGAGAGAATTGAAATGTTCACCTGCCATTTTGTATACAATAATGTAAACAATAGTTCCATTGTCATTGCACTTGCGTCATTTTGTGTGCAATAACAACGTCATGATGTAAACAGATAGGTCATAATTGCTCTTGCCCAAAATCATAATTGCACCTGTATTGTATAGAATGCGTGCATGTAATATTGATGTGAATTTTATCCGAGGGTGTCCACTTTATATCTGTTTTCATCAGTTTGGTTCCAATCAAATGTATACTGTAAATGTAATCTTAATTCACTCTGTTGGGTTGCTGCTACTGTTTTCATCAGTTTGGTTCCGATCAAATGTATACTGTAAATGTAATCTTAATTCACTCTGTTGGGTTGCTGCTACTGTTTTCATCAGTTTGGTTCCGATCAAATGTATACTGTAAATGTAATCTTAATTCACTCTGTTGGGCTGCTGCTACTGTTTTCATCAGTTTGGTTCCGATCAAATGTATACTGTAAATGTAATCTTAATTCACTCTGTTGGGTTGCTGCTACTGTTTTCATCAGTTTGGTTCCGATCAAATGTATACTGTAAATGTAATCTTAATTCACTCTGTTGGGTTGCTGCTACTGTTTTCATCAGTTTGGTTTCGATCAAATGTATACTGTAAATGTAATCTTAATTCACTCTGTTGGGTTGCTGCTACTGTTTTCATCAGTTTGGTTCCGATCAAATGTATACTGTAAATGTAATCTTAATTCACTCTGTTGGGTTGCTGCTACTGTTTTCATCAGTTTGGTTCCGATCAAATGTATACTGTAAATGTAATCTTAATTCACTCTGTTGGGTTGCTGCTACTGTTTTCATCAGTTTGGTTCCGATCAAATGTATACTGTAAATGTAATCTTAAGTCACTCTGTTGGGTTGTGCTACTGTTTTCATCAGTTTGGTTCCGATCAAATGTATACTGTAAATGTAATCTTAATTCACTCTGTTGGGTTGCTGCTACTGTTTTCATCAGTTTGGTTCCGATCAAATGTATACTGTAAATGTAATCTTAATTCACTCTGTTGGGTTGTGCTACTGTTTTCATCAGTTTGGTTCCGATCAAATGTATACTGTAAATGTAATCTTAATTCACTCTGTTGGGTTGCTGCTACTGTTTTCATCAGTTTGGTTCCGATCAAATGTATACTGTAAATGTAATCTTAATTCACTCTGTTGGGTTGCTGCTACTGTTTTCATCAGTTTGGTTCCGATCAAATGTATACTGTAAATGTAATCTTAATTCACTCTGTTGGGTTGCTGCTACTGTTTTCATCAGTTTGGTTCCGATCAAATGTATACTGTAAATGTAATCTTAATTCACTCTGTTGGGTTGCTGCTACTGTTTTCATCAGTTTGGTTCCGATCAAATGTATACTGTAAATGTAATCTTAATTCACTCTGTTGGGTTGCTGCTACTGTTTTCATCAGTTTGGTTCCGATCAAATGTATACTGTAAATGTAATCTTAATTCACTCTGTTGGGTTGCTGCTACTGTTTTCATCAGTTTGGTTCCGATCAAATGTATACTGTAAATGTAATCTTAATTCACTCTGTTGGGTTGCTGCTACTGTTTTCATCAGTTTGGTTCCGATCAAATGTATACTGTAAATGTAATCTTAAGTCACTCTGTTGGGTTGCTGCTACTGTTTTCATCAGTTTGGTTCCGATCAAATGTATACTGTAAATGTAATCTTAATTCACTCTGTTGGGTTGTGCTACTGTTTTCATCAGTTTGGTTCCGATCAAATGTATACTGTAAATGTAATCTTAATTCACTCTGTTGGGTTGCTGCTACTCTGTTGTCTGTTTTTGTTTTGTGTCGCACAAAAGAGGGTAAAGCACAAGGTAATAAATGGTATTTTCAATGCAAAAACATGTCTTTGCAAATTTTTTTGATTTTTAGGGCGGTCGAAGAAGTTCTCAAAATAATAAAAACTAACTAGCGTTACATACTGGCAAGTGGCGGATTGGTCGTCACTCTTTTTGTGGGATAAATGAATCCCAGCAGCACTGAGTGAAATGGGTATTTATGCACACTACTGTGAATATCAGAACCATGTCTTCGTACTAGTAGGTAGCCATGTCCCGTCAGTTGAATTATCCACTCATCGATAACATGGCTAGGAACACCAAGGAAGCACGGAGCAGCAACGATGCCGAATTGAATAGTCTTATCAATGAATTACAGAAGATTGTGGACAAGTTAAGGAAATAAAAATGTAATGCCTATCAAAACATTTAGCCAATCAGTTGTAGCCGTTATTGCAAGATGGATGAAGGGTTTCCAGCCTGCGGTTGCAGTATTAAAGTTTTCATTTCGTTTTGCAGGCTGAATGTTACAAATGTTGGAATCGTTGAATCTCATTTTCAAGTTGGATAGATGGATCCTTCAAACTTAAGCATTCCTGTTTTCTATTTATCCTGCATGCAATTAATTAATTAGTTGTAGAAGACATTAGGGTAAACATGGTTACTGATTTTAAATTAAATAGGACCACAAGATATTTGAATATTTTCCATGCTTAATATGTATTTTGCTAACATAGGCACGTTGCTTTATTTTGGTGTGTGTATATTTTGAATAACAATGTGCATGTTCTGGTAACAGTATTTCTGTTGGAAAAATTATGTGTGTGCGTTTGAATGATTAATTATTATTATTAATTAATCATCTGTGTTTCCATTTGTAAAAGCCAGTAATCTTCAATATGATCATAGCACAACTGAGAACTTCTGGCAGCAAGATAATGCCTTGGACATGACTCATGATGAGTCTTTGGGTTGGTAAACCCAAGTAATGTCCCCAGATAATTAATACAGGACAGATTATTATCATCGCTTATTATTAATTAATTTATTATTATTAATTCAGATGGTAGCCACCTTTACTTATACAGACCAGGATAAAAATTTCTCATTATGGAGTAATGAACATATCTGTTTAGTGATTTATGTATGCATAACCTGTTTGCAACGCGTCATCAAAATGTAGATCTTTATATATAAAAATGATACATTAGTGAATTGCACCGTGCTATCATCCGAGACAGTGGCAGATTGGCACAAACAAGGCCGTTGGCTGCATCCGATTATTTGTGCTACTCTGCCAGCCGTTGAGGAGGATTACAAGGGGATGCAGATCTCAAGTGTTCCATGCTATATTTATAATATTTCACATCTAATAATTTTTGCAAATTCAAAGTTGGTGACTTTGTTCTGTAGCATTTGGTTTTGAGAGAATTGAAATGTTCACCTGCCATTTTGTATACAATAATGTAAACAATAGTTCCATTGTCATTGCACTTGCGTCATTTTGTGTGCAATAACAACGTCATGATGTAAATAGATAGGTCATAATTGCTCTTGCCCAAAATCATAATTGCACCTGTATTGTATAGAATGCGTGCATGTAATATTGATGTGAATTTTATCCGAGGGTGTCCACTTTATATCTGTTTTCATCAGTTTGGCTCCAATCAAATGTATACTGTAAATGTAATCTTAATTCACTCTGTTGGGTTGCTGCTACTGTTTTCATCAGTTTGGTTCCGATCAAATGTATACTGTAAATGTAATCTTAATTCACTCTGTTGGGTTGCTGCTACTGTTTTCATCAGTTTGGTTCCGATCAGATGTATACTGTAAATGTAATCTTAATTCACTCTGTTGGGTTGCTGCTACTGTTTTCATCAGTTTGGTTCCGATCAGATGTATACTGTAAATGTAATCTTAATTCACTCTGTTGGGTTGCTGCTACTGTTTTCATCAGTTTGGTTCCGATCAGATGTATACTGTAAATGTAATCTTAATTCACTCTGTTGGGTTGTGCTACTGTTTTCATCAGTTTGGTTCCGATCAAATGTATACTGTAAATGTAATCTTAATTCACTCTGTTGGGTTGCTGCTACTGTTTTCATCAGTTTGGTTCCGATCAAATGTATACTGTAAATGTAATCTTAATTCACTCTGTTGGGTTGCTGCTACTGTTTTCATCAGTTTGGTTCCGATCAAATGTATACTGTAAATGTAATCTTAATTCACTCTGTTGGGTTGCTGCTACTGTTTTCATCAGTTTGGTTCCGATCAAATGTATACTGTAAATGTAATCTTAATTCACTCTGTTGGGTTGCTGCTACTCTGTTGTCTGTTTTTGTTTTGTGTCGCACAAAAGAGGGTAAAGCACAAGGTAATAAATGGTATTTTCAATGCTAAAACATGTCTTTGCAAATTTTTTTGATTTTTTAGGGCGGTCGAAGAAGTTCTCAAAATAATAAAAACTAACTAGCGTTACATACTGGCAAGTGGTGGCTTGGTCGTCACTCTTTTTTTGGGATAAATGAATCCCAGCAGCACTGAGTGAAATGGGTATTAATGCACACTATTGTGAATATCAGAACCATGTCTTCGTACTAGTAGGTAGCCGTGTCCCGTCAGTTGAATTATCCAGCTCATCCTGTCTCAAACCACTTTTGGGGGTGCAGGTGGTGGTCTGAACAAATGCAAAAATCTATTTACGGTTTTTGACTTTCCGACCTAATGAGACCATCCCTTAATTGGATTTCTAAGTTGCCCATTAAATTTTATTTCTAGGTTTACATTAAATTGGTTTTGCCTGAAATACAGCGGGCTGATGCCAGAAGCCCCAAATGTGTGCAGTTATGTCTATGGTCTATCTTGTGGGGGATGGTGACCTGGTTTTTAATCATCTTGCTGCCGTTTCGAAGCTTGGGCAATTTAATTTATTCCACCTTGCTCCCAGTTCACTCAGGTGTTAATGAGTACCTGGCTATAGACAGTGGTGGATATGTCAACGATTAGTTTCTGTACAATAATTGCAGCGTGGCTGAATGCTTCCCAGAGAAGTTGAGTTGGTGTTGGAACGAACAGGTCTGCCAGGGGGTGAAGTGTAAAACGCTTTGAGTAATCCCAAGGACTGAATACTGTGCTATATAATGAAATACCTGTACCTAGTAATAACTGTAAATAACATGCACACACAAACAATTTTAGAAGGAAGCAAAAGGAACACCAAAAATGCCTTGGTTCCTTTATTATGCAGTTCTATTTACCAGAATCTACACGTGAAATAAATAAACAAATGTATAGAATTGTGCAATACATAGATTATACACTGGCCTCAGGCCCTAAATGTAAAGTAGCAGAGTAGATAAAATAAAAACATAATTGGTATTTTTTAACGAATTAAAATTTAAAAAATAAGCAGGAAACCAACATTCAGTTAATAAATTGTTTGGCAAAGTTACCCTGGATTTAGTAATTAACATATATTCAAACATAGTTGACATATTATCTAATAAGTGCACTAATAAAATATTGTGCTAAATGAGTTGGCATGCCATTGTTTATACTGGTCTTTTTATTAATATTTTTCTATTTTTATGATTTTTTTTACTCCACACCTTTGTAGTAATACAAGATGAAGACACAGTATACACACCTGTATTAAAGCAATGCTAATTTCATAAACCAGACTACACTGGAGCAGACATGCCATATATTAAAGACATTAGAAAACTTCACTGTTGCGACTTTGGTCATGCCATTTGGTCATGAAACAATCTCAATATTTTTCGAGACTGAAACCATCTTTAAATGACCAACTCCTTATGTGTGAATAAAACAATTAGAAACACAGATACATGAGACAGATAACAACATGGTTTCCTAGAGAACCAGTCTGGAGTCTCCTGAAGCAGACGAACTAGTCCAAAATGTGGAAGTGAAACAAGAACATGTTCTACATCTCCTAACACGCGATGACGTAAGGGTTGGATGGAGCAATGGCGCCTGGCATTGCGGGATACGTGTGTGGTTGTGGCTTATGCGTATAACGGTGTGATTGTGGTTCAAATACAGACATCTGTGGTTGCGGTTTTACCACGGATGTGCGTGGTTGTGGTTCTACCATGGACAGTTGTGGTTCTACCATCGGCGGTTGTGGTTCACCATCGGAGGTTGTGGTTCAACCATTGATGGTTGTGGTTCAACCACAGATGCTTGTGGCTCAACCACAGATGTTTGTGGCTCAACCACAGATGGTTGTGGTTCAACGCCAAATGGTTGTGGCTCAACCATGGACGGCCCTGCCTGGAAATTGACTCGTGGCTCATAAGTCGGTGGGTGTGGACGCGGCTGATGTGAGCGTCTCTGTGGTTGTGGTGCGTGTGGGTGTGGAAAGTGGCGTTTCTTCTGCAATTGCAACTCCTCGTCCACGATTGCCCGGGTGAGGGGGGTGCGACTCCATGCCCCAAAGTCTATTGCACTTCTTGAGCCAGTGCTGTGCATGCGGCGCCTGTAACACACACGCACAGGGTGAGAAACTGTAACATGCACTAACGTTATATTGTTGTAACAAACAGTTAAACAAATGTAACAAAACAACCACTGTGGTTTACGGTAACATATATGCACTAGGTATGTAATGTAGGTAGTAAAAATGCACTGATTCTGTAACATGTCTGCTGTAACAAAGATGCACTGTTGTAACGTAATATATTATATATTGTAATGCAAATGTAACACAAGAATTCATTGAGAAATCATGGATTTTGTGTCAAAAAAGCTGCACTGACATTTTGTAATTTGTAACATTAAAGTACTACCAATATCTGTTTGTTAATTTTACCTGTAAAATTACAACCCATACGCATTATTTTTATGACTGCAATATATCAGATAAACGTGTTAACACAACTGCACTAGTAGAATGATTGTGTCACTATCACTGGTGCACTATACATTACTGTAACAAAAACACTGTAACAAATGCACTGTGACAAATGCATGACAATTAACAAGTATACTTATTGCTGTAACAAACAGCATAAAAGCACTATACATCAGGTGCACTGGCCACAGGACTGTAGCAGATGCACTAAACTTATGAATGTAACATGCACATAACATATGCACTAGATATAATAGAAGAACTAGTTGCATAACAGTCATCTATATGCACTAGTTTTACAATTGTAATATATGCTCTAGTTGCATACTTGTAATAGATGCACTGGTTGTATAATTGTAGTAGATGCACTAATTGTATAACAGTACAATATGCACTAATTGCATAATTGTAATATATGCACTAGTTGTATAATTGTACAATATGCACTAGTTGCATAATTGCAAATTATGCACTAGTTGTATATTTATATTAGAGGCACTACTTGTATAATTGCACAATATGCACTAATTACATAATTGTAATAGATGCACTACTTGTGTAATAGTAAGAGATGCACTAGTCATATAATTGTAAGAGACGCACTAGTTGCGTAACTGTACAATATGTACCAGTTGCATTATTATAACCATGCACTAGTTGTATAATTGTAATATATACACTAGTTGTATAATTATAACAGATGCATTAGTTGTTTAATTGTCATAGATGCACAAGTTGTACAACTGTAATAGATGCACTAGTTGCATACTCGTAATATATGCACTAGTTGCATAATTGTAATAGATGAACTAGTTGTATAATTGTAATAAATAGACTAGTTGTATAATTGTAATAGATGCACTAGTTGCAGGCCTGGAGCATGCCTACTATTTGTTAATATTAAGTATTTATTAATATTAATTAGTTATTAATCTGAAAACTGAATTAGTTGGTGTCCAGCAGCCAAGTCGTCAAAAGAAAAAAAATGTCAATGATTACACATTTATGACTACAGGGTAGTCTAGCTGAGACTCAAACATGTATGCTGAATTTCAAGAGAAGCAAACAAAACCTTTCTCTGACCTCATTCAGTTAAAAATTGTATTCGGGAAAACAAATAACACATCAAACACATCCTGCTGACTAAATGTGAAAAAGAATGTTGACTTGCTTCAAATGCTACATTATTCACATTATATCAAATACACTTGCTGAAGACATTGATGTCGCCACCTGGTGACCATTGCAATAGACTACACAGCCCTCTTACAGATAAAAAGCGAACTAACCACTAACACTTTTTTATAAAATTTTAACCGTCAACACAAACCAATCAACAAACAATATAATACTTATCAACGAACACACATGATAATATTAAGCATATGTAAGTAAACTTGTCTACAGTTAAACCATACACCTGATTTGCACTTTTTGCAATAGCATTTTATATTTACTAGTTTGATATTTACAAGGTACAATATGACTGACTTACTGAAAATGATAGATTGATGAAAGGAAACAGACAGACAGACGTGCAAACTGATTCCTTATAACTACAGAACACATCTTAATTAAACTTACCAATTTCATTTATGTGACTGAAAGATATCATAACTGATGCAATAATTAAACTTTCCAATTTCATTTAAATAAATAAATCCATCTTTTAAAGTTATGTTTCATATCGATGATAATGGTCTTAAAATGACCATTTAAAAATTGTTGACCAAGCCCTGGAAAAAATGCACATGAAGACATTATATCCATCCGAGTGATTTCTGAGAAAACAACATGTTTTTAATTTCAGCCTTATTTAATGGTGGATTTCTTCCTTTCTGCCCCACCCCACAGAAATTTTATCGCACAGGTTGCCAGTAAAATCATACACCGCTCAACAGAGTAACAAGGCTAGTCAGTGATTGGTTGTAAAGGGTTGGGGGTGTTAAGTAGTATTTAAAAAAAAATTTTTGAGAAAAAAATTCATACCACAAAACTAATAAGGTATTAGCATACATTGGTAACAATAACTATATTTTTATTTTTTGAATTGAGCTTACCATATGCAGGGCACAGATGATATATTAATTAGGGTATCGGCGGCATTAATTAGGGTAAGTGCGTGAAGGAAAGTGGAAGGGGTGATGGGAGATAGACACATATCTCGAAAGCTAAAAGGAAAGGTTCTTAACTGATGCATAACACCAGCATACTTATACGACCTAGAGACCACGGTGATGACAAAAAAACAAGAGAGGCTGAAAGTTTGTGAGAATAACTGGGTGAGAAGTATTGCGGGAATGAAAAGAATCGATAAGCGAAGATGAAGGAGCTGTGGGAGGAAGTTGGTGTGAGAGAGTCTCACGAGGAAGTTGGTGTGAGAGAGTCTCACAAGGATGTTGATGTGAGAGAGTCTCACAAGGAAGTTGGTGTGAGAGAGTTTCACAAGGAAGTTGGTGTGAGAGAGTCTCACAAGGAAGTTGGTGTGAGAGAGTCTCACAAGGAAGTTGGTGTGAGAGAGTCTCACAAGGAAGTTGGTGTGAGAGAGTCTCACAAGGAAGTTGGTGTGAGAGAGTCTCACAAGGAAGTTGGTGTGAGAGTCTCACAAGGATGTTGGTGTGAGAGAGAGTCTCACAAGGAAGTTGGTGTGAGAGAGTCTCACAAGGAAGTTGGTGTGAGAGAGTCTCACAAGGATGTTGGTGTGAGAGAGAGTCTCACAAGGAAGTTGGTGTGAGAGAGTGTCACAAGGAAGTTGGTGTGAGAGAGTCTCACAAGGAAGTTGGTGTGAGAGAGAGTCTCACAAGGATGTTGGTGTGAGAGAGTCTCACAAGGAAGTTGGTGTGAGAGAGTCTCACAAGGAAGTTGGTGTGAGAGAGTCTCACAAGGAAGTTGGTGAGAGAGAGTCTCACAAGGATGTTGGTGTGAGAGAGTCTCACAAGGAAGTTGGTGGGAGAGAGAGTCTCACAGGAAGTTGGTGTGAGAGAGTCTCACAAGGAAGCTGGACATGTGAAAAGAATTGAACGGGTACTATTGACGAAGAGAGCAGATGCGCTTGGAGTGGAGGTAGAAGGAGAAGAGAAAGACCGAGACTGAGATGGGAGGACTGCGTGAAGAGAGATTTAGTGGGAGTGGGAGGGGCGTGGAGAATGGGAGCGAGGGATGGGGGAGTGGAGACGATTGGTGGAGACGGTAGTAAAATGGGACTAGTTATGAAGAAGGGGAAACAAAAATCGACGACCAGTATCTGTGCCAGCCTCACCCTGGACAACAGGGAAAAGGAGGAGAGCAACAACAGTATCGCTGATACTTCATCAGTGCAGATAAGTGAGAAAGATATACAGTAAAAGTGAAGAAATGTGAAGATGTTACTACTCACCGACTGGCACGGCGGTCAGTACTGTCAATGTCCGCCAGTGGCATCCTGACCCAGGAGGTTGCGTTGACACCTTCCCGACCCAGGGGCACGAGAGGAACGGGGGGAAGTCGGATCTGCTCGATGTCTTTGTCGGTCAGGAAGGAACCACTTAGACAGCGAAGTTCTACGCGGTCCTCATCGTTACGAGCCCGATACTGTGCGAGCGTCGGATCTCGCAGTCGCTTGGTTTTAGCCTGCAGGAGCAGGATACACTTTATAAAGTAAAAAAGTTTTTGCATCACCATAGAAGTAAGTATTGGGCTCATATTGAAGGAAAAATAAATACCTTTCATAGTCTTGAGTGTTTGCTCGGCTGAGCTTTCAAAACCTATGAAATAACACGTCCGGATTGGCATCAAACCTATGTGGTTGAAACCAGCAGGCCGTAGGGGGCCAGGCTCAAAGAGAATACCAGCATGAGGGCCCCCCTCATCGTTGAGGGGGAACATTGGGTCAATGAGTGCAACAATATCATGGCCAAATATTTGTCAATGCTGGCCTGAGAAGACAATGAGAAAGATCAGTGAGGCGATGGAGAGATGGGAGAGGAAGCCAGTGATCAAAAGAGATGGGGGGGTTACAACCACTTGTGATTTTTCTGAAACTGCTGTCTTGTGACCATATTGGTGGTAGTCACCAAGGCAGCTTAGACTGGCGCTGACAAAGGGACCGAGATGGACTTGACAGCTCCATGGAACTAACACTCAAGACTGACAGGTAGCTGCTATACCTCTTTAAATTTGTTTTAGTTTGCACTTACATATATAATTGTTCGTGCATGTGTATATAACACATAACATTTTTATTTGACAAAAACCTGCCAGTCTATTTGTAATCACTGTCACTCTACTGTGACTACTGACAATATAAATATATCCTCTCACCTTGAGCAGAAATGGCTGTATGTCCTGAAGTCCCAGCGCGTAGTACTCATCGGGCGCAATGATGTCCAGGAATACGTGGCCCTAACAACAAGCCAATGCAGCATTTTATTTCTGCACTTTCTTTAACACCCCAAATTATAGCACTTTTAATATGCAAATCTGATACTAGAAATAAATGTGAATATTTCACTCATCTCAAATGGAATCTGAGGTTTTGAAATGAAAAATTTGTCATTTGAAATGGAATTTACCTTTTCCAAAAACAGAATTTTGAAATCGAATTTGTGTTTTTGCGGCCTCACTGCAGGTTTAGACAGAATTAAAGGGGCACAAGGGTTGTAGAACTAGAGAAAGGGGCACACAAGTGACATATATCTGAAATATGAAGAAACGAGGTTCCAAAATGTAGTTTACTCGAAATGATTGTGACACAAATTGTCGTCTTTTTATATCTGGATAAAATTCTCCACCAGTAACTTTTGGGGAGCCAGTAACTTAAAAAAATCTACTGGACCCCCGTTTTCTATAAAACATTATATAGAAATCTATAGAATTCTGAAGAGCATAGTAGCATTTTCTATAGAAAACAACAGAATGCTACAGATTCTATAGAAATAGTTCATATACTTCTATAGGTTTGTACAGAATTTTTTAGAATTCTACATAGCATAGCAGAAGATTCTATAGAAAACTGTAAAAACTAAAAATTATATAGCCTTGAAGTGACTATATAACTGGTGGTGACACTTGATGCTGACGATGACACTGACCTTCTTATTGACGTGTGTCAGGTAATCGTCATACAGCTGTTGTCGGCGTCGCTCCAGGGCTGGCAGACGGCGACTGTGCATCTGTTGATCGATTTCCCGACGGATCGGCTCCGCGACTTGCTCCGCCCACTTCTTATGAAGGATCTCTTTCTTACGGAACTCTGTCATGTCGTTGTACTCCAGAAACAGTTCAAGATCATCCTAGGAAAAAAACACATTTCAACACAGTTAATTGTATTTGGCTGTTGGCTGTAAACATTTTATTGTTACATGAACAGGATATTTTTATTTATGATGTCTAAAATGAGCTCTCCCTTATTTTCATCTGAGATCAATATTCCTGTCAAATCTGCAGAAGACAAAACAGCTTCTTATATGGTTTAGTGGTTCACCATGATATGTTTGAACCAAAAATAATATATACTTTTTAATAAAACTGGAAAAGTACTCCATTTTTTATTATGTGATCTAAAAAAACAAAAAGAACAAATCGCATTAAATTTCTTTATTAAAAATTCATATCTCGTTTTATGGTCATTCCGCAAAAAAATCAAACATACCTATGATCATAGTAGGCTGTTGAATTTTTTCTGGAGAGTGTAATGTGTCCCGTATACCATAGAACTATGAAAAGTTCTGTGATATACGGCGCTCAATGTTAAGCTGGGTTGAAAGTTACTTATTAGGTCGATACCAATATATGTACACTATAACGGTACACCACATCCAGGCACTACAACACAAGGTCTCAAAAAGTGCTGGTATACTATACAGAGCTGCATCTAAGCTGGGTACCAGGGAGTTTTTTTTAACAAGATTTAACAAGATTGCCATTCCAAACAACAAGTTCCAGATGGCACGTGGACAAGGAAGCCATTGGCTCATTTAGAGTCCAACAATTTTCTCATCTATGTGTAGACAACCCTTATCAAATATCTGTCAATTCTATTTTTAAACATATAGTCTCCTGGTTTCATTTTAGTTGCTCTTCGTTGTATTCTTTCTAGCTTGTCTATGTTCTTTTTACGATAAGGCCTCCATGCTTGAATACAATATTCCAAATGTGGTCTAACTATTGCTTTGTACAGGGGTACAATTAGCTGTTTCTCCTTATACATGATAGTTCTCCTAATTAGCCCTAGAATTTGATTTCCTTTCGAAGCAGCAATCCCACATTGCTCTGAAACTTTCATGTCAGCACTAAATGTTACTCCTAAATGTTACTCCTGCCATGGACTTTTAGTTTAAGTAGCAATCTTTGATGTGGCACTTTATCGAAAGCTTTCTGAAAATCTAAGTAGACAACATCCACTGGTGACCCGTGATCTACCCACTTTGTAATTTCTTCCAAAAAAACATAAGAGATTTGTTAGACATGACCTTACTTTTAGGAACCTATGTTGAGATGTATTTATTAATTTATGTTTTACAAGGAATTCCACCATGTGATCTCTAATTAATGTTTCGAGTAATTTACATACAACTGATGTTAGACTCACTGGTCTGTAACTTTCTGGCTTGTTCCTTGATCCCTTCTTAAATAGTGGTGTTATATACCATATACTGTATACTTGTATTTCCATACTTGCAGTACATACTGTGCTATTCTGTGGGGTATAACATACAAATCTAAACTGAAAGCAATAACTATGCTACAAACCGATCAATGTGGATTATGCTCAAGACCTCTAGACAATCCCATGCTAGATCTGTCTTCTACAAACTGAAAGCCCTTCACTTTGATGATACCATTAGTGTTAAAGCATTTTACAAACAATTACTCCAACGAATTCAAAGTAAGTTTCTATTAAATAACACATTTCACAAATATGGTACGATGGGCAAAAAGAACTTTATATACGTATAAACTAAACTTTATAAACTAAGAGAGGGTTTTTCAACGTCATCATTAAAGGACCAAAACCATGGAAAAATTTGCCAACCGATTTTAAACTGTGTCAATGCAAGAACATTCAAAGCTAGATACAAGATAATTTTGATAGACAGGTATAACGATCCTGAGTAAAGTATGCACAGTTCCCGTACTAGCGATTCTATCTGTGCCACCCTTTTCATCATTATAATTACTATATATATATATATATATATATATATATATATATATATTTTTATTCGATGCATCTGTGTAAATTAAGTTATGATGTTATCAATCACGTGTTTTTGTGGGCGAAGAAACACTTTAGTCGAAAGACTAAGTTTCTTCGCTATTTCACTTTTGTTCGTATTCATTTGCAATGTGTAATATTTCGCATATTATGTACAACTATGAAATAAACCCAATTATTCATGATGAGAAGGATTTGAGAACAAAATGGTATCAGTTCTTACCTTGACATAAGCTTGTTCCCTCTTGAGCAATGATTCGTATGCCTCTTTCATCTGGGCAGCACTCGGATCTTCTCGCTCCTGGAATCATGTGGGTAACACTTAGTAGACTCATCATTATCATTCGGCCCAAATTTTACTCACACGTGTTCTCTCATTGTTGCTGGAGCCTGAGCGATGTAAAACTCGGCCATGGTTCTTGACACCACCGCCAACAGAGACTACCTGGAGTAACCAGTGGTGCCTCTGGTACACAATACAACACTAACATAAAGGTGAAATCGCTTGAAATTTTCGCCGGAAGTACAACACGCAATTCGCATGAATCTTTTGCCGTGTGATGAAACAATCGCATATCTAGGCCTACCCCTTGTAGAAAGACCAAAAAAGTACATAATTATCTATATTATAAGCCACCCAAAACAGTCAAATACAACTATACGGTTACAGTAGTTTTGCATCCACATACAGTAGCCACGAGCCATACATAGGATGATGACCGATGTCATTGAACACTGAAGAGGAATTGTGTCATAACCCTATTACCTCAATGTTTTTTGGGGTTTTCAATCTGGGAAACTATAAACATTTAAAACTACTTATTTTAGGAGGGGGAGGGGATCTGAGAATTAGTACTCTTTAGATGAATAGGTAAATTTATTTATTTATAAATGATCCCTTAAGTATATGCGTGTGTGTGTGTATATATATATATATATATATATATATATACATAATTGTAATATATGCACTAGTTGTATAATTGCACAATATGCACTAGTTGCAGCATAATTGTACATTATGCACTAGTTGTATATTTGCATTAGAGGCACTACTTGTATATTTGTATTAGAGGCACTACTTGTATAATAGTACGATATGCACTAATTACATAACTGTAATAGATGCACTAGTTGCATAATCGTAAGAAAAGCACTAGTTGTGTAATTGTAAAAGAAGCACTAGTGTAATTGTACAATATGTACCAGTTACATCATTGTGATTATGCACTAGTTGTATAATTGTAATATATGTGATATATATATATATATATATATATATATATATATATATATATATATATATATATATATATAACACATATATATATATATATATATATATATATATATATATATATATATATACAAATATATATATATGTATGGTGGTTTCAAGCCAATGATAAACAGTGTTTAACAGAACAGTCAAAATCAAGTGCACTAAAATTAAAGAAATTCAATTCAGCCAGTATCTGCAGTACTGCAGAGTTCCAAGCCTGGTGTTGGATTTCCTCAGAGATAACATATCAACAAACAGTGCTGGCCTGCCAGTGACAACAGAGGCTCAGACAGATCACGACCCGACCTGTCTCAACCAAGACACCCATCTACCAAGACACCTACCCATAGTTGCTCAGCTATAGCCACTGGATTTGTAGTGCGAGAATGTCTTGATGTCGGGGTTTTTCGAGAATACGGCTCCCCTGCCTGATTACTAGACAAAGCCATTGTAAAACAGGTGCTAACAGCTGAACATCACAGGTGTGTAGCACTACTGCATGGCTAGTGAACTGTTTACATGTCACCGTCGGTAACCAGGGAGCCATAAATAGATCAACAACCTGTGCGCTGTACCATTCAACATGGATAATACCTGATTAGGGGGTTTGTTAAATGCACTGGTGAGCATGCAATTACCCTCTGGGGGGCACTCAATACTATGATTTCTAACATGCACTGTCTGAATTTCAAAGGGCATTTGACAAAATGTTTTATGAAAAAGACCATTATGAAAATGAATTCTTCATAAAATAGTTTCTTAAAACAGGTTATTTGTGAAACTGCAATTCTATTTCATTCATGAAAATATATTAAACAGTTTTAAATACCAAGTCTTCGGTTGTAATCTTATTTAAGAATATCTTGTATAAGAATAATTTTTTTAATATGTTGGTCTTAGATGGTTAAGTACAATTATGCTTTTTAAAACAATTATTTTGTATTCAGTGTTTAATATAATTTTTAAATAGTAAACATGTTTGCCTAGATTTAATATTACAACAAGATTACCATTCTTCACTAACAAATAACTAACAGTGCTCCCATTTTCAATTAGTTTTCAATTATTTTTTCAATTACATCAACTTTTTAACTCAAATTATTCACCATGAATAATCAATAGAATTAATATAATATGTTATGTATATCATGTTTGCCATTATGTACCATATTATGCAGTAATTAAAGCTGCTTCCTCAAATAGTTCAGCTCATCGTGAATCAAGTTCATTTATGTCCAAATGTGTAGTATGTGAATAGTTTAAAGTTTTTTAACTAATGCACGCAGTCTGTATAATAAAAAATAGAAATTTTTGCTCAAGTTATCAAAAGAATAATTGACTTCATTCGTTAGATCTGGTAGGGATCAAAATAGTGGATATCCAAAATGGTAAGCACTGTGCGAGTCAATGCCGATCACAAGCGTAACTGCAATCCTCTTGTCGATTACAGGACAAAGTTACGAAAATCTAGATTTTTCAGCATTTAAATTCAACAAGCATTAAGTAATTTAATAGTTTGCCTGATGATTTCACAAAGACTACATACAAAAGTTGCACAAACAGGCTGGCATTTTACAGTGGATACTAGGTAGGTTTTTTTCTCAAAATTAATTTGAAATGAGACTAGCAAAAAAATCTAATTCAGGAGGCACCTTTAAATAAATCTGCTCTAATATAGATGTTAGTTTTTGGCGTTTGGCATTTAAGGTTGTTCCCTTCACATGCTTGTATTTCAATATGGAATTGATAATTGGAATTGGTATTTTGGAATTAGAATTGGTATTTTGGAGGTATGAGTGGAATAGGTATTTGTAATTGGTGTGTAATTGAAATTTATATACTGTAATTGACTGCAAGAGTCTGGTTGCTTGTTGCCTAAACAAAAAGCCCCCTACTTAATTAGTTCTTCCTTTCAGTAAGATTTGTTCCATTTTCTTCTGTTCTTTTTGGCTAGGGCTTCTCATAAAGATATCAATGCAGTGACTTTTGGCAAGGGCACGTATCTAGTTAGAAAAGAGTGAAGTGAGGGTGATAAATTAATGAAACAAGTTATCTACTGATTCTGTAAATGTCAACAATCTGTCATTAACAATAAAATAATAATATAGATATATACAGCGCCTCATTAAATCACAGGAAAAGTGGCACATTCATGTTATTCCTCTTTATATACTATGTGCCAATTTATAAAAAGTGTGTGTTTAAATGTTTCTTAAAATTGCTGAGTGTTGTATGCTGTTTAAGGTTGTCAGGCAGGTCATTCTATAGTGTGACAGCACGTCGATGAAAACAACTATATCTTATCTATGAAAATAGTAATGATGACAGTGTCACTTACCTCAGCTTTACCGTAGATTAGATGACGAGTTTTGTCAGCACAAACTTTTCTAAATGAATGCTGTACTAGTGCTTCTGTGTCAATGTGAGAATGTATCTTGAGTGACTCTGAACTGGTCGTAGCTGGGGCTGAATGTAGGCGTTTCCTGGATTTCTTCCTCAATAATTGCTGCAATCAGTCAGCATAATTTTGGGCAGATTTTCCGACCATGAGCAATGTGCAACTACATATACAGTTCAACACAACAATCCTACATGCCTTATAATAATAATGATGTAACTCTGTCTGTCCATCTCTCTATATTGGAACTGCTAATCAAGTAGAAACTGCTTAAACCCTTTTGTTTTGGTGCACTGCCAGGGCTTGGGTCACCCAAGGATTTTAGCACAATAGAAGTGTTTTATATATTATTATATTATATGTACCGATATATGTCCTCTTATGCCTTGTTTAAAGTGGATGAATATAAAATTATTTGATACGACAAGAGTCATGAATGCAGTATTTACACGTACATGATACCGGATAATATTTATTTAAAATTGTCAATTAGCATACTCTATTTATTTTCATGCATATTGTATTAGGCCAAGTAAAAAAGCATGTTTCTCATCCCTGTCTGTTTCTGTTTGGCCACCACCTCCTTCTTGTTATTCGTTATAGAAAGATTATTAAAAAATTCAGTTCTGTGAAGAAATCTCAGTCCAAAAGCTGCCTTGCGAAGTACTGGTAGATGTTTTCAATTCATGCTTTATTTATCATACAGTGCGTAGCCATTGATCACATAAAACATGGCTACATTGGTGGCCAGCTTAATCGTTTCAGTGCCAAAATTGCAATGTCGTACAAGAAGTGCCAGGCCTTTTTTTGAACAACATGTCGCATGCATTTTTATGTGCTTAGAGAGCACATTTTCACCAAGTAAACTACACATATATCCAAAAAGGGGAGAAAATTTTCGAGATATGTAATAGTCAGCTAGGTAACACAACAGACAGACAAAATTGTGTATTCATCCAATTGTACAGAATAGAATAATAACACTATAATAATAATAGTTTGTAAATTGTGTGTCAATGTATATATATATATATATATATATATATAAAAATATATATATATATATATAAAAATATATATATATATATATATATATATATATATATATATATATATATATATATATATATATATATATATATATAGTCTCCTATTAAGACAAATGAAGTCACTCAAAGGAACCATCTTGGTAGATTTACAATGAGTTTAATTATTGTCTATTTCCACGTGTATAAATTTCTTATATAACCATTTAAGTGTGTTCCATTTATGCATCAAAGTTCAATAAATTTCTGTGTGTGCCTATATGTGTATGTAAATTGTTGTAGTTGATTGTGATTGCGTAGATGATTGCTTATGCATTGTGACATGTATATATGTTTGTACCTTTGGTTTTGGTAATATGTGTAGTTGGATTAGGTATTTATTCTTGACTATGTGTGCAAACATAGCAGTTTTTAACAGCGCATATGCTTAGATAGCCTTTTATGATATAATTTTTAGCATAATGTATATATCCTTGTAAGCTGTGTGTGGTCACCTTATCTTTTAAAATAGCTGGTGTATTGTTGATATGTGGTAAATTATATCTGACACTTTTTGCAAATTTTTGTTGCGTCCTAGTTGTGTGTGTATTTTGTTGTGTTTAAGCGTGAGATGATTGTGTATGTATGTATTCTTGTTTATCAACCAGTTTTGTAAGTATGATGGTAACAGAATCGTAGTGTCAGTATTTTCAGTAAGCCTTCAACCTTTAAAACAGAGAAGCTTTTAAATAATGGCTCCATATGTCAGTTGTATTTGTTTACATATATTATTCTAATTGACTAATAGCTTTTGTAATTTTGTTATCCTATTACACGGGTAGCCCCAGATCATCATTCAGTAATTTATGTGGGGTAACATTTGTGAATTGTATAGTGTAATTTTGATGCTTAATGGTAAGACATGCTTCAACTTGTTTATAATTCCAATTGTCCTAGAACACTTATTTGCTACTTTCTCAATATGTTTATGCCAATTTAGATGCGTGTCTAATGTTAGGCCTAAAAAGTTGAAATGTTGGACTTTTTCAATGTTTACGCAATCAATTATTAACATGGGTATCACTGCTCTTTTATTTGGCATTTGAAAAATCATATATTTACTTTCGTTGATGTTTAATGATAATTTATTTAATTTTAGCCATTCTGCTATATTGTGGAGCTCTTTATTTATCAAATATTCAGTGTCTGCATTGTTTGTATCTTTTGTAAAGGACCCAAGCGTACTTACTAGAGAAGTATCATCGGCATATTTAATGAACTTAAAAACAGTACTTGCTTGTGAGAAGTCATTAATATATAATGAATAACAGAGGACCTAAAATTAAGCCTTGTGGGACCCCCGTGTTCATAGGTAAGACATTTGAATGTATGTAATAAATTATTACAAATTGCTCACAGTTTGTTAAATAATTTTAATGTTGAAGATTCCAACTCATAATGTTTTAATTTTGTTAATAGGATTGTGTGGACAAGTGTATCGAATGCTTTCGATAAATCAAGAAACTTACTGATGGGCAACTGGTTGTTATCCAATTGTGTAGTGATCCTATCAACTATTTCTAGAGCTGCAAATTCAGTTGAATGGTGGGGTCTGAAGCTGTATTGATTTTCTGACAGTAGCTTTGTATTTGTAACACACACAAGTAATTATTCATAATTCTTTCTAGGACTTTTGAAATAACAGGCAATAGGATCATATTGGTCTGTAATTTGTGAATGATGTGGGATAATAATAGATTTTTTTATTAAACAGACTGCACACATTACTTAAACTAGTCACACACTACACATCTGGACATAAGTGAACTGGATTCACGATGGGCTGAACCACTTGATGAAGCAGCTTTAATAATGTTAAAGGTTTGATTATTTCTGGTTCAATAAGTTTTAATAATTTGCTTGATATTCCATCAAAGCCACATATTTTTATTTGGAAGGATGCAGATTATTTGTGATATGGATTCCTCTTGTATATCTGTAAATCCAAAACCAGTTTATTCTTGTTTTTTAGAAATTGCGTAAAATTATTTGTATTTGTACACGATATGCCTTTAGCAATATTAGGGCCTATTTCCGTAAAAAAAAAATTAATTAGCTATATCAAGCTTATTAGTGTCTTATTATTTTGCTTAAAACATGTTGGAAACTGTGTGCTAATATTCTGTCTTGATGTAATTTCAATATTTGTTTTCCATGTATTTGCTACATTGAATTTGCATTTGTCGAAAAGTTGTTCATAGTGTAATCTCTTTGCTTCACGAATGCTCTTCTTAAGTATTGTGTTGTGTTTTTAAATTAATATAACAAGTGTTATGTTCTGCAGAATCTGGATGTGACATCTTCAGTTGCTTATATAGTCTATCTCTATATTTAATTGATCTTAATAAACCTTTCATTATCCAATTTGACTTTTTATGTCTATATTTAAGGAATTTCACAATATTAATTTGTGTGTTTATTTTTAGGCGTTTCTATTATTTTATGTATAAGGTCATAATTTAAAAAAATGTCAGCATCAAACTCTTAAAAAGGCTTCATTAGTTTCCATGTGTGTCATAGTTGTTTTTGGATTTGATTGTTTGTTGTATGTAAAGGTAAGTTCTTATATAGCGCAGTATTCAGTCCTTAGGCTTAGGACTGCTCAAAGCCCTTTAGTACTTCACCCCGTGGAAGACATAGCTTCCAACCATTAACAATCGATGTTGCAATTCAAAACGAAATTGGCAAATTCGGCCACATGGCATTGTAAAACAGGTGATATTGGCTCGTTGGCACTGAAACGGTTAAAAATAGCAACAAAATCATAATAAATAGTACCTAATAAAGGCCACCCTTACTTTTTTCAAAAAGTCTGGACGAGAAACATGTTTTTTTACTTTTTTTACTTTGTCAAAAATAAATTTTTGTCCGTGCTACTGCTGTTTTGGCCAAAAAAACCTGCTATGACCTCACCTGGTTAACTTTCCAGTAGTCACATTCGTGGCCTAAATCATACACACAATAGTTACGGATGCTGGTGTCATGTTCATCTTTGGACTGTTTGTCCCCAAAGCTACTTTTTGCCTGTCTGTCGACGCAGACGATGCAGTTGCGGAAACTGCCAGTGCCAGTGGCAGTGCCATACGTCGAGCTCCTCCGATACACCGTCACGGTTCCATGTGGTCTTTCATGTCGCAGGACGACGGCGTCTGGGTCGAGCGTGTCCCAAGCAGTATAACCCCGCATATTACTCACTTTTCTAAACTTCGGTAACTCTTCTCTGCAAGAATTTAGTATTGAATTAAACGATGTGTCGAAGTCGTCACTACCACACTGTCACTGAATACACATCGCTGCATGTGCCATGTCGGCCATATTTTTAAAACATTTTTTAACCAGTTTTTAGCGTTCGATAACACATGCAGATCGAAAGACGCCAACTACAATAGACTTATCAATATACAGAATATGCTCTTCGGTAACTTGTAGGTTTTAAACCTATTTACTATTGACATTTTGTCCAGATAACTTGAAACCGTTAACGTTGAGGCTGAGTATCATCACCATGGTAACGTTTGCATCCGGTTCGGTAGCGTACAAATTTGGATGAGAGAAAAGGTGGGATTTTTTTAGCAACACAAACATCACTAATACTGCTTCATTTAACATAGCAAATACTGCCCTTAACTGTAATCCCCTAAACATGCATATTAAATTTAGAGGTAATAGAGGAATCATTGCTACATCAACGAAGGAGTTTAACTTTAGTTTAGGCACATGCAGCCTCAGGCACAGCCACAGCCTGTGGCTGTGCCTGAGGCTGCATGTGGCACAGCCACAGGCCGGGTAGTGTCTAGTATTAGTGATCGAACCGGTGCTTGTGGAACACCCTCACACTCACAGACACATTCTAGACAAGAGTCAGAATATGTAGTTTCAGCACCCGCATTAAATACTTTCAAATCGAGACTAGACAAATTCAGGTGCGCTTACAGTTTTGAACAAAATTACAAGTCCCACCCATGCCCATGGCCATGCGCACAAACAGTTGTCAAGACCAGCTAAAAGGCTACTATAGTACTAACCTAGAAGAGCTGAGGCTGAGGAGGATGTATGATTTAATGCATCTACAACTTCAGTACAACGAGTCAACGCCACTGACACACTGACAGTGACGGTCACTGTCACACTGACACTGTTCATTTAATATACCCTACGCCTACGGCTACACGGAGTCATTGACATTGTGTCATTGTGTCATTGCATGTCAAAAACCGCTGTCACTGACTGTGACCTGTTAGAGTTACTGCACACTGATAATTTTGTAAAATGCAAATGTGTTGTTATATCAGTATTATGAGTAAAATAGTACTCTTATAGTACGCTTATAGTACAACTAATTAATATTATAGCTACATCTACAATCAACAATGGCTACATGCACATAATGACGTTGTCATTGAGTAGAATCATAAATGTAGTAAATGCCAAAACTGAAATACTTTACTTTTAAATTAGATAAACAGGTACACACCAAGTACATACCTTCATATCAGGTCCAGCACCGAATTAGAGTGATCCCATACCACATGATTTATATACCTAGTTACATTCTGGTCATCACAACCTTGCGTGCATATTGTTGATTTGCAAACAACATAATTACCCTTCTTGCCAACGCTGAACGCAGGGTGCCAGGATCCTCTTTGTGAACTGTTGGTGACAATTGCACCATTAATGACACCAAGCCATTGGAAGATAATTGTAATTGTAAAATATTGGAGCTAGCAATAAAACTGCTAAATAAAATTTTGTTTAACATGGCATGTCACATTGTCTACGATAATTCCATTGAATTTATATATTGCATTGAATTTAGATATTGCAAAATTATCTGTTGTTTAGTTTTGAAATTAAAGTAATCATTTAGAACGTTTAACTATTGTCTGTAGATATGCATTTATATTCTGGACATTAAACAACTTATACTCCATTACACTGGAATTTTTCTAGGTTAAACATGGTAAAGTACATAAGGCATTAGAAATTAACTAATATCTAGATAAAGTTTTGATCCTGGGAATGCCTGAAGGATTGTTTTATTTTTTTAATATTGAAAATTTAATATTGACATCAAATATGTGGATTTTTACAAACTACACACTGTATTTATAATTTTTCATGTACTCTGCTTAAATCTTAATTCTCTGTTGAGATTCATAATCTGACTGAAATAAAAAATACATACTTTTTTGCGGTTCGATAATAGAAAAGTGCCAAAAAATAAGAATTCTTATAAAAACTATACATTAACAAATTATCAGCTCTATGTGGCATCCACATTGGAAATAATCAGCCTATAGGTGTTGCACCAAAAGCATAATACTATCGTTGATTGATCTGTTGCCGTATAGATGGTGGTCAATAATAACTTTTGAACTGCGCCTTTCTATTCACCACAGCCATTAGCTCAGCATGAATGTCACCTATTGAATTATGATATTTTGAGACGGTCCCAACTTAGTACTGCTGACAGCCCCAAGGTGAATACGGACTGTGTTGCTGGGTGACTGTCAGGATACAATATCAAATACACTAGTTGAGGCCTGTCCACTCCCTGGCGTGTACACCAACCAGCAAAATGGCTGACCTAGGCATGGAGAAAGACCAAAGACTACAAATCAGAGGTGTCCCTGTAGGTATAGCACCATTGTCTTGGCTCCTGGTTACATAAGGTTGCTTGGGTAGGCTAAGGCTATGAGCCCCACTGGTCACAGTTGGGTGGCTATCAGCTTGCTGTTGACCATTACAGACTGACCAGTACTGGACAACACTGGTGCTGATACCAGTCTTTTGGTCAGTTCTGGGTATGTTTGTGTGAAGTTGTTGAATAGGTTCTTCCAGACAAACACAATACCACACGAGATGGGATTTTTTATTACTATTTATATTTAATTATGGTTGGGACATTCAAACATGAATCCTTTTCTGTGGCAAGGCTGACATTGTGGAACGCCCTACCTCCCTCTGTCAGAAGCCAATTCTGTTGCAGCCTTCAGAACACTGTTGCTAGCAGAAGTGAGATTTTAATGACTATGATGTTTTACTTATTAATATTATTATTAATAAAAATTTTTTTTTTAGTTAGCTTATCTGCTTAACTGAGATGTTTATCTAATGCATTGACTTAATGTAGTGTTTCATTTAACTTATTTATTTTATTTATTCATGTTGTGTTTATTCCTATTGGCACATAAGGCAGAGACAAGACTTCTCCACTTCTGTCGGTCTGCAGCTCGGTCTGCAGCCTGACCACAGCTGAGGTGAATTTCCCATAATTCCCCTCCACAGTTCTCCTCTAGTTTGGTTTTGGTGTCCTCGTTTTCATTTTCGTTCGGTGGTCCACCACAAGGCTGTTTTGGCTGGTTTTCTTGTGATGAACGAGTCATCCATGTTCATTTGTGTAGTTATTTTCAGAAGTTCTTCGCTGGAATTTTTTGTGGCCAGAATATTCGCATGATGTTTCGGAGGCGTTTTGTGTGGAAGTTTGAAAGTTATCTCAAACCCGTTTCGGTCATACGTCAGCATTCTATATAGTAGAGTTGACGGAACGCTACTCTGATATAGCTTCGTTCTTCTAGAGTATAAAGTATTACTGTGAAAAATGCTCCTCTAGCTTAATTCTTATGATTTTGGTGTCGTCACATCCTTCTCCATCTTTGCAAACTATCTTTCTGAGGTACCACTTCCCAGATACTATTTAGGTATAGGTTGGTTCCAGTTCTTGATCGAGTTAGACTGATACAAAAGCCCTTTAGCGGGGGTGGTGGGACCCCACCAGCAAGCGGGTGGGCCATGGGGGGATACTACCCCCCCCGCTGTTGTGTTTAATGAATTGTAAATTGTATCGCTGGTACTACGCTTGTACGATTTGTATTTGTGGATCTTTTTCCCTTGTATTTCATACGCTGGAACCTTATTGAGGAGTAACAAGGTTTTTTGGTAAATTTAATCTTGCAAACCAGTCTTTACTATTTGCTTACGTTATTTATGATAATTGGTGACATGTGCCAGCTTGTGTCTGTACATTCATTGTTATTGTGATGTACTTCCTGGCTGTACATTCATTGTTATTGTGATGTACTTCCTGGCTGTACATTCATTGTCATTGTAATGTACTTCCTGGCTGTACATTCATTGTTATTGTGATGTACTTCCTGGCTGTACATTCATTGTTATTGTGATGTACTTCCTGGCTGTACATTCATTGTCATTGTAATGTACTTCCTGGCTGTACATTCATTGTTATTGTGATGTACTTCCTGGCTGTACATTCATTGTTATTGTAATGTACTTCCTGGCTGTACATTCATTGTCATTGTAATGTACTTCCTGGCTGTACATTCATTGTTATTGTAATGTACTTCCTGGCTGTACATTCATTGTTATTGTGATGTACTTCCTGGCTGTACATTCATTGTCATTGTAATGTACTTCCTGGCTGTACATTCATTGTCATTGTGATGTACTTCCTGGCTGTACATTCATTGTCATTGTAATGTACTTCCTGGCTGTACATTCATTGTTATTGAGATATAGTTCCTGGCTGTACATTCATTGTTATTGTGATGTACTTCCTGGCTGTACATTCATTGTTATTGTAATGTACTTCCTGGCTGTGCACACTGCTGTAGGCACAGTATGTTCAAGTCAGTGTGCACAGTGGAAATCCTCAGATGAATTTATCTGTGAAAATAAATTGGACAGATTGCCCATTTTTCACCCTACATGGTAGTTGTGTTTCACACACAAACAGAGAAAGGGCTGCACGAGCAAACAAAACAGGATTTATGTGGTTCAGCGCCATCTTTTCTTTTTGTTGTATTGATATAAGGATAAAATGTTTACATTTCTAACAAACTTTTTCCATAATAATAGTCAATAATAGATTAGTACCAATGCTCTTTTAACATGTTTGTTACTGTGTTCAACCTGATAAGCATACAGTATGCTTGAAAAAAAATTGGTCCATGAAAAAATGTCAAGGAATGTGTTCTTACACCAACATTTTTTCTCTAGACAACAAGGTAACTGTTTAACACTAATGGTGTCATTTTGTGACCAGTGTACAACTGAAAAGTTGTGCCAACTGTTTCACACCAGATGGCATCACTTGTCAGTTGTTCCACACTAATCAGATGACAATAATTATGGATCCTGCTGATTAAAAAAGAAAAGGGTGTGTACACTAATTAGGGCATGTATACATTTAATAATTTGATTACAGTATTCTGTTTGTAGAATGATGATGGTTTTGACTGGGTTTTGTTACTGTGAGGATTTTGACTGGCGAGACTTGACGAGTGTGGTTTTAACAGTGCCAGTGGAACTTTTTGACTTTTGACTAGTTTTGACCAGTGGAGTGACTGGGGGTACTTGCAGTCAGGCTAATAGGGAGTCACAAAATTACATTGCAGTTGGGATTGAAACACCAGTTCCACAAAATTGGAATTGGTTTTTTGTTTTTTAAAGTAATTGGAAGATAATATAATTGGCATTTTGAATTACTTTCCCAATTACATCACATAACTTTTTAACTCAAATTATTCAATACAGTATATTGTGTATATCATATTTGTTTGCCACTATGTACCATAATACACAACATTTAAATAAAGCTGCTCTATAATATATGTAATTTTTTTGGTGTTGATTATGTTGATGGTTGCTCTGTTCACATATTTTATTTCGATATTGAATTGTTAATTGGAATTGGTATTTTTGAGGTATAAGTGGAGTTGGTATTTGTAATTGTTGTGTGGTTGGAATTGATATAACGGAACTGACTCCTACTGTGTTGGTATTACATATATGGCTATTTGCTTCAGGACATTGTGAAGATGAACCAGTTGCAAAATCTTCTGCACGATGCACTCATTGCTACGAACCATGTCCAGAGCTGTGCCATCATCAAACGCAAGGATGCGGTGCTACGTGCCAGCTCAGTCGGCTTCACTGTAAGGATGCTGAATCAGAAAATGTTTATTTGTCCCAAAGACATGACAACAATATAAAACATAGTCATGGAAAAATAAAAAAAATCACTGAATACTGTTAAAACTATGTTTAAAAGGTAGGTAGATAGCAAATACGACCATATTTTGTTGCTGTCTGGAACCACCCATAATACTCTGAGCTGAATACTACTGGAATATGTTCTACATAGGTAAAGTTCCTTCTTAGAAGCAGTCTAAGTCAGGTCAAGGATGTTATAAATACTGCTATAATGTTTTAAATTTTTGGTAGTTTCATTTGAGAATAAATATTTTTTTATTTCTTTAATTAGCACAGCATATTATCACCATACAGCACATCATATATCCATAAATAATGTTTAAATTTGTTGGGTATTATATGTCCTTCGGGGTGAAATACTACTTCAACTCTGGTTGTTTCTTTGTGACATTAGTGAAACAGTCCCTTGTGACATGCCCTTTATTATATTGTGCAATTATTATATGTTATATATATTATTATCATTGCAGTATTATTATTCCTATATCAATGCTTATGACACGTCCCCTTGTTGCAGCTTGCAGCGGATCAGATCCACCAACTATTGGATGCTTTCCGGAGCCCACCACAGACAAGGGAAGACGGGCTCTACTTCGATGGGAAGCACTACCGCTGCGTGAGGGCTGATAACAGCTCCATCTATGGAAAACATGCAAGTACAGGGTAGGGGTGTCACTAGTGGGTGGCATGGAAGGGTGGTTACCTACAAGGGGAGTACGGTGGCATACTGCACGTGGTTAAAATGTCGGACTCTCAGTCGAGGTTTGGAATCCTCGTGGTTCTGTTTCAAAGCTTGGGCAATTTGTTTTACTCCACGTTGCTCTAGTTCACTCAGCTGTATAAATGAGTACCTGGCTATAGACAGTGGTGGATATCTGAATGAATAGTCGTTGTGTAGTAATTGCAGCATGGCTGAATGTTTCCCAGAGAAGTCGAGACATTTTCGGTGGTCTCAGTATGAGTATGAACATTCTGTTTCCTTGTGTTGTAAGAATAGGTATATCACATGACTCCCCTGCATGCATACACATGCACACACATGCACACACACACATGCATGCATGCACACACACACACAAATTGGTGAGCAAGACAAAATCATATCAACATTGCTATTGTTCAGTGGCACCCCCAAGTGCCTGTTTGTAGGACATACATATCTAGAGTCATTTCACAAAATACTATTACAAGTGCTTCTTGAATACACAGTTCCTCACAAGAACACAATTTATTTCTTGATAACATTTGTTCACGTTCCACTCGGCTGTTAGTGAAAGGGTTGTGTGTGTAACTGAATTAAGACAACATACATTTTATCACACTGGCCAAAGTGAGCTGTTATTATAAAATTGCTTTTTTAATGCAACATTATTTCATGATGTGACACAAAGGAATGATGCTTAGTCATGCCCCTTCCCTTGCAGGGTAAGCGGGGGGTGATCCTCGTGCGGACAGCAACGCTTGTGCTACTGGCAACTTACTCAGATAACATGTGTCCAAGCGTGTGTGTCGAGGCGGTTGAGAAACTGGGTGAGTAACCATTCAATGCACCCTGTGGGCAGTCTCGGTGGTATTTTCAAAGGCGATAAAAAAGTTGACCCCCAAAACAGAAAAAATCTTACTAAATTTAAATTATTTTGAAAGTCTAGTTTAACTTTGCTAAAAATATTGTACCTTTGTAAATATTTCCTTAGAAAAACAATCTATAGAATTTTCATAGAATATTCTATAAGATTTTTGCGGACATAGCTGTGTAGAATTCAGAAAATATTCTATATAATTTTTTGTAGAATATTCTATAGGATTTGTGCGAATATAGCTGTATAATTTGTAGTTTCTATAGTTTTCTATCCAATATTCTGCTATGCACTGTAGAATTCTATACAATTCTATACAAATCTACAGAAAATTTAAGTTGACAAACTATTTCTACAGAATCTAGAGTATGATATAGAATTCTATCGAATTTGTAAAAGCAATCTTATATTAAAATTATTTTTAAAGTCTAGTTTAACTTTGCAAAAAATATTGTGCTTTTGTAAATATTTCCTTAGAAAAACAATCTATAGAATTTTCATAGATTATTCTATAGGATTTTTGCGGACACAACTATGTAGAATTCAGAAAATATTCTATATAATTTTTTGTAGAATATTCTATAGGAGTGCGAATATAGCTGTATAATTTGCAGTTTCTATAGTTTTCTATCCAATATTCTGTTATGCACTGTAGAATTCTATACAATTCTATACAAATCTACAAAAAATTTAAGTTGACAAACTATTTCTACAGAATCTATAGTACGATATAGAATTCTATAGAATTTATACAGATTTCTATGGTCTTTTTGCTAAGGGCTAAGCAACAACTACAAAGTTGCAAATTTTCATCCACACAATTGGCATCCATAACTTATCACCCATAGTTTGTCATGCATCATCCTACAACAGTATGTGCCGAGAAACAGCTAGGACTAAATGTTCCCCCCATTTTCCACATGGGGGCAGCACTTGTTGCTGGAATAGTTCCACAAGTGGCAGCACTTTCAGCAATCATTCAGCGTTGCTGCCCCTGGGACATAGTTTTACATCATTACTCATTCCTACTAACTTGTTCTACTTATGTCTGTGCTCAGGGATGCTATGCACAATACAAAATTGTGGGCATTAGTTTATAAAAATAGCAAGCTGTACCACCAACGTGCATTCATATCATGCCCAGTATACTACATGACATTCCTAAAATTCACATCTTGTAATGGTTTTCAAAACATGCGTTATGAATGATATATTAAATATATTCTGTGTCATGTGCCCTACCGTCAGCAGATATCTTTACCGATATCAAAATAAATAGCAAAAAGTCTTGTTCATATTTTAGAGGTATTGAAAGAGAAAAAAATGAAGTGTGCTTTAAAAACTGACATTTCCCCCATGCACCTAGTTTTTGCCAATGCACCTAATTATGAATGTATATTGGTCATGCATGCCTTTTCCTAGCTTGATTTGACGTCAGAGATAAAACGGAGCCTATAAGCCTTAAAAATACTTGGCTTTCAATTCAAGTATATGACACTTTACCACAGATACCAGTCAGGGAAATTTTTTTCCATCCTTAGTCATTGCTTTAAATGGCCTCAGTTCACTCACCTCTGTAAATGAGTATGCTTCGACAGAGATGTGAGTAAGTGATTAAGTAGTCAATGTATGGCTGAGCTGTACAGTTTCCATAGAAGATTGTATTGAATGTTCAGATCAATATGGGGCACCGTGAGCAGCACTTTTGAGTGAGGCAACTTTAATACTGGTGCACTATAAATAATATACACTATGTTTATGGTTGAAACCAGCAGAGTTCAACTCAGTCGCTGAGTAAATGAGTGCGTGATTTATACACAAGTTTATGGATGTTTGCAGATAGGGGCTATACTCATATACATAGTTTCTGTACCACTGGGTCATTGAAAAATGTGTTGCAACATATTACACTGTGTATGAAGGAGATATAGCACAGATTACGATCGTTGATTTAAACAACTCTTTGAATAGATTACTAGTGTGTTCTAGAGCTCTGTTTTGTGCAATTATTATTGAGACTGTGGCCCAGATGGTAACTGACATCAAATACCATCAGTATATAGGCCATGCCACCCTAGCATCACATAATTATACACCCACCAATGTGTGTGGGGCGTGGCGGCGTTGCGGTTAGAACATCGGACTCTCAATCATGAGAACCCGGGTTCGAATCCGTTTGCTGACATTTCAAAGCTTTGGCAATTTTGTTCGCTCTAAACAGTGGTGGATATGTGATTGAATAGTCTTCGCGCATTAATTACAGCGTGGCTGAATGCTCCCCAGAGAAGTTGAGTTGGTGTAGGAATGAACAGGTCTGCCAGGGGGTGAAGTGTAATGCACTTTGAGCAGACCCAAGGACTGGATACCATGCTATATAAGAATGTACCTTTTAACACGAAGCCACCCACACATTGAAAGTCTATTCCCAGCCCCATTGACTTGGAAGTTATCCCATTCAACCACTAACAGTTGTCACCCCCCCATTTTGCAGTATAAAGTTCTACCATGAGCCGCATTGAAAGAAAACTACACACATCCATTCACACAGACTCCGTTCATCGCTGTCAAGTTTGTGTGTAAACAGTCTTCACTGAGATGTACGGTTCTTCCCCCCCCACAGTCACGGACAAAAACATGACAAACCACCCACATGACGTTTCTGAGCACCCGCTTTAGGTAACACTAGATACCTGTCAGCCAGGCAGTGTGCAGCTGAGGGATTACGGTTGTTTGCATATGTCAAGGTCATCACAGTTGGAACGTACAAAGGGTGCTTTGTCACCCTCGTGCTGCTTCATTACATGTGTAGTCAGTCATTGATACAGAGCCTTCGATGTTATCTGGTTCATTGTCCGCTGGTTTTCAGTGATCAGCTGGGGTGAACATCAGTTAACGGCACGTACATTTTAATAAATAAAAAAATAAAATGCATTATTCTGTGTTTGTTAACAAGATTTAACAAGATTTAACAAGATTTGCCATCCAAGCCAAAGGCCCAGATGGCAAGTGGACAAGGAAGCCATTGGCTTATCGAGAGTCCAACAATGTTCACCTACTTATAACCCGCCCTCCTGATATATGTGTCAACCTTGTTTTTAAACATATTCACGCTGCTAGCAGTTACACAATCTGTAGACAGTTTGTTCCATTCATTTACTGTCCTCTGTGAGAACGAGTGCTTCCTGATGTCCAATCTACATTGATCCTTTACTAATTTTACCTCATGTCCTCTAGTTCTGCTATCCTTCTTGAGTGAGAAAAACATATTTCTATCAATATTTTCATACCCATTCAATATCTTAAAAACTTCAATCTGATCTCCTCTTAACCTCCTTGTCTCTAGAGTTGTTAAACCACATTCTTTCAGGCGTTCTTCATAACTAAGGTTTCTAAGTTCTGGAATCATTTTAGTTGCTCTCCTTTGTATGCGTTCAAGCGTATCTATATCCTTCTTACGATATGGTCTCCATGCTTGTATACAGTATTCTAAATGAGGTCTAACTATTGCTTTATAAAGAGGTATAATTAACTTTTTTCCCTTGTATGTTATGTTTCTTCTAATCAATCCAAGAATTTGATTACCCTTTGAAGCTGCAATACCACACTGCTCTGAAACTTTCATATCAGCGCTTATTGTAACTCCTAAGTCCTTTTCTTTTACAGTAGTACCAAGAACAGTAGCTCCCATTTTATAGTTTACATTCAAGTTCCCATGTCCTGTATGTAGGCATTTACATTTCCCAAAATGGAACAGCATCTGCCATTTCTCAGACCATTTCACTAATCTGTCTAGATCGTTTTGTAAATGTTGTTTATCACCATCAGTATTAACCTTTCTAAACAGTTTTGTGTCGTCCGCAAATTTCAGTACATTACTTGTTATACTGTCGTCCAAGTCATTGATATAAATTAAGAATAATATAGGTCCTAATACTGATCCTTGAGGTACCCCACTCAAAACCGATTTCCAATTTGAAACTTCGCCATCTACTACAACTCGTTGTCTTCTGTCAGTCAGCCATTGTTCTATCCAGTCAGTTATGCTATCCCCGATACCATGGGCTTTTAATTTAAGTAGCAATCTTTGATGTGGCACTTTGTCAAAAGCTTTCTGAAAATCTAAGTAGATAATATCTACTGGCGATCCCTCGTCTATCCACTTAGTGATTTCTTCCAAAAAACATAACACATTTGTTAAGCATGACCTCGCTTTAAGGAATCCATGTTGAGATGAATTTAATAATTTATGCTTAACGAGGAAGTTAATGTATAAGACATGAAATAAAAAAATAATTAAGTCAACCGTTAACCATCGTGACTTAGAAATTGTTGTATATTTTCATATAATTCACAATGTCATAATTAACCAAGTTCTCAAGAAGTCCTACCTGAACGAGTTGTCATCTTCGTTAATTGTCGTTTTCAGTTGCTCAGACACAGTGCATTGTTTTGCTGGTTACCTAGCGGGTGGCTGTGGGCAAACGCAAGTATGACTGTAGTAACATGTTCCGTTTTAAAAGTCGATAGAGTGTACAAATAAGAGGTCTTTCCTCGGTCATTTGTTTTCACTTGTCATATTTTATTAGAATCATTTTGCAAAAAAATCTAACATACCTATTATCCACCGGGTCCAGTCGAGGTTTGGCACAAATATGAACATAAACGAACTTGATTATTTGAAATGAATTGAGGAGAGAATTTTAACATTGGTTTTGAGAATGCCTCAAATGTTGTTCCAAAAAAATTAACATCTGTATTTTTAATGTGATATTGGGACTGTAACTTGATCTATGGTAATTGTCGAATATATGCTTCAGGTTAAAGCATGTTTGCTTTGTGGTTTATTATGTGCCTGAATGTATTCAGTAACATGATCCAATTAAGGACTAGGATAAGTTTAAATGTCAATAGAAAGTGGTGCATTAATGGTCATGATGTCTCGCAGGGAATACTCGTCATATCTCAAAGGTCGTTCCATTGAATGGAATGCTGGTTGAATAGAAACACATTTTTAAGTACTTTTAGTCAATCTCAAGAGGTCTTGTCATGCATCAAAAGTGTTCCCATTTAGAGGTTTATGGATTGAATAGAAAACACAATGAAGTGTTTTTTTTCCAAGAACATTTTCTGTTGAATGACTCATTTTGAAGTACAGCTGTCTGCAGGTAGCTTCCCATGCTTATGTGGTGCCCGTAAATTTTAATGTAGCTTGGTTAAACACTTTTCTAGATAACGAACCACTTTAATTAAACAAAAAGTAACCAATAAAGATAGAAAGTATATCAATAAATTTTAATAATTTCCACCAGCAGCTGCCACCGCTTGGAAATGGCCACTGTATCCCAGTCAGTTTTTCCTTCATCTGTATATCTGACCAGCATCTGTAATTTGGGCACCTGAAAATTTTTTTGTTGGAATAATTTTAAAGGTACGTTCTTATATGCCCAGCCCTTAGGACTGCTTAAGGCGCCCTACACTTCACCCCTGGCAGACCTGTTCATTCCAAAGCCAACTCGACTTCTCTGGGAAGCATTCAGCCATGATGCAATTACTGTGCAAACACTACTCGTTTACATATTCACCAATGTCTGTAGCCATGTACTCATTTATACGGCTGAGTGAACTGAAGCCACGTGGAGTAAACAAAATTGCCTTCCCAAACGGCAGCAACAGAATTTGAAACCGGGTTTTCTCGGTTGAGAATCTGATGTTCTATTCACAATGCCATCGCATTTTCCACTGTGTCATTAAGAGTTCCCATGAGATGTATTCGTGGCTTTCCCAAACAGTCTCAAGTATGCAGAACAAGCAGGGACCTTATTGTGTGAACGAGGCAGTGAGGGGCTTGAATTAACTGCATATTCTCTCTCTAATCTTCCAGAGGATGGGTCCCATAACAGTTGGTCATGTACCTCTCCGTTAGTGTCTGTCCTGCATAACTCTTTCACCTTCAGAAACTGTTATCCCGAATTCAGACGCAAGTAGTTTTGCATAAGTTCAGCATGGTCTCCCCGGTCTCTCTGGTCTCTCTGGTTTCCCTTGTATCCATGGTCTCCCTTGTCTCCCTTGTATGTATGGTCTCCCTGGTCTCCCTTGTATCTATGGTCTCCCTAGTATCCATGGTCTCCCTGGTCTCCATGGTCTCCCTTGTATCCATGGTCTCCTTGGTCTCCATGGTCTCCCTTGTATCCATGGTCTCCCTGGTCTCCAAGTCTCCCTTGTATCCATGGTCTCCCTTGTATCCATGGTTTCCCTGGTCTCTGTGATCTCCCTTGTATCCATGGTCTCCCAGGTCTCCACGGTCTCCCTTGTATCTATGGTCTCCCTTGTATCCATGGTCTCCCTGGTCTCCGTGATCTCCCTTGTATCCATGGTCTCCCTGGTCTCCATGGTCTACCTCTCTCACCACTTCTTTACTTCAGGAACAGTGACCTTCAAATCGGGCCATCATGTCTGCCTATTAGGTCACCTCAAAAACTTGTCTTGGCAGGAAATGTAAACAATTAAATGCAAAACCATCTTTGACAATTATTTCGCTTTCCATGCAATTATGCCCGCAATTAACATGGCACAATTGACATCTATTCAGCACCCTTCACTGACATACCAAACCCAAATGTGAACCAATCCTTAGCCTAATGGAAGATAATTTGGATTGTGCAGATAAGAAAATGATTTGTTAAAACCAACTAATTCTGGACAATCATGGATAATCAATTCAAAGTAAGTGCACAAATATAAGTGCCAAAAGGCCCCTTGCAAAACAATCTATAGAATTATTATGGAATATTCGATAGGATTTTTGTGGACACAACTGTGTAGAATTCAGAAAATATTCTATAGAATTTTTATAGTATATTTTTATTGAGTATTCTATAGGATTTTTGTGGACATAGCTGTCGAATGTCTAGTCTGTATAGTTTCCCATATCAAATTCTGTAGAATTCTGTAAAATCCTATACAAATCTATAGAAAATTGAAGTAGGCATGAACTATTTCTATAGAATGTGTAGATTTATATAGAATTTATATAGAATTCTATAGATATTTTGCTAAGGGGTCCTAGTGGAGTTATGCTAAGAGGTGCTATATATATATATACATTAGAAATGCAGCAACATTCTGTTGTTTTTTCCTCCCAAAGCATGAACACTGGTGCAGCCTGAGGCTGTGGCTAAAAACAACCCACAAACTGACAGTGGACTTTCGCTCTAACACCAGGAGCCAGGCTTGTTGGATCAAAGCCAGTACCAGGGATGGACAATGTGGGGGGGGCAGACATATTACCCCTATGCTAGTGTATTGTGTGATATGTCATTGACACTTGGCTGGGGTCTTGGGGACTGTATCACAGATGTTAGAGCACTGGCCAGTCAATCGAGAGAACCAGGTTTCAAGTCCACCCGCTGCCATTTAGAAACTTGGGCAATTTTGTTCACCCCACTTTGCCGGTGTCTTTTGGAAGAGACACGACAAGCTGTTGGTCCCTTCTGCCTGGAGTCTGTGCCAGGGGAAGCAAAAGATCCCACACAGGGGGTAAATTTATATGTGTTACCTGTCATGGAGTCACCAACTATAATCTGAAAATACGAAAAATCATCCTACAACTGGTGGTGATGCTGAGAGCCATGGCACAGACTCAGTGAGGCTTCAACAATAACAAGAACGCGTATGAGTAAAACTTGAGATTGATGATGATGATGATGATGATGGTGATGACTGCGATGCAGCTGTACTGTTTGATATATCATTGACCCATGCTGAGGGCTGTATACTATTAATGCTTCCACTGAAATCAAAGCTAAAATGATCCAGGTCATTGCGAGCTGTGCACAAAATTACGATTATGATTGTATGAAAACTGTACACTTTGCTGAAGTAATGATTCTCTTCTAATTACAACTATTGAGATTTACTTACTCAATGTTTCATCTGCCTTCATCAGGAACCGATTATATGATGACTATTTCTTATTTTGGTTGGCAGTTGGTATGACAAGCAGGCCATCCCAGAAGTGGTTGTGTCAGTCCCCCCTCCCTGTCTGGATTCTTTATTGGTGTCATCTTTCTGATCCATACATTGTCGCTTCTTTAATCCATCTTGCATTTCTGTTATTGTTCAGTCTGTCACTGTCAAAATCATCAGATCTTTTAAGACTTTCTAGTTGTTCTGGCAAAACAGTCACAAAAGGGAACATACCAACAGTGAGAAAGTGTGAAATAACACTCCACCGCAGTCAGCTTGGCTTTGCATGCCGTTACTTCGTACCCTATCATGTGAGCCATTTTCGCACTGCCTCTTGTTCTTTTTTGACAGTAGGGTGCATGTGTTTGTAAGGAACACAGTGCCCACACATATGTCAACACCTTTACGAAAGGGTGTTAATGATACGCATAAGTGGTTTGTTTGGCTTGGGGCCAGATCTCATCTTCATCCTGAGCTTGTGTATCGACATGTAATCATTGCTTAGTGATGATGGGTGGGGGCATGTGATTTCTATCGCCCTTGTTGTCTGGTATGTGTTGACTTGTCACCTATCTAGGACACATTCTGATCACACTATTGGGAACAGACCGCTATTGTAAATCATCAAGACTCTGTTAGATGGCGTAGTCTGATCGTTATTTTTTAGAGCATTTTTGCATTGAATGGTAAAGGTCAGTGCGGTGTCTGGGATCCCAAAGGGGGGCCAAGTTTCTTCATCCATTAATTTACCATGTGCATGGTGGTGCAACAGGTTATATATTATATTAAAAAAATAAGCGCAAGGGGGGTCGTGGCCCAAAGCACCCTAAATATGCCACAGGTAAAGGTACTGTTTTTCATAATGCTGCATCAGAGCTATGAAATGACGACAATGGACAGTCATTGACTGTTCGCATATTAATGCCGTGGCTATTGGGCCAAACACGCCAACATTTCAAAATTAGAATAGCGTAAAATGTCTTTGATGACGATGCAACAGTGTATTCGCTTAGACAATGTGAATATGTTGTACTCAGCTTTCATCAAAGTTCTTGTACTCAACTTTCACCAAAGTACTTATACTCAGCTTACACCAAAGTACTTGTATTCAGCTTACACCAAAGTACTTGCACTCAGCCTATACCAAAGTACTTGTACTCAACTTACACCAAGGTACTTGTATTCAGCTTACACCAAGGTACTTGTATTCAGCTTACACCAACGTACTTGTACTCAGCCTATACCAAAGTACTTATACTCAGCTTACACCAAAGTACTTGTACTCAGCTTGCACCAAAGTACTTGTACTCAGCCTACACCAAAGTACTTGTACTCAGCTTGCACCAAAGTACTTGTACTCAGCCTACACCAAAGTACTTGTACTCAACTTACACCAAGGACTTGTACTCAGCTTACACCAAAGTACTTGTACTCAGCTTACACCAAAGTACTTGTACTCAGCCTACACCAAAGTACTTGTGCTCAGCCTACACCAAATTACTTGTACTCAACTTACACCAAGGACTTGTACTCAACTTACACGAAAGTACTTGTATTCAGCCTACACCAAAGTACTTGTACTCAGCCTACACCAAAGTACTTGTACTCAACTTACACCAAGGACTTGTACTCTGCTTACACCAAAGTACTTGTACTCAGCCTACACCAAAGTACTTGCACTCAGCCTACACCAAAGTACTTGCACTCAGCCTATACCAAAGTACTTATACTCAGCTTACACCAAAGTACTTGTACTCAGCTTACACCAAAGTACTTGCACTCAGCCTACACCAAAGTACTTATACTCAGCTTACACCAAAGTACTTGTACTCAGCTTACACCAAAGTACTTGTACTCAGCTTACACCAAAGTACTTGTACTCGGCTTACACCAAAGTACTTGTACTCAGCCTACACCAAAGTACTTGTACTCAGCTTACACCAAAGTACTTGTACTCGGCTTACACCAAAGTACTTGTACTCAGCCTACACCAAAGTACTTGTGCTCAGCCTACACCAAAGTATTTATACTCAGCTTACACCAAGGTACTTGTACTCGGTCTTCACCAAAGTACTTGTATTCAGCGTACACCAAAGTACTTGTACTCATCCTTCACCAAAGTACATGTAATCAGCCTTTTCGAAAGTAGATGTACTCATCTTGCACCAAAGTACTTGTACTCATCTTGCACCAAAGTACTTGTACTCATCCTTCACCATAGTACTTGTAATAATAATAATAAAAGTACTTAGATAGCGCCCAATCAATCAAGATTGCTCTCATGTGCTTTAAATACATAGTAGTATTTTACAAGCCATAAAATTGTTAAGAGAATAATTATACTGAGAATAGTCAATACAAATTCTAAACAATGCTAACAAAATAACCATGTTAAAATATTCTATAACACTACTTTAAATATAGTTTGTAATACAAGTAAAAGTAAAAAATTATCATGAAACTGCCAACAATTTAAATATACTAAAATATTATAAAAACTACTTTAAATAAATTCATTTATACAAGTAAGACTCAGAATATAACCATAAAAACGCTAAATACAGTTATAAAAAAAACTTCTTAAGAGCTATACTTTAAATAAGTTCAGTAATACAAGTGAAAATAATAAAATAAATATGTTAAGAAAATAATATATACAATATCTAGCTAATTAACCCAGCCAGGTAGTCCGGCCGGCGCCAGACCATTTAATGCACAATAGGTTAACAAAAGCACTTTGTAAGTTGGTCGCAAATGAACAGGCAGCCAATGTAAATGCTGCAACACGGGTGTACTTTTGTACTCAGCCGTTACCATAGTACTTGTATGCATCCTTCACCAAAGTACTTGTACTCAGCCTTCACCAAAGTATTTATACTCAGCTTACAACAAGGTACTTGTACTCGGTCTTCACCAAAGTACTTGTACTCAGCTTACACCAAAGTACTTGTTCTCCGCTTACACCAAAATACTTGTACTCAGCCTTCTCCAAAGTACTTGTACTCATCCTTCACCAAAGTACATGTAATCAGCCTTTTCGAAAGTAGATGTACTCATCTTGCACCAAAGTACTTGTACTCATCTTGCACCAAAGTACTTGTACTCATCCTTCACCATAGTACTTATAATAATAATAATAAAAGAATTTAGATAGCACCCAATCAATCAAGATTGCTCTCATGTGCTTTACGTACATAGTAGTATTTTACAAGCCATAAAATTGTTAAGAGAATAATTATACTGAGAATAGTCAACACAAATTCTAAACAATGCTAACAAAATAACCATGTTAAAATATTCTATAACACTACTTTAAATATAGTTTGTAATACAAGTAAAAGTAAAAAAATTATCATGAAACTGCCAACAATTTAAATATACTAAAATATTATAAAAACTACTTTAAATAAATTCATTTATACAAGTAAGACTCAGAATATAACCATAAAAACACTAAATACAATTATAAAAAACTTCTTAAGAGCTATACTTTAAATAAGTTCAGTAATACAAGTGAAAATAATAAAATAAATATGCTAAGAAAATAATATATACAATATCTAATGAATGCACATAAAATGTCCTCATGGGTGAGTTATAAAAAAGCTTGTTTAAAAAGGTGAGTTTTTAAAAGTGTCTTAAACACTCAGAGAAGGTGTTAAATTGTTCGATAGAACGGCTGAGCAAACAGTGAAATGGCGATCACCATGTCTGACAGTCAGTGAAGCCGGTACGAATAAAAGTACTGGCAGCGAAACAGATCGTAGAGTTCTGTTAATGGGGTGGTAGCTAATTAACCCAGCCAGGTAGTCCGGCGCCAGACCATTTATGCACAATAGGTTAACAAAAGCACTTTGTAAGTTGGTCGCAAATGAACAGGCAGCCAATGTAAATGCTGCAACACGGGTGTACTTTTGTACTCAGCCTTTACCATAGTACTTGTAATCAGCCTTCACCAAAGTATTTGTACTCAGCTTACACCAAAGTACTTGTACTCAGCTTGAACCAAAGTACTTATACTCGGCCTTCACCAAAGTACTTGTAAGCAGCCTTCACCAAAGAACTTGTACGCAGCCTTCACCAAAGTACTTGTACTCAGCCTTTAACAAAGTATTTGTACTCAGCTTACACCAAAGTATTTGTACTCAGCTTACACCAAAGTACTTGTACTCAGCCTTCACCAAAGTACTTGTACTCGGCCTCTAGTTTATCTAAGTGTACTTGGTTCTGGGTCTATTGTGTCCATTGCTTACTTCTTTTCTTGCCATTCTGATTCCCGAACAATCGTTGGATAAAACTCCGATGATCGATGTCATGTGATCTGTGTCTTACATTTGATTGATTTGTTTCAGCGGACTACTTCAAGGAGAAGGGCAAATAACACATCCTGAAGACATTGCTAAATGGTGACGCAGTGACACAATAGTGACACGGACCCCTAGCAGCAGTAACATCTACTACAGGATGCATGAGATTCTGTTGACACAGTGATATGTGATTCATGTGACACAGTCACCTGATGGGTCACTAGTAACATGGTGACATTGACAGTGCAATGACATCTGTGACACAGTGACATTGGATTTGGAGCATACTGGAATCGGAGTGACGTAGTGACGTTGCATCACTAGTGTCGTAATATTGCTGCATCATCACTGTCACTCTGCAAGCAAGACACTGGTAACAGATTGACAGCGGTGACATAATGACACTGTCGTTGTCATGTAGAGAGCAACACAAGCAGATTAGTGATGCAACTAATATAGTGACATGATTCAGTGATGAAGTCATGCTACACAGAACCAGGTGTCACACAATGTCCTATTAGGACAATAACAATGTACATATCAATACCATTAGATATTTAATGAAGAAATAATTATGATTTCTATTGTAAATACATGTAGGTCAGGCGTAGATAAATGTATTGTGTTGGCAATGGTGTGGCTTATATTGCATGGATAACACCACAGTTTATAACATTACCTTGCCACCATATACCTGTCCATTCGTGAAATGTTAAAATTATTTGTAAATAAAGCTGTAATGTACATACGATTCCTGGTATTGTTTGACCTGCAGTCTGAATCAGTTCCAGTTGGGCCTAACAAATTGTATGTTTCTCAATGTTTGAGTGAAAAACATGCAGTAATTCACAAGTTGAGGTAAGTGTAATTTCTTATATTGATTGTTTAGCAGCATAAGGAAAAGGCTAAGATACTCTCGACTCCCTCCAATTTTAATGAATTTTGGCACACGTGATGAACCTGTTATGACATTTAGCTGTGCCAAATTTCAGACTTATGAGTGAATATGTTTTAGAGTTATTGCATATTAATATTAAATATTAAATTAAATTATATTAAAATGACAACAATTTCACGTTCATTCTTAACGCACATATAGACTAACTTTGGCCCTATGGTGCTAAAGTACTGATATTGTCTACAATGCTGTCTAAGTGTTGTTAAGATGTAGCACATTTTTTTTGCATTTTTTTATTAATATGCAATAAAAGTATGTAATTCACAAGTCTGAAGTTTAGCATAGGTCAATTTCTCAACAGGTCCAAATGTGTGTGCCAAATGTCATTAAAATCGGAGGGGTCAAGAATATTGCTAGACTATGTTGCTATTGGAATGACCCATAAAACTAATCATTCTTATCCCCAAAAACAATTGTCATCACCATCTATACAATATGTTTTTTGTAAATGTGTGGTCTAAATATGTGCTAAAAATACAATATCACAACAAAATATTACAATGCAGTGGTCTGTACAGAACTGTGGATAACAGAATCAGCTCTAGATGTTGTCTGACATGGGATCATTCCTTATTCCCGCACCTTCACAAGGTACCCAATCTTACAAAGTCAATTATTTTTATGATTTAAAAAAATATGCTCTTATTAAATCAACGATGGGCAAAATCAGGTAGTCAGAGGTAGTTTCAAAGTGGATTCATGGCATTGGTTGTTGCAAGCTTTGCGTGCAAGAAACATAACTTTAATGACAGTGCCTTTAAGCAGTGATGGACTGATACTAGACACCATGGAATAAATTCCGAAGCAGTTACATATGCCACCTCTGGCTGTGAGTACCAAGCAGGCGCTCTAGCGCGGAGATTTGATCCCAGATTAAACAGGCCTGGCTAGAAAGATAAACCAGGACAACAATAATGACATTTAAAGTGTTGATTTAAGTGCACAGGAGCATGCACTATTTTAATGCACTATTTAACATTTTAAATCCAGGGTGGTATCGTTCAAGGTAACACGATAAGAATTTATGGAGTTACAGATGTGCAATTTTTTTGCAAAATTTGGCAAAATAGTCTTTCTCTGTCATAAAGTGTAATTGATATTATATATATATATATATATATATATATATATATATATATATATATATATATATATATATATATATATATATATATATATATATATATATATATATATATGTATATATATATATTTATATATTTATATATATATATATATATATATAATAAAAAATTATATATATATATATAATATATATATCAATTACTTAAATGAATCATACACTACAGATTTGAGCATCAAGTAAAAGCAGACTGCATGTTGGGTCATGTCAGTTCAAGTTAAATCTACTCCTGTAAGTTAATGTACCCTAAAAGTCTCATTAGTCTGTAACTGACACCTGCGTTGTTGAATAAAGTAGTTGACGTTGGTGAAACACCATCCCGGTGACACACACAGATAAGTAGGCTTGAGTAGTTTGACACATGTCACTGTTTAAGCACATCTACATAAACCTTCCAGTCAGCTTGGTTTTGTTTCTTTCCAGTGGTATGTGATTAGAGATTTTTATTTCGATAGTTGTGACTTTTTAGACAATTATGAAAACGTGCGAGTGCCTGTGAAGTCACAGCCTTCTCATGACTTTTAAAATAATTATGAGAACGTGTGAATGCCTCAGAAGTCACTGATTTCTTATAACTTTTAAAACAATTACGAGAACGTGTGTGTATGCCTCAGAAGTCACTGATTTCTTGGGACTTTTAAAAGAATTATGAGAACTTGTGTGTACTTCTAAACAACCAACTTGGAGAACTTTTCAAGGCAACTGTTCTCTTCAACATATTCCTTGAGAACATCATGCAGGAGACCTTCCAAGACTTCAACACCACCGTATCTATTGGTGGAAGGTCAATTTGTAACAATACTGACTTCACGGGAGGCAGCGAGAATGAACTTCAAGACCTCACTACCAGACTGGAAGAAAAGGCAAGAGCTTATGGGATGGAAGCATAGAGTTACATCATTAATCATCCCCCTATAAACTTACTTATTTACTAACGGGTGTTCTATTTATGTCTATGGATGGAAGTCAGCTCAGAGAAAAGCAAAGTATTTGTCAACAGTACCAACCAGAACACCTCCATTCACATCATGATGAACGGCCAAAACCTTTACGAGTTAGACTCTTTCAAATATCTTGGGTCCACCGTAAGCAAAGATGGCACCTCAACAAAGGAAATCAAAATAAGGATCGCAGTGTCTATGTCTGCTGTGCCAAGACTTAACATCGTCCGGAAGAGCAGAAACATCAGCTTACAAACCAATCTTAAGCTCCACAGGGCACTTGCTGTATCTATTCTCCTCTACAGATGTGAGAACTGGACTCTGACAGCAGATTCAGAGAGATGCTAACAGACATTTGAAACAAAATGCTTCAGGAAACTCCTCCACAAATCAAACAAAAAACAAACAAATTAATATGTGAGACAAGTGGACTCCCTCGCTGGAAAGCAAGAGCCCTTGTTGGCAACAGTGAAACGATGCAAGCTCTCCTAGTTTGGCAACATCATTCAACATTACACCATTGCAAAAACTATCTTGCAAGGCACCCTTGAGGGCAAAAGAAAAAACTGGCTGGATAACATATAATAATGGACACATTGAGACCTACCAACCCTGCTATGCACAACAGAGGAGAGACAATGCTGGTGAGGACTGTGTGTGAATGGCACCCCTATAACCATCCCAGTCAAGGGATGTAGGAAGGAAGTGTGAATGTCTCTGGAGTAACAGCCTTCTTGTGATTTTTGAAACAATTATGAGAACATGTCCATAACATATGATAGCTCTGTTCAACAACATACGGTGAATGTAATGCTGGAAATTATAACAAATAATCAAAACAAAATAATAGGATATCTCACTGTATAAATTACTTCAGATCTTCTATTTCAGTAAATGTTTATTTTCTTCCGTACAGCCCTATCCGTGAAGGACAGTAAACTGACACATTTATTACCATAATACACTACCCCACCCTGGGTACTATTCAAGAATAAACTTGGTCACAAACCTGCAGCCACACAGGACACTGAATAAAAGGGAACCTGATTTTACCAGCCACACAGACCAGACCAAATACACGGCAACAATAAACCATTTAAGATACTAGGGCTGTGAGAAGTATATTGTAACATAAACAATTACAATGGATGTACTACAGCGTGGCACCTACAGGCAACAAATGACCTACCATTGCCACTAAAGACTGCTATACAAATGCACTTGTTGTGATTCTGATGAATCAGGAATGCAGGAGGGCAGAACAGTAACCATACACTAGACCCACAACATGACCCATACGGTATCACGTGCTCACGTGGGGCTCGTTGGTGTTGTGGTTAAAATATCGGACTCTTAATCAAGAGAACACGGGTTTGAATCTTTCACTGCCATTTTGAAACTTGGACAATTTCGTTCACCCCACGTTGACACAGCTTGCTCAGCTATATGAATGACTACCTGGCAACAGACAGTGATGGGATTCCTGTGGTGGAGTTATAAGAGGGAACAGCTTTCACGCAGCAATTGCAGCGAGACTGGACGCCTCTACAGAAGTTAAATGGTGTTTGTGTGAACAAATGAACATGTCTCCCCGGGGCACAGTGTAATGTCCTCTGAGTAAGGATTGTTAGAGGGGTGCGGCATAAACTGCAATTACTGCACAAAGATTAGTCATTCACATACAATCTATACACCACTGTCAGGTACTCATTTATACAGCTCCATTGAGGCATCGTTGAATCAATAAAATTGCCAAAGCATTGAAATGGCAGCAGAGGCCACATTCTCGAGACTTGCACATTTTTGACACTAGTTTTCCATAAATATGGCAGCAAAACATGTCCGGAAGACTTACTGTCTTGATCATGGAATGTCTGAGTAAATATCATCAGATGTGTTAAAAAACGTGTTACACGCTGAATATGCCTATTGAAGTATTACGTAATTCATGCTGAATCTTATTCAAGACAGGCAGACTGTTTTAATCTAAAATTTGTCATGTTATTTTGGTATTAGGTATTCCTTGAGTGACCCCCCAGGGGCCCATATTTACACGACAAAAATTTTTTGTTGACAATGGCGGATTCGAACCCCAGTCCTATCAATTGAGAGTCCAACAATCTAACAACCACGCCATCGTACTTCACGAATGTTATGAAGCAATCATAATCTCTTCCCGGTATTGTCATTATCTGTGGGCAGTGTTCCAGAAATTAATCTAATCACGCATTAAGCACATGACGAAGCACACAGGAAACGAGCACAATGTATAAATAATTTAGCAAGATTTATCAAGGTAGCCATCTGAAGCAACAAGCCCCAGATGGCACGTGGACAATGCATTGGCTCGAGTCGATTTGGAATCAGCAAGCATTGTCCAACACTGTTTGTATGGTCCATCCTTGCTATGATTTACATGGTTCAGGAAACCCCCCCACCAACGGGCCTTGTCCTTCTCTTGAGGGCAAGACTAGACTTATGTTCGCAGAAGAGTTTTGCCATTTTAACTTTGGACCGGTATACATGTAGGATGAATAGTCTGTCTAAACATGCTAATAAAGTTAGGTAAAATGTCTAAATCGGCTAGAGAGATTGTCTACTAATATGGACAGAGGCTCTATCTCAGCTTTTCAAACATCCTTAATTCAATACCAGACGCCACATTACCGCAGAAGTTCTCGTGATATATTACAGCACTAAAAAATGGAAGCGAGAGCAGAATACTGAAATTGAGTCTAAGTTTGTTATCTTGAAGAGATTGCATGACAGGCAAAGCTACACATATTGATTTAGCCCACAAACTTGACAGACTTTTGTTGGTCTGAACTTTAGCCAGCCGAACGTCTGTCTGAGCCACCCACATTTAAAATGGATAGGTAAAACAGATAGGTTATCCGTTTTAGCCCGTGTCTGTGTGAACGTAGCTTAGAATATATTCCCCTGTGGTGGCCAAGTTATTTATGGAAAGAGAAACGTATTTTTAGCCTTAATCAGAACCGCTATGCGCAACAACTGAGCACACAATATTTTCCAGATGTTTATTGTCGGCCATACAAGTAGGAAGCTTGTACAGGTCAGTCAGTGACTGTACCATAATAACGATAGTTAATATTAATAATAAATGCTGCTGAATCTACATGCCTCATGCAGCAATAGTAGCATCCAATATGAGACTGCGCTACTCTTTCTTTCTTTATCCAGATTCTTAAACAGACTTTCTGTCCAACAAATAAAATGTTTCATTAATACAACTCGTTGATACACTCTTTGACAACATATTAATAACCCATTGCTAAGCGCACAGATTTTGCTGTGGCTTTTGACACTTCCCCTACTTTTGGCAGTCTCCCTAGCATTATTAATCATGTCACTACACCAGCATGCATCTTGCTCAAGCAGACCCTATGGCTAACATCATCCCCATAATTTTGTTCTACAAGATTTTATATTACAAAAATATCTCTACGACATTTCACGTATATATATGTATATACACAAGAGTATGATTAGCACTGTGAAATAAAGTAATGGTGTAGATTAAACTACAGATATGAATGTTCATCAAAAAAGGTCACGTGATTTGACCTGATCAACGTCACAAAGTAATCTTTTGTTAAGGCGGTAAGCTAAAGACAGCATTAAAAATTTACTCGATTATCAACTTTGATTTGTCTGAAACAGCTGACCTGATAATTCTAATCACGTTTCATTGATTGAATTCACGGTGAATCAGCTGCGATTGCACAAGCGAATTAAGCATGTGACACGCCTACATTACATGATCAGAATAATTACGCAGAACATCAGCACAGTGACATGCAACAATAAGTCAGAATAGCTCATGTGGCAAGCAAGTATTGACTGCTCCCTGGAACAGCATGGCACCCTCCCTAGTCGATTTTGTGGTGTAATTACAGGGTATTTCTTAACAACCCTATGCGGCATTTTAACTGTCTGTATCATACTAGGGTACAGTTTTAACCTCAAGACAAATTTTACAACATTACAATAAAGTTGCTCTTGACAATTTCCAGTGAAAAAATCTTAAGCACATTCCAATACATTTATGTGGCATCTTCAATTCATTATTTACTACCATCAATAAAGCCAGAGCCAGCTGCCATTGAGCCAGATACAAAGGCAGCGCTGCATCGCATATCAATTTACATGGTTCAAACAAAGAATTTAAAAAAAATATTTTGTTGCCCAAATGTACCTCGCAAACTAATCGACCCATGTTTCTGATACAACAAACACGAGATTCAAAACAATTAAACCCCCCTAGAAGACAATCCACATGTGATCTTAGACATTCCACATAAGTTAGACACAGCTAACCTGGTGTAAAAGTCAACACAGCATCAGGTGTTACAGAGCTGTGTAGTATCAGCTATACTAATATGCAGCATAGGATTGTTAACACAACATGGTCTAATGGTCTATATCTCTGTACAGATCTTCATAAACTGCCTTCTGACACAACAATTGTCACAGCAAGGTACATAGTTACACACGTCAACAACAGCAGGATAACATTTAGTAACACGAGTCTATATCCACACCAGCCATCTCTCTGGCATTTGGAAGAAGATTCCCAGCTGATCTCCTAAATCTCCAGTTTTCTCAACATGGCAAACTTTACAAGTTAGTGCATTTAGTACAAACAATCTAAATATGAATACTTGTACACGATTATAACCACAACTTACTCCCAGTGGTGCCATCTCGTGGTTGATTTTTTGTGGGATTTATAACCTCCATCTTTCTTGTGAAATGGTTAGCTGGTATGCTATACAATTTTTACTCACTTCATGACTTGAACATCTACAAAATCAACAAGGATAATTTACACGTCAGCCACGACACTCGGTGTGTGACCAAAGATACCGACATGCCGAGCAATTTATGAAAAAATAAAACCAGACAAACAAGACCAAAACTACTAGTCTGCCGGCTGAAATTGTGTGTTCGTTCCACCAAACATCATTCAAGATTAAATAAAAAATCACTAACATGATACACAAATTTAATTCCAACACGTATGTGTATGTACAAGCCACAACAAACTATTCTGCTACGATTTAAATCAACCAATATACCTACACCAATTAAAATGCTGATCCTGAAAACTGTACGCAAATGTGTCGTTAAAGCTTCCAAGTAATGTGGTACGGATATAACAAAGATATTTTGACGCTACTACCATGAAGGTATCCAACACTATCAAGGCAACGTTAATAAATTGCCACAGTGTTTTAAATCCTGCTTAGGGATACTGTGCTTCCACAGAATATCGCAGAATCAAGAGCGCTCCAGAACGGAACATTCATTAACAAAACCAACAAATCAACAATAACATCTGTCTGTTCTCATAAGCACTACTCACTAAACCAATAAAATAAATGGCATAGATATGCAAATTTCCACGACCCCACTTCTTAATTAAGAGCCACGTGACGGTAGCGCTGCCTAATTATGATAATTTTCTACAATTTTAATGTCATTCACCGGAAAAAGTAAATGCACCAACTAGGCTCGTATCTGTTGAGTTCTCGAATGGTTTTCACCCACATTTGCTGACACGTCGCAGTAATTACCCAAACATGAAGTGTTGTCCCTTGTCACAACTAATAACATCCTGTGTAGAACAAGATACACCTATCACTGACCCTCTAGTCTAGGTTGGTTCCAGTAATGTGCAGTGTCAGTTGCTGATGAAGCAATTTAGAAATCCCCATCCACGGACATGAGCTGTCAATTCTCCACCGAGAGAACACGCAACTTGTAACCTTCTCACATTAATCATGCCTAGACAACTGCACAAAATATTCCAAGAATTTGCGAACAGCAACAAAAATATGGCTATCTGTTAATTTTCTCCAGCGACAAAATAGACACCGACAAGAAAAACGTCACATCTCTCGTTTTTTAGTCTCCAAAATTTACAAACACTGCTTTCTGCAGAGAGCGTTAAGCATGTCAACAATTTTCATTGAGAAATTTAAATGTTCAGTAAATATAACGGCAAGCAGTGCTGTGCTGCCATCTAGCAGCCGTTGACTTCTGAGGGAATCGAGAACGTGCGTTGGTCACCCATGAGCTTCGATCGGAGCATCAATTTTTTCGCAGACGCTGGCACCTTGCTGTCGTAGTGGGTGATGATCTCGCGATCGGCGGGACACGACTCCTTGAAAGCGTCTGTCTCGTAGACGTTGGCCAGGTAGCGCCACAGGCACGTCAGCTCCGTCGGGATCTCGAAGCTTTTGTAGTACTGTAGGCAAAAATACATTCTGTCAAGTTTGGACAAACATGTGGGGTTAATCTGCCTATTAGCAACTTGCAGAAGTGATGATTCTTGGGTAGATATTAAGCTGTACCATTAATGAACTAATATTAGTATAAACTTTGATCTGTTCTAATATCTTGACTGGCCAGATGAGTTTTAACGAACCAAAATGTTTAATATAATTGGACTTTTATCTGTTTATGAATATCAATCTTGCCATTGTTTAATTTTTTTTAAGTTAAACAGATAACGGTCAAATTATTTTAAAATCAATACTTCTTGAGTGCAATGTTATTTAGCTATAAAGCAATACAGTAAAGAACTGATAAAATTATTTGTTTTCAACATTATGCAAAAGCAAAACAACTGATCATCATGAATGACTGTTATACACTGGCAAAAAACATAATTTGGTTGGACATTATTGAAGTTAATACTAAACCACAAATTTTAATTATGTAGCATTTTTATAGCACAATCAGATATACTTACTCAATATTACCACAAGGGACTCTTCAAGAGAATCATTCACAGCGATTTTTCAGCGATTACGATTATTCTATCTAACTGTTTTACAAAACGAACCACACTGGTGCCTCTCATTTGGTCAATAGTTACAATGATAAAACATAAACTATAACAAAAGGATAAGATATATATGCAACATGCTTCTTATCCCTGAGGTACAGTGATGTCTCATTTATCCACACATCTGGTTCCCAATGGTGTTGGGGGGGCGGGGGGGGATTTGCGTGCAGATTTGCGAATGACATAATAATGAAGTAATTTACAGTGTATTGAAATTGTTCCAAAAAAATTGTTGATTACTGAAGAAAACTATTTATCGAAGAATGACATGGCTGTACATGTACACATAATATATAGAAGTGACGTTCCATGACAGTAAAAGGGGCACATACTTTTCCGGCAACTCTGATGTGCTGTAGCGTGGGCAGCACGTAGCAGTCGGCGCGCGTCAGATGGTCAGTCACCATGAATGTGTTGCCAGTCTCGCGTAAGTGGGCGTCCACCTTCTCGAGGTTGCGAATCAGAGGCGATGCATCAGCCGACTCATTCTTCAGGTACTGCATGAATTTCTGCAACCATCAATGTTTTACAACATGAGCAAACATCAACATTACACAAATGTCTACATTACACAACATGAGCAAACAGTACACAACATAAACAAACATCAACATTACACAACATGAGCAAATGTCAACATTACACAACATGAGCAAGCATCAACACATTAGCAAACATCAACACAACATGAGCAAATATCAACATTACACAACATGAGCAAACAGTACACAACATAAACAAACATCAACATTACACAACATGAGCAAATGTCAACATTACACAACATGAATTTTTTTTTGGTGGATTCAAATCCTTGTACAGCCAGTGGTTTCTTTCTACATCAATCCCTCGTCAATTTATATCTATATTTTCTATTGCTAGCCGCTAACCAATGAAATGCATACAATTGATATTTCATACATTTGTGATTTGATTTGATGCCAAACATAATTTGCCCCAAGATTGAAAAAAATTCATCTGTAGTGATTGCCAGAAAGCGCAAGTACATAACCGGTCAATTATTTGCAGGGTTAAATAGTGTAATCTATTAGCATTACTATTTCTTTACTGCTTCTATTATTTTTACATACATCCCTAATCCATTAGAATGTATGACTAATAGCAGGACAATATATGGGCTGGCACAGGGACTCAATTGGTTTGGTGCTTGCCTTGTGACCACGAGGTGATGGGTTTGAACCACATGCAGTCAAATCAATGGTTCCATAAAAATTTAGTACAACTCGCCTACTCCCACCTGGCATGAAAGTAAAAGATCTCATGCAGGGGATAAATGTGTAACATGTGGTAGGCTGACTTAAGTTGATACCTGTGGCTGCAAGAGTGTTGTGGCAGCCCACTCACAATCAAGTGTACACAAGTTGACTTTGAAGTCAATACATTTTGTAGCCTCTGCACTTAAGTAAACATTTATAATTGGTCTGCCTGCAGATGTAAAACAATGCCTGTTGCTTTGTGTGTGTCTACAGAGGGTACTGCAGTCACCACAAAACAACAGGAGGGAGTAATTGGCTTGCTAATCCTGCATTGTTTGCATAGCCATCAAATTAGCAGTGTGCTGGACTTTGATGTTGTTTGTTTAGCCATTAACTGTACATTGTTTACAGCTCCTTGGCTGTTAATATCAGTAGCACAGGGCACCCTTACTCCCACTGACAGTGGCTTCTGACAACATCAGTACCCCTGGCAAAATGACATGTTGAAATTCTGATTTTCCAGTTGCTGAGTTAACCAGTTGCTGAGTTAACCAGTTGCTGAGTTAACCAGTTGCTGAGTTAACCAGTTGCTGAGTTAACCAGTTGGAACTTAATTTTAATTGGTAGTGGACCTGTTGTCACTGGTTGGACGGGATCCTGGAAACATTGTAGTTTGGGCGCTGGAGAATCTAGTACCAGAAACCTGTCGACCAAGTGGAACAAAGTACGTATAATTCAGTGCACATCCAGACATGGCGTGGGATAAACTGACAAATCCATGTTTCTACAGGTTATTCTGCCAGGGGTTAGGGGTATTGTAGTACTGCTACGCCTATCCCTGGCTACTAGCAAGGGTGGCAGAGGGTAACAAATAGATTATTATCTAATACTTATCTATTATTATTATATATTACTAAGAACAAAATCGTTATTATTACATAAACAAAAACAACAGTATTACCCATGTCTGCCTATTTAATTTTATAATTTCATAATACGAGTCCTTCACCTCAGAAGGCATCTTCCTGTCTCATCTGACCTAACCTCACCCATGGTTCATATTGATTCAATTCCAATTTACACTGAATAGCCACAACAGTATGGTGACCCTTGTGCAAACCATTCAATTTGATAGTACGCTGTGCATGATGTTTACATTACATCTGCATTAAACTTTTCATATGTTACAGAGCTGAGCTTGCCTGTTTGTAAACATACAAATAGCAACTATGTGCAACTTATGATGACTATTTTCTGCACTACATGTGCCTGTACTAATAAAACATGGTTTAACCATTATGACATACTGTTCTCCAATACTGGTTTACCATATAACATGATAAAATGTTTAAATCAAACTATATTACTCTTTCTAAAAATACAATACAATAGTAGAAAGCAACACACCACTGAAGGTTGTGTGTGAAAAGGCCTCAGATATGATCTTGTAACACTGACATACACCTGTACATGACTGGCGCAATTGGCAATTCCAGGCCTGGGCAACTCCCACAAAGTAAAAAAGAAAATGCAAGCATAGCTCATTGAAAGACCCTGCCACTTGGTTCTTGAATACACGAATCACCCTCATTATCAACACTTCTAACAGTGTACAAGTAACATGGCAGGCCACTGTTTATATTGCCATTAAACAACCTATGAGTGTTTGTAGTGTGCTGATCCAAGTGCTAGTCACTATCAAAGGGGTCATTCTCAGTAATTCTAAATCATCAACAACTTCAGAAGGGTATCAAGTGTATTTCTTACACAACTCTGCAGAAATGTACAAAAGGTGCAATTCCAGTCTTCTACATGATTAGAGTCTTGTTTATCACTTGTTGCTCGGAAAAACATATTTAGAAGAAAAAAAAACTTTTGCGGCATCTATTTTTTAATGTGTGCTGATGAGAAACTGGGAATTTGTTATGATGCCTTAACCCCAGACCACCACGCTAAATGAAACTTTGAATAGCTTCGGGTGGTTTGCAACCTTATAATTATACTTTATATTCGCTATTCGTCAGCCGATTATAATGCAAATCTGCCTGCATGCATTTGAAGTCAACACCATAGCGGCTTAGTCAACTAAATAGCGGCTTAACCCCTCCACATGTACCCAATTTTGTGTAAGAAGTGTCAAACATCGATGTTTTGAGATCATCCCTTGGCACAGGAATGTGGACAACAGTGAGCATAATCAGGAGTTGAATGTATACATACAATACAGAATAATAACATGGTAAGCAATACGCGAACAATGGAGGTAGACGGGGAGGTTGGTGGGAAGAAAAACTTCCAATGTGATGGCTCTGCAAAATACGTCTAGCGTGGCTCAGAGTTCCAACACAAAGGGAATGACTCTCGTTTGCCACGTGATCACCTAGCGTCATTTGACCACGAACCGTTTCGCGTACTGCGGACTGTTTCCCAGGTTGCGGACTGAAGATCACAGACTAACACTACCACAACAATTAAACCAGTCATTTTCACCTCACATTGTATAAACACTATTTTGACATGTGTAAAAATATTCATTTATACCCTGCTGATGTTTAATGGCAGAACCCTGAGCTCGTTTGCTAGAGGAACACACAAAGAGTGATTGTTGGTAAAGGTCATTTAATAATTGTACCAAAGGAAAATAATATGAATCAATGAAAAGTAGCTTGGCAGCTAGCACAAACATGCTCATCAAGAACAATACAATAAAATACAATACATGTATATCAAATGAGATATCGCTTAGTTGCCAATACAAAGTTGCTCATTGAGAAACAATTATTAAATGACAGAAGTAGAAGTAGCAAAGGTGGGGCGGTCCTTTGTCCCACCAGGCCTCCAGTAATAGAGGCCCAACCCCCACCCCAGGGCTTATATAACCAGCAGGGACACATTTATTCATGCAGGATTACCTGCAGGCAAAGCACCATTCAGACACACACACACGTTGGAATACAATAATAAAACGTTGGAGGTAATAATCCAAATATCTGAAGTAGTTAATGGCGTTTGTAAACCGCATCTATTGTGCAGCTGCTTTCAGCGTACTAACAACTTTAGAGGTTTTTGATGTAATGGTAACCACAGTCAGGGGTGGAGTACGTGTTGAATATGAAATATAGCAAATACGATTAATTTGTGTCCGCACTGTCCGGCAAGTTTAAAATGAAGCTTTAGTTCTTATGCCTGATTGTCTTATTCAATGTATTTTAACTAGCCACACAAATGCACGTAGCCACACACACACAATGTATTCCATGGATTTCTACCCCCGTGGGTGAGGGGGAGCATTAATTTATACCCCGGGGTCAGAGCCTAGCACTGATGTGACAGATCAGAGCCTAGCACTGATGTGACAGACCAGAGCCACTGTTAATTCCGAACCATGATTTTAAGGAAATACCATTTAAAACAAATAAAGAAACTCGAAGAGTGTAATTGTGAAATCAGCTTATAAACCGGCAAAGTATTTTTTCTGAAACTGGCACCTGACATAATTGCAGTTGCTTTCATTGTAACTGCATGAGCCAGGAGAGATGCATGCTAATATGATAGTTCAATGGTAAAATACCTAGATACTTATTCCCTATAAGCAAGATTCACCGTCCGTTAGCAATTAAACAATCAGGCACTGTCAAAACTGTATGTCTAAGACAATCTGGACGGAGACAGTTGTATTCAAGAGTTTGGAAAACAATGTATGTGGAAACTCACATTGTACAGATTCTCAGAGCTCTTCTCTGCTGTGGCTTCCTTGGATGACTGCCGCCTGTCAAGCATGTCCTCGCTGTCAAAGCGCGTTATGAGAGCCTCGATCTCATCAATCGTGTCACACTCTGTGCCGGTCATGTCCTGGCCATTTGAGTCATATCCCTTGTGGACCTTCACTAGAGGGAAGTGCTTCCCATTGCTGAACTCCTTCACTTCCTTGGGCGGGCTTTCTGGGAGGAATGTTGTGACAACGAGGTCAACGAGGCCACGCTCACGCAGGATGAAGAAGATGATGAAGTATCTGTGACATGTCGGACAGCCGCCATTTCGGAATTTGTCAACAGCCGCCTGAAGGAATCAGTCACATCAATGTATTCGTCATATGAACATGTATCAGTATTGTCTTAAAAATTAAATTCATTATTTTGTATTTTTATTTGGGGTTATTCAATACACTTACAAATGACAGCACCATTAAACAATTTATGTTATTATTTGTCAATATTTGACAACAGTGAATGCCAGAGATAAGACCCTATAATATAGCCTATGGCTACAACTACTGCTTACTCAAGTTACTGTCCGGTGGATAACTGACCAATTTAGAATTGCGAGTGATTATTAGAAAATGACTTGGTTTTTTTTAAAACCATAACATATTATTATGACAGGAAATGATTAAGAAAACTTCAAAAGATTAATTTTGGTCACCTGCTTGTCACCATGGATAACATTTGCTAGCCTCAGCCCAGCTGACAAGGTCCAAACCATCTTTGATATGGCTATTTTAGCATTTATTTTCATTTGTGCTATGTCCCTAAACTCGTTCCAGGTCACAGACCTGGTATTTACCCCCAGGGAATGTCTGACCTAATTCTGAAGAAGCCTGCCACTTCTCGCAGTAAACCTGGCCTGGGCATTGCCTTGGAATAACTATTCTACTAGTACTAGAACTGCGTAACCAGTCTCATTAAAACATGCCATTATGTTTCTGTAACGTCTTTCTAATGTATATGTACTGTTAACTTTATTTACTTTATACTGCTTCGTGATATACATCATCGTGCACACACACTTATCAGACAGCAGTTGGTAGAGTATTGCGATTGAAGAAAAGTCGTGAAAGTTACTTTGTTTGAAGTTGAACATCTGTGTAAATTTGTTAAACATAAATGATGGCGCGCCGTAAAACGCACCTTAACAAACAATTCAACAACGGGTCTCGTATCGTCCGCGTTTTCTGAAGCTTCTTCTTGTACATCGGTCTGAGGCGGGGGTAACTGCTCGTCTGTCTCGGGCGGGGGTAACTGCTCGTCCGCGACACCATTTGGTGGTGTGTCCGAGGCTTCGCCGTTGGCGCAAGCACTTTCGTTATTCATGTTATCCATGTCTTCGCTGGACATCTTGTTAACAATATCCGTACCGGCCTACTCTGTCGTACCTTTCTGAACAGCGTAAAACAATTTCGCGTAAACACCGTGCAAACTAAACTCGCCAACGACCTCGCCCTAAAAATGGCGGAATGTTTCACCTACGCATGCGTCATTGCAGGCCAATGTGGCTGGTGCCGCCTGGTGACTAATTGGATGACTAAACCAAGTTGCTCTCATGGGAAAGCAAACTGAACTATGAACATGAGAACTATGAGAAACCGGATCAAACGTCCGTGATCTAATGAGCTTCCTATAAAGTTACATGTAAGATGGCTGTATAACATCATTTGAGTGGCATGCAAACAATGCGGGGGGAAATTGGTTGGTCGACCACAGTTCTCTTAATTTCCTCCATCCCACCTCCCCTCCTCCCCTAATCCCCTCCTCCTCTCGTCCCCTCGTCCCCTCCTCCCCTTCTCCTCTTCTCCCCCTCTCACCTCTGCCCCTTCTCCTCCTCCCCCTCTCCCCCTCTCCCCCTCTCCCCCCTCTCCCCCTCTGCCTCTCCCCCTCTTCCCGTCCCCCTCTGTCCCTCCTCCATCCACATCCCCGACCCCGTCACTCTCCCCCTTGCCCCTCCCATCCCACCCCTCCCCTGCCCTCACCTCGCCTCGCCTCGCCTCGCCTCGCCCCGCCCCGCTCCACCCCCCGAAAATAGTTTAAAAAGATAGACGTCTTCATATGACGGCGAAATGTTACTGTATTTCCTGCTGACATATGACTGAGTTCCAAAGAGTTTATGTGACAACCAAGAAAGCCCTGCGTAGTTCCAATGTTTGCTTCAACTCTGGGAACAAAACAAAACAAAAAGTATATCAGAACTGGATGGTCGTATAGCTGTTTATGCTGTCTTGCAGGAGTGAGCAACGAATGTATTATTATATGTATGCCGATTGCTTAGATAAACGTGTGTAATAGCTATAATTGTACAGATCTTGAAAATAGCACCACGTAGGCCTATTGGACGGAAACCAATGCATGGATTTCAGAAGTGACACTGAGTGGGATAAACGAGGAGACCAAGTAACTACCATTGTCAATTAATGTTAGCCACGTTGACGTTTTGTGAGTGAAAAAAAAGAATTACAATAGTCAAGTCTACTGCTAGTAAGAGCAGTTTCAATTGTTCTCTCGATCAACCTTTGATTGAGGCAATCCCAAGTTTTGGAGGGTGCATAAATCAACGTTAAAGAATAATCCACTAGAGGGCAACACTGAAATGCACAGGTGCTCGGTACATCCGGGTACCTGAAATTGTTTTAGCGACAACATGGCGACGGAAGATGACTCTGACGTTCCAGGTAACGCTATTGTATTTTATTGTATAGTTGTGTCTTCAATGGATATAATTATTTTTGCTGTCAAACTGAAGACGCGTTGTTCTGGTTAAATTGTGTAATAAAGCAACAAGTCCGAACATTTGTTTGAACAACCTACCTGCATCCGAAAGTAACCGAAAATGCTTGAAATTGGCGCTTCAACTGTCGGTTTTGCCTGAACACGTAATACTAATGTAATGGTAGTATGAATTGAATGTTATTTATAACCACCGAAACATGATAAATAATTAATTCATGGCGATTGCTAAACCAAACTTCACCACAATAATACTGATATATTGCAAACTAATGGCAAACCAAATTAAATACGATATTAAATTACAAAGTCAAAGTGACTGAGACTGAGAAACAATGTCAATAATTTTGTTACACCTGTGTGGCCTGCCTTCCTATTTTATTTTTCCACTCTAGTGATAAGAGCTTTATTATTTCATACCTTTATAATATAATTCATCGATTGCTATCTTTACAATAGTACCGCATGACCTGATGCAATTTCTATTTATTATATACTCCCATTTTTATTGTTAAAATATTATCCTATATGCACATTAATGACACAATATCATTCATTTAAATTTCATTTGCAGACTTGTGAACATTATTAACACTACATGCAATTTATAATTTTTTTTTTATTATTAATTGCATGAGTATTCTCATGATCATATATCACTCTCGTTCACAAGAAGATAATATAATCTCAGAGCAAAACACCTTTGATTTAGATTTTTTATTTATTAAAGAAATGAAACTAGTAAACAAGTAAAACATTTATCAAACATGGGGGTCAATTCCATTCCGGAACTGCAATTGACCCTCAATTCCCATTATGGAATTGGAATTTATTTTTGAAAGTCAGTTGGAATTGGAATATTTTTTTTATTGATATTGTTAATCTTTACCCCTTAAATTTACTACTAAAATCATATTTGTCTGCTATTAGTATGTCAGCCCGAATCTGGTAACAGCCAGGAAGCTGTCAACATTATAGCATATACACTGTCTACTCTGTTACTGAAACATTGTGAACAAGAACAATATAATCAAGCATTTGCATTAAAATCAAAAACTAAGTTACCGTAACAGACAGTAAAACCAAAGTCAGACCATTCAGGTGTTATACCATTTTCTTTCTCAGTGGACAAGGTTTATTTTCCCATGGAGAATACATGTTGGTGATTAGGATGTTGAAAACTCAATAATACTCAATTTTAGCATGACCGGTTATTATATCAATGTAGAATGACCGTTCAGTTACATGTTGAGCGTCGGTGTGTGGTTGATTAAAAATACAATGAATGCTCCCTATTGATATCACTTCGACTACGGTGTGGCAATTTTTTGCAATGTCAAACGTGTCACAAACACATGATTTATGGTTAACATAAATGCGATATAGCTAGGACAGCAGTTCTGAGATGTTTATTAACATTCTGTTTATTTTTGTTGCGTCTAAAATATTGCAGCTCTGTAAATATTTCGAGTTGCCATATGGGCCACTGTAGTCAAAAATCTAAGTTGCCCGAAGCCATTTTTGGGTGCCATGGGCGACCGCTAAATCTCACCCCTGCAATATCCACATTACAGAAACGCCATGATACACATATGCGGTACGCATTTTATTGCAATATCATTACAAAGTTGTAAAGTTTTAATGTGAATGATTTCTGCCTGTGTATCAGTAAGAAGCAAAATGTAACAAATATAATGTCTACCTGAATCGTTATAAATTAATTCATTTGCATCTCCAGTGCAAAGTTTGTGATGTCTGCTGGTGTGATCACCAGCTTCATGTGGGCACTGACCCAGTCTAAATCACCAATTAATTTTCATGTAAGCTGAACATTTGCTTCTTTGAGTGGAGTCAAATGTTCAAATGATCATCGTTTCTTTCAAACACTAATTAAACATCATAAAAATTAATTGCTTACTTATCTTTAGGTATCTTTCAGGTTTTTTACTGAACCAGATTTCTTCCTGCTAACAAGGAGTAGTGATGCGTAGCAAGATGCTGGAAGCTAGTTGTCTTTTTCTGGAGTCAGCAAATTCTGTTAATATCATTATCAATATTAAATAGCGCACTAAAATAATTTACGCTAAAACCTTGTTTTTTTGGCTTAAACAAGTTAAACAATAGTTGAAATATGCATGAAGACAGCTTTGGAAATTATGTGGCATCGCTGATAGTGCAATATCCAGCATGGTCGTGACGTAAATGAAACTGAACCGGGCGAAATTAACGTTACGCTGTCTCTTGCAATCTGCATATATATATATGCAATGCTTATTAACTGTTTACACCGAAATTGCGGTCGTGGAACTTTGTAATCTCACTTGTCAAATGGAACATAATAGCAGAAATGATTTGAAACAGTGGTGGGCCAGCATAATATAAAAACTAGTGGCCCAAACTGTCCAGATGGCCTTAAAAAGGTCACTGGGCCAGTGTTAATGTGAAGGTCTGCTGTCACAAACGAGTGCAGCAAATAGTCTGTACAGGATGTTGTGTTGCCCATGGCAACCACCCAGGTGATGTATTTTGTAACACATTAATACTTTATCTTTTATGAACAACATTCCAGCACCATTTCGCATGCCTACTAGACCTGGACACCAGTTGAAATTATTATAGTCTATCAATTTTATTAATTGAATCAGATTGAAAGATTTACAGCTGGAACTACTTGAGTTTCTGAGATCAGTTTCTGGTTGTGCTGTATAACTTTATATCTGACTAATGGCAACTTGGAGGACTGACTGTGGTGAGTGTACAATGTTGTTCTCATTAGTTCCTAGTGGGCAACATATTTTACTAACAGGCCAGAGTATGTTGTCAACATATGATGCCTGATTTGGAGCAGGCATCCTCTTAAGAATGCCTTACTAAATGGGACATGCAGGCCTTTTATGCCAGCACCCGGGGTGGTCTCTCTATCAGAGTTCAGGTTGTCACTAGTTGGTCCCAATTAAAGAGCAAGATTGGTATTAACCAACCTTCTGAGTCAAGAAAGATACAAAGACCAACAGTCATGTTTTGACAGATATTAAATGTGTAACTATTTTTATTGTTTTGGTGACTTTGTAAAAGTAGTAATTTAATATTAATAATAGTATAGATGTTTATTACATGATACACAAATGCGATACACATTTTATTGCAACATCGTTACAAAGTTGTAGAGTGTCAATGTGAATGATTTCTGCCTGTGTATCAGTAAGAAGCAAAATGTAACAAATATAATGTCTGCCCGAATCGTTATAAATTAATTCATTTGCATCTCCAGTGCAAAGTTTGGACCAAGTGTGACATCTGCTGGTGTGATTACCAGCTTCATGTGGGCACTGACCCTGTCCAAATCACCAATTAATTTTCATGTAAGCTGCACATTTGCTTCCTTGAGTGGAGTCAAATGGTTATTTGTTCGAATGATCATCGTTTCTTTCAAACACTAATTAAAACATCATAAAAAATTAACCGCTTAGGTATCTTTCATCTTTTTGGCTAGCAAGGAATAGAGATGCTGGAAACTAGTCGTCTTTTTCTGGAGTCAGCAAATTCTGTTAATATCATTATCAATATTAAATAGCGCACTAAAATAATTTACGCTAAAACCTTGTTTTTCTGGCTTAAACAAGTTAAACAATAGTTGAAATATGCATGAGGACAGCTTTGGAAATTATGTGGCATCGCTGATAGTGCTATATCCAGCATGGTCGTGACGTAAACGAAACTGAACCGGGCGAAATTAACGTTACGCTGTCTCTTGCAATCTGCATATATATGCAATGCTTATTAACTGTTTACACCAAAATTGCGGTCGTGGAACTTTGTAATCTCACTTGTCAAATGGAACATAATAGCAGAAATGATTTGAAACAGAGGTGGGCCAGCATAATATAAAAACTAGTGGCCCAAACTGTCCAGATGGCCTTAAAAAGGTCACCGGGCTAGTGTTAATGTCAAGTTCTGCTGTCACAAACGAGTGCAGCAAATAGTCTGTACAGGATGTTGTGTTGCCCATGGCAACCACCCAGGTGATGCTATTTTGTAGCATATTAATAATTTATCTTTTATGAGCAACATTCCAGCATCATTTTGCATGCCTACTAGACTTGGACACCAGTTGAAATTATTAGTGTCTATCAATTTTATTAATTGAATCAGATTGAAAGATTTACAGCTGGAACTACTTGACTTTCTGAGATCAGTTTCTGGTTGTGCTGTATAACTTTATATCTGACTAATGACAACTTGGAGGACTGACTGTGGTGAGTGGACAATGTTGTTCTCATTAGTTCCTAGTGGGCAACACATTTTGCTAACAGGCCAGAGTATGTTGTCAACATATGATGCCTGAATTGGAGCAGGCAGCCTCTTAAGAATGCCTTACTAAATGGGACATGCAGGCCTTTTATGCCAGCACCCGGGGTGGTCTCTCTATCAGAATTCAGGTTGTCACTAGTTGGTCCCAATTAAAGAGCAGGATTGGTACTAACCAACTTTCTGAGCCAAGAAAGATACAAATACCAACAGTCAGGTTTTGACAAATATTAAATGTGTAACTATTTTTATTGCTTTGGTGACTTAGTAATAGTAGTAATTTAATAATAATAATAGTATAGGTGTTTATTGCATGATGATGATGCAAATTATACTATTTTGTAATGATAATAATAATAATAATGACCACTGCAATGGTAGTTATTAATTGTCACTACCCTGTATAGCAAGTATAATTTGTAGCTCAGAATGTTCGTCCGTTCGTCCGGTCACACAGAGATGATGTCATTGTGTATAATTGTCAACATTTTTGTGAGTATTGTACTTGTACTCAAGCATGATGATGATGTACTGTACTTGTACTCAAGCATGATGATGATGTACTGTACTTGTACTCAAGCATGATGATGATGTACTGTACTTGTACTCAAGCTTGTTTCATTAAAAACTCAGCAGGAAAATGCAGAAAGCTGTAACGGCATAACTGGGTAAATTCTGACAAAAGAACACTTAATCTCCAAACAAAGCAGTCTCAGTAGGCAAGGAAACAATTCCTGTTTACCAAGCAGGTTTATGATGTGCTTAGTGATGTGAACGGGTAGTGTTTGTGCAATAGTTGCTCCAACCATTGATTATTGATAGTGGTTAAAATAATTATGTTTCATAAATATTGTATGATAATAAATAATAAATTTAGCTTTATATAGCACGTTTTCTTTGATAGCTAAATGTGCTTTACATAATCTGTATGAAATAAATTAATATATATATATATATATATATATATATATATATATTAATTTATTATTAATATATACATATATATATATATATATATATATGTATATATATATAGTATAAAAGAACCTAACTAATTCCGGCTAAATACAATTATTTTACCTAAAATGTTGTCAATAAGTTAAATTAAAAGAAACTTTGGTAAGAATAAAAATACGCTTTACACTTTAGTTCTGTATCATGTATGATAGTATATATGACAGATCTGTGTGCCAACACTTGCATACAGAACCTATATGTTGCATTGCCGGAGACATGATCACAGCATGTCCTGATAACGGCTGCATACAAATCAGTGGTATTAGTGACCACTTTACTGTATCTCTCTGTGGAGCAGCTAAGTGAACTTGGTAATTGGCCTGGAATTAGCAGTGTTTCCCATTGCAAGTTCTTCAACCAGCTACTGCATTCAGCATTGGCAGACCTGTGTCACATCTGGTTCTGATCAATATGACAAATAAAATCAGCATTCTGTCAGGTGCGTGGTGTAATTATGACCATAATTGTAATCGATTAAAGGTGCCTCGTCACCGATTTTTTTACTCAATTCAGACTAATTTTCATGAAAATTGGAGCCAATCTAGTATCCACTATAACATGCCAGCTCATATGTACACATTTGTTATTTAGTTTCAGTGAAATCGTCAGACAAACTAGTAAATTATTTTTGATGGGGTCTGGTCAATATTCTGCAAAAACGTGGTCTATTTCCCACACTCGTAAGTTACCCGATTATCTGATAAAAGTAAATTCTTACAATGATTTTAACAAAAGTATTCAGTATAACCTATGCACTCTGTTATTGAACCGGGGAATCATTAAATCGACCGCACATACTACTTAGGTCAAGTTTTTATATAAATATTCAATGTAGACAAAAAGTAATTATAATCTAATTTTTTGTAGTGTGATCAAAGTCATAATTGTATTTTGTATACAGGTGTTTAGGGAGATGCACAAAATGTTTGTATATTCAGCATTGTGTCAAGGATTTTTCTGCATTGCCTATTAAAAAAAATCGTAAGTAGAAAGGCTGGACAATTTTAAAACTACTGTAACTGAAATGTTTTGTAAAACTGATTTCAGAGACTGGAGCCATCTTCACATTTGGCAAGAGTAAATTTGGTGACAATTCACCGTGCAAGTTCTGGCTGAAAAATGATCAGGTATCGCATGTGTGCTGTGGCGACGAACACACTGCCCTGGTGACAGGTTGGTGAACTAGCACGGAGAGAGGAAATAATAAAAAACATTATTTAGCAACTATTTTTTAGCAAACTAATGTTATTAAAAGATAAATGTCTTGAATAATTATGTGTTGACTCAACCAGTGTTTCTCAGGTAATTGTTTCTGATTTGGATCAAAAAATTTATGTTGAACATAGGGATATTGTAGCAAATTATATTTGACTTCTCAGTGGTTTTGACTGTTGAAAATTTACCTTATTTTGTAGAATTTGCATACAAAATAGTATTGTACCTGATTTTGAGGGTATGTAATTCTTTAAAGGGTAAAGATATGAATCACAGAATGAGTAGAAAATAAAAAATGTGTGACATTTATTAAACTGCTATTAATTATTAATATTAATCTCCTGCTTGTATGTAAATATATATACACAGGCATAGTTTTCTTTTAATATGCTTTTATTTAATCTTTTTTTTTGCGCAATGTTTAATAGTTACACCATGGTCTTATACAGACTGCACAATTGTTTGGTCTCTGCAATGCTACGTATGCTTACAGAAAATGGCCGAACATTCATGTTCGGCTCGAATGAGTGGGGACAGCTGGGACTCGGCCACACGAACACGGTCACGAAACCCACACGCATCAAAGACAAAGGTAATGCTGTCAAACCATCTACATATAATTGCTAGCCAGGGGTGGTAGTAATACTATGGTACCCCTGGCAGATCAACCTGTTGAAATGTGGATTTTTCAGTTTATCTCACACCATGTGTGGAATACGCCGAATCATTTGTACTTCGTTCCGCTTCCTGTCTTGGTTGACGTGTTCCCCTGAAGTGGCCATCATTACCTGTCCGACCAGGGACAATGTGTCCGTTGCCAATTAAAGTTAAGTTCCCGTATACAGGTCCCATAAATCCCAATGAGCAATATTACTGGTTAACACAGCAGCAGAAAAAGTCCACATTTCAACAGGTCGATCTGCCAGGGGTACTGATGCAGTCAGAACCCCCTGGTGGCTTTTCAACACGGTAACGGATGATCTTGAAACATTTTTTAGTGTTGTACACCAATGTATTTTCTAAAAAAAATATTTTTATTATCCGCTATCATAAGGGTGATGATTTCGAGCTCTTGCAGGCAATTTTGCGTTACAGTGACTGAAGCGCCACCTGGCATATACAAAGTTTCACACAGGTCGATGTAATTCAAAGTTTCATGTGGGGGGGGTCTTAGGTTAAATGACATCGGTTTTGTGTAGTGTTGTACATTAATGTTTAGAAGTCATCCCTAATGTTTTGAAATCATCCCTAATGTTTTGAAATCATCCCTAATATTTTTTAATTGCAGCATTTCCAGTTTTCACTCACTGAAACAACAACTCGTTGAAAATGTTATGTGTAACAGTGAGACGAAGTCATGTTGTTGGTAGATGTTAAGAGAATGCATAGCTGACTACATACGTTGCTTTGTCTAGTTAGCAGCAATACAAAAATTAAACTGATTATGAATATTTCCTCTTGTAGCTATTAAAGATGAGAAAGTGAAACTGATAGGATGTGGAAGACACCACACAGTGCTAGCGACAGGTAAGTGGTTACTAACAACGAAAAAGTGAAACTGATAGGAAACACCACACAATGTTTGCCACGGATAAGTGGTTTGCCTCTTTGTGCCTGCACTTTTCTGTATGATTGAAATGTGGTTGTTTTCGAACACCTTTGGTATATTATTTAACAGTTGAACTTAAATTAACTGTGAAAATGCAATCTACATATCTGGGCAACAACATTTCTTTAAACAATATTTTGTTTGTTTTTTAAGTTGTTTTTTTTTATGTTTGGGTTAAACAAATGTTGTAGTAGTTATTGTATGATGAAGTAAAAAACAACAACTGATTGGATCTGATTTCAGAAAGTGGAAAGTTGTTTAGTTTTGGCGGGAACTCTGATGGTCAGCTTGGCCTAGGAGCCGAGGGCAGTCAGCCGGTCACTAAGCCACAGTACATTGAGTCCCTCAGTGTGCGCAACTTCAAGATGCTCTCATGCGGAGCCGAACATTCTGTCGCCTTAACAGGTTAACATGTTTTCATTGTTTCACATTTGTGGATAGAATTTGGCATGAAACAATGTCTCTCCTGATGTTTAAAATGTAACAAAATTACCTGTCTTGAAAAATAGTGTATGTCAGTGGTATATTTACAGGGGGATCATTGGGCCATGGTCCCCCTGTGGTTTAAATTTTAGATTTTTTATGTGATCCATTGTGGCAGCGTGGTAAACTAATGGGTGACTAAATATGGTTCCCCTTTGCGACATCCTAGATACGCCATTGGTTGTGTAGTTAAAATACAGTTATAAACATGAAGTGTTTGTTTACATATGTTAACTTTTTATTATTATATGCTGTAAAATTGTTTACTGTCATGTAGACTACTAACATTAACATTAATTAGAGCTTAGCAGTACAGTTAGATATTTGATGTAGGAGGTAATTACTGAAAAGTTAAAAGTTCCTCCTCGTTTCAAATGTTGTGCTTGTCTCATTAAAAATTCTTTTTGCAAAAATTCAAACCTACCTAGTGAAATCACTATGTCCTGGTAGCTCGTTTGTGCAACTTTTTTATGTAGGTTTTGTGAAATCATCAGACAAACTATTAAATTATTTAATGCTTGATCCAGCATTTACTGAAGTGAAAATGGAAGAAAACACTGAAAACTTGCGAATTTATCCTTGGTGAAATTTCATAACTTTGTCTGGTGATTGGTGAGAGGATGGAAGTCATGCCCATGATCAGCTTTGACCCCATAAAGTGTTTACGATTTTGGATATCCACTATTTTGAACCTTACCTGATCAAAAGACTAAAGTAAATTTTTTCAATGATGCACATTTTTATTAGACCAACTGCAGATATTTCTATTTACATACTACATATTAGGACATGAACTAACTGGATTTCCAACAAGCTAAGTCAGTTAAGGATGGAGTTTTTAAATTAATATTATAGTTTATGATTAACTGCCTGTGCATAGTATGGTTCGAAATCACCGGCTGTCATTTCAAAACTTGGGCAATTCTAGTCACCCCACATTTCCTATGCCTTTCGAAAGAACCACTAAAAGCCGTTGGTCCCTTCTACCTGGTGTCTATGCCAGGGGAAGTAAACGATCCCACACATCTTGTTACTAGGTCCTCGAACATGTTGGAACTGAAATAAACCACCAGTCTTGTTACTGGGTCCTCGAACATGTTGGAACTGAAATAAACAACCAGTCTTGTTACTGGGTCCTCGGACATGTTGGAACTGAAATAAACCACCAGTCTTGTTACTGGGTCCTCGGACATGTTGGAACTGAAATAAACCACCAGTTTTGTTACTGGGTCCTCGGACATGTTGGAACTGAAATAAACCACAAGTCTTGTTACTGGGTCCTCGGACATGTTGGAACTGAAATAAACCACCAGTCTTGTTACTGGGTCCTCGGACATGTTGGAACTGAAATAAACCACCAGTCTTGTTACTGGGTCCTCGGACATGTTGGAACTGAAATAAACCACCAGTCTTGTTTCTGGGTCCTCGGACATGTTGGAACTTAAATAAATAAATACATAGATTAAATGGATGCATAATATTGGTTGCTTCTGTTGGTGGACAGGAAAGATTACTGCAGTTTGATACTCTACTTTCTGCTACTAAATGTTGTCTGTAGTATGATGCCAACTATATCATTCTGTCCCTAGGAACAACATTGTAATTATTACCCAGAAAGACTATAATAAGTGCAAACGTTGAAATATATACACCACCCACATGCCATTACTTAAGGTTGTTAGTCAGGTTGATAGAATCAATGCCATTGATGTGAGCCTGCATCCTGGACTGACCCTCACTAATGACTGTGATGTGGTACTTCTGTGGAACATCAATAACTAATACTTCACTGATTGGAATGTTTTCAATGTCTCTATAAAATACAGAAATTCCCATCCATAGTAACGTTTCGTTGGGGGGTGTTTGGTGAGTAAGCTCAATGAAATCCTAAAAGTTGCAAAAAATCATGTTCTTTTTATCAGACACAAGAAATGTGGTTGAATTCTCATAATATTTTGGCCACTTCACACAGCCGTCATCATCAAACTTTGCTACGGATGTGTCGCATGACAAAAGCTGGAGAAGGACTGCTTCAGTTTACTCAGATTTATAAATGAGTACCTGGCTATTGACAGTGATATATGAATATGTTTTGTAGTAATTGCAGCATGGCTGAATGCTTCTCAGAGAAGCCGAGTTTGTGTTGGAACAAACAGGTCTGCTAGAGGGTGAAGCAGAAAGCGTTTTGATCGGTCCCAAGGATTAGATGCCGTGCTACATAAAAAATTACCTTTTACTTATTGTAGTGATATTATGGTGTGTTATTGTACGGGTCGTATCAGCCATTTGTGACTGGGTGGACTGTGTGTCGATAGAGGATGGCAAGTTGTACGTGTGGGGCGGTGGCAGCGAGGGACAGCTAGGACTGGCGCAGACGACAGAGATTGCTGAACCCACTCTCCTGCCCTTTGACGAGTCCATTGTGTACGTCGCTTGTGGCTACTACCATACAGCGTTTGTTACAGGTATGATCTGTTAGTTTGTCTGTCTGTCTCTCATTCTGTCTGTCTGTCAGTGTGTCTGTCTGTCTCTCGTTCTGTCTGTCTGTCAGTGTGTCTGTCTGTCTCTCGTTCTGTCTGTCTGTCAGTGTGTCTGTCTGTTTCTCTTTCTGTCTGTCTGTCAGTGTGTGTGTCCATTTCTCTTTCTGTCTGTCAGTGTGTCTGTCTGTCTCTCATTCTGTCTGTCTATCAGTGTGTCTGTCTGTCTCTCGTTCTGTCTGTCTGTCAGTGTGTCTGTCTGTCTCTCGTTCTGTCTGTCAGTGTGTCTGTCTGTTTCTCTTTCTGTCTGTCTGTCAGTGTGTGTGTCCGTTTCTCTTTCTGTCTGTCAGTGTGTCTGTCTGTCTCTCATTCTGTCTGTCTGTCAGTGTGTCTGTCTGTCTCTCACTCTGTCTGTCTGTCAGTGTGTCTGTCTCTCTCTCGTTCTGTCTGTCAGTGTGTCTGTCTGTTTCTCTTTCTGTCTGTCTGTCAGTGTGTGTGTCCGTTTCTCTTTCTGTCTGTCAGTGTGTCTGTCTGTCTCTCATTCTGTCAGTCTGTCAGTGTGTCTGTCTCTCGTTCTGTCTATCTGTCAGTGTGTCTGTCTGTTTCTCTTTCTGTCTGTCAGTGTGTCTGTCTGTTTCTCTTTCTGTCTGTCTGTCAGTGAGTCTGTCTGTTTCTCTTTCTGTCTGTCGGTGTGTCTGTCTGTCTCTCGTTCTGTCTGTCTGTCAGTGTGTCTGTCTGTCTCTCGTTCTGTCTGTCTGTCTCTCGTTCTGTCTGTCTGTCAGTGTGTCTGTCTGTTTCTCTTTCTGTCTGTCAGTGTGTCTGTCTGTTTCTCTTTCTGTCTGTCAGTGTGTCTGTCTGTTTCTCTTTCTGTCTGTCTGTCAGTGTGTCTGCCTGTCTGTCTCTCTCAGTCTGTCCTATGTATCACTAATCTTAAAATCGCCTCTGTGTTCTTCTCCAGAGAGTGGCAGGCTGTATACATTTGGCGAGATGGACTGCGGTAAATTAGGCCAGGGTGATGAGCCACCAGACCACCAGGTGGCGCAGGTGGTGCATGGAATCGGCGGTCGTGTGGTGGCTGTGGCATGTGGAGGTTCGCACACAATCGCCCTCACAGGTGGGTAGATAACAATGTATTCATCATACCCCGATCACAGAAGGCATGTTTTGACATACAATTGGGGGGCACTGGCCCCAGTCCTTTTGATTTGTCCTCTGTTTATTAGCATTGTACCCCTTACTCAAAATATATGGTATGGTCTTTAGTGGTCAAAAAGGCACACTATTATAGACAGGTGGGGTACTTGGTAAGAATAGAAGGAGTGTAGGTTAGTGGTGAATAGGTCACACTAGGCAGGGGGCTTGGAGAGAATGGATGAAGAATATTGGATAAAATATTTAACGTACGTGCCATAATAAGCATATACCCCCATTTTTGGTCAAGGCTCACTGATGGCTCGGGTCTCAACAGACGCCATTTGCAACATTTTATTGTGGTGCCAACCATGGCGCCATCTGGCAGATAAAAAACAAGCTGGTGCCTCCTGGCGGAAATGTTTTTTCATCAATTGTTTTTATACATATTTTGGTAAAAATACAATTTGTGACTTTTTCTGCATATAAAAAATGTACGCTTAATAGAACGAATACGTTATATGTTCTTCCTCAAAGTTCCCTCCGTAAAGGGTTGTGGTCAATTTAATTTTTTATTGCAGCACTACTTTGGTTGATATTCTTTCGCACTGATCTCTACCAGCAGCTTTTCCTCGTACTAATAATTACCATGCAGATACGAACATGGTATAATTTTGTTGCTAAAGAAACACTTTATTATCGTACAGTGATAATAACCATATCACATCATCTAATCACAGGGATATTACTACCTGAATTTCATAGAGCCAAACATTGTTTTTACCCTGCTTCCAGATAATTTCTAAGTGGCTATATGACCTATGTCCAATGAGACAATGTAGCCATACATGTTAGCTGCAGTATAAAGCAAAAATGAGTCAAATCTGTTGAGAACTTTTATTTTGATGATTTTCTCCAACACCGGATTAGGCCAATTCAGGCAGGCTATTCGCCCCCGCCTTGTTTATTGTGGCAGTGCTGGTGTCAGATCAGATTTTCATGAAATATTCACCCTGGGGTGAGGAGTTCATTACCTCTATGAAATATTCATCCCCTGTTTTAGAAAAGCATGAATTTTGTTCAACCCTGGAGTTGAAAGATCTAAATTATATTACTAATTGCAATGGTTAATTAAGAAAAATGGTTAATTATTTTAATAAATCCACACCCCTGATTATTTATTTCATTTGAAATATCACCTGGCAGTGAGAATTGAGGGGGTGAAAATTTTATCACTGACAACGCAAATTGCACTGGAAACTTGCTGAACATGAAGTCATCCCAACTGTCTGAAGTAACACAATGCCTAATTTTGGAATTTGCTTGCAGAGTCAGGCAGTGTATACACATTTGGTGACGGATCAAACGGTCAGCTTGGACACGGGACAACCATTCTTGTGGCTGACACGCCTCAAGAACTATCTTGGGGGAAGAATTTCAAAGTGAAGTTTGCTTCGTGTGGCGAGAACAGTACTTCTTTGATCACAGGTTCATTTCTAACAACAACTAGATTTCTTTTGTTTTTATTGTTATTGTCGGTTGGTATATTGCAATATATGTGCATATGTATCTATGTATATGAACATCTATGTATAATATTATACTACTTATCATATTTTACAGGTGGTTCAGCTATAAGCCTTTTCGGGGTTTCTAGGGATCACCTGAGTTGTAATTTAATCAAATAATGATTGAAATTAAAAATTTCTTGTATCGTTACAACTGAATAAAACTTATTATATTTTATTATTATTAACCTAGCAGAGCCTGCCCGAAATGGTATATTTGTAATCATCAGATGGCAAATATATACACTGAATATATATTTTTGTGAGATGCATGTGGTTTATATTGCTAAGACAACAAGTTTTTATCACAGCACAGTTTGTTGGTTAAGATTATGTGTCATGTATATCTGTTCCCATAAGTGACTGACAATTCATATAAAATTAACGATTAGACACCTAAAGAATTCCCACAATTGTTTTGCCTTGTGGTAGCTTGATCTTGTTTGAAATTAGTCATATATTGGCACAGTAGGATTGGGCACTCATCGTCATTAATACACAATAAAATCCACACTGGTTGGAAAATGTGTTGTTGTATGTCATTGGATAGTAGAATTATTAAGGGGACGTTCACAATTGTCAACATATACTTATTCCTACACAGCATATTAATTCTCAGACCTCCCCCCGCCCCGAATTAGCACTTTAAAATAAATCGATGTAACAGTGTTATGACATGCATATAAAGCATACAATAATAACCATCAGAATATGTTTACATTTGTCTCCAATAATTGTGTCAAAGCTTTGTGCTTTTCTAACAACTCTGGTGTCATATTGATAATTGTTTTCCATGAAGTTGTGAATTTCCAAGATATCGGACTGTATTACTGCACTGTGCTGTGAATACTTATGTGATTTAGAACAGTAGTAGTTCTGTAGCAGTGCTGAATGATGCAATAGTGGTCGTATTTCACTTACAACCGACATTTAGAAAATTTATATGTGGACTTTATCCCCTCTTTAGTACGCTTGTATGAATAGGTAAATGTTTATGACTCCTAAGGTCACAAAAATTATGTTTTCAGACAAGGGAGAACTATACACATTTGGTGATGGTCGACATGGGAAGCTGGCATTAGGAGAGGAGAACTTTGCCAATCAATTCACACCATCTCTCGTGCTACGGTTTGCAAACTTCACAGTGCAAAAGGCGAGTCTGTGTCCGTGGTAGATAACACTAGATACTTATTCGATTCTGGGTACAGATCCTGTAAAAATTCTTAGTCTGATTTACTTTAACTTCAGTTTGTGTTACAATGGCGATTCTTCAGTAAATGCGCAAAATATTGTTGCAATGGAACGTGCTAAAATACAAAGCTGGTCTGAGTCCCAGATTCTTCTTCATGCAGGTCTCCTGCGGCGGCTGTCACATGTTGGCAATCGCAAAGATCCGCACTGAAAATGGGGTGAAAGACGATTGGGAGGATTCCGAGGGCGAGGACGACATGGATGCTTCGCCATCGAACAACCTTGAAACGACCTTGAGGAAATCAGCTGACCTTAGCGGCGGTTCCTTAGACTTATCTGGAAGTATTGCAGCGAGAAATCGTCGTCGAGAGAAATTACCGGTGGGTGTTCTTAGAAGGATGTAGCTGATTTTAAAAAATGTTGTTATTGTTGTCATGACAAATACATACATGAGGCAGTGTTATCATTTACTGTCATTTAGCTGTGCCAGGACCACTGCAGTTACGCTGAATATGAAACTGTTCATTTTAATGAAAACTGTATTTTAAATAGCTACTCTCTCACAGTATGCTAATAAAATAATGTAAGGTGATATAATAAATTCTGTACATGCCAGACAGCATGTTTGCTTCATTGTAAACTGGGGTAGTGAACTTAAAGGAGAGGGAAAATTATGTAAACCCAGCAAATCATGAATTGTTCATAAACAACAGTGTGGACAATACTCATTATCACAATAGTAGTCTGATGTTACATCAGCATTTGTCAACATAAAAGTTATAGAAAATATAAAACAAACTACTTAAAAAAAATGTATATACCAGTTGTGTAACAGAATGTGTACTGAAGGTGGTTTTTCAAGAATTACAATTATATCTTTGTTCAGTAAAAAGTGGCATTGATTCTCAGTGTGCCAATATTTGCTTAAAATGGTGGCCATTTTGTTCGTTACCATGGAAAAAATTTCAATAATTTTTTACTCAGAGTTTGGTTAAAAAAATTGCACCAACTATAAAAAATATATCCTATCAAACTGTTCTGCAGGCTTTCTCTAAATGTTAAAAATTTTTATATTAGTATAACTACAATTTTTTTGTGTATTTCACCAAGATGTGTTTTGACACCTGACAGGACCCGATGGGGACGTTGAACCGCACTCTGCCACCCCTCAATAGTTCACTGCGGGGGCTTCCCCCTCTTGGCCAGACACAAGCCCCCTTGGACGACACCCTCAGTAAGAAAACACTTCCACAGATTCACAAACTAGAAGGTAAGTAATTTAGGGACTGTATCAAAATCTCCATGGTGATTTAGGGACTATGTTAAAAATAACTACATGATTGTGAAGGGGCTGTATCAAAATAAATTATGTGATGTTTAGGGACTATTAAATAAGTACATGATGGTTTAGGGACTGTATAAAAATAAGTACATGATGGATTAGGGACTGTATCAAAATAAGTACATGATGGTTATGGGGCTGTGCTAAAATAAATCACATGATGGGTTAGGGAATGTATCAAAACAAGTGCATAATGGTTTAGAGGCTATATAAAAATAAGTATATGATGGCTAAGGTGCTATATTATATGTTAACATGTCTCATAGCAATTCCCTATTTTTGGTACGCTCCCTTTGTAGAACCAGAATCCAAAAGTGCCAAGCATGTAGCAAGGGAAGAGCAGCACAAGGCTGCAGAGTGGAAGAAGAAGGAGGATACGGAAGAAGAGGAGTCTTCTGATGTCTCTGTCACTGAGGAGAGTTCGGAAGAGGAGGAAGAAAAGGTGTGGCCTGAACCCAGATCCAGTTAATTATTTATCTACTAATTTTTCTGTATAATTAATTATTCATTTATTTACTTATATGATCTTAGTAAATTATTAACTGTTTAAAACAATCTCTATTTATTTATGCATTTATCAATTTAAAATATTTACCTTTGTATTTTTACAATTATTTTTTATAGTTTACACTATTTTTTATTAGATTTTATGAAACATTATAAAGCACCCCAGAACAATTATTTGTGGGGTGCTGTATAAGAAATTTATTATTTTTTTATTAATATTAATATTAGTTATCTCCCATGTTCTGGCTGGACAATCTGGTGTAGTGTTCTTGAAACGGTTTCTAAAATTTGTTTTGTGTCTGCAATCTCTGTTGCTGTCATTAAACTGTAGTTAAAGACAATGATAGCAAGAGCATCAATTAGTTATTGCAAAGAAGAAGAAAAACATACAAAAACCAAAAACAAGATTGTTTGGATGTGTGTAAAATATGTCGGCGTCACCTCCCTTGGTACCAGTAATGTGATCATAAAAACTAAAATTTAATGACTTGCTTAAATGTTTAAGTTGTCTTTGCAGAAGCCAGCACTGATACGCAAGACAACGAGGGAAACAAACAAAAGTGCTCCACTGCCAAAGCCTCGAGCCATGCCAAGAAAATCAAAAGAGGTACTGTGCCGTCCGTACTGGTGCCATAACGGACAAATTAATTTTGTTGGGTCTACCTCATCTGATTTGCATGTATACAAAAAATGCAGGCACTGTAAAGCTTGCCACAGTAATGGGTAAATTACTGTTGGGATAAACTGGCTTCTTCCATCGCAAAATGACCACTCTCAAATTTTCTAACCACCATAGTTCAAAAACTAAAAATGCTAAAAGTTTGGTTACTTGCTTATGTTACCAAGGGCTACCATCAGACTGATTCATAAGCAAATTACGAATATTGAAACCAGTTTCAGAAATACTGTATTAATTTGACCTATTAAGCGTACATCCACTAATTAGCGTATACCCCCTTTTTAATCAGCAGGGTCCATAACTGTAATTTGACTATTGTGGACCAACTGAGAAGTGTCGCCATCTGGTGTCAAATAGTTGGCACAACTTTTCAGTTGTTCTACACTAGTCACCAAATGACGCCACTAGTGTTAAATTTTTTTTTTATATACGCTTATAAGAACAGATTCCTTGAAACTTTTCCACGGCCCAATTTTTGTTCAAGCGTACTGTATACTTATTAGGTCAAATACGGTATCTCTTGCATTGATATGGAATGACCCTGTGAGGGATGGTCTCAAAACGCTTGTGAATGACACTACATATAATGTATTTTAATTTCAGGCCCCCTGCCCTGCTACATGAAACTTAATTACATCGACCTATGGATAACTGAAAATCGCCATGTAACCCGTTCATATTCAGGTGTCATAGTGCACAAGTGTCTACATGCGCTCGAAGTTGGACTGCTGTGACTGGAAAATAAACGAGGTTTTGTTGGAAAGTACATCAATTCATGACGCTAAATGAAACAACTGTTAGTCCCCCCCAACAATGCCAATTTCAAGTAGTGTCATGCTTCAGTGTTTTGAGATCTTCCCTAAGCTCATAAAAAACTGCTTCTGCTTTGTTTGTTGTGTCAGTGTTTTGAAATCTTCCCTAAGTACATGACAAACTGCTTCCATTTTGAGCTCTTCCATAAGTATATAAAACATTGCCTGTGTTATGTCTGTTGTGTTAGTGTTTTGAGGTCTTCCCTAAGTTCACAAAAAACTGCTTTAATAAAATCATCCCTGAGTGTTCCCTTGTGTCTGTGATGTTTCCATGACTTCTGGGATACAGAGAGGGCAAATGGGAGCCGTGTGACGTTTGATGTACAGAGAGCACATTTGGTTATTAAGGAGGAGGACAAGGAGGAAGAATCTTCTGTAGAGAGTGAAGACGAGGGAGATGATGAGGAAAGTGAAGACAACGAGGAAGAGGAGAGAGCAGAGAGAAAGAAGCACTTGAAACAGGAGGAGGAGAAGAAGGAAGAGGCAGAGAAAACAAAGGTTCATTGGATATTCAAGTTCTGCACCTGTGTTTTTTGCCTGTCCACACTAACTCTCATAACACAAACTGCACACCGGGAAACGACATACAAAGACATATATCATGATAATAATTAATTTGCTTTGGTAATTAAACTTCAAAATGTACCCTAGGAGCATAGCTTTTGGATCAGTTGGAGCATATAATATAAAGTTGTACTTAAAACTGGTACATTATAAACTTGCAGGAACTTTGCAGTTTTTTTGCTTTATGGTATAAACATCAGAAAGCAAACCATTCTGCAGCCAGCTTCCCATTTTCGTTGATAGCATTCAAAATACAAATATTCTCAAATATAATTTTTAGTAATATTATTCAGAAAGATACATCTGAAAGTGTTGTTTATCAGAGTTGATTTTGGTTATGCTAGCAAAAATTATTGTGATTTCAGTGTTTTGCCAAAGAATAAGAAGTTTCTGAATTCCATGGCTGTGAATTTTTATGAACATTACTATCCAGTAGTAATTTAGTTCAGTTAGTAATTTAGAATATTACTAGTTGCTGTTTTTTTGCCTAACGCAAGCACATGCACTCACTGTGATAATAACTTACAATAGTTTAATACAGGCACTCTCTGATAACACGCACTCTCGGATGACACATGCACTCTTGGATAGCTACTAACCATCTGATACATGCACGCAATAGAAAAAGTTTCTACTAATAATTCTTCATAACTAGTATGGAGGAAGCATACGCAGTAATTGATTTGCAGCGCCCCCTGTGGACAAGAATGGTACACAGCCTCTCTCTGATGACACGCCCTTCATTAAGTTTTGGAGAACTTCTGCGAAATGTAGCTATTCTGTTGGCGAACGTTTTGATGAATGTTGGCGTTGCTGTTGAATTTGTGCTTAGTGGGTTCGTTTTTTTTCATTGTTAAAACTGGAGTTACATTGGTTGAAAAGTAGACCAAATAAATGCCTTTGTTGCGTAATATTAATTATTTAACATGTACAACTCAACTAAGTTGTTGGTTAAAAAAAATTCTAATTTGATTTAATAAAAACATGTGCTACGATAGTTTATTACATCATTCAAGTTGAGAACATTCAGTCAGGTATGATAAAAAGACTACATGGAATGGGAGAATTCAGGTGCATTTAGCAACAAATCCAATATTTATTTACCTCACTTTTATTTACAATTTTATGATTATTTCATGATGCAATTTTCTTTTTGTAAATTTGGGCCCTTGTCTTCAAAAAAGCATGATGATAATTAGTTGAGGATTTTGGATTTGTGGTCCACTTTTTAACCAGTGTAGCTTCACATTGTGTAAAAAGCAGTGTTCTAAAACTCCTTATGATAAGGGTCTTCAAGTATAAAGCTGGGTTTATACGAGGCGATATTGTCACAGCGATGAAGGCACAAGGTGATTGTTGTGTCATTAGAAAAGGTCATGGCCATTTTATGTGATGTCACTTTGAAATGGGATCGGTTCTATTTCAAGCGACATCGCCGTGATATGTTGCGGCAACATGCAGTTGACATGGGATGATCCAGTCGTAATCTGGTTGCATGCCTCATCGCAGTGATATTTCCTTGTATAAACCCATCTGTCATGTAGGTAAGAGGCAGTTTAGCAGTTAATGCTATCATATTGGGATGTAGGGGGAATCTCTGCAGAACGGGATGATTGATTGTAATTTACGCAGCCATAAAATATGTTCTTTCACTGTTCTGAGCTTTTTTAATTTTGGCTATCTGAAATGTTTTAGTGGAGATATTTGATTGGTGGGTGTGACGTGAAAACAGTTCATTTACAAACTGTTTTGTGCTTGGATGTGTTTTGGTAATGTTCAGTTTATTTACTTTATTCTTGTTGGAATGTCTTCAGGATAACGTTGCTGCATAACAAAACACTCTAAGTGTTCGTTTCACTAATGTTCTTAAGAAAACTCTTCCCATTTCACATGGTATTGTTCTTTGTTGTGTAGAAAACTATTCAATGTGGGAATTGTGGAATAAAAAGGAATGTTTTTGTTATTAATACTTTAGATGAAATGTAAACATTGTAGGAACCTGATCATGTTAATAACCGGTTAGCCATTGATCTCGTTATCGGAATGAAAAATGCCTCGTTTCCTCCTCCTCCATCTTTCAAAGTTGTGACTTTATTAAACATTCCCAAAGCCGCTGCGCTTAAAACATTTGTTGTACGTATTACATGTTTGTAATTTTATTTTATGCGTGTCCTTGTTTATATTGCACTGCACTAGAAGTCAGGAAGGAGACCATTGTATTAATCAGGCCGTTCAGTCATGGGAATGAATGTGTTGCTGTTGCTTAGTTTAATTGCGTAGTGATAATAATACACTGACTATTGAGTTTGAGTATAGTCAGATTTCGACATGTAATAACTTTATTTTACCCTTCCATGTTCTTTCAGCTTCACATAATAATATGTGTGACGAAAGCTAAAACTGTTAATATAAGTGGAAGATCAAAATATAACCCAAATAAATAAATAAATTACTTAAAAAACCTTAAAAGCTGGTAAGATAGATATTACTAATGTACAAATAATGTCTATCACAATAAATATTAATTTGGCTGGAAAGGTATACATATTTGAAATGACTAATGAAATGGTGAGTCTTTGAGAACTTAAAAAATTCTTAGTGTTTTGATAGCATGAGTGTCTGTCGGAAATACATTGCATAGTCATGGAGGTGTTGCTTCAGATACAAATACCTAGCATTATCTCTTGACTATATAGTCTATGTTTCTCTTCAGGTTACCAGTTGTTCTCATGCTGGTCTCTAAACCGATGAGACACATTCAGAAATTCCTTATTCCAGTCTCGGACAATTTGCTATAAATAATTTTATTTACCCGATGGTATGTGTGAATCTAACCAATAGGTATTCGAATATGAATGGTAATGTCAGTTTAAAATACATTGATTACACTTTTTGTAGAAGTTATGTTGTTGCTATATTTAGACATTGACATTTTAATGTTTGCAATTTCTCCAAGTAGTCATTACGTTAACAGAATTAAATGAATAATAATAAATAAGTTTGCAACAGTGAATTCGGTACTAATATTTTTTTATTCTATTTATTTACAACTCTAATTTTTGTGTAATAATTACCATGGTGCAGTCCGTATATTAATTTGCATCCATATTGTTAAAAGTCATATAATATATACTTTTACAAGTTTAAGATTTTTGGTTGACTTCATGTTACGTATAACCTTCAGATGACCATTTCAGGGCCATAAATAATTATTGAATTTGTGAAGAAAAATCATCGTATTTATTGCGATAGATTTTTCAGTTGTATGTAATGTTTACTTATATGAAATGATTTCCATTCAGGTGAAGCCAAAGCCGGCATTAAGAAAGTCTAAAGAGCAGGAAAAGAAATCTGAAGATTCAGACGAAGAAGAAGAGACAGAGACAGAGGAAGAAGATTCAGAGGAAGATGTCAGTAATAAGAAGGTTTGTGGTTTTGTTGGTATCAATTATTTGGCATTGATGCGTTCTTCTTCATGTGCCATGTGATCACAGTTTTGTAGTTTGTATCTGTCGGCAACTTTATGTGTTTGGCTGGTCTTCCAAGCCATTTGTTTTAACTATTGATGCGTTTTATTCTTTGCCTCCCTCTGTCCTTTGATTTATCAATATATTTCCTAGAAAATGTAACTGTCATTGCCTTATCATTGTCATAAAAAGTACAACAGCTTCTGATTGATTTCTTCAAGGACGGGTCCTAAGATGGAATAATAATATTATGTCCCTGAAACATTTGTGTAAATAATCGAGGATTGTTTTTAGTTGAGCAAGAAGCAAGCGGCAGATGAGGCGAAAAGAAAGAAGCAGGCTGATAAGAAAGAGAAAGGTATGTTATTATAAATGAACGATAGCAAATTATATTTGTAGTTTGATCCATCAAACGTGCGTGATGATCTGACAGTTTATCCTGTGTACATATCACCATCATGATTTTGTTTTTATAGTTTCCTAATTCACTGACTTATTAAAAGAAGCTTTCTCTGCAGAATCACAGGTGCAAAATCTGATTGTTTTTTATCATCAAATCATATTATATAGTATAAAACATTTCTAGTCTAACATTTGGATGGCCCAAATGTGTTTTAATGAACCACATTGCGCTATATAATTTGATCGTTATCTGTTTATGAATTTATATTTTATATGGGTCAGGTGCTTGTGGGATCGCAAATCATTAAAAATCGTGAAATTACATTCTCATTTGCAAACACGTGACATTCAGCGCAAGACATTCAAATTAAACAGACAGCAGTCAAAGTATATTAAAAATGTGATTCGTTTTGGCAGTTAAGTTGTTAGGGGTCCCTGTCGATCACGATTGTTGACATTTACCTATATGTCAAGGTCCACATAAATTTTTTTATTTTTAGTCGCATGCGAAATTGTGAATTGTTATGGAACTAGTATTATTTTAAATCGTGTAACCGCTCATAGCCCGCGATGTAATATTGTCCAGTATAAATTTTTCAGTCTGAGAAATTATCATCATTTTAAAGTACTAAATCAGGGAGGGGGAGGGGGAGAAGGAGGGGAGGGGGAGGGAGAGGGGGGAGGCATGAGAATTAGTACGCTTTGTATAAATAGGTAAATTGTGAACAGCCCCTTAGAATAAAATGTAGTTTATGGTAATTTTCTGATGAAAATGCTCAGACTTTATACTTTTAAATGCAACGGATTAGATAATGTTGTACCGTCTATACAATAGATGATATTCATGACGCATGAGCATTAGCACTAGATTATTTGATGAACTGCAGCCGTGGTTTCATTCCAAGCCAACAGGTGTCGCAGATAGTAAAACTGAATGCGTACGCATTTATCTAAGTAAAGCAACCTCTTTTGGAAATTATAATTTTAAAATATTAAATATTTTTATGACCAATCTAGAAATCTGCCGGTTTCAAGCGTTGCAGCGACGTCACAAACATCGCAACAACTTCACAAACACAACTCTCGACCATAGTTTTATTCTTTGCTGCTAGATGTTATACACGTTGTGAAGATTGCCTATAGCTGACTCACCAAATGCCTGGACAGTGTGTTATTTGACTCTCCAAATGCCTGGACAGTGTGTTATTTTACTCTCCAAATGCCTGGACAGTGTGTTATTTGACTCTCCAAATGCCTGGACAATGTGTTATTTGACTCTCCAAATGCCTGGACAGTGTGTTATTTGACTCTCCAAATGCCTGGACAGTGTGTTATTTGACTCTCCAAATGCCTGGACAGTGTGTTATTTGGCTCTCCAAATGCCTGGACAGTGTGTTATTTGACTCTCCAAATGCCTGGACAGTGTGTTATTTGACTTGTAGAAAAACCCAAGAAGAAGCCAAAGCCTATCAGTGTGTTTGGGCGGAGGAGAGTAACTCAGTCTGAAGATGATCACAACAATGACAGTAGTGATGATGACGATGATGATGATGAGGAGGAGGAGGAGGAGAAGCAGAAGAAGTCTAAAGGTGCCAAAGATAAGAAAGACAAGAAGAAAACAAAGAAGGATAAGAAAAAGAAGTCTGATGAGGATTCTGAGGATGAAGAAGAAGAAGATGATGAGGAAGGTGGGTTGTATTGATCGGTTCACTTTTTAACACACAGCAACAGAAGTTATGGCAATGTGGGAAGCGGTGGTCTAGTGGTTAGAGACCCGACTATCGATCTAGAGGACTCTGGTTCAATTTCGTCTGCCGCTGTTTTTAAGCTTAGGTAATTTTTTTCACCCCACCTCTGCCTGTGTGTTTCAGAAGAGACAGTAAAATCAGTTGGTCCCTTCTACCTGGCGTCTATGCCAGGGGAATAAAAACCCACACATGGGGGTAAATGTGTAACCTGTCTTGGACTCATAACCCACTGATTCTAGCCCCTGTGGCCGGAGCTTCTTCCCGGATGGGCGTGTGAGAAGCGGTGAGCAGACAGTGTGTACAGTAGTAATACTGTAGCTGACTCCCTACAGGGGTCTACAGTAATACTGTAGCTGACTCCCTACAGGGGTCTACAGCAGTACTGTAGCTGACTCCCTGCAGGGGTCTACAGTAATACTGTAGCTGACTCCCTACAGGGGTCTACAGCAATACTGTAGCTGACTCCCTACAGGGGTCTACAGCAATACTGTAGCTGACTCCCTACAGGGGTCTACAGCAATACTGTAGCTGACTCCCTGCAGGGGTCTACAGCAATACTGTAGCTGACTCCCTACAGGGGTCTACAGCAATACTGCAGCTGACTCCCTGCAGGGGTCTACAGCAATACTGCAGCTGACTCCCTGCAGGGGTCTACAGCAATACTGCAGCTGACTCCCTGCAGGGGTCTACAGCAATACTGCAGCTGACTCCCTGCAGGGGTCTACAGCAATACTGCAGCTGACTCCCTACAGGGGTCTACAGCAATACTGTAGCTGACTCCCTACAGGGGTCTACAGCAATACTGTAGCTGACTCCCTACAGGGGTCTACAGCAATACTGTAGCTGACTCCCTACAGGGGTCTACAGCAATACTGTAGCTGACTCCCTACAGGGGTCTACAGCAATACTGTAGCTGACTCCCTACAGGGGTCTACAGCAATACTGTAGCTGACTCCCTACAGGGGTCTACAGCAATACTGTAGCTGACTCCCTACAGGGGTCTACAGCAATACTGTAGCTGACTCCCTACAGGGGTCTACAGCAATACTGTAGCTGACTCCCTACAGGGGTCTACAGCAATACTGTAGCTGACTCCCTACAGGGGTCTACAGTAATACTGTAGCTGACTCCCTACAGGGGTCTACAGTAATCTATGGATCGATGACAATACAATGCAGTATGAAACCTTCTATCATGCCCAAATCCTCAGCAACAAGCACTCGGAGGTTGCATCAAAACAAAAGGGTTTGGCCATCTCAAAATCAATGTACAATGTTACAAATCTGTGAAACACAGAACTGCAATACAGTGTAGTGCATATTTTGGAGATCATTATCAATAATAACATAAACATTATTATGCCACATTAGTAACATAACAGTAGTTATTTAAATGTAATAAATTTGTAAATGTCAGTAATTTTTAAAAAATTTTTCAATTATTTTGAAAATGACACTGAAACGGACGGAGTGGATGATAATAAAATAATAATTTATAAACCAGAAAAAAACATCAACCGATAAAATGTCGGCAATATTCTGTCCATCATTTAATATGTCTCTGTTGATGCAGAAGACCAGAAAGATGCGAAGAAGTCGAAGAACAAAGACAAGAATAAGAAAGGCAAGAAGAAGGCGAAAGAGAACGACAGTGAAGATAAGGAGGATGAGGACGACAGCGAAGATGAGGAGGCTGACAACAAGAACGTGAGTAGAGAATGAGACGGCGTCACACAATGGTTGGTTGAGGGAGGGGTGTGGCAGGGGTCTCAACTTCCCACCTATTTGTGGGTCCAATCTCCCACCTCCCACCTGTTTTGGGGGCCAACCTCCCACCTCCAATTAATCCCACCTCCCACCATTTTTTAAAGACAATCGCCCTTACATTACCTTGCCTATCCTCTTCAGACCCTATGGCCCACAAGGCTGCAGTGTTCCTTCATCAGCTTGTTCGGTCTTTAGCCACCTGTTTCGCTTCAGTCCATGTCTTCCACCCCAGATCTATAGTTAAACGATAGATAGGAAAATTGTTATTTCATATAATATATATATATATTTCATATATACTGTATAATGCGTTTGCTACAAAATAATTTTACCTCCATCACTATCAAGTATCAGTTTGATATTACCAACTAGTATTACCTCAATTTATGTCAATTTGGCAAATAACGCTTCAAATTATGCTGTGATTATTATTTAGTGTGATTTAACTTGCAGGGAAGTTGCAATCTTATAATAGTGTTATTATTTATAAAGAACAACGAATCTATAAACCAGACGGATTTGGCAATATGTTTATTTATCTCTTTATATGTCTTCTGCATAGGAAATCTATGTAAACACCTGTGCCTTTATCAATGCATGCCTTCCTGATTGTTTACAGGAGAAAAAGTCCGAAAGTTCAAAAGGAGTTGAAGATAAACAGGTATATTGAAATAACCCTTGGCCTCTTACTTTCTGAAGACATTGAGTTGCAGCAAGTTCCTGACCAGATCCAACAAATCATCTTGTCAGCTTCAGAAACTGGCAGGCATTCCACTAAAATGGACATAACTTTATCATGTCTCATTCAATTAAAACGTGATATACCATTAGAATGCTCATAAAACACACTATCATGGTATTTAATTAAATTAGCTGTTAAAAAAATTACCATGTGTGACATTTGGCAAATTCCACTATGTATCGTATTTTATCATTTTGCTTTTCACCTGACATTTTCTTTATGAAGGAAGCAAACTTTCAGTGAGCAGTTTTATATTATACACCATTCTCTGCTGAAAACATATAAAACTTAGTCAAGTATCGAGGAAATTAATCTAGTTATGAACAATGTTGTACCAATACCGCCACATGAGTCTACACAATTTAAACTTTTGCTGGGGCTGTACGGTTAAAAATCTAATTATTGTTTGCCTCTGGATAAACAGAATTGTTAAGGATTTATTGTGTGAAATTATATTGTTAAACATTTGGACTTTTGCAAATGTATGATGTATTCCATTTCAGTCGAAGGCGTGCACGATATTATGAAAGCCAGATACGGAGAACAACGTCGGACCATCGAGCAATCATCCACAATGAAGCATGTAGTTTGTTTGTGCAAGTTATGCACGGAGTTGCATTTTCTGCTGCATTGCATACACAAGTAGTATTCTGCGTTTCCGGTTCGGTGGTTTGCCCAAAATACGAAGCAGGGTGTATTGACCGGCCACGAGAAATTGCCAGTCTGGGGAAGCTGGGTGAGGACTTGTACCATCCAGCAACGCAGACAGCTGTTTGCACAGAAACAGTCCAGTTTAACACTGTATCAGTTGTGTTTCTTGTTCATTAGCGACATTCAGGGGAAAACTTGTACTCACGTATTAAACTTAACTGAGGAAAACCCCTTTCTGCCTCCTGTGCCAACGTGTGGGTGATTGACCGCGCAGACAGGAAGTGCTTATAATCCTGTCTCCACCCTGAGAAGAGCTCAAATTATTATTGCAGCCAACACCACGACTGTCATTTTATTGACAACCTCATTGTCAATAATCTGCAAAGTGGAAATTGTTGTGTCAGTGTAGAAAGGAGTGATGTTTTGTATAATGGAATATTATTAGGCATTAAATGCAGCAGGATCCATGAGGACCATAAAGACAAGAGGGTCCTGGTAAAAGGACCTTGATGACAGCAGGAGTTCCAAGGTATGAGGTCCCGGATAATAAGATGTGTCTATGATGTGAGGACCATAAAGACAGCAGGGTCCCAGTAAGTGGACCATGATTGCAGGAAAGGTTCATAGCTAACTGCAGGTGGGTCCATGACATGAGGACCATAGTATTAGGTCCATGAAGATACGAGGAGTTCAAGATATGGGGACCATAAAAGCAGGAGGGGTTCATGGTATGAAAACCATGTTAATAGGATGAGGACCAAATAGGCAGGAGGGCTCCATGCCACAAGGACCGATATGAAGTTAACATCATTCCAGGTTTGTGGTGCATAAACTTATGTAACTTTGAACAAGATAAAACAGTTAAATATGCAGAATACCAAACGTTATGATGACAGTCTCAAGAAATATAGTGCATGGTTCGTGTGTAATATGGACTGTATCCATGACAGTAGAAAGTAGGTTAACACGTGGACCCATGTTAAATACATGTTAAAAAGAACATCCGTTCGCCGCATGTCTTGCTAGCATGCCTCGTATTAAAGTTGTGCCTTAGTACCTTGTTCCAATATAACTTTTTGTAAATTAATAATGCATTGCTTACGTGAATGGAACGTTCACAGATTGATTGTTCACATTTGTTGTTCGTGTTTTGTTGAGGTTACAGTGTATTCTACGATACATTCAAAACGGACCTTAGATGACTGATGTAGATAGCAGATTTGGCAGAAAGATGCCACTGTATTGGTCTAGATCTTTAATGGGCTCCTAAGCTGTTGGGAGCTCTTAAAATTCACATCCATCTCCCAAGAAATAGTAACAGATTACCTGTATTTTAATGATAATTGTAATTTCAATGAAATTCAGTCATTGCAGTTCTCTTTGGTCATCTTCTAAGTTACAGATTGACTTTTCTGTAATATGCGCATCTATTTACTTTGCATAGTTGAGTTATACATTTCCCAATTTATTTAGAATATGTGCTTAGGTAATTGTTGTGTCAATGACTCAACTGTTACCTGCAGCTTAGACATTTACAACCATCGCAATACAACCAAATATTGGTAATCATTTTCCTTTTTGCCTTCTCAGCCGACAGCGTTTCCCACTGGTGCAATCATATTCCAATCCATGGGATCGTCTGGGGAGTTACAAGGCTGTCATTCCCACCCTGGGAAGTTATACATGGTGGAATTAGATAGCATATGTTGACAAATTATTTCTATGAATGGTTTGTGGCCCATCAGTTTTGTTGGGTTATCTGTGTTATTGACTGTCTTGTTATCCAGAAGGGCAGTTTCTGTGTTAACTGTATAGATTAGTTGTTATTTATGACACTGTGTACTGCATTGTTGGTAGATTGATGTTATTTATTAGCTAGTTATTTGTAAACATACGTTTTAGCTCAGTGTTAACCCCATCATCATTTCTGTAAAAACATTCATATTCATGTACAGTTTTACCAAAAAAATGTTAGGCTGTTTCTGTTATACAAATACATCCACATCAACACGAAATACTCATAGATTGCATGCGGTCTTGATTGAGCTTCAGAATCCATTGCAAAGCATTCGTCATAATCAGCTTATTGCAAGATATCACAGACCTGCTAGATTTCTTTTTGAAATCCATATTTTTGACTCGAAATTCTGCATAAAACCGTATAAAATTTTTTATTGGTTAATCGGTCTGTAGCATTCTGATTATGAGTCATCATTTATCAGGCTACGAAATATGCTTACACCAAAAGTCCAGTAGGTTTTTGGGGAAATCTGCCTAGCATAAAATGTAGTTGCGCGCCGACCTTCCACTGTCATTCAATTTTTAAATTATACATGAGTGATGAACACTAGAACATTATGTTTACTGTATCCCGATTTTTTTTTTAAACAAATATAAACGGGATATGGTCATATACCTCTCATAATCCGTATTGCATGCAGGATGCAGCTGGTTTGATCTCAACAATGGGCTTCAGTAACTGTCATGTACAAATGTTTTGTCTGCACAACTTGCAAGTATTGGTATTATCTTTACTTGAAAATAGTGGGCAATACTGAATTTTTAGCTTAGCCATTTGTGTTGCAATGATTCATTATATGCCGTCCATGTAGTTCTCAATGATGGAGCGAACCGATTTGCAGAACATCTATTTCGACATCTGTGGCCATCCTACAGTCTGTTTTCTGTCCTGATGACACAGTGCAGTACACAGATGTGTTTTATTTATTTATTTATGTATATTAGTACATACCTGTACCTGCATAACATTTGTTGATGAAACTTTTGTAAATAAAGTGTGAATACTGTGAAAATATGTTCCATGTTTGTCGATATACTCTTATCTTATAAATAAAGTAGTTCATGACTTTGTATGTCTGTTCCCTCATATCATCTCCGTCAGTTTCACATATATGGGGTAGAAATTTTGTAGGAGTGCCTGGGGGTGGTTTGTACACTAAAAAATATTCCCTGGGGGTGGGGATATTACATATGTGGATATTTGATGTAGACTACGTTACTTAGAACAATAACTATGTACAACAGTTAGCAATGCTACATGTGATCTACGTCAAACATCCACCGAATTCAACTGGCAGTTGTACAAGATTTTTGGGGCATGAAGTTGTTATTGCCATGGGCCCTGCCCTATAAAAATTTTACTGGGTAGTGCAAGGAGTCGTAAGTTCTTGCCTTTTGTCTCGTGCATCGCTGGGCAACTCAGCTACTTGTTAAAATAAAGCAGTGTTCAATTTATTTTACAATCGTTACTCATGAGTACGTTACATTTTGCACCCGGCAGACTTGTTCACACAACCACCATTTCAACTTCTATCGAAGCATTCAGCCACGCTGCAACTGCTGCACGAAAGCTGTTTGTTCTCCATCACTGAAATCCCATCGCTGTCTATTGCCAAGTACTCATTTATACAGCTGAGTGAACTGGAGCAACGTGGAGGGAACAAAATTGCCTAAGGTTTGAAACGACAGCAAGCGGATTTGAACCCACGTTCTCTCAACTGAGAGTCCAATGTTCTAACCACTGCGCCACCGTCCCCCATGCAGTTAAATCAATAACGCATTTCAAGCCACTTTTCTATAAAAAATTTTATGAGGATCTCCACATACACATGTCCAATGCAGTTGCTACGATTTCTTAGATTCACCATTATGGATAATATAGTCTACGAGTTCCGTGATATTTTTGAAACTGTTTCTCCCTTGTGTTTCTTTCTTCGGTGCCTTTGGTATCTTTGCTCGGAAGTCCTCCATCTGTACAGAAGAAAGCAGTTGCAACATCAGCAATACAGTGGACTCTCCTTAACAGAATCACGGATAAACAGAATCCATTTAACAGAATCACGGATAACAGAATCAGCCGATTAGCGAAATCAAAATGGCCAAGATGGAATCACTCCCTATTTCAGTTGTTTAAAAAAATTGTCGCTTAACAGAATCACGCAGCATGAAATAACAGGTTTTCCTGGAAAACCCAAAACGTTTTGACTATAGACCAGTGTTTTTGATATGAAAAATGATACACTGTACAGGTAAAATGATAAAATAATACATAAACTTAAATATTATTTAATATAGTATTTTCAACGTGGACAAGCCCTTTTGAGATTAATGCAACTAAGTTGCGACTTTTGTCCATCTAAGAAAATTTGTTGCTCGAGAATATTCCATAGCTACTAAAGCAGTAATTCAGTACGGACAAAATAAAACTTTATTGTTTCACGGACATTCACTTCCACATCATTCTGAGTCAATTCTTTCCGAACTTCAGTTAAGATAATCAGTCGCGCCAACAGAACCAAATTGCTCTGGCCGGAAGTCATTCTATCATGCACAGTTCACTGTATCAATATGCCCAACCGCCACGTTTTTTGCTGAAATATCATTTTCACTTGAAATTCTGCATATAGCTGTACAAATCTGTATGACATTGTTTGTTCATTGATTAAACAGAGACAGATCATATTTATTTTTCCATAGGTGACCATGTTAACTTTTTTGTCCTGTATGCAAAATAACGATTACGATTTTATCACAATGGCACACTGTACTGCATGTCATGTCACTGTAGACTTTTCGTCAAATCCTAAAAATGTTTTCAAGAAGATCAACATAGCATGTTCTCCCCATCATATGTCAACAAAAACAAGATTTTGACTACATATGCAGCAGGTCCTCCAATTACTGACGGGTCCATAAATTATTCTGCTAACCAGCAAAAAAAAATGTGTCCTGTGCACCTAAGAAATGTCGTAGTCTACAAAAATGCCCTTTTCCTTGTCAAACAAAAATGTTAAGGTCCAAAAAACCTTGAAAGGAGGCACCGTCTCAAAATCACTGGCACTTCATTTGTATGCCATGGACCAGGAAGTGAAACAGTGATCTGTCCCCAATTGGCCTGTAGCATTCCTATTCTGACAAAGTGTCTATCGGCTACGCAATATACCTTCATAAAAAAATCCGCTATGTTTTGCCGAAATCTGCTTAGCATCACAAGTAATTGTGTTTCGACAGTTGAGACTGCCATTTGATGGTATACTTGTCTGATGAATACAAGAAAAGATTTCCTTCATCTCGATTTTTCCATTTGAAACACATCTGTATGAAAACTGGATACAGTCGTATTCCTCTACAAAATGCAGACTTTTATTTTTAAACATATCCACACTCAGTAGATAATTTGGTATGTAATATTATATGACAGTTTGGGAATTCACAGCCAACATATAAACAGACCATAAGAAAACAAACGTGTTGGTGCCAAATTATTTACAACTATTTTTATAATAACTAATTTGGTCATTTTGGTGAGGCCTTTTCTTTGAAATGTCAACCAAATCTAATATATAAACGAATGAAGGAAAAAAATAACAGGTTGTTTGGATTACTATGACTACAATTTTATACATTATAAGACTACTTTTATGTGTCAATGTTGTGTTATGAAACATCATGTTACATTATTACTAAAATGTAGTATGTAAGTGAGCACACATTGACTGGTCTGATCTAACGGCATTGGCTCCACTGATTTAAACTGTAATTCAAAAGGACTTTTTTGAGTAAAATTAAGAATTGAATGGTTTGCCAAATGAATTAACAGAATAGCATCCAGTTGCAATGGCATCACGGTGATCATTAAGGTGAGACACGGCAGGTCGATAGGATTTTATTTTAATTTGCACAGTTAGTGCAATTTTGTTCTGCCCAAACTCTACAGTGGGTCTTACTTAGTAAAAATATATTGAACATTTAGAACAAACAGTGGCAAATTGAGAATATTTCTTTTTTTGAACAAAGATATCATCATAATTCTTGCAGAACCAACTACACAGCTGGCAGAAAACATGTTAAAAACAAACAAATTTTAAATAGTTTTTTGTAACTTCCAAAAAGATTTCTTACTTTTTGGCAACAAATACTTCTGTAACTTTTGATTATTTTGATGTGTTCTGCCAGAATAAGCTTAATATGATACTCAAAACCTTATCTGGCTAGTACAGTTACTTCCTGAGATATCCTTCTACCAAATGTGAAAAAAAACATGGTTTTGAGGAAAGGTCTGTTACAAATTTAAGACCGGCATTTACTGCACGAAACAGATATGCTTTACCCATAAATAAGAGTGATTTAGAGTTATGTAATTGCAATAAAAGTGTACTTTATGGATAGTAAACATACAAAGCTATGAGAATATGGTGGAAACACATTTTTGCTTAAAAAAAATTTCATTTCCCCTGCTGTGTTTCCACTGAAGGTGATGTTGGCTTTTCTAGCAGGTATGCTCTCACAATGGTCTCAGTGGCTTCCCACATAATGACTTCTTGTTGACCCGCAAAACAGCAATAGAATAACCATATGACAGCCATATAGATGAGTCAAAGAACAAAGTAATGAGAAATAATGATACATTTTTAGGATAATTATACATTTTTAGGATGTTGAAATTTAACAAAGCTCATGCATTTTTCTTAGCAAAATGTGTTACTATTTTCCGTCACTTTTTTCTATGGCTTTTTTCCTAACAAAATGTGTAATCTTTTTCCGTTACTTTCTGTCGTAGCAAAATGCATTACTTTTTTCCGTAACTTTTTTCCTGTCACTTTCTTTCCCGTGTAAACAATTAAGATTAACAAGTACATTATTTGTTTTTAAATCAGGTGATATATTTGAAAAAATTTTCTTGGGATTTTGCTAACCAACCTCATTGTACCTGATATTAATATATGTGATTCCTGCACGTTGTCAGCTTTATTGTTACTGAATTGTTGCAATATTATGCGATTATGGTCAATTAAAACAGTGATTTAATTTACATAACATGAAAACTAATTACATGCAAAACACGAACAAGTCATTACCCGGATATTAATAAAAGTGTACAAAGGAAGATCTCTTGGAATATTCGTCATAACAGATGTGACTCAAAGCTGCAACAGAACACTGATAAATAATTTAATTATAAACGTACGTTCTTCGCCCCACTCAGTTTCCAGATTCCGAAGCATATCAAGCCGACCCCCGTGACAGCGTAGAGGGTTCCCCATCCAAGCGCCCTCATTGCCAAGACGGCTCCACTCTCGGGGATATGCTCCCCAGCTAACAGCCCCTGAAACAAGCTTATCTTTGTAGTTCCTGGAATGTTACTTGATTTATGGCCCGGAACGTAAGTTTATGAATGGATAGACAAACAAATAGACAAATGAACAGACAACTGAATAGACAAATGAAGAAATAGGTAGAAGAATAGATAAATGAGCAAACATATGAATAGACAAAGGAATAGATAAATGAATAGATAGACAGAATAGTAACAAATAGAAAAACGAATAAACAAATGAATACACATATACATAGATAAAAGAATAGATAAACGAACAGAAAAACAAACACAGAAAGCAAATGAACAGACAAATGAACGGACAAATGAACAGACAAATGAATATATAAACATATAGACAAACATATAGATAAACAAATAGACTAACAAATAGACAAACAAATAAATAAATGAACCAACGAACGAATACACAAACAAATAGACAAACGAACAGATAATCGAATTAACAAATGAACAGATAAACAAATAGATAAATGAATAGATAAACACATAGATAAATGAATAGACAAATGAATAGATAAATGAATAGGCAAATGAAAAGATAAACAAATAGATAAATGAACAGAAAAACAAATAGACATACAAACGGATAAATGATAACAAATATGTTCTTACATCGCAACAAAATTTTTTGTATTTAATGCTAGTGTTAACACCAAGTATTGAAACACGGTTTTGTTACAATCATGCAATCTTGACTTGACTAGTTGTCAATTATGAAATATGTTAATATGCACATTTATGAGGGCGTCTTACCGAAACACTTTCGACCACTTTGTAAAACAACAAGAAAATATCAGGTTATACATAATTTAAAAACTCCATTTGATGAGGATCACAAATGTTTTAAAGTAGCATTAATTTTATCATTAATTTATTGTTATTGTTGAACATGATATAACTTAAAGTAGCGATTTTCTTCTAATCACAACTACCGAGATTTACTTACTCAACGTTTTGGCTACTGTCAGTAACCTTCATCAATTCTGGGACAACTACTGATCCATGGACACATGGATCAGACAGATGACCCCAATCATGAATCCAGACGGCCTGCATGCCATGCTAACTGGCGAGCAGAAGAACTTGTCCCAGAATTCAGTTCCTGATGAAGGCTACCATTGGTAGACAAAACATTGAGTAAGTAAATCTAAATAATTGCGATTAGGAGAAAAAGGTTACTTCAGTTTTATCTACCAACTTGATGTCGATGAACATCTTCACGAATGGTATAACATACCTTTGTGAAAAAGTTTGGGTCCTTTTTCTTTGCCACTGCCAGTGTCGCACCAAATCCACACATCATTGACATTCCTGCGACACTGGCGAGAAATATGATTTCTGGAAAAACAAGACAACACTTACAGTGTATACAACATATATATATATATATATATATATATATATATACATATATATTTATAATATGTATGTATATATATATATGTGTGTGTGTTGTATATTATATATATATATATATATATATACACAAAATAAAATACTTCTATCATGCTAAAGTCCTCTGGAAATACAGGTTCGACAGTGCACCAAAACAAAATGGGTTAAGCAGTTCCTAATCGATAAGCATTTCCAGTTGTAAACAGTTTAGTTTAAACAGGTGGGTTTTTAGTTTACAGCAAAATGTTGTATTTCCTACAGACTTAACACCTTTATTAATATCCGGGAGTGAGTTCCACAGAGTCGGTGCAGCAACTAAAAAAGCTCTAGATTTGGCACTTGTCTTAACACTGCGAACAAAAAGTAGATTGGAATTAGATAATCTTTATAGCACCTAACAATTACCAAAAAATCTAATCAATGACATTTTTATTTTCAATTACACTTCTAACATGTTCAAATAAATTACATTGTTTCAAGTATAAATAGAATTACAGATGTGTTATGCAGAATCAACTGTATATTAAAAAAATATTATATGTATATATGTGTGTATATATATAAATTTGTTAATTATATAGCATGGAATTGGAATATTTTGTACACGACAGGCAAAAACTTACTTTGTTATATGAAGAACTACTGTAATAAATATTTATATGAAATAAATCAATAATAATTACAGCATCATTTCATAACCAGCATCAATTATAAATACAACATTTGCATGTAATCAATTATGTTTAAGGTGCCACTAAACATATGTAATATCTTTTTCTCAGAAAAGTTATACCCTCCACCCCATGTAACTCAACAACTACCCCTATGATTAATGGACTGGTCGCTGTAGAGCAGAGAAGAAGTCAGAATGTGCATTATCATTCAGTCATACTTCCAGCGGTTAATAAATGGTTTTAACTGTACACATTCCAGACCTGGGTCCGAGTAAAATTTTCATGAGTACAAGCATGAGTACATTGGTGATGGTTGAGTACGAGTATGAGTACATTGGTGATGGTTGAGTACGAGTATGAGTACATTGGTGATGGTTGAGTACGAGTATGAGTACATTGGTGATGGTTGAGTACGAGTACGAGTACATTGGTGATGGTTGAGTACGAGTATGAGTACATTGGTGATGGTTGAGTACGAGTATGAGTACATTGGTGATGGTTGAGTACGAGTATGAGTACATTGGTGATGGTTGAGTACGAGTATGAGTACATTGGTGATGGTTGAGTACGAGTATGAGTACATTGGTGATGGTTGAGTACGAGTATGAGTACATTGGTGATGGTTGAGTACGAGTATGAGTACATTGGTGATGGTTGAGTACGAGTATGAGTACATTGGTGATGGTTGAGTGCAGTATGAGTACATTGGTGATGGTTGAGTACAGTATGAGTACATTGGTGATGGTTGAGTACAAGCATGAGTACATTGGTGATGGTTGAGTACAGTATGAATACATTGGTGATGGTTGAGTACGCAGTATGAGTACATTGGTGATGGTTGAGTACGAGTATGAGTACATTGGTGATGGTTGAGTACGAGTATGAGTACATTGGTGATGGTTGAGTGCAGTATGAGTACATTGGTGATGGTTGAGTGCAGTATGAATACATTGGTGATGGTTGAGTACAGTATGAGTACATTGGTGATGGTTGAGTACGAGTATGAGTACATTGGTGATGGTTGAGTACGAGTATGAATACATTGGTGATGGTTGAGTACGAGTATGAGTACATTGGTGATGGTTGAGTACGAGTATGAGTACATTGGTGATGGTTGAGTACGAGTATGAGTACATTGGTGATGGTTGAGTACGAGTATGAGTACATTGGTGATGGTTGAGTACGAGTATGAATACATTGGTGATGGTTGAGTACGAGTATGAGTACATTGGTGATGGTTGAGTACGAGTATGAATACATTGGTGATGGTTGAGTACGAGTATGAGTACATTGGTGATGGTTGAGTACGAGTATGAATACATTGGTGATGGTTGAGTATGAGTATGAGTACATTGGTGATGGTTGAGTACGAGTATGAATACATTGGTGATGGTTGAGTACGAGTATGAGTACATTGGTGATGGTTGAGTACGAGTATGAATACATTGGTGATGGTTGAGTACGAGTATGAGTACATTGGTGATGGTTGAGTACGAGTATGAGTACATTGGTGATGGTTGAGTACGAGTATGAGTACATTGGTGATGGTTGAGTACGAGTATGAGTACATTGGTGATGGTTGAGTACGAGTATGAGTACATTGGTGATGGTTGAGTACGAGTATGAGTACATTGGTGATGGTTGAGTACGAGTATGAGTACATTGGTGATGGTTGAGTACGAGTATGAGTACATTGGTGATGGTTGAGTACGAGTATGAGTACATTGGTGATGGTTGAGTACGAGTATGAGTACATTGGTGATGGTTGAGTACGAGTATGAGTACATTGGTGATGGTTGAGTACGAGTACGAGTACATTGGTGATGGTTGAGTACGAGTATGAGTACATTGGTGATGGTTGAGTACGAGTATGAGTACATTGGTGATGGTTGAGTACGAGTATGAGTACATTACTAAAAGCTAAGTATGAGTACGAGTACATATTTACATGAGTATGAGTACATATTGTATGACACAGTAAATTACTAGTAATAGCATATTTAAAAAATATTTTTTTTTTATTAATTTACATAATTCAGGAACAAATGATTACACAAAGGTGAATCACTAGATAAGAAACCTGTCTAGAAAGAAAAAGAAATAGTACAAGAAGGTCCAGTGAACCAAGTCTGACCAGGACATGGCAAAATAATTACAAAGAAGCTTGTTCAATCAGAGTGCTGCAAAGTTGAATTACCAATACATTAACTCCATGACAGGAGAAAGCAACTAGAATGGGGGCAATCTGAAGAAGTTTTGGTCTTTCATCAAAAGCAAGAAAAACGACAACAGCGGAGTAGCCCGACTCAAGAAGAATCGCATTATCCACAGTAATAGCCAGACTAAAGCTGATATTCTTAACACCCAATTCTCACTGGTCTTCACGAAAGGAGGCAAGATTAACGTGCCAAACCTTGGAACTTGCAAATATAGTTTCTTGCCAGATTTCACAGTATGTGAAACTGGCATGAGAAAACTCCTCAAAGCAGTTAAACCTCATAAAGCCACTGGACCTGATGCGACCTTTGTAAGGCCTATTGTGGAGTATGCGTCGACTGTATGGGATCCATCCACCGAAAAGTACACCAAAGCAGTTGAGAATGTTCAGAGACAAGCGGCCCGTTTCATGAACGACTACCGGCGACGCAGAAGCATAGGGAACATGCTTGAGAGTTTGGAATGGAAGTCACTAGAGAGAAGACGAGCTGATGCCAAGTTGATGATGCTGTACCGCATCAACCACAAACTGGTTGATGTGACAACGAAGTCACTCGCCGCTGCACCAACACGCACCAGAGGCAGCACTTATCGCTTCTACCAGACTTTCACCTGCATCGACGCCTACAAATTCTTATTCTTCGCCAGCGCCATCAGACTATGGAACAAGAGCACACAAGAATTAGTTAGCCAACCGTCAGTAGAAAGGTTTAGATAGTGCCTTCTCACCATGCCAACATAGAAGAATTATACAGTCTTATTATTAGATATCATATAGTCCATGCACTAATTTATTGCCTAACTATGCAGACGGGACATATTCTGACTAACATGGACCCGAACCAGCATTACATCACCCGCTCCCACGCAATAGTGATCACTGCTCGAAAATACTCTAGCCACATTTATATGTGGCTAACAGAGTTATGAGCTCAAATGGAAGAAGAATATATATGTATATATATATATATATATATATATATATATATATATATATATATATATATATATGAGATCATTACCCTATGTAATGACTGGTTTAAATGAGTGTACATGTGTGGAGTATGTGAGTATGTTGGTGATGAAGGTGGGTTAATCAGAGTGTCCCTATATATATAATATATATATATATATATATATATATATATATATATATATATATATATATATATATATATATATATATATATATATATGGACACTCTGATTAACCCACATTTGAGTCACCAACATACTCACATACTCTACATACATTTGAGTCACTAACATACTCACATACTCCACACATGTACACTCACTTAAACCAGTCATTACTTAGGGTAATGATCTCATATATATATATATATGATCTCATATATATATATATATATATATATATTCTTCTATAAATATATATATATATATATATATATATATATATATATATATATATATATATATATATAGGACACTCTGATTAACCCACATTTGAGTCACCAACATACTCACATACTCCACACATGTACACTCACTTAAACCAGTCATTACTTAGGGTAATGATCTCATATATATATATATATATGATCTCATATATATATATATATATATATATATATTCTTCTATAAATATATATATATATATATATATATATTATATATATATATATATATATATATATATATAGGGACACTCTGATTAACCCACATTTGAGTCACCAACATACTCACATACTCCACACATGTACACTCACTTAAACCAGTCATTACTTAGGGTAATGATCTCAAGAGAGGGCAATTGCTAAATCTGCTCGGTGTTAAGCAAGTTATAAAATAAAGCAATTAGCAAGAGGTCTGATGCACCAAACCACTTCCCTTATATCTGCTCTCTCAGACCCTAAATGTGGTTTAGCTAGTACCTGACTGTTAGTTGCACTTATCATCTGACCACCTTCTGATTTGTAAACTATGTAGAGAGCATTGATCTGCTCACTACAAAACACTTTTACAAAGAACATGTGCAACTGGATTCACAAATCAGACAATGTAAATGTAGGCTTACTATGCACAGTACACAATATGAGGCTTATAAATTAAGCAATAATATAAAATAGTACATCAGCATAATCTAACAATAATAATTAATTTATTATAATAAAAAATATAACAATTAGACAAGTACTTTATCAGATTGCATTTATTGGTCTCATCCAAGAATTACCTATGTAATCAATGTATCGAGTCTACTAGTGAGAAGATTTGGCCAAACTGGAACAAAGGGGTTGTGTACTAATTAAGGCTAACTATGGGTTTCTGACTGGGAAAAGATGCTGCCTTTAGTGAAGCCTCTAGTTAATGTTGGTAAATCAATCAGAAATAATGTAGTTGACATTTCAGATACTTTATGGAAGTATTTAAATAAAAAATATCTTTATTCTGTTAACTACAAATACTTGATAAAACTGTATTTAAAATAAAATCACAAATAATTATCACAGAATCATATTTTAAAAAGTACTCAGATGTACTAATAAAATCTGAATACACTGAGCATGAGTACGAGTACAAAACCTATGATTTCCATGAGTACGATTGCTGTACGAATACGAGTACAAGTAACTAAAAAATGTACTTGAGTGCATGAGTACACGATTACATGAGTACACGAGTACACATGTACCAAGTACATCGGCCCCAGGTCTGACTCGTTCAATACTGAGAAATTTCTTACAAATTTATGTACCGATAAAATTAATAGTTGTGAAGAGAAATACATGCCTCAGTGATGGTGGTGTTATGTAACAGCATTTTACATTTAGTAATGGTCTGCAACATTTACGCACACACCCCACCCCATCTGGAATTACGTAATAGACAATTTCATTAGAAAGGAATCTAGGCAAAGTCAGTAATCTAAAGTGTAAAGATATGTTCTTATATCTATAGTGCTGTATCCAGTGTTTGAGACTGTTCAAAGCGCTTTAAACTTCACCCCCTTCTAAGACTAAGTCTAAATTAAAACTAAGTCTAAGACTAAGCCTAAGGGAAGCATAATGATAATCTATTCAAAGTTGTCAGCAGTACTAGGTAGGGGATGCCAATTAGCCATGCAGAGAAGTGACGAAGTAAATAATAAAGAGGGCACTTTTGACAGCCAGTCAAGGCACAAAGTCAAAGGCCGGTTTAGTCAGAGCAACCCAAGCCAAGGCCAAGAATGGGCGATAATATAATGTAACACTGTTTAGTGGTTACACCCATAAAACACGACGTTGGACAATTGTAACACCAACCAGGCGTTCTTGATTTTTTTACAATCTGCTTCGAACAGTCAGTTCCGGTGTCAGTGTTTTCATCGAGCACCTGCGTTTCTATCGCCATGACTTCGTTCTTTTCATGGAAACTTTTCCATCATAATCTCGGACCCATAATGCATCTTAAATGGTTACGACTCATGCATCTTAGCTATAAATGCAAATTATATTACATAATCTATTATCACACGATAACAACACAAGTGATTAAATGTTTAAGTTAATAATACAAATAAGGGCAAAAGTGTGTGTAAAGCTTCCAGGGTATATAACCAGGAAACGGAAATGTTTTATCAGACGCATGCGTTATGCGCAAACGAAACTGCAGGAAAGTTAATGTTGACGTTTGTTTATACAAAAGAATACGTTCCTATACTAGCTTTCCAAGTCGTATGAGACGTAGCGGACCGTCATCGAATACTAGTATTCGTTGATGTTATTGGTGACCGTTTTCATGGATGGACCACCCTCCGGGGTCTGGAGTGGCCGAAGAAGTTTACCCCATGAAAATCAAAAACCGACAAGCGTACACACCTGTTTCTACCGACTCACCCACCCATCTGTCAGTGTCTCTCGCCGGTGTTAATTGGGCTAAAACTATGCCGCGACCGGTCAAGAAATGGGAAGTATTTCCCGGACGGAATAAATTTTATTGTGATGGAAGGATTATGATGGCCAGCCAGCCGGGCGTGTTTATATTGACCGTTGTGTTGATCCTTATCACGTCGGTGTTATTCTTCGCATTTGAGTAAGTATTCAGAGCCTTTCTTACTAATCTTAGACTTAGTGACAGTGTGGGCGTGGTAGTTGTGTGATAAAGTGTTGAGACTTTTGGTCGAGTTCAAAACCACATGCCACCGTTTTTACCAAAAAATTTATTGAAAAAAAAATATTTATATATGAATTGAAAAATATATTTTAATTGGAATTGATTGAATTGAAAGGAATTGGAATTGATTGAATGGAATTTACCCCAGCCCTGAATACTAATATTGCTAATTAGTTTTCTTCATGGTTTCCCCACTGGCACTGTGACTGACACCTGTCCATTTGTTTGCCCAGTGAAACCATGGTGCCACAATTATTACTGTAGCCATTACTGTGTGCTAACAAATCAAGCAAATTCGAACATAATAATAAATAGAATAAAAGTTGTACTTGCATATGAATGGTGACAGGATAATAATGCTTTAATATATTGATTTTAAATTACAGTGTACACATTAAATCAAATGGTACATCGTTTTAGTTTCTGATGATTTGTAGTTATACATCAGAAAGGTATTACATCAGGATGGCATTTCTGATGGTTTCTGACACTTCAGATGTCAGAAAGGTATTTCTAACTAGGTTGTAAATACCATGGTATTTACCATCTCATCAGAAACTTGCCAACCCTGTATCCAGCAGAATAAAAGACAATAATACATAATAAAAGCTTAGTAAGTGCACTTCCTCCTTGTTCCCTGCTGTATAGGGGTGAGGGTCAGGTACAGTACAGTTGTCGAGCCACTCTTTCTGTTCTTTCTTTCCATTGTTTTTTCATCTTCTTTCTTGTCATTCTCCCCGATCTTCTCATATCCCTGCTCACACAGTCCTCCTATCTCAGCTGTGGCCTTTTTCTGCGTCCTTGATGTTTTTCCACCTCTGCTCTCTTTGCTAGTTTGCTTGCATCCATCCTTACCGAGTGGCGTGGGCATCTAAACAGACCAATAATGTAATTGGCTTAAGTATAATGGAGATTGTTGTCATATTTACTTTTTTATTAACTTTATAGTCAATAATAGAGCTCTTTGACATTTAATCATTCATGATTTATATATGTGAACTTAAGGGAAGACACGGCAAGTGAAATGGCATTTTTTTTTAAATAATTAAAATGTGTTTCCACTGTATGATAGGTTTGTATAATTACTATCCATAAAAAAAAATCACTTTTATGACAATTACATACTGTGATGTTTTTCAATTTTTGACAGCCTTTTTGACGACCTTTTCTCGAAACCATGTTTTTCACATTTGGAAGAAGGATATCTCTGGAAGTTATTAATCTAGCCAAATAAGGTTCATAGTGTTATGTTCGGTTTATTGTTCTTTACACAACTAGCAGAACACATTATAAAAAAAATTCGGAAGTTATAAATTATTGAAAAAAAACCTGTTTTTTAATGTTTTCTGCTAGTTGTGTACTCCTGTAGTTTTCCTTGTTTGCATGCATAAATATATTCTTATGTAACACAGGAAATTAGTTTCATCAGGGCTGGTTCTAATCAGCTGCTAGGTCATGTGGCGCCTAATTTTCATGAATCTTTGTGTGATTGTGTGCGTGCCTTGAATTTTGTAGCATTCTGATCCACTTTAGGGGGCATCTCAATATATTGATGTTTGATACTAAACAAATTAGCCATGTTATTATGGTATGTGGTAGTCACAGCTTAAAGGACAAGGACATTTTTACGGATATATATATATCCACAGCTCAGTGCAGTTCAAAGTTTCATGTAGTATGGAGCGATTTGGGTGTTTGAGGTGGTCCCTTGACATCTCACTATTGTGCCATTATAGGCATAGATTAGTGTATTATCTCCGTAGTGCAGGTTTACATTTCGTGATAATTTTCTGGTCAGGTGACTTGGCCAAACTTGGGGTGTATCAATTCCAATTATGCACCAATTCCACTGGAAGAATTATAATTACAAAATGCCAGTTACAAAATACCAATTATCAATTCCATATAGAAATAACAACCTGTGAAAAGGGTGACCATAGACATAATCAGCGCCAAAAATAACATATTTTAGAGCACTTTTGTTTAATTTCTGCATATTATGGTACATAATGGCAAACAAATGATGATATACATAACATATAATGTTTTATTTATTATTTGTAGCAAATAATTTGAGTTAAAAAGTTACATGATATAACTGAAAATAATTGAAAATACCAGTTACACTTTCACCAATTCAAATTCCATTTCCAATTACTTTTTAAAACAAAACACCTATCCCAGAATTGGAACTGGCATTTCAGTTACACCATAAATGTGTAATTGACGCCAAGTCTGTAGGTGGCAGTTATCCGTCCATATATACATTGATGCTGTGAGTATATTTGTGTTATTTTCAATTACTCTGTGAGCTACAATTCACATCAATTATATAAACTGTGTAATAATTTGCAATCGGATTCCAAAGCCAAAAGAGAGTTTTGGGCATATGTAATTAGTAACAACCAATGTAATGGACATGGGAAATTGCGGCATAAATTGGTGACTGGCCGCTCGACTGTGTATATGTGTGTTAGTTTGTTTACATACGTACAAGTGTAGTTCAGTGCAACCATTGCAGCCGTAACAAATAATGCATTGGTGTTCAAATTTTATTTATGTGCCACCATCTTGTAAAAAACAGCACGAAATTGGTGACAGATGGCAAAAGCGACAAAGACATAGTAAACATGACCCTTCATGTGGCACAGTACTCAAAAAAATGAAAGGCATCAGGCTGCACATTTAGCGCAGTGGCTGAGTGGTTTGCTGCTCATCTCGTCAGTAGATGCTGGGTTCGAGCCCCAGGGACACCTTGTCCAATTTAATTTAACGTGAAACGCAATGCTCACGAATGTTATAGTGATTTTTATAGCCAAAATGAACATATGGTAATTTACTTTTGTAACAGAAGGCTCATGAATGGTCGGCTGCCAGTGGCTTCCAACCGTTTTGATTAAATAAAATGAAGGAACATTTCCCATATCTCTTTGTTTTGTAATTATTTTAAAGAATTTATAGAAATAAGTTTGAAACCAGTTACCAGAAAACTAACAGTCTGCTGATACATCAAATAGCATTGCAAGCATACATATGGTCAGGATAACACCTATCTGACATACATTCACACTCACATATATATATATACATGTATATATAATTTTTTCAATATTGTTTTGCAGGCCGTTTGCGCTCGCGCATTATGCTGTTGGTAACTTGGTAAAATGCAGACCAGTAACTTTGCTGCCGGACCAGTAACTGTTGTTGCTGATCAGGCTGACCAGCATCATTTTGAGATAAAGCTCGACACTGAACCATAGTACTACCTAGTAAGTAAGATGTGCCAGATGTATCGGGGTGCTGCTCTGCATTCCTTTGGACTCTACCAGAGAGGCCGAAAGAGGGATCCTGACGACTGGGTAACTCAGGATCTCCTCACACTTTGCTAAGACTTGGGCCACAGAGAGGAAACTTCAGTGGTACAAACCATTGTCTTGCGAGACAGAAGGGTGCCAATGATAGTATTAGTACCTACTTTGTGAGGTGGCCACACATGGTTAGCAAGTGCAGCAATGTAGCACTAGATTATGGACAATCAATAGATTGTGGACAGTACAGCTGCTAAGTAAGATATTCTCACACAGCAACTGGTCATTCCCTCATGAGTGACTGGTCAGCAAAATAGCCAGTGGTCAGCTCAGTAGTTGCAGTGAGGCTGAATGCTTCCCAGAGAAGTCGAGATGGCATTTGAATGAACAGGTCTGCCGGGGGGGGGGGTGAAGTGTGTAGCGCCTTTTTGAGCAGTCCCAAGGACTTGATACCGCACTATTATATAAGAACATACTTTTTTGGCAAAATCTGGATTGATTATATAATTGACCAGCTTTTTGCTGGCATTGACACAGACCAAGGTCGGCTATCATGGTCAGTTTACATATAGTCTGGACTGGACTCATGGTCCAGTGTAGAGTCATTGGTAAAACAAAGTCATCACAAGCTCATGACTCATGGCATAAACGTCTGTTTCTTCTTCGTCTTACTTGTAACGTGCATCGTCATGGACATTCCACACAGTTGTAGAACTAGAGGGTTTGGTGCCGAGTCCTCTGAACAAACATTTCTTTGTGCCCAACAATGCGGGTTGGGGTCGGTATTTACAGGTGTTATTTACGGCAGCTTGTTCTTAAACACCTCTGCTGTCTGGACTGATATGGAAGAAGTGTGTCAATTATTCCTCATGTGGCTGGGAAGAAATTTCGTTTTGCAGAATGGTAGAAAGAACTCTGTCTCCAGCCCTCGTGTGGTGGACATGGTTGACCATATGTATTGCTATGGGGATGGGCATTAACTAGTCCATGTTTCAGTCTGTGGTTGGCGGTGGTGTCTAGTGGATTATATAAAGGAAATGTAGAGGTCAGGAGTCAATTACAAATCCTATTATACAACAATTACAAATACCAATTCCACCTCAAAAATACCAATTCCAGTTCCATTTACAAAATACCAGTTATAATTATCAATTCCATATCGAAATAAAAGTATGTGAACATAGCAACCATTGCTATACTCTACACCAAAAACATCTACACCAGTAACATCTATTTAATTTCGGCATATTATGGTACATAGTCACAAACAAATATCATATATATTTTATAATGATTATTGGTGGCAAATAACTTGAGATAAAAAATAACACAAAGTAAAATTTTGAGAAAAATACTAGAAAAGTAATTGAAAATACCAATTAAATTTTCATCCATTACAATTCCAGAATTCAAATTGATGTTTCAATTACAATGTAATTGACCCCAAGTCTGAGTTTCTATTTATTTTACAATTTCTTGTCTCTTTTACTCTTTCTTTCTTGAGCATTTAATACTTGTTGATTTCTGAACCTCTTGGTTAATTATTGAGGTTTACTGTCATCGGCCACAGCGGGAAGCATGTGCTTGTTGACCAGCCTAGAGTTTGTATACTCAGATGATGATACAAAATAGTGTTGTTATGGTGCACAAGGTCAACCATAACAACCATGCTATGTAGTTGGGCAGGTACTTATGTGAGCCAAAGTTCTCTTTGAGAAATCAATAGTCAGCTTAAGCTTTTCTAAGGTTGTCTTACTGTGAATGGACCCAGTGTCGACTGGACCATGACCATGGACCTGATGTCGACTGGACCATGACTATGGTCTGAGTGGTAAAAAACTGGGAAGTATTTACTGGACAGAATTTTTTACTGCTGTGGCATAATTCTGATGGACAGAGACTGTCTCCAGTCTATTTCGGCTCTTGCTAGGTGTCTGTGTTATTCTTTGCATTTTAGTAAATATCCAGAACATTTATATGCATAGTGAATTAGCGCTATATTTTATACTTGTGAATGCGACCAAAAATTGGTACCCTTAAACTATAAGGCAACACACATATAAAACCGAAACAACCACTTAGCAAAATACACAAAGTTAGAAACGACTATTATACTATATATACGTGTCTGGCCATGTCAAAATCTATAGGCCTATACATGTAACCAGTATGTGTATTCATGTGCCAACTGAATGGTGCGGTGAAAGGTTGATTGAACTACTGCAGAGGGTCTCAATCAATGTGAGCCTTTTCTGTATGCCAAATGTATCACGTACAGTACGTGACGTACTGTAGTTACTTAGATACCAGAGGCCTACGTCATAGTTATCTGAATGAAAAAAAACCCAATGGTGTAATTCAGTGTTTTATTCAATTGTAGTTTAATTAATTACAATCACAATGTAATAGAAATTTTAATTGTTATTGATTTGTTTACGACACTCATTATAATTGAGTTTTACGATGCATTGTCATTTATCATTTTATTTGAATCCAACTCTGGCTGAGCAATATTAGGACATGAAATCTTCTTTTATAAAACAATGTATTTGTACTTGACCTAGATGAACTATACAGTTGACCCCTTATGAAGCAATTGATTTTTTTAAGCACTATAATTGTAATTTATTTATGTGAACCACCAAAATAAATTTTTTGGAAGCACTGTAAATGTACTGTAATTTAACTACTATTATGTGTTTACAACTGTAATTGAACCAAACCCTGGTGTAATTATATAGGTTACCCTTGAAAGTGTTTGGCAGGCATAGTTCAACACCGAGTAATATACACATTACATTGTCCATTGATAATATAACAAAATATTTTTTATATTTAAGTTTGGTCCTTATCAGGAGGTGAAGTATAAAACTCTTTGAACAGTCCCAAAGACTGGATACTTTTTTACTATTCTAAATGCTTTCTGAAAGTATCAGCTAAAATCCATGAAATAGCCACAAAATAAAATTTTATTCACGGATATCACTGATTTGTAATGCAAAAAAGCCCAGAATTAATATTTATTAAAATATACCATAAGTACATATGGTCAATAGTTACACAGTTCTGAGACCTGCTCAAGGGTTGTTTTTTCTGTTGTTGTTGTTCATGTTTTACTGTTGATTTAGTACTGTTGTTTGTAACATGTTGTTGTTCCAGTTCGTTTAGTTTGTGAAATGGTAACTAAACAAGTCTGGATGATCTCTGCATTCTCTTACAAGTCAGGCTGGTTACTGTTGTGGCCTGTATTGTGTCCTCCGACAATGAATTCTATGCATTTGTGATTCCGGTGCTGTGTGCCTCAGTTCTGTAGTTCGCTGTACGTGGAGTTTCTTACTGTGGACTGTTGTTGCTCCAGTGTCTTTTGAGAACATTTTCGATGGACACAGCGACCCCTTACAATACTGGGTGACTGAATCAATCCCTTTGATAATTTTGAATGTTTGGATGATGTCAGTTCTCTGTCTTCTGTACTTTAGGGTTGGAAGATCTAACTCTTTCAGTCTGCTGCTGTGTGGGAGACCTTTCGTTTCTGGTACTAGACGTGTAGCCACATGCAAAGAATACCATTGACACGTGGTAAGACGACTTTAAAAACAGAATAGCAGCACAGAAGTTGACTGTTGATTCCTTAATGAAAAGGTCTACAGAGCCGTCTGCCAAACTACACAGCATGGTTGCTAAGGGTGACCTCACGCAGCATAATAACAGATTTCTTTCCTATCGTTTAAGGCACCCAGGATCTGGGCTGGCCGGCCAGTGCATGCATTCGGTTGTGGCTGATAAAATGAAAGCTCAATCAGCAGTTTCAATACTTCAGCAAGAAGTTCACGAATCAACAGATGCTCAAGATAGAAAGAACAGAACAATTTGACAAATAAATGGGCATTCGGATCTGCGAATGGGTCATGGGGCGGTGTGGAGGTAAGAACACAGGACTGCCAGTCAAGGGGACCGGGGTCAAGTCCGCCGGCTGCTGCTTCGAAGCAGTCTCGTTCAGCTCACATTGCCTGTGTCTTTCGGAAGACTGTTGGTCCCTTGCACCTGGTGTCTATTCCAAGGGAAATGGAGAACGGACTCACAAAGCCAATGGTCTCGATCTACAGAAAAATCCATATGTGCACTGAATTAGCAGTTGCCAAACAGTTGCTCTGTTAATGGAGTAAACAACGAGTGCCATGTCTAGGCGGATGCCAGTGTTATATAAGACCACACATTATTACTGTCAGCATGCCCATGTGAGAAGGTTGGGAAAAGAGTCAGGGTCATATAATTATATAAGACCACACATTATTACTGTCAGCATGACCATGTGAGAAGGTGTGGAAAAGAGTCAGGGTCATATAATTATATAAGACCACGCATTATTACAATCAGCATGCCCATGTGAGAAGGTGTGGAAAAGAGTCAGGGTCATATAATTATATAAGACCACACATTATTACAATCAGCATGCCCATGTGAGAAGGTTGGGAAAAGAGTCAGGGTCATATAATTATATAAGACCACACATTATTACTGTCAGCATGACCATGTGAGAAGGTGTGGAAAAGAGTCAGGGTCATATAATTATATAAGACCACGCATTATTACAATCAGCATGCCCATGTGAGAAGGTGTGGAAAAGAGTCAGGGTCATATAATTATATAAGACCACACATTATTACAATCAGCATGCCCATGTGAGAAGGTTGGGAAAAGAGTCAGGGTCATATAATTATATAAGACCACACATTATTACTGTCAGCATGACCATGTGAGAAGGTGTGGAAAAGAGTCAGGGTCATATAATTATATAAGACCACGCATTATTACAATCAGCATGCCCATGTGAGAAGGTGTGGAAAAGAGTCAGGGTCATATAATTATATAAGACCACACATTATTACAATCAGCATGCCCATGTGAGAAGGTTGGGAAAAGAGTCAGGGTCATATAATTATATAAGACCACGCATTATTACAATCAGCATGCCCATGTAAGAAGGTATGGAAAAGAGTCAGTTTCAAATAATTATATAAGACCACACATTATTACAATCAGCATGCCCATGTGAGAAGGTTGGGAAAAGAGTCAGAGTCATAATTATATAAGACCACGCATTATTACAATCAGCATGCCCATGTGAGAAGGTGTGGAAAAGATTCAGTTTCAAACAATTATATAAGACCACACATTATTATTGTCAGCATGCCCATGTGAGAAGGTTGGGAAAAGAGTCAGGGTCATATAATTATATAAGAGCACGCATTATTACAATCAGCATCCCCATGTGAGAAGGTGTGGAAAAGAGTCAGGGTCAAATAATTATATAAGACCACGCATTATTACAATCAGCACACCCATGTAAGAAGGTTGAGAAAAGAGTCAGGGTCATATAATTATATAAGACCACGCATTATTACTGTCAGCATGACCATGTGAGAAGGTGTGGAAAAGAGTCAGGGTCATATAATTATATAAGACCACGCATTATTACAATCAGCATGCCCATGTGAGAAGGTGTGGAAAAGAGTCAGGGTCATATAATTATATAAGACCACACATTATTACAATCAGCATGCCCATGTAAGAAGGTGTGGAAAAGAGTCAGTTTCAAATAATTATATAAGACCACACATTATTACAATCAGCATGCCCATGTGAGAAGGTTGGGAAAAGAGTCAGAGTCATAATTATATAAGACCACGCATTATTACAATCAGCATGCCCATGTGAGAAGGTTGGGAAAAGAGTCAGAGTCATAATTATATAAGACCACGCATTATTACAATCAGCATGCCCATGTAAGAAGGTGTGGAAAAGAGTCAGTTTCAAATAATTATATAAGACCACACATTATTACAATCAGCATGCCCATGTGAGAAGGTTGGGAAAAGAGTCAGAGTCATAATTATATAAGACCACGCATTATTACAATCAGCATGCCCATGTGAGAAGGTGTGGAAAAGATTCAGTTTCAAACAATTATATAAGACCACACATTATTATTGTCAGCATGCCCATGTGAGAAGGTTGGGAAAAGAGTCAGGGTCATATAATTATATAAGAGCACGCATTATTACAATCAGCATCCCCATGTGAGAAGGTGTGGAAAAGAGTCAGGGTCAAATAATTATATAAGACCACGCATTATTACAATCAGCACGCCCATGTAAGAAGGTTGAGAAAAGAGTCAGGGTCATATAATTATATAAGACCACGCATTATTACAATCAGCATGCCTATGTGAGAAGGTGTGGAAAAGAGTCAGGGTCATATAATTATATAAGACCACACATTATTACAATCAGCATGCCCATGTAAGAAGGTTGGGAAAAGAGTCAGGGTCAAATAATTTGTTTTCGATCAAATACAAATATGCTCTATTTCATAAAAATGTCAAATACTAGTGCAAGATTACAAAAACAGATATGCGCTGTATTAATGTCTCAAATATACAGGGTTAAATTGAATATATATTTGAAGGGCAATATACAATACTGTATAGCATATATATTTTAATAATTAATAATTATATTTATGTTTAAGTTTTATTGGCAAATTAAATGGCGAAAAGTGGTTTAGGTCAAGTAAGTATGGATTTATCAATATTTAAGATAAAATGTGGCGTCATGTGTATGTTCATGCAGATTACATACACTAAATACAAAGAGATGAATTTGGCATGTATTTGACGAAATACACAAAATATAAACATCACATGTAAATACATGATTCTGGAAAAGTCAAATACAAATATGCAAAATCTGCGTATTTTATACAAATGAATTGTATGTATTTCACCCTCAAATCTGGGAATGATGGAAGGTGCGGGAGGGAGGGAGGGAGAGGAGGGAGGGAGGGAGTAATCAAGTTAGCAATTTGGTAAAGTCTGACAGGGAGAGAGAGAAGCCCACAAACACGGGAGGAAATGGAATGAGGCACACAGGAAGTGTTAAGTGGAAGTGGAATAGATTACTGTTTTGGGGTAAATTCTGGGGTGCAAAGCCAGAGTTAGGATCAGCCTTAGAGCTAGACTGTTTTTTCTACACTAGCAGACACTGTTACTGCTGGTGTAGTATGTAGAGTAAAGCACCAGGGAGCATTGATTGACACTGACACAGAGTGGCAATGGTGAGGAAGTCTCCACACAGACACTAAGTTTAACACTGGTGCAGGTAATGGCTATTTCCCCCCAAAAAGGCAGACTTATTGCACCCTCCCCCCACCAGGGAATGTGGCGTTCCCACAGGGGTGTTTATGGGGATGTGCTGCGTTCAAGTTTATGTTTTTGTATGTAGATCCATGTTGAGGGAGTTATGATTGTGTGTTTTACTGAAAGGTTAAGTGCTTAACATAATCGTGGAGATTTTCATGTCGTGGAGATATTTTTCTTTTGTTTTTTTAAAAGATATCCTCATTGATGGTGTGATAAGTTGTCTCTCTCTAAATGTTTTTTCACTTTTGCAGGATGTAGCGCATAGCACATGTTCATCTCCTCTGTGTGATCTTTCGTGTTCAGTTCGTTCCATCTTGGTTTTCTCCACTCTTTTATGTCATCCATCAGTCTTCCTTGTGGATGTCTTCTTCTTTGTTCAATGCCTTCAAAGATGGCTTTGACTGGAAGGCTATTTATTTTCGTATGTCCGAACCACTTCAAGTCTCGTTTATGGACTTGAATGAATGAATGAATGAATGGATTTATTCAACAAAAACACATTTGCATAATTCATACAGTACATAACGCTAATTGAATTTGTCGAAAAAGGGTAAAAAGAAGTGTAATACTTATAATGTTTACCCTTTTAGTAATTTAACATGTCTAGAATAAAATACTTGATTGAACATATAACTACTGTATTAATTAGAGTGCCAGTATTGTCAAGATTCAAAGTGCAACAACACAATTTACATGTATATTCACAGCAGAACAAAAGAAAATATTGGAACATGAATTGAAAACCTTAATAACAAACTAAAATAAAAATCTACAATACTTTTAATATTTTTACATTCTACTGATAATTAATTTAGTTTACACTAAGATGATAAACACAATAACTGAAGTTACTAATTTTCTACAAGAAATGGTTAAGAACTTAGCACATAACTATTCAAAACTTTGTCTGTATAATACTTCTTGAACTGATGAACGCTTCTACAACTAATAAATGATTCCACAGTGTTACTCCTTTAACAGATATACACATGCTTTTCAAACTGGTACGTGCATATTTTTGTATAAAATTACATTCCTGTCGGGTTGAATAAACTGATTCATATATGCTAAAAAACTGCTGTACATTCAGTGGTAATAAGTTGTGAAATGCTTTATACATGATAATTGCAGTTTTTAATTCCACTATATCTGGCACTTTAAGAATGTACAGATTATAAAATAGCATAGTTGTATGGTCCAGTCTCTTGGCACCACAAAGTAACCTTATAACCCTTTTCTGTAATATAACTAAACATTGAACATTTGTTGCACATGTGTTGTCCCATACTTCAGTACAATACATAATATACGGCAAGAAAAGAGAGTAGTACAAAATATGCATACCACGTCTGTCAATCAGGAAGCTCGCTCTGTACATAACAGCACAGCTCTTTGAAGGTTTTGATTTTACTAAACAAATATGATTTTTCCAGTTTAATTTATCATCAATCATAACACCCAAAAATTTAGTGACATTTACTCTATTCATTGTTTCTTTATTTATCTTAACAGAAATATCAACAGTCAATTTGCGATACCCAAAAAACATGTAATTAGTTTTCGTTACATTAAGAGACAATCGATTTACAGAAAACCACACCTGGAGTTGATCCAATCCAGTATTTATCATTCGAACAAGTTCATTTAAGACACTATGACAGCACAATAAATTTGTATCATCAGCGAATAGAATAAATTTAAACACTTTTGATACTTTACAAATGTCATTGATGTACATAATAAACAACTTTGGACCTAAAATAGAGCCCTGAGGAACACCACTAGATACATTTAGTATTTCTGAGTCACAATTATTAAAATTAACAAATTGTTGTCTATTTTCTAAATAACTCAGTATCCATTTATGTGCAACACCACGCACACCATAGAAATGTAATTTTTTAGCCAATATATCATGATCAACAGTGTCAAAGGCTTTCTTAAGGTCAACAAATACACCAATAGCATACTTGTTATTATCAAGTGAACTTGTAATTTCTTCTACTAATTCTAAAAGAGCATGAGTAGTTGACATATTAGACCTAAAACCATATTGACTTGGACTGAGTATGTCATTCTTTTTGAGGAATTTGTCCATCCTGTTATTATATAATTTTTCGAGAATTGAGGTAACAATGATATTGGCCTGTAATTTGTAAATACATTGTTTTCACCGCACTTAAAAGTGGAATAACTTTGGCAATTTTAATTTTGTTTGGAAATACACCCGTTTGAAAAGATACATTACATATGTGACCAAATGGCTTAACTATTTTGTAATTACATTTTTAATTAGGCTCATGTTAATATCACTGTAATCGGTTGATTTTTTATTTTTACAATTTTGTACCATTCTAATAATTTCTTGGTCATCAACAGGACTTAGAAACATAGTATGATCAACTTTGCCTTCCAAGTAATCATAAATTGATACATCTTTTTCAGGTATTGAAATATTCTTTGCTAAGTTAGGGCCAACATTTGTAAAAAAATTATTAAATCCATTACCAATATCCTCATTTTTTGAGATTTGCTTGTTATTTTTTATAAAATATTCTGGGTATGTAGGCTTATTATACTGTTTGTTAATTACATTATTTAATATTTTCCAAGTTTCTTTAACGTTTGTTCTGTTTTTCTAACAATGTGCTATAATAGTTTTTTTCAGTAAATCTTAATATAGATGTTAGTTTGTTTTTGTAATTTTTTTTTATTTCTGTTCTGCTTCAGCAGATTTCAATATACTAAATGCTTTGTATAACTTATTTTTCTTCACACAAGCACATTTTAAACCTTTGGTGAACCAAGGTTTGTTGCTAGTGTAACTTTTCCTGGAAACTCTTCAGTGGACAATGTTTTTTTAAATATATCTATAAATATGTATAGAACATTATCATAAGCTTGATTAACATCATTTATATTTAAAACACTATCCCAAGATTGTTGACTCAATTCATTTGAAAGTGAAGCTAATGTATCTTCAGTAATCTTTCTGATATGCTGAAACTCTTTTACAATATTTCATCTATAATCATTCTTAGACCAGTGATTTGACACAGTTCTGTCGTGGGTACTTTGTTGCTGTATAGTCCTTGAAATAATAAGATATTTTGGAGAATTATTCATAACATTTATCAGCTGTCTCATTATTTGCTGGTACGTACCAGGCTCAACATAGCAGACATTAAAATGGGGTTATTGATTTGGTTGACTAGTTGACTAAAAAAATGACAGATGCCCAGATGAAGCAGTCATTGTGCCAGGTAAAATGACATGCATGCATGCACGCGCACACGTGCACATATGGATGTAATCTAATTATAGAATTGAAGTTTTGACTAGCTCACATGTAGAGGCTGCCGGTGATGTGTCATGTTACCATGACGATTCTCTTTCAGAATCGTAACAAGATGCTAATGTCGGTGCCATTTTTGGAAGTTATATTTGCAGCGCTAATTCAGCTCTGATGTGCATTGCACGTTTTCCTTATCCATGTCTTAGGCAGAGATCTGGACGTAATAAAGATTTATTGATTTCTTCATGGGTTGTGTTTTAAAACGGAATGAGAAAGAAACAAATTTAGCTGTTTAACGAATATTTCAAAGGATTTCTTCCCAAAGAAAACATGTTGCTGGAATTAGTCCACCTATTAATTTTTTCCATATTCTCTTACTCATGTCTCGTGACTGATGCAAATGAAATCGTGATGAAAAATCATGTTTGTGACAGCATGTTCAGTTTGCCTCTGGGGCATAGCCTTCGTAGTGACTGATGAATAATTGTAACTGGAGCGATATTAATTTGATTGGTGAACTGCATTGAGCAATTATGTTCATTTGAAATATCCATTTATTGTTCATACGCGTGAGCGAAGTATATATATACTCTAGACTAGCGTTGGCTGTCGGAGGCCATTTGGGCCATAGGCCACATGGCAGCAAACTTGGCTAAGCAAATGTTACCCTTTTGAGCTCAATTTAGCCACCAGCATTTTCGTTGAAAAGCAGGCAGAATAAATGAGCATTTCTTGTTTTATTGATGCACATAAAAAAATTGGCTAAAGAAACATGTATTTGAAAAAAAACAAATTGGGGGCTTTGGCCAAATGAGTAGACATTTTACATCAGAGCCGTCCCAGATACTGTCATGATGCCTCCGCTTAATAGATTCATATCGTATGGTGTGGGGGGGTTGAGCATCATCTTTGTTTAGACACAAAACATCACATTGTAACGCAATATTCCAATATTCGCAATGCATGCACATTAGCAGTTTAGCACTATGTCGCACAACCGTGGTTTCATTCTTAACCAACAGGTGTCATGCGTGTTAACTTATAGATAATGTCTCTTGCATGACAGCAGATAATAAAACTGAATAGAACACATTCACCAGCTAAAAAATCTAAAATATTTTTATGACCAATTTCAAAATCTGTCCGTTTCAGGCGTTGCAGTGATGTCACAAACTTATCGCAATGATGTCACAAACATCGCACACATGACCTACAACTGTAGTTTTATTCTTGGCCCATAGGTGTCGTACATGTTGTGAATACTGCCTATTGTTTGCAACAGCGATCCTTATGGGGGTGTCAAGGGTGGGCTTCATTTAAGCACGAGACATCTTTAGGATATATTTTATGCAGATCTTAATTGTTTATTGGAAATATGTGCATTTTCAGTTGTTTACGTAGTTGTTCATCCTATTGTTAATAATTTTTTTTGATAAGAAAATAATACTTAATGTTGACATTGATCCTGATTTATATCAGGCGATGTTCGGATGATGAACTCAAGATTCCAGTTTACATTTTGATGAAATGGTTATGCATAATTAGATTGTATATGAACAGCTATACTGTTCAGTAAAAGTTAAATTACAATTAATTACATACTGACACTATTACATTTACATAATAACACTGTAATTACATGTATAACTAATTACATATTGCATAATTGTGATCGTGGGTGATATCATGTCTGACATGGAGTATGCCGGAAGTGGTAACTACGAGTGTTGTCATGGTCCTAGTTTTTGTTGGACGGTACAGTTCTCAATGATCATTTATTCATTGTATGGATCTGCCAGGGTTCCAATGTGGGAGACTTGGAGTTGTCTACTCTTAAAAGAGGGGGGAGAGAAAACTCATAAATTGTTAAATGCACCAACAACGAGCTAAAGTAGACTAATCACAAGCAACTACGTAATGGAACAAGTTTTATTTCAAGACAAGAAACTACAGAAATCGAGTCAGCCTCATCGTGCTTTAGGCAACACACAGTGTGGACAATGGACAATAGACTGTGTTTAGAATACCAAGAATGCGTGTCTTTATTACTGATAACTGGAAGCGTGTAGAACTGAGACCATCAGTACCTGCTAGGACCCACGGTTTCAGTTTCAGACTTGCAGCCATGACAACACTGTTAACGACAATAATATTTGCAACTGTTACAGTTATGTTTGTAATTGTAATTGATTACGTTACTGTAATTATCACTGCCATTGTGCAAGGCATGGAGTAGGCAGTGTGTGAGTGCGATTAACGTGTATGCATCTTAGGATGAGGTTACGTTGTGTAAGAAGTTAGTCAATCTGTCTACCAGCTGGATTTGCTGTTTCCTTGGGCTGAATTTCTTTTTCTGATGACATTGATAGATCGTTTCATGCCTGGTCTCTGCACCACTGCAAGTGCGAGCTGGCTGGTTGTGCACCATAGCACAGGGACTGCCTGAAAAGGTTTAATAGCCACATTCCCACACTGCAATAGTTCTGTGTATTATACCAGCGCTGTTGGCAGACGTTAATGGGATTAGCAATGGCAAATATGTTGTTTAATTTTATATCCGTAGACATCATTGCTGTATTCCACATAATAAGAGAAAATGGAAGTTTATTGAAGATTATACACTTAAAGTTATATATATTTTCTATCCGTACACTATAATATTATGTGAACTGTGAAGGAGTAGTTTGTCCCATAACTATCATACAGTGTATAATACAACGAAGTACTGAACATATTTGTCAACTGTTGATATCATTGTCGTAATTGGCCTATTAAGTTCTAACTTGTAATAACCGCTTGGCTCATCATCATTAAGTTGTCATCTCTAAAGCCAAGTCAGCTGTGATGAATCTCCACATGTCACGTTCTTCAGTAGCTGTTGTACCTGAATGTACTAATAGCTTAGTTTTGTTGCCATTATGATGAAAGAGAGTTTTTCGAGGAAGCTGGTAAGGAGCCGGTTAAAGTCGGCTGGACATGTGGAAAGAACGGACAGGGCACAGAACATAAGAGTGGCAGGTAGAAGAAGAGGAAGACTGAGACTAGGAGGACTGGTGGTGTTGTTTTGAGAGATTTGGGAAGAGTGGGAGGAGGGGAGGGGAGGGGAGGGGGGGAGGGAGGGAGGGGAGAGGGGAGGGGAGGGGAGGGGAGGGAGGGGGAGGGAGGGGAGGGAGGGAGGGAGGGGAGGGGGAGGGGAGGGAGGGAGGGAGGGGAGGGGAGGGGGGAGGGGAGGGGAGGGAGGGAGGGGAGGGGAGGGGAGGGAGGGGAGGGAGGGGAGGGAGGGGAGGGGGAGGGGGAATTAGAGCGTGGAATGGGGAGAGTGGAGACGGGTGGAGGAGACGGCAGTGAAATGGGACTAGTGACGAAGAAGAAGGTAAAAACATCGATGACCATTATCGGTGCCAGCCTCACGGACTTCAGGGTTAAAGAGGAGAGCAGTAGCAACATCTAACCAGGATGTTCTTGGTCTCCTTCTCTTACGTTCCATCGACCTTGCCTATCTGCTTTTGTATCCCAAGATGTCTGGTCATGTGACCAGGGTAGTTAATCCTCACTGGACAAAACTGTCTTTTTATTCTATTGCTTTCTCCAAGGATTGAACTACATTTATCTGTTCTGTACAGAACCATCTTCATTTGATCAGTGATGTACATCAACCCCTGGTGGATACCCCAGACACTATTTGTAGTAAAATTCTTGGTAGATACCTCACACACTATTTGTTGTTTAAAACACTAGCCAGCGAAGCTGCTGATGCAACGGAGAAAAACAAGTTGTTTTTAGTTTTACATTTAATTAAGCTACATTTCGCCGATACATGAATTGCGATCAAATATGTACAAGTTCAATGTATCACAGATATGAACTATTGTGTTGGTTAAAGACAGATATTCCATACATTTGTCTTTTCAAACATTGTAGCGAGCAACATTTGCTCGAACCGAGTGTTTTTTGTAATGAAGCATCTGATTGGTTAATACAGCAAGTAGGGCAAAGTACAAATTAAAGATAGTCTGGTTGTTTCCACCAAGGGTCAAAACAACATCACCACTGGTTAACCAGGGTGCACTGAACATACCCATCAATTGCTCTTGCTGTGTACTTGTTAGTGCACACAGTGTTCACTAGTTCAGTCCAGCTGAATCAACTGGCTTTCCACAGTAATTCGCATACAACTAGTACCGTATTTTAGCCCAGTTTCAGCTGTCATGCATGATACAGCTGTGTGTTTGCCTGGGCCGGCCCAGCCTGCAAGGCACGCTGAAGCTTCCTGATGGTTTAAACAGTTAGGTTTCGAATTATTTCCTCTTGGCCACATGAAGCATTACATAATTTATATAATAATAATAATAATAATAATTGACTTCTATGGCACCTATATCCTCAGGAACCTGAGCTCAGAGGCGCAACAAAACAGAATCAGTAGGCGTAATCGTAAACAAGGACGCGCAAAAGTCAGTATCAGAATGAGGGACAACCGAACATTTATGGTGGGAATGCAATTTGGAATAGATGTCTTGAGTTTTTTTCGGAAAATAGCAATAGTTTCGGATGTTTTCAAAGCGATAGGGAGTTCATTCCAGACCCTAGGCGCAGCAACAGAGAAGGCACGTTTACCCAAGTTAAGTTTTGTTTTAGGTACAATAAGTTGTTGTGAAACTGATGATCTTAGCTGCCTAGGGATATTTGAAAGATGCAGGAGACTAGCCAAGTAGAATGGTTGTTGTGTAGATAGAGCACGATATGCAAGAGTGGACAGCTTAAAATTAATTCTATAAGAAACTGGAAGCCAGTGTAACTGTTTAAGTAGTGGTAGTGACGGTGAAAACCGAGGCGCCCTGAGAACCACACGTGCCAGACAATTTTGTACTCGTTGGAGTTTAGCCAAGTCTCTTTTAGCAATGTTGTTTAGTAGTGAATTGCAATAGTCAAGACGGCTGCTAATTAGTGCCGTTAATATTGTTTTTGCAGTAGATATAGATATGTGACACCGAATTCGACGAAGATCACGAATATGATAGAAACAGGATTTACATACTTGAGAGATATGCTGGCGAAAGTTGAAATCACTGTCAAAGATAACACCTAGATTACGAACAGTATCTGATGGGAATGTATCACTGCCAAGCAGTTTAACAGGAAAATGGTTGATGACTTTATTTTGTTGTTGTTTAGTGCCAATAATAATAAGATCTGTTTTATCTGGATTAGGCTTTAGCTTACTTGATTCCATCCACGACAAGATATCAGTAAGGCAATCACTAAAAGTCGAAAGAGATTCTTGTACATTTGATTGTGAAAGAGATATGTAAACCTGTGTGTCATCAGCATAAAGGTGATGACTGAGATTACGATTAGCAATAACTTGGCTGAGCGATGTAGTATATAAGCTGAACAGAACAGGGCCAAGGACGGATCCTTGTGGCACTCCAAATGGTAGATGTTGTGGGCTAGATAATGTGCCAGATATGTTAATACTTTGATATCTGTCTGATAAAAATGATTTGAACCACCGAAGAGCTGGGCCAGAAATTCCAAAATATCTATGGAGGCGTTGTAAAAGGATTGAATGATCAATTGTGTCGAAAGCAGCTGAGAGATCAAGTAAAGTGAGTGCTGTGACTTTGCCATTGTCCATGTTATCAACTATATCATTGTGTATCTTGAGAAGAGCTGTTTCAGTAGAATGGAATCGTTTATATGCAGACTGTAGATCATTTGATAAGTGATGGTTGTAAATATGTTCATGAAGGCGATTAGCAACTACTTTTTCCAATATTTTTGACAGAAAGCTGAGATTAGAGATAGGACGATAATTCCTTAGGTCATCTTTGCACAAAGTTTGTTTTTTAATAAGAGGATTTACAAGAGCTTGTTTGAAATCCTGTGCACATTTAGAACAAGCAAGCAGGGTTGGCAGGGTCTGTAAAAACCACGGTTTAAACCATGGTTTTACCGCCCCGTCAGAAATCCATATCTAATGTCAGACACTGTTAGAAACCATCGGGAAACTTAAAAAAATATGTGCCATTTTATTTAATGTGTCGATTGTTAATTATTTCAGTCAGAACATTATTATTAAAATCAATACATTAATGCATTATACTGTGATGACATCATTCCCTATTCCTGCTGTGAATTAGTTGCTTAATAGAACCAAATTGCTCTAGTCCAGAGAATGTTAAGTCCGTAGATGTCAAGTGTCTACATCTGCCAGTGAGAAGAGGGAGACTTTCTTCACCACTCAGCTTTCGTCGTTTTTAGCATTTTTCATTGGTTTTTAACGTGTTGTTTTTACGGATCGCCATTTTGATGTGAACACAATTGCAAGAAAATGTGAAATCAATTCAGACCAAAGAAATGATTTGTGGCTCGTGTGCAATGAATTGATCAATTTCACTGTGAATTTTTTTTTGTCAAAAAGCGGGACATTTTGTCCAAAGAGCGGGAGTGGAGGGGGGACCAGGGCTAAAAAGCAGAATTTTCAATCCAAAAGAGGTAATGTTGACAACCATGTAGTCCACTGTATAAGTATGCGAATTTGAATAATACAGGTTTTGTTGTTTCAGCTGTCGCTACTTAGCCGTCCACCTGAGCCCAGTCTTCCCTGTGGTTGGAGGGTTGTTGTTCATCTTTGTCATGTCCACGCTGTGTCGTACAGCCTTCATGGACCCGGGCGTGATTCCACGGGCCACAGATGATGAAGCCGCAGCCATTGAGAAACTCGCAGGTAATGCATGTAGTCATAGCTATCAGAAGACCAGTTGCCTATTAAAGGTTTCTCATTGTTTTTGTTCATCTCAATACATTGTTACAGACACATTTTACGAAAAATGTAACCTACCTAGTGTCCACTACGACATCGTTGCTCGTTCGTTTACATTTATTTTGTTTTGGTGAAATCATCGGAAAAACTATTAAATTATATCTGACTATGGTCACACACTACTAATATACTATGGTCACACATTACTATGGTCACACACTGCTATGGTCACACACTGCTATGGTCACACACTTCTATGGTCACACACTGCTATGGTCACACACTGCTGTGGTCACACACTGCTATGGTCACACACTGCTGTGGTCACACACTTCTATGGTCACACACTGCTATGGTCACACACGTCTATGGTCACACACTGCAATGGTCACACACTGTTGTGGTCACACACTGCTATGGTCACACACTATTGTTGTCACACACTTCTATGGTCACACACTGCTATGGTCACACACTTCTATGGTCACACACTGCTATGGTCACACACTGCTGTGGTCACACACTGCTATGGTCACACACTGTTATGGCCAGTACACTATTATGGTCACACACTACTATGGTTACACACTGCTATGGTCACGCACTGCTGTGGTGACACACTGCTGTGGTGACACACTGCTATGGTCACACACTACTATGGTCAAACCTGTCAGCAGCAACTCAATGGATGGTTGAAAAGTGGTCTCTTAATACAGGTGAACTTGTAATTCAGGTTGTGTCTTAACACAGGTGGCACTTGGGGAGGAGCTGACTGTGGTCGTTAAAGACAGGTGGTCTCTTAATGTAGGTGGGCGCTTGAGCAGGTTTGACTGTATGCTACGTAATTTTATAGCATTGCCTTTGTTGTATATGTATATATTTGGGATATTCAACCTCTACAATTGGAAATCAAAATAAACTTATCATTATAGACATTTTATGATGTTTGTATGCTTATTAAACAACTTTGACAGGAATACTGAAATATTGCGTTCTTTGATAATAGAGATTCCACGGCCTGACTCCCCGGGCAGTTATCGACCCCCGCCCCGGTTCAAAGAGGTCGTCATCAATGGTCAAACGGTCAAGCTAAAGTACTGTTTTACTTGCAAGATTTTCCGGCCACCTCGGGCGTCCCACTGCAGCTTATGTGATTGTTGTATAGGTGAGTACTCAGCTTTTGTGATTGTTGTATAGGTGAGTACTCAGCTTTTGTGATTGTTGTATAGGTGAGTATTCAGCTTTTGTGATTGTTGTATAGGTGAGTACCCAGCTTATGTGATTGTTGTATAGGTGAGTACTCAGCTTTTGTGATTGTTGTATAGGTGAGTATTCAGCTTTTGTGATTGTTGTATAGGTGAGTACCCAGCTTATGTGATTGTTGTATAGGTGAGTACTCAGCTTATGTGATTGATATATGTTAGTATTCAGTTTCTTATAATGAAATCTTTATTTCCAGGCAGTTCAGATCATCTTTTTGTTCCTAAAACTAAGTTTAGTTTTATTCACACAGGTCAAGGAAAAGTTGGGGAGAAACATATTTTTTAAAGTTCAGGGAAAGTTAGGGAATTTGAATAATTTTTGTGGAAAGTGGAAATGATGTTTGTGCCAAACCTCCAAAGATATTGCTGAAAGTGCTATTTTATATTTTTTAACATCAATTTAGATTTGAGATGAAAGCTTGGATTGTATGGCTGTATGGTGGATTGGATGGCTGTATGGTGGATTGGATGGTTGCAGGGTGGATTGGATTGCTGTAGGGTGGATTGGATGGCTGTAGGGTGGATTGGATGGTTGCAAGGTGGATTGGATGGTTGCAAGGTGGATTGGATGGCTGTAGGGTGGATTGGATGGCTGTATGGTGGATTGGATGCATGTAGGATGGATTGGTTGGTTGTAGGGTGGATTGGATGGCTGTAGGGTGGATTGGATGGCTGTATGGTGGATTGGATGGTTGTAAGGTGGGTTGGATGGCTGTATGGTGGATTGGATGGTTGTATGGTGGATTGGATGACTGTAAGGTGGATTGGATGGCTGTAGGGTGGATTGGATGGCTGTAGGGTGGATTGGATGGTTGCAAGGTGGATTGGATGGCTGTACTGTAGGGTGAATTGGATGGCTGTAGGGTGGATTGGATGGTTGTAGGGTGGATTGGAAGGTTGTAAGGTGGGTTTGGTGGTTGTAAGGTGGATTGGGTGGTTGTAGGGTGGACTGGCTGGTTATTGGGTGGATTGGATGGCTGTATGGTGGATTAGATGGTTGTAGGGTGGGTTGGATGGCTGTATGGTGGATTGGATGGTTGTATGGTGGATTGGATGATTGTAAGGTGGATTGGGTGGTTGTAGGGTGGATTGGATGGTTGTAGGGTGGATTGGACGGTTGTAAGGTGGATTGGATAGCTGTATGGTGGATTGGATGGTTGTAAGGTGGGTTGGATGGCTGTATGGTGGATTGGATGGTTGTTGGGTGGATTGGATGGTTGTAGGGTGTATTGGATGGTTGTAAGGTGGGTTGGGTGGTGTAGGGTGGATTGGATGGTTGTAGGGTGTATTGGATGGTTATTGGGTGGATTGGATGGCTGTAGGGTGGATTGGATGGCTGTAGGGTGGACTGGATGGTTATTGGGTGGATTGGATGGCTGTAGGGTGGATTGGATGGCTGTAGGGGATTGCAGTTATCCGGACAACTCATCACTTTATATCAAATAATAAATTAAATGAAAGCTTGCAAGAAATTCTGGCTCGCGAGAAGTCTTCACTGTCAGGAACTACATGGACATAGCAAGGTGAACTTCCATCAATACTAGATGCTCCTCCCAGTGTGGCAAAGTGTGAAATGACCATACATAAAATCTGGTGATTACTCAACAAATATGCCATAATGTCGCCAAGCAACGCACGTGCACGATCATCAGGCCGCTTAATGGAAATGGATTCTCGTGTTTTGTGACATCATGCGGGTCCCAGTCATGACTCCATAGTTACCCCAGGAGTGTCTTCATGTGTCAGGATGTTGCCCTGGGCGACTGTGACATGACACACCTATCTGCAGATTATTGTTCCTCGGTGTGTGCGTCTGCAGTTATGCACAAGTGGAAATTTGCCATGGCAGCAATTGACTGGATATGGGGTGACGCAAGTAGAGATCTCAACTGAAGTAATAATTATAAATTTATATTAATTAATGCAATGCCAGAAAGAATATTACTTTATTCAGTATAGGCATACCATAAAGATGAATGTCTGTATAACAAAAAGTAAACAACAAAACAATTAATAACAACCCAGGTACCTGTGTTTAATTAAAGTGAACTGCTAAGTGTATTACTTTAGCAGGCTTGGGTAAGTAACACGTGAAGGATAAAGTGAATAATATATCATGATGAACTAAATAATAGACACATTAAGGTTTGGCTCAGTTATAATGGTTTTTTACAATTGCATTTTGATTCAGTATTCATATATGTTTCTATTTAGTTATGTTCATTGTTTGTATATCATTTACAGTAACATTTACAGTTACGTTTACAATTGCCATAAATATTATAGTCACAGCTGCAATTATACAGTTACAGTTACTTATACAGTTACAGTTACTTATACAGTTACAGTTACTTATACAGTTACAGTTACTTATACAGTTACAGTTACTTATGCAGTTACAGTTACTTATACAGTTACAGTTACTTATGCAGTTACATTTACTTATGCAATTACAGTTACTTATATAGTCACAGTTACTTATACAGTTACACTTACTTATACAGTTACAATTACTTATACAGTTACAGTTACTTATACTGTTACAGTTACTTATACAGTTACAGTTACTTATACAGTTACAATTACTTATACAGTTACAATTACTTATGCAGTTACAGTTACTTATACAGTTACAGTTACTTATACAGTTACAGTTACTTATACAGTTACAGTTACTTATACAGTTACAGTTACTTATACAGTTACAGTTACTTATACAGTTACAGTTACTTATACAGTTACAGTTCTTAGATAGTATTGATTTCAAACAACAACAGATTTGTCCAGCTTAAGTAGCTGAGGTGGCTATTATATGCTTGTCTTGATATGATTAGTTTCAGTATTTTTTTTTAGATAAATTAACCATTTCTTCACAGATTATAGTTGAAATACTATTGCATATACCAGATTAAAAACATTTGGAGTTTTTTATTTATTTGGTAATGTTACAAGGTTTTTAAAACATTTTTGTAAATGTGAAAAAATAGTCACTAAAAATTAAGTTTAATCGTTTTGAGAAATTCCTCAAAGAAATATATGACATATATATATAAGTATGACAGTGTAACTGATAACTTTATGGCAGATTTTGGTTAACATAAACCAATTATGTCTGCTACACCACTGTGCATGAATTAAGCAAAAGTTGAATGACAGCCTAAAGTGGCAATGTATTTTTGACACAAACCCTTCACCAATCGTAATTTACTGCCATATTACGTTGCGTGCATGTAAAATGCATTCATATGCAAAATTGCAAAATCATGAGTGTAGTAGTTTTTCTTAAACAATATTTGAAACATTTCATGGTTATTAATGAAAACACAATCTCAACAAATGCTTGTTTTTGTGTTGAAATTTACAGTTTTTCACTGGTGTTTTATGTATTGTTGACAATACATAATCGCCATTGACATGTCCCCTTAAATACATAATGGCCATTGACATGTCCCCTTAATTTGCTGCTACAATAGCCCTTGGATCTGTACTTGTAAAGTGCTGTCATCTACAGTATCAGGTTATGCCAGCCATCTAACAAACACGTGGCAGGGTTTGTATACAATCATTTTGATTGGCCAATTATCCCGCGGGGACACCAGGTCCATTAGTGTCAAAGGCACCATAAACTACATTAATGCTGATATTTGCTGGTTTAAGTACATGATTTAGTTAGGTAGATATAATACTGATGTGTACTAGCATTACAGTAACAAGATGATGTGTTCCGCTTTCACGGCGAACGAATATAGCTGGTTCGAAAATCGTAGCGCACGCGGATGTTACTATGGAAACATTGTCGCATTTCTGGGAACTCAGGGGATTTCCAAAAGGACTGCATTTTTAAAGGATGGATTGGGAAAAAATGACGTTAGTGCTGGGTGATTTTTTGTGGTGTCGACGTTTAGTTCAGTATATCCTAGCTATGTTATGAAGAAAAAAAAATCAACTGACTCCCTAGCCACCCCAGTCACCTTATTGTTATTACAGAATACGTAGTCTTGGTATAAATGTCTGTCAATGTTGTGACAATGTTCAATTCCAGTTTGTTAAATAACGGGACAGCTGTGCGTTTGTGTGGCAGAGTCTTCTGAACTAATTCTTGTTGGGTTAACTTCTCCATAGAAACAAGAATCTGAATTCCCACAAAGTGAACATGCTTGTCCAATGTTTTGTATAACACATGTCCTGTCTGTTAGCTTTGTAGTTAAAAAAATAAATTACGAGGTTCGTAAATCTTTTGCAAACATGGGCCAAGTACAGATTTGTGAGCACACCTGCTGTGCTAGTTCACATCTTGGTAGCACGATTATGGATTGTTGGAGAGAGCATGAAATGGAGATTTGCTGGAGACGATGATTTCCATCTTACCTGCCATAATATATGCCATGTCATCTGTGAGGCGTGCTCAGACGTGGCCTGTTTTTAGGATGGTTTCTGTTGTTCTCAGAATGAACGGATAGATTTCACATCACGATTGTGAAGAAAATAAGAAATGGAAATTAGTAATTGCTATTTTTTAAATGTACTTGTGTTGGTTTTCTCACAGTACTTATGACAGCAGTTGAACTAATTGGAATGTATGGGATACATATTTACATTTGGTCTGTGTGTGTGTGTACATGCGTGCATGCGTTCGTGCGTCCGTGTGTCAGTCATTACAACTGCCTGGTCGTTGATTGATGACAGGAGAGACATCGCTGTGGTTGTAATGACGGAGGTTTTTGTAATGTAAATCACATGTAGATATCAGAGTAAACAGTGAATGAAGGGTGTCTCCTATAGTGGTCTTCATTCACTGTTCATTCTGGTGACATCTGCTAGAGTTTCTGCATAACCTGTGTATTCTTGTGCTTATGTATACATATTGTGTCAACCATTGAAACAGCATCATCCATTTTGAAGTTGGTGGTCAGTTTGTGGTTTGTGTCAGTCTCGACACATTCTACAGTGTGACTGTCAATCTTGACACATTCATAGTGCAAATGTGTTAATCTTGACACATTCGACAGTTCGACTGTTAATCAATTGACACAGTTGTGCTGTGAAATGTGTCAAGACTGACATAGTCACACTGTAGAATGTGTCACGATGAACACATTCTACTGCGTGACTGTCAATCTTGACACATTCCACAGTGTGCCTGTTTCAGTCTTGACACATTGTGTCAATCTTAAGGCATGCTACAGTGCAACTGTGTCACAGACCACTTTTGCAGTACAGAGCTTAGCGTTTTCCTCACATGATTAACACAACATTAACCCTGGTAAAGGACTGCTTGATGCATATAAACCCTAGACTGCCACGTGTGGGTGGGTGCTTATTGTGATGTCGATAACGTCTCCTTCAGATCCGGTGCCGTCAAAATGGAGTACTTAGGCCAAGCTGAAGACAAACATTTGGTTCGTGTCATCTCATCTATCCTCTTTGGGCTCAGTGGCCCATAAGGATGAAGCGCATCTCCTCCAGCTTGCTCTGTCACCTGCAACACATCTGGCCTCGTTCCAGCAGTTCCACCCCAGTACGCGTCTTTTATTTTCAATAGTTGATCATCACGTTGTCTTTGGCCGACCAACCTTTCTTCTACCTTCGGGCGTCCAGGTCAATGTCGTCTCACATTTGCTGTTTTTGTCCATTCGTAGGATATGTCCTACCCATTTCCATCTTCTTAACTTGACCTTGGTGCTGATTGTCTTCAATTTTGTTTTTGCAAGAATATCTTGATACAATGTATGGCCATCTAATTTGTAGGATTCCTCTTAAAAAACAATTTATCTAACTTTCTGTTGTCGCTTTCGTTTATTTTCCATGTTTCACTTCCATACAACAACGCTGGTTTATCAAAGTTAAAAAGCCTCAATTTAGATCTCAATATGTATGTACTGGAATTCCATATTTGCTTTAACTTCATGAAAAGATACCCTAGCTTTACGAATTCTGTTAACAACGTTATCACCGCCTCGTCCTTGTTTGTTGACGTTAGCACCAAGGTAGTTATACTTGTCCACTTCCTTTAGCTCTTGATCATCGATTAATATTCTGTTTTTGCACTTGCTGTTTATTCTCAATACTTGAGTTTACTTTTTATTTATTCTTAGTCCTGTCCTTGCTGCAAATTGATTCAGTTGCCTTGTCTTTGTTTGCATGTGTGTGTAGCATGACGACATGAGTGCTATGTCGTCGGCAAAGTCCAGGTCCTCTAGTTTTGACGTGAAGTTCCATCTTATCCCTGTTTTGTTTCCCGCTGTTATGTTTCTCATTATCCAGTCCACTACCACCAAGAAGATAAATTCAGACATTACATCTCCTTGTTTAAATCCAGTTTTAACCTTGAACCACACAGATTCCTCACCTTCGTCCAACACTGCGCATTCACATTCACAAAATCTTTAAGCAGAAAAAGATATTGGCAATATTTTTTACCTGCACAGTTGTATATGACGTGAAGGTAGAACCATGTCTTGTGTATTTATTCCATTCATTAGGCCTATCAGAAACATATTTTTTACCTCCACAGTTGTATATGACGTGAAGGTAGAACCGTGTCTTGTGTATTTATTCCATTCATTAGGCCTATCAGAAACATATTTTTTACCTCCACAGTTGTATATGACGTGAAGGTAGAACCGTGTCTTGTGTATTTATTCCATTCATTAGGCCTATCAGAAACATATTTTTTACCTCCACAGTTGTATATGACGTGAAGGTAGAACCGTGTCTTGTGTATTTATTCCATTCATTAGGCCTATCAGAAACATATTTTTTACCTCCACAGTTGTATATGACGTGAAGGTAGAACCGTGTCTTGTGTATTTATTCCATTCTTTAGGCCTATCAGAAACATATTTTTTACCTCCACAGTTGTATATGACGTGAAGGTAGAACCGTGTCTTGTGTATTTATTCCATTCATTAGGCCTATCAGAAACATATTTTTTACCTCCACAGTTGTATATGACGTGAAGGTTAGAACCGTGTCTTGTGTATTTATTCCATTCATTAGGCCTATCAGAAACATATTTTTTACCTCCACAGTTGTATATGACGTGAAGGTAGAACCGTGTCTTGTGTATTTATTCCATTCATTAGGCCTATCAGAAACATATTTTTATTACATGCTCTCAAATTTTAGGGTAGGTAGGAAAAGTTAGCTCCTTCTTTTATCATATTTTCCTGAGAAGAAATATTTTAGGGTAGCTAGGCATTTGAGTATTTTCTTGGTAATTTTTTCAGAGTGCCACACAAGCTCACTGCCACACCAATATGAGTGTGCGCAACGTTCTAATTGGAATAGTGTCATGTTCTAATACACATTACATTATACGTGTACATCAGTAGGCCTACATTAATTAATTGTTGGGTTGATAGGCAGAGGGGGATAGGATATTACTTTACCTGAATCCAAACCATGGTTGTCAAATGATACCTTTATTGCCCACATGCAATGTCGGAAAAAAAACTCAAATTCTCGCGTCGTCACCTTGCCAGTTTTAGTTGTAGCGAATAAACTCTATGCGATCCTTATTCACAATGTTACACACAAACAGTAGTTGAATTACTATAGATTGACATGGGGAAAATGTATTTCTGTTATTTTGACAGCTAGAGGTTGAGTCGGGTGGCAAAGATTTGTGTTTTTCCTTGTGCTTTGATTTATACAGGGTCGTGAATAAACGATGAAATTTCCTTGTCATGTTGTAAAAACATTTAGGGTTGGCTACATTTAACAGGGTTGGTCAGGTTACTGGAAACACAGATATTATTATGTATTTACGCTTGTTTTCAGTGGTTATGTGAAATAAACTTATTTGTGTTTGGCCTTAAACAAATTTGTTTAGCCTTATTTTATTCAAATGCGTCACCACTAATGAAACCTCATTTCTGGCCATCGGTAATTTCGTCTGATGATATGCAGGGTTTATCCGGCAAAGATGCATACGGAATCCTGCCGAATACCCGTGCTCGGTATTGATTTGTGTACTTTAGGCGGTTTCGTTTGTAGCTTATTTATGTGATTACAATGGCCTGCTTAAAGGTTCTGCCTCAATTCAATTTTAAAGGTGCTTCACGAATTCTATTTTAAGGTGCTTCCTCAATTCAATTTTGAAGGTACTTCCTTGATTAAATTTTTTCGCTGGTCTGATTTCAGACTCATTTTGTGAAAAAATCTATTGTACCTGGAAATGTTTTATTTAGTTTTAGTGAAATCACCAGACAAACTCTTAAACTCTTGCAAAAGAGAAATTCACACTTTCGTAAATTATAAAGAGTCGATTCTTTATATGATTTCAATAAAAAAACAAGTAATTAATTTGTTGGTAAATGTATCGTCAAATGTATTTTGTTTAATTGTTAAGTTGTAAATTATGATAGTTAATTTTGTCTGCTTTGTAATGTTACATCACATTTTAAAATTGGATGAGAACAAATAATGTTTTGTCCATATTAACTGAAGTTGTCATTTTCTGATGATTTCTTGGATTTGATCAGGAACTGGCTGCAACTCATCTGCACTAGCATCAGGATAAAATTTGGTAAAACGTGAACCAGTCAGCACCGATATCTCTTGAATGCATTCAATTCAGCAGAGTCAATGCATGTAAGAGTTTCCAGTGCTACTGCTGACTTAATGTGGACAAGTGAAAGGCCGGAAGGAGTCAGACCACAGTTGAGAATTGCATTGGTGGCCATGTTAACGTTTTGTCTGATTATAAGAAAACGTGACCAACAAAAATTCTTAAAATTGTCCACAGCAACTGCCATCATCTCATTGAGATAGTGACCAAATTTTATCAAAATCACATACCTCCAGCTCTTTGAAATCGCCCTGACGTGTGATGCCTATCAATTTTGACAAAAATAACCATGTATTCATGCGCCCACGTTGTCCATAGCAGAAAAATTCTCATAAATCCCTCCGCCAGTTAAACTCTTTAAAAAATGCACTGTTTCACAGCAAATAGTTTCTACAAACGAACCTGTGAATATTCCTGCTCAAAGGCACTCATGTCACATAATATTAATTTATTAAGTTACCATTTTACAATTTCATACGCCCTACATTCGTGTGAAACAATAAACAGGAAGGTCAACTGTGGTCTTACCCCTGAAATGGCAGTGGTTCAATTAGAGTACAGCTTGTGCACACATAATCAGGACAGTGGGTTTGTTGACACTTCAGCTATTCTATAAAACAGGTTGTGCCTGTGTTTGTTTGCCTGTGTGTCTTTTCCTCATATCTCCGTCAGTTTCATATGTACGGAGCTGACATTTTGTAGGCGTGGTTGTGGATGTTTTTTGTCCTGACCACATCGAGCCACAACTTTGAAGTCTGTGAATGAAATTTTAGCCTTGGATGGTTTTAAATATAGTACCTCTTACCCTTTCCTATCAGGCTGTTTTTTCTGGTCAGTGTTGGTCAGATACGCCAATACTGGACCAGTGATGAACCGAAACTGGATGCCAGAACTGGCTTTATACTGCACCAGTTGCCCAGAATAGTCTGAGGCTCTAACTAAGCCTTTCAGTTTCTCTCCAATGTCCTGTGTTCTGTTGCGTAGAACCTTTGATGTGACTGGTTGTAGTAAGCAGCACAGCCACTAGGTTGCAGCACTGTGTGGACTTTTAAAGAGTAGGCAATATAGTCTCCAGGTGGCAGCACCTTGATGTTTTGTAAAAAGTCCTATGTTTTGGAGATGGTTATTAACCACTAGGGATGGATAACTGTTTTATGTTCAAGTTCATATCATATGAATGAAGGGCCGGTGTTACAGTATATCTCTCCCCCCACTTACCGTACTAAGCTGTTGGAGGATTAGCCATAGCGGTGGCCTTTTTAGCAATTTTTTATGCCTGGAAAATTATATTTGAACCAAGATAGGACCATATTTGTGGACGGCGACTGCCCAGATTAAATGGCTAGCAACTTATTCATGTAACAGTAGGGTCCATTGCGCATGGAGATAGGGTTCGAAGGAACGATTTTATATGTTGAATTTTGAAGAAAAAAATGAGAGAATTTGACCAATTTTGACCAACAGGTTGATGAAAGAATACATATTAGCACAATTGATTTCCAGAATATTAAAAATATTAATTTGTGAACAGCATTAGAAACAGTTACCATTGTCGCCAGGGGGAAAATAAATATCGATCTGAACCCAACTACCAAATAGACCTTTTATTAGATAGAGTGTACTTGTGTTGGTTTTGTATAACAAGTAAACAATACAGCGAGAATCATGCATGTTCTGTTGACACAAAACCAGCAAAGTAGATCTCCACGGTAAGTAAAAACATAACGTCGGAAATTCTACATTAAACTGTAATAATCTTACCGTGACTCTGTTTGATTTCAGATCGTTTTGACCACCACTGCCCGTGGGTGGGGAACTGCGTGGGAAAGCGCAACTACAGATATTTTTATATGTTTCTCATTTCACTGGCTGTCTACTGTGTCTTTGTCTTCGCTTGCGCTGTCACACATCTCATTATGCGTACGTATCAAATAGTAGCAAATTATTTATTATTTATATTTAAAACTTTTTACTTATTTATTTTTTTAAAGATTTGTTTAACTTAGGTTATTTTTTTAACATATATAATAATTATACATTTTTTTAAACTTATTTATTTGTTTAACATATTTTTTACTTAACTATTTTTTAATGCATATCATTTTTGTACATTTTGTATAGTTGTACGTATGTTTTTTTGTCTGAAATAAAAGTATTCTATAACATAGAAAGTTGTTTATTTGATGTTATAAAGGTATCTGCAAATTAATAGCTACAACAAATAAAAGGTTTTCAAACATCCAAAGTACGTATTGTAATATGTTCAGAACAGAATTGTTAAAAATTCAGTGATACTGATATTTTTATTGTGGTGCTATATTTAGAAGAATACGTTTTAGTATTCACATATAGTCAGGGAGCAGCCGTGTTCTAGTGATTAAAGTGTTGGACTCTAAATGCAAGGGTTGCGAGTTCAAGACCCACACTGGTCACGGTTCGTTTTCGAAGCTTAGGCAATTTCGTTTACCCTACTTTGCCTCAGTCTACTCAGCTGCAAATGAGTACAAACACTGTTTGGAAGGTACCTGCGATGGACTAGTGTCCCGTCCAGGAGAGTCAGTATAACTGCACTCTAAGTTGCTTCCCACTATTGAAACCAGGTTTAAGCACTAGCCATATAAGCCTTCATGGCTTCCTAAGGCGTAATGCCTAGGGGATGACTTTACCTTACCTACCTACCATTCACATATAGTCATTATGACGTAATAAGTGCAACATAATATGATGATTAAACCCCTGGCACATTATTAGATTTGTTAGTTAAGAAATGTGAAATAAAAAATCTGTCATTTGCTGATACACTGCATATATATTAAAATTAAAATAAATTTGATATACTGTTATCAAGTTAATGGAAGAGTACATAATAACTATTGTATTTATTAGAGAATGTTAATTAAATTATTTTGGTAGTATAAAATTAATATTAATTATGCATTGGTCAAGTTGTGAAAATGTCGATAAAAGTTTTCCCTAATGTGTCGTGCTATATATACAAACTGTATAAAAACTTAACTTCCACGTGATTTCTGCTTGTGTTGTAGGTACGGGGAAGGCAGGGTTTTTTGAAGCAGTGAAACAGTCACCAGGCAGATATCCTTTGTCTGTTGTTTCCAGGATTTACCAATACTATTATCTAAAGCAACGAGACAGCATTATAGTCAAGGAAGTACCGTCGACTTGTTAAGCGTACGCCCTCTTTTTTAATCATCGGGCACCATAATTATTGTAATTTTACTAGTGTGGAACAACTGAAAAGTGTCGCCATCTGGTGTTAGGCATTTGGCACCTCTTTTCAGTTGTTCTACACTAGTCACCAAATGACTAGTGTTAAACAGTTAGTAACAATAATTAACTTCTATGGCATCTACATCCTCAGGACCTGAGTTACCTTATTATCTAAAGAAAAAAAATTTGGGGTGCAGATTCCTTGACATATTTCCATGGACCAATTTTTTTTCAAGCGTACAGAATGCTTGTTATTTCAAATACGGTAGTTGGTTTATTCAGAATCATACAATTTCTTGTCAGATATCTGTTTGTTTTACATGTTTCACTGCCGGCAGTTACCAGACTTGGGGTCAGTAGTAATTGGAATTGAAACGCCGATTCAAATTCTGGAATTGCAATTGGCGTTATGTTTTTAAAAGGAATTGGTGAATATAATTGTTATTTTCAATTACTTTTCAGTTACATCATGTCACTTTTTTAACTCAAATTATTCACTACAAATAATCAATAAAATATAATATGTTGCATATAGCATATTTATTTACCATCATATACCATAATGTGCAGAAATAAAATAAAACTGCTCCTAAATATATGTTATTTTTTGCATTGAGTATATCTATACTTACTCTGTTTACATACTGTTATTTCAGTATGGAATTGGTATTTTTGAGGTGTCATTGGAATTTATATGTGTAATTGATGTATTATTGGCATTGATATAATGTAATTGAGTTCGACAGTGATTCATCAGCAGGTAGTTTGTTCAATACATCCATTCGGAGAAAGAATACTTTCTTATGTCAAATCAACCCTGCTCCTTTTCTAATACTGGCCCATACCATCCAGTTCTACCCTGCTCCTGCCGATACTGGCCCATACCATCCAGTTCTACCCTGCTCCTGCCGATACTGGCCCATACCATCCAGTTCTACCCTGCTCCTGCCGATACTGGCCCATACCATCCAGTTCTACCCTGCTCCTGCCGATACTGGCCCATACCATCCAGTTCTTCTACCCTGCTCCTGCCGATACTGGCCCATACCATCCAGTTCTTCTACCCTGCTCCTGCCGATACTGGCCCATACCATCCAGTTCTTCTACCCTGCTCCTGCCGATACTGGCCCATACCATCCAGTTCTACCCTGCTCCTGCCGATACTGGCCCATACCATCCAGTTCTACCCTGCTCCTGCCGATACTGGCCCATACCATCCAGTTCTACCCTGCTCCTGCCAATACTGGCCCATACCATCCAGTTCTACCCTGCTCCTGCCGATACTGGCCCATACCATCCAGTTCTACTACCCTGCTCCTGCCGATACTGGCCCATACCATCCAGTTCTACTACCCTGCTCCTGCCGATACTGGCTCATACCATCCAGTTCTTCTACCCTGCTCCTGCCGATACTGGCCCATACCATCCAGTTCTACCCTGCTCCTGCCGATACTGGCCCATACCATCCAGTTCTACCCTGCTCCTGCCGATACTGGCCCATACCATCCAGTTCTACCCTGCTCCTGCCGATACTGGCCCATACCATCCAGTTCTTCTACACTGCTCCTGCCGATACTGGCCCATACCATCCAGTTCTTCTACCCTGCTCCTGCCGATACTGGCCCATACCATCCAGTTCTACCCTGCTCCTGCCGATACTGGCCCATACCATCCAGTTCTACCCTGCTCCTGCCGATACTGGCCCATACCATCCAGTTCTACCCTGCTCCTGCCGATACTGGCCCATACCATCCAGTTCTACCCTGCTCCTGCCGATACTGGCCCATACCATCCAGTTCTACTACCCTGCTCCTGCCGATACTGGCCCATACCATCCAGTTCTTCTACCCTGCTCCTGCCGATACTGGCCCATACCATCCAGTTCTACCCTGCTCCTGCCGATACTGGCCCATACCATCCAGTTCTACCCTGCTCCTGCCGATACTGGCCCATACCATCCAGTTCTACCCTGCTCCTGCCGATACTGGTCCATACCATCCAGTTCTTCTACACTGCTCCTGCCGATACTGGCCCATACCATCCAATTCTTCTACACTGCTCCTGCCGATACTGGCTCATACCATCCAATTCTTCTACACTGCTCCTGTCGATACTGGCCCATACCATCCAATTCTTCTACACTGCTCCTGCCGATACTGGCTCATACCATCCAATTCTTCTACACTGCAGTCCTGTCGATACTGGCCCATACCATCCAGTTCTTCTACCCTGCTCCTGCCGATACTGGCCCATACCATCCAGTTCTTCTACCCTTCCAGTCCTGCCGATACTGGCCCCATACCATCCAGTTCTTCTACACATACTGCTCCTGCCGATACTGGCCCATACCATCCAATTCTTCTACACTGCTCCTACATGCCGATACTGGCTCATACCATCCAATTCTTCTACACTGCTCCTGTCGATACTGGCCCATACCATCCAGTTCTACTACCCTGCTCCTGCCGATACTGGCCCATACCATCCAGTTCTACTACCCTGCTCCTGCCGATACTGGCCCATACCATCCAGTTCTTCTACACTGCTCCTGCCGATACTGGCCCATACCATCCAGTTCTTCTACACTGCTCCTGCCGATACTGGCTCATACCATCCAATTCTTCTACAATGCTCCTGCCGATACTGGCCCATACCATCCAGTTCTTCTACCCTGCTCCTGCCGATACTGGCCCATACCATCCAGTTCTTCTACAATGCTCCTGCCGATACTGGCCCATACCATCCAGTTCTACTACCCTGCTCCTGCCGATACTGGCCCATACCATCCAGTTCTTCTATACTGCTCCTGCCGATACTGGCCCATACCATCCAATTCTTCTACACTGCTCCTGCCGATACTGGCTCATACCATCCAATTCTTCTACACTGCTCCTGTCGATACTGGCCCATACCATCCAGTTCTACTACCCTGCTCCTGCCGATACTGGCCCATACCATCCAGTTCTTCTACACTGCTCCTGCCGATACTGGCTCATACCATCCAATTCTTCTACACTGCTCCTGTCGATACTGGCCCATACCATCCAGTTCTTCTACCCTGCTCCTGCCGATACTGGCCCATACCATCCAGTTCTTCTACACTGCTCCTGCCGATACTGGCTCATACCATCCAATTCTTCTACACTGCTCCTGTCGATACTGGCCCATACCATCCAGTTCTTCTACCCTGCTCCTGCCGATACTGGCCCATACCATCCAGTTCTTCTACAATGCTCCTGCCGATACTGGCCCATACCATCCAGTTCTACTACCCTGCTCCTGCCGATACTGGCCCATACCATCCAGTTCTTCTACACTGCTCCTGCCGATACTGGCCCATACCATCCAATTCTTCTACACTGCTCCTGCCGATACTGGCCCATACCATCCAGTTCTACCCTGCTCCTGCCGATACTGGCCCATACCATCCAGTTCTACCCTGCTCCTGCTGATACTGGCCCATACCATCCAGTTCTTCTACACTGCTCCTGCCGATACTGGCCCATACCATCCAGTTCTACTACCCTGCTCCTGCCGATACTGGCCCATACCATCCAGTTCTTCTACCCTGCTCCTGTCGATACTGGCCCATACCATCCAGTTCTTCTACCCTGCTCCTGCCGAAACTGGCCCATACCATCCAGTTCTTCTACCCTGCTCCTGCCGAAACTGGCCCGTACCATCCAATTCTTCTACACTGCTCCTGCCGAAACTGGCCCATACCATCCAGTTCTTCTACCCTGCTCCTGCCGATACTGGCCCATACCATCCAGTTCTTCTACCCTGCTCCTGCCGAAACTGGCCCGTACCATCCAATTCTTCTACACTGCTCCTGCCGATACTGGCCCATACCATCCAGTTCTTCTACCCTGCTCCTGCCGATACTGGCCCATACCATCCAATTCTTCTACACTGCTCCTGCCGATACTGGCCCATACCATCCAATTCTTCTACACTGCTCCTGCCGATACTGGCCCATACCATCCAGTTCTTCTACCCTGCTCCTGCCGATACTGGCCCATACCATCCAGTTCTTCTACCCTTCTCCTGCCGATACTGGCCCATACCATCCAGTTCTTCTACACTGCTCCTGCCGATACTGGCCCATACCATCCAATTCTTCTACACTGCTCCTGCCGATACTGGCCCATACCATCCAGTTCTTCTACACTACTACTGTCGATACTGGCCCATACCATCCAGTTCTTCTACCCTTCTCCTGCCGATACTGGCCCATACCATCCAGTTCTTCTACACTGCTCCAGCCGATACTGGCCCATACCATCCAATTCTTCTACCCTTCTCCTGCCGATACTGGCCCATACCATCCAGTTCTTCTACACTACTCCTGTCGATACTGGCCCATACCATCCAGTTTTTCTACCCTGCTCCTGCCGATACTGGCCCATACCATCCAGTTCTTGTACCCTGCTCCTGCCGATACTGGCCCATACCATCCAGTTCTTCTACCCTGCTCCTGCCGATACTGGCCCATACCATCCAGTTCTTCTACACTGCTTCTGCCGATACCGGCCCATACCATCCAGTTCTTCTACCCTGCTCCTGCCGCTACTGGCCCATACCATCCAGTTCTTCTACACTGCTCCTGTCGATACTGGCCCATACCATCTAGTTCTTCTACCCTGCTCCTGCCGATACTGGCCCATACCATCCAGTTCTTCTACCCTGCTCCTGCCGCTACTGGCCCATACCATCCAGTTCTTCTACACTGCTCCTGCCGATACTGGCCCATACCATCCAGTTCTTCTACCCTGCTCCTGCCGCTACTGGCCCATACCATCCAGTTCTTCTACCCTGCTCCTGCCGATACTGGCCCATACCATCCAGTTCTTCTACCCTGCTCCTGCCGATACTGGCCCATACCATCCAGTTCTTCTACACTGCTCCTGCCCATGTCATCTAGTTCTACCCTAGGCCATGCAAAAAAGAAAGTTTTCCAGTTTATGATCAGCGAAAATGTCCAAAATGTGTTTTGCAAGTGTATTTGAGAGTTGTTCACACTTCGCAGTAAATAAACCCATACGTTTTTAACACAGAGGATGCCTCAGTTATATGTATCCATGATAAAATGTATGTTGTGATACAAATTATCTATACTTACTTATATCTACCACTTAATGTGGTGACGTGATGACGTCCTTCCAGTGGTTTCGATTCTTCATTGCGGTTAGTAAGTTGTTCCACTGAATCTTGAGTCCTTCTCATAGAGTTGTTGTTGGTCGACCTCTTCTCCAAGGGCCATCCAGTATTTTCTATAAAGGCATACTAAAATTGAACGTGTACAAAGAAATTGTTTATTCCTAAACTATTTTAACAAAACTAACATCTGAAGAGACCGCAGTCACTAGAGACCATACATTTTCTCAGTCATGTACTGTTGAAAAACACATCTTTCATTAATTTGTTAAAAATACCATCAGCCTTGAAGACAGTATTCTAATGCTGTATGCTTGTGATATTATAGCCACTGTATTGAGTAATGTCATGTAATGTATTGAGTAATGTCATGTAATGTCATGTAATGTATTGAGTAATGTCATGCATCTACAGCTGTGTCCAAGCCTTAACCTTGTCTACTTTACTGGAGGGCATCATCTGTTTTTTCTCCGTCTGGTCGATTGTTGGCTTGGCCGGCTTCCACACGTACCTAACAGCGTCTAATCAGACGACAAACGAGGATGTAAGTCAAAGAACAGGGCTGATTGCAAGTAATTCTGGCACCCCTGAGCTTGAAATTTGATTATTATTATTATATTTTAACTTTAAAGGTGAAATACTGCATGATATATATCTATACCAGAAGTATGTGTCATATTCCAGTTACTAATTATATCTTGTGGTACGATGTCTACTGTTACTGTTAAGGTAATGAGTATGAATTTTTTACATAGAAAATTACGAAAAAGATTTCTTTTATATATAGCGTCATATTTATACCTGTATAGTTTACATTTTGTAGATAACCACTAAGCAACATAGCTGTGGTATTCAATATTGATATTAAATAAATAATTTAATTTAAAAAAAATTGTTCATACTTATTGCAACATTATTGTTATTATTATTATTAATTTACCAATTTGTGATTGCCTAGTACTGTCAGTGAGACATAGAAAAATTTAATTGTTTGTTAAAACAGTATGTATATGTAGTTTCAGTCTGATAATTTGTAATGCATGGTTTGTTTTTACAGATAAAGGGTTCATTTTCATCAAAACGAGGCCAGGAAAATTATAACCCGTACAGTGAGGGTTCATACCCGGCCAATTGTCTTGCTGTTTTATGTGGACCCCCCATGCCAAGGTGGGTCTCACAAGGCGTCAGGTCTGATCACTCCACGTATGATAATTTGCAAAAAAATTTTCTTAAGAGAATTGACCCCGAAGCACGAATATAAATGTTAACAATGAAGGCTCTCTAATGTGAACAACATATATGGATGAAAGAGGGCACAATATAAATGTTAACAACGAAGGCTCTCTAATGTGAACAACATATATGGACGAAAGAGGGCAAAATCAATTGATTTGACTATGTTGTTATTAGAAAAGATTTCCAATTTGATATTTGGCCTATCCTATGATGTACACCTGCTGTATTCGACCTGTTAAGCATACATGCCCTAATTAGCGTACACCCATTTTTGATTAGCAGGATCCATAATTATCATAATTTAACTGGTGTGGAAAAATTGAAAAGTGTCGCCATCTGGTGTTAAACAGTTGCCAACACTTTTCAGTTTTTCTACACTAGTCACCAAATCTAGAGAAACAAATGTTGGTGTACGCTTATAAGAACAGATTCCTTGACATTTTTCCATGGCCCATTTTTTTTTAAACATACTGTACGCTTGTTATGTCGAATACTGTATATGTATCATAATATTAGATATATTTTTAAATGTACAAAGTTTGAGAATTTATATCATAAAATCATGTTATATAATATAAACTATATATACCCTAACATCATGTTATATAGTATAAACTTTATCTATTATTATCTGTTTATGAAAATTAAGCTTGCCGTTCAGCATGCAGTGTAATCATGATATTCAAGTTGCAACATTAAAATTAAAGCAATTAAAACATATAAAGGTCAACTAAAAAAAATTTGTGTTTCATTAAAACACATTTGGGTGGTTAACCCACCAACCAACCAACCAACCAACCAAACAACCATCCATCCATCCAACCATCCAACCAACCAATCAAGCTTGCTTTCAAAGGTTTAATGCACTACATTGTTTGCAGTCTAATTGATCGGCGTGGTTATCAAGAAAGCAGAATGACAGAAGCTGATTCGACACATGCCAGCATCCACCCAATGTCCAATAGTTCCAACAATAGCGGCCCTGCTGTCCTGCCCGTGTCCACGTCGGTGCAGATAGGTCAAGATGGCTATGGAACGACGAGTATGACCACGTCACAGGTGGGCTTTGTCATGGCAATGGGGAATAGTTTATTATTAGTATTTACTAAAATGTATAAAGCGCCATATAGTTTAAGAGTTATTTTGAAGCATAGTGTTATCATTGTGTGTGTTATTTTGAAGCATAGTGTTATCATTGTGTGTGTTATTTTGAAGCATAGTGTTATCATTGTGTGTGTTATTTTGAAGCATAGTGTTTTCATTGTGTGTGTTATTTTGAAGCATAGTGTTATCATCGTGTGTGTGGTTTATCACATAACAATTGATGGATACATCTTGGGAGGCTACCCAGGGGACCATCTGGGAAAAGGAAAGCTGACCAATTAAAAGGATCATCCCCTCACTGCTGGGGCCTCTGACCGATTAAAAGGATCATCCCCTCACTGCAGGGGCCTCTGACCGATTAAAAGGATCATCCCCTCACTGGTGGGGCCTCTGACCAATTAAAAGGATCATCCCCTCACTGCTGGGGCCTCTGACCGATTAAAAGGATCATCCCCTCACTGGTGGGGCCTCTGACCAATTAAAAGGATCATCCCCTCACTGCTGGGGTCTCTGACCAATTAAAAGGATCATCCCCTCACTGCTGGGGCCTCTGACCAATTAAAAGGATCATCCCCTCACTGGTGGGGCCTCTGACCAATTAAAAGGATCATCCCCTCACTGCTGGGGCCTCTGACCAATTAAAAGGATCATCCCCTCACTGCAGGGGCCTCTGACCGATTAAAAGGATCATCCCCTCACTGCTGGGGCCTCTGACCAATTAAAAGCATTATCTCTGCTTTGGGACCTGGCCACACCCCTTATATTCCCTCAGTGGAGGGGGCCTTTGACCAATTAGAAGCATTATCCCAGCAGTGAGAATTGGCAACATATGTTCATGGGCCATCTTTGTCTCATAGCATGAACAAAGAAACACAACACCCACCAACCAGCCCCTTTCCCCACCATTAAAAATGATAGGATGGCCAGTATTTCAAAGGGCTGGGGCATTCAGTCTAAACACTTCATTTTGGGCTGACTGGACACCCAGAGGGATATAGACCTCAGGATTCTCTGGTCATGTGACCGCAGTCACATGATCAAGTAGCTGGCCCAGGACCGCAGTCCAGTCGTGAAATATCCATGTCTCGCATCCTCAAGGCGCACCAACCAACCCCCTTTCTCCACCTTTCCAAAATGATAAGATGGCCAGCATTTCAAAAGGGCTGGCTGGACACCCAGAGGGATGCAGACCCCAAGATTTTCTGGCCTTGTTACCGTAGTCACATGATCATGATCAAGTAGCTGGCCCAGGACCGTAGTCTGGTCACGTGAAATATCAGGGTCTTGCATCCAGTTTTCAGGGCTTCACAGCTAACCCCAGAGAGATCTGGCCAGACTGTCCCATTTTATTGCCATGATGAATAAATATGAAGCTTTTATTACATGAGTCATGTTGTTCTGTCATAAATCACAGAAAAAACAATGTAGTATTGACTATGTAGTATTGACTATGACATGCTAGCTCTTTTGTGCAAGTTTGTTACTTAGTTTCGGTGAAATCATAGGACAAACTATTAAATTATTTTTGTCCGGATCTAGTTAAAATTTGGCCAAATGAGGGCTAAAGTGGTATAGCACTATATACTATGGCATAAGGTTATCAACAGTTACCTGATCTGAAGTCAATTCTTTTGATGATTTTAACATAAATATACAATCTTTAATTAAGCTAACTGTGAATTTTACATAAATTATTGAGACACCATGGATTTAAACATCAGGGAACCTGATTCGTGATGAACTAAATCAATTATGGTGCACGTTTTAATTGTTTCCTGTTTGGTAGTATAGTAGTATTTTATTATAGCATTTTTACACCAATGCATTTCTGGAGTTTACATCTACAGAAAAAGTTTCCCAGCAAGGCCATCAATGTTTCCCAGCAAGGCCATCAATGTTTCCCAGCAAGGCCATCAATGTTTCCCAGCAAGGCCATCAATGTTTCCCAGCAAGGCCATCAATGTTACAATAGACCAGGTCTTGGCCCTCTTACATTTGCTAAGTACCATCATAGTATGTCTGCTTCAGTCCTGGCTAAAGACAGATCTTTTTAAGAATGCATTCGCCAATTACTTATGTTACCTTTTAGAGATATATATCATCACTGACACGCAACGTCTCTTGTTATCTCCTGTTCCATTCTAGTTTTATTACTTGATTGATTTTGAGGCAGTTTTGCCTTCTATCCAGTATTTTTTCTTAGTGTATTTAGCTGTATTTAGATAACTTTTGTCTATGCACAGTGATATTTAAATTTAGAATTTAGCATAAATTTTATTATCATAATTCATTTTTATCAGTGTTGTATTTTAAGTGCCTCTGAGCAGATTGTATTTCTAGATTATACGGCGCTATATAAATAGAGGGTATTATTATTATTATTATGTGCATAATTTTTTTAAACTAATGAAATGAATTGCTAGCAGAGACAAGAATTTAAACAAAAGTTTCTTTTGTTAATAAGTTTACACATTTGTAGTACCATTTAAAAATAATAAAAATTGCAACATTTCCAAGGATAAATCAGCATTTTCTATTATGTACCTTTTATATTAGATATGCAAAATTAACTACTCTTATGACATTTCACTTGATTCTATAGTTTCAGTTAGATGGTTGCTCATTTTTATGAGCTGGCAATAGAGCGTATAGATGTTCTTACATTTTTGTAGGGAAGTTAAACATAAGGCTAAAGTAGTCCACATTTCAATGGAAATAAAAATTTCTCATCTGATATTACATGTGTGTTACTTTCTGTTCATGTCTCCAGTTGGCGCCATCTGCTGGGGGAGATGGGAGGTCATCCCAAACGTCTCAGCCTCTCAATGGTTAGTTTCTTTCCCCGCCTTCCAAATTAAACACTTCAGTTGAAATATGAGAAACATTAAACCACAACATGCAGCACAGAATAACAGTGATCTACATTGGCTATATTTAGGTAAACAAAGTGTCATGATTACTTAAAGTAGCAATGTAATTGATTACGATTCTGATTACAATGGAAGTAATTACAATCATGATTACAATGATGTCGATTTTTCATTTTGCAGTGCTATAAGCCATCATAAAATATCACCAATGTTAAATTGTTAGTTTTATTTTAAGTTTAAATAAATTTAAATTTAGTTAAATTAATTCAATAAAATTTTCTTATTTATTTTTTATTTAATAAATTCTAAATTTTATCATTAAAGAAATTAACGAAATAAAATAAAAATAAAATTGAAATATATTTATTAAAATTTTTATTTTAAAATTAGATTGTTATTTTTATACCTAGTCCACAGAGTGTCTGATGACTTGTACCAACAACTAAACACCGGTCAAATTATTGCCTGGCGGTTAGTTGTCCTGCATTCATTAAAAAAAAAACACTAGCTGAGTTACCCAGTGTTACCCAGCCTCCTGCACTACCTAGTCAAGTTTTGGTAGTGCAGTTACTATGGAAATGATGGATACAATTTCATGCCCCAAAAATCAAGTACCACTGCCGGTTTCATGAAGTGTTTGTAGCATACGAAGGAAGTTACGCGTACGTTTGATGTAACTCGAAACAACCGTAAAAACACATGTAGTGTCGCAAACAATTTTACGTAACTATGAACTACTGTCGTTCCAGGTTACATAATGTGCGTCAGATATCCACATTAGGTCCTTCATAAGATCTCCACCCCTGGGGAATTTTTGAATTTTTTGGAATGTATGTACCATCTCCATGAACCTTTAAGCCTGCATATAACATTTCACCTACATACATGTGAAATTGTTGCAACAGAGCATTACAATTTAAAAATCATGATTGCGATTGCTAAAACATGTGTAGTTGGTTACAGTCTATTACAGTAATGTTCTAATATAATGTTCGTTGATTACATCCAGGTTCTGGTCACCTGGCTGTGGCAGCCAATCAGGCGTCACTCGGACCGGATAGTGTACACGTGAAAGCTGGCGCCGGTGAAAATACCCCTTACCAAGGGAACAGTAGTGGTGCGCATAAAGTGTAGTGTGGCGCCATCTAGTGAACGTCAGGATGTCTACTGGTGACATCGTCATCTTGAGAGTGGGCAAAGTGTCACAGGTCGCCCTCTGTTGTCACTACACAGAAGCAAGGACTGGCTTCGTACCAGCATCAGCACATCGCAGCACAGTGAAGCTCCATGTGTGGCCACCAGGTGGAGCTGCCATCAAATATAGACACTTTTCAGCTCCTTGTGAACAGTTGCGGAGCGAAGCCGTGCTATATAGGACAGATAAATCAGCTGTTGGTTTTTTAACGATTGCTGTCGACGTACATTTTGTAGAAGCTCCGAGTGTTGAGATTCGTCAGCAGGGTGAATCTTTTTATCGGTCGGCACTGTGATTTTGATAGGTTTTCTAATGTCACACTGTGGTTGTATTTCTGCATAGCAGAGGGAGTGGGGAAGCTTTGTGTTGCCACTTGCACGTGTGCACAGCTTGGGACTAATATAGCGGGGAAAAAATAACGACACCATATATAAGTTGCATATGTGGAGATTAGCATCGAACTAGAATAATACTACTTAATATGTTGCATAGACTGTAATATGTTGCATATACATGGCTTGTCATTTTGCTGGTTGTATATAGATACTTGCGTTGTTACTTAAGTTATATAAGACTTTATGACGTCGGCACGATGACAAGAATATTTGCTCTGCGGAGACGACACACAAACATTTGTTGTAATAACATTTAGATGTGTGCTCTTGCTGGGGGGGACTTGGGTTAAAGTGGGGGGTCTGAGAGATATTTTTTACCAGAATTGCATGCTACAACAGCTAGTGTGGCCTCTATCGAAAAATCCCAACTTGGATGCAAAATAGAACTTTTGTTATTGAATCATAAAATTTTTCGTGGTGTACTCTTTTAGCAAAGTTATATCATTGTGTATAAGAAAACGCTTGGAATGTAAAGGCTATCAAAATTATGACTGCTTTTATACTACCATTAGTATAAAGACTGATTTACACGAGTGAGTTGTGTTCCAATTGGTCGGTGTTGATGCACAGCTAAATTATTTGTGCAGTTAGGAGAGCGACGTGTCTAGACACTGTGAGTGCGACTCTGTTGGCTCACCTTGGACGGGTGCACCAGTTGTTGGACGCGGCGGTCTGTAATTGGCCACTATTTCAAAATACCAGCTGACTGTCGGTCAAATTGAAACCAGCCCAGATTCCACCGATATACTCGTAGCCAAAACTGACCTCAGTAATCAGTCTTGCAAGGGTGTTTACATGACCGATTGTTGCACTGTGAGCGCTGTGTCGGCTGACAAATCAGAAAAAAATCGCTTTTGTAAACCAGCCTTAAGATCAACTCTGGTGGTGCGTTTTCCATGGTGTGATCTTGTGGTCGAACCTCTACGGAGAGGTTTTCTGCAATGTTAGTTAAGCATGTTTACAGCGTTATCATGAAGTTGGAGAATTGTGCACGTAAACCAGAGCCAAAGGGAGTCTAAAGGTAAAAACCCAATATTTGGAAGACTGAAATTGTTCAGACAGGAAGCTCTTTCAGTCAAAGGTATGACTTACCGTCAATATGTCTTATTGCAGGAATTATAGGTAAAATGCATGCAAATCTGTAGATCTTCACGAACTAACATAGTTGGCTTGCATGTGGAATATTCAGTAGGAAACACTGGGTAATCTTACTTCTAAGGCATGAGATTCTGAAGCGGGTTCTTGGTTTGCGTGTGCCAGCATACTGTATTCAACCTGCCTGGTAATAAGCTACAGTAAAAAAATTGGGCCATAAAAAAATGTCAAGGAATCTGTTCTAATAAGCATACAGCAAAAATGTTTTATGTAGACAATAAGGTAACTGTTTAACACTAGTGGTGTCATTTGGTGACTAGTGTAGAACAACTGAAAAGTGGTGCCAACTGTTTAACACCAGATGGCGACACTTCAGTTGTTCCACACTAGTCAAATTACAATAATTATGGATTCTGCTGATTAAAAAGGGGTGTACACTAATTAAGGCATGTATGCTTAATAGATCGAATACGGTAAGTGTAAAGTTAATTTCCCTATGCATTTCTCGTATTGTCTGACATTTTCATTGGAGATCCACATTCCACATTTAGTGGGGCCAAACCATGTTACCAACTTGCTATATACTTTTCATTGTATCACGTCCAGAGGTACATATGCAAGATTGCCAGAGAGGTTATGAAAGGTTGAAACATTTTATCGATGAGTTGCGGTACTGTTTGTCTATTGCAATCTGGGATTGTGTGCCTTTTGTAGAAAATGTATTTCTAGGAAACAATTTGTGAACCTCAAAGCATAGTTTTATGAAGATAACACTTAGTAGTGTTTCCACAGAGGAAAGTTTGGAACAGTTAAAAACCGTGATGAAATTTCTTTGCATAATGCCAATTACACCTTTATCTATATTACTTTATTGCACAGCATTCTCTGCCAATATTTTTTATTTCAAAAAGACTACTGAATTGTTTGTGTAGATTCAAATGTAGGCAGTTAGATTCTACAAACCTTGCACAAGGCATTCACTGATTCACATACAAAGTAGTGATACTTTGAGAAGACATCATGTTTGTTTTTCGTGTTACAGAGACGCCTCGTTCTGCTTATGAATGTGTACGTTGTATAATTTATATATTTTTTAACTGTTACCTAATCCATGCATGTTCCTTGTGAGTCTACATGCTTTGGAACAGAGGCAAGTTAGTCTCTGTTTTTCACTGGAACGTGCAACACCATAGTACACTTGGCCTCAGCAGCCGGCAAAACTAAACCCAAGATATGATAGCTGTGTAAGTTAAATATGTATACCTCTCTGTCCATGTATCTGATTTGTGGGAACCTCTTTATATAATGATAACTCATGCCTTAGCTACTAATTCTTTACTCTATTGCAGAAAATTGTAAAGCTATCGCCATGCCAACCCAGGTTCAGGAAAGGGTAACATGGGTTTAGGTTGAAAACAATGCAACATAAGCTGATAGGATAATAGCGATATGCACCCCCATTACTTTGGAAATTATCTTCTTCTAATCGATCAGTATACCCAATGATTTATGTTAATTACTTCTGATGGTAGATTCCTTCATTGTTCGTTCATCACAGGTCTTACATTGTTACTGAAGCAAAATGATGCCTGTTCTGATATTAATAGTGCTGTGCAATCTTAATGCAAAGGCTTACCTGGTTAATACTTTACTAAGTAGTTCTAAAATCAGTTAAGTGATTTATTATGAACAGCTTGCTGGGGCACTATTCTAATGTTTAGTAAGAATGCACAATTTCTTATATTTTTGCAAGTCGCATGGGAATGAGTGTACGCCCCCCTGTCCTCTAAACTCTGAGAGGCACTCTGGAACAAATCTTTACATGAAAAACTTGTGACAGTGACACATATAGTGTGGGAACTGGGCAGTTGGTTTCTTTGATTGCAGAAGGCTTACAATTAATTTATAATATAAATGTGTAGCTCTGGCCGCATTTCTGTGACTTAACTATGGCACTGGCAATGTCTTTGGTCCTTAGGTAACTTGGATAGGATGCTGACAACTGGCTGGAAAATCACAAGATTATTCTGCAATATCATGTGTTACCGGTTCTAGGTATTAACAATTATGACGACCTAGTAATAGTCTTTGTATTGCCAACTGCTCCTTATAATGTTTTAGTGCTGTGTTATTATTTGATGCTGTGTCAAGTTGAATTGTGAGAGCACCAACTGAAGGGCAGTGTACAAATAATACTAATACTGTATACATTCTGTACACATGAATATTTTAATAAAACTATCAAAAGAATGAAGGCATTGCTTTGTACACAACCACACTTGCATGTACAATTACACCTACATTTACAACCACATCTGCATGTACAACCACACTTGAATGTACAACCACACATGCATGTTCTACAACCTCTACATATAAACCTGCATGAACAAGGACACCTGTATGTACAATCACACTTGAATGTACAACCACACATGCATGTTCTACAACCTCTACATATAAACCTGCATGAACAAGGACACCTGTATGTACAACCACACTTGAATGTACAACCACACATGCATGTTCTACAACCTCTACATATAAACCTGCATGAACAAGGACACCTGTATGTACAATCACACTTGAATGTACAACCACACATGCATGTTCTACAACCTCTACATATAAACCTGCATGAACAAGGACACCTGTATGTACAACCACACTTGAATGTACAACCACACATGCATGTTCTACAACCTCTACATATAAACCTGCATGAACAAGGACACCTGTATGTACAATCACACTTGAATGTACAACCACACATGCATGTTCTACAACCTCTACATATAAACCTGCATGAACAAGGACACCTGTATGTACAATCACACTTGCATGTATAACACACCTGCATGTCAACCACACTTCCTTGTACAATCACACTTGCATATATAACACACCTGCATGTTAACCATACTTCCTTGTACAATCACACTTGCATGTACAACCACGCTTGAATGTAAAACCACACCTGCATCTACAATAATACCTATTGAGAGTACCACACTTGCTTGTATAACTACACATGCCTGCATGTACAACCCACATTTGAATACCTACATATGGAACCACACTTTCATGTACAACCACAACTGCATGTACAATCATGCCTACATGTACAACCATACTTGAATCTACAAGCACACATACATATACTATCACACTTGCATGTACAATAATGCCTGCACATACAACCACACTTGCATGTACAGCCACACCTGCATGTACAACACACCTACATGTACAACCAAACATGAATGTTCATTCACACCTGCATGTACAACACACCTACATGTACAACCAAACATGAATGTTCATTCACACCTGCATGTACAACACACCTACATGTTCCACCACACTTGGATGTACAACCATAATTGAATGCACAACCAAACCTGCATTTACAACAACACATACTTGTTATAAAACCACACATGCATGTACACGTACAATAACACCTGCACGTACAACCATATTTTTTACGCACACCCACACTTAGTTTACAACTGCACCTGCATGTACAACTACACCTGCATGTACAACTACACCTGCATGTACAACTGCACCTGCATGTACAACTACACCTGCATGTACAATCACGCCTATATAACCATACTTTCACATACAACCATGCCAGCATGTACAAACATGATTTTTCATGTACAACCATTCTTTCACGTACAACCCACAAAGTTACATCATTAATCATCCCCTATAAACAAGAGCGACAAGCCATCACACTGCAGTGAAGTGGGCGTGGACCACTGGCCGGCATTTCATTGCACGGCAGAAACAGTTGCATCCACTGCATGACACATAGGTAGTACTGTTTATAGTGTGAATATAGCATGTTAAAAATAGTTGTCTAACGTATGTAAGTAAGAAAGTAAGTAAGTAAGTAAGTAAGTAAGTAAGTAAGTAAGTAAGCGATTAAGTGAGTAAGTGAGTAAGTAAGTAAATTTATTTCCTCGTCATCATTATCATGTACAATATAAGGCAAACAAAAGCAATGAAGATGAGATGGCTACCAGAGAAGTATAAACTTATAGGGCTAGTAGCCAGTGATGATGACACCAGGAACCAATTAACTTGAAGATTTGTCATTGTCATTTGTTCCTAATGGGGCATGGCCACCAGACTGATAAATTATTTGGGTGAGGGTGGATCCAGCAGTTGTGTAATAAGTGTGGGCAGTTGGGCTATTCATACTGGAGTGAGCGGTGTGCATTAGTGTTAAGCTCTCCAAGACAAACATTTTGGAGGTTTGCTGGAGAAAGTTGTGGGACAACGAATATGGTTATTTCCTGTGTGGCTTATAGCAGTAAGAATCGACAGAAGACAGGATCTAACATCTCGTTATTTTCAGGTAATTTATGTTGCAAATGTTTGTGCTGTGTTAGTGTATATGTGAATTATTGTAACAGTTTCGAAAATGTTCTGAAATATCAATATATTACAGATACGTTTGTTTTTCTTGGGAGTAACGTACATTCAGTGTTTCCCAGTAGTCACATTGATTGGGTGCAACATAAAATGTTATAGGAGTAGGATTCAGTTGTATGCATATTTGTAACTCTTTTTTACAACTCTACTAGATGTCAGTTCATTAATAAGATTTTTTTTCTTCATTAAGTCATCTGCATTTAATGAGGCTCTCCCCTTTTTGGTCTCGTTTGCCTTTTTATCGTTGTATAAACCACTATTATGTAACTAATTTTGTACACATTGCAACATTCATTGCATTCTATGCATTTGTTTGACAAACCATGTGAAAGGTTGCCTACTAAAACAATTGACAGCTTAAATGAGAGAGCACATTTCTTTACAGGAGGTGTTTCCTTGGGCAAGTTGGCCAGATAACATTCGAGAAAGATCTTGATCTGTAGGTGGAAATGGCTGCGATGGAGCAGCTGGGGAATGTGTTGGAAGGTGGGAAAAGAATATTTTTGGGACCTTAGAGAAGAATGTCCAACAGGGCTTAATGAGATTTTGACCGCTTGCAGTCATTAGGTAATACATGTATAGAGCACTTTAGAAAGATCAGTTTCAATCATGTTTAGTGGTGCTACTGTTATAGTTAATATGTTATGATATTTGATATACAACGTGCATGGATAGATTGTGCACGTAATAAGGTAGTATGTATATATATATATAGCTATATAGTAATAATCTCTTATTAGTACTGTATATCTATAGGTATATGATGAAGACTGGGTGTTGTACAGTATAAACACTGGGCCTCCAGTGGGTTCTTGCTGTGCAGCAGCATGAATGTCACTGGTCCATGCCTGCATCACTTTATCATGTGTCAACTGATAAGAGCTCAGCAGTCTTGTTTTACTAACGGGTGTTCTATTTATGTCTATGGTACAACCACACTTGCGGTAAAAATCGTCAGAAATTAATGTCCAACTGAAAAGTGTGTTATAACTAGGATTTCAAATATGCAAGAAGTGTTTTATAAGTGTACCTATGCTGGGGTACTTTTAGAGTGTAATGAAAGTGACAGTGCAGCATTAAATATGTTACACAAAACTGAAACGTAAATATATGTTGGTAATTTGCAGATTATGTATCAAGATCAAGTTCGGTTTACACTGCAATACAACCCATATGTATGCTGTAGGTTAGATTTTTTAATTAACACGTACACGTGTGTAGACATTTTACTATTCGCCAGGGGCGATTTTAATCGCATAAACGCATTTAGCTCCACACACTCCACCAGAGGGAAGTACTAACATAACTAGACACCGCTAACAGCATGTTTTGCTACGCTGGCTCTCACTGTGCAACTATGACACTAGTGAATCAAGGAACAGATCAATTGTAATGTAACATTTAAAACACTGATCACTGCCTATTGAAAAACGTTAGTCGCTTATTGATGTTCTTCTTCACAACACTGCCGGTGTCGTCTGCTCATGTTAATGCATTGCTGTGCTGCGACCGTGTTTTGAGTGTGTTCTTAAGTGCTGTATTTGTTCATTCGAATATGATGTTTTGACTGTGTCATATATATATATATATATATATATATATATATATATATATATATATATATATATATATATATGCATTCAGTGTTATGGTTATGATATATGAATAAATTTGTTGTTGAATTCAGCAGCTCGTTCATGTAATAATAATAATAATAATACATTTCTATAGCGCTTATTTCCTCAGGAACCTGAGCTCAGAGGCGCAACAAAACATAATCACTAAGCATAATCGTGAACACGGACGCGCAAAAGTCATTATCAAAATGAGCCTATATACAGAAGTATAGGCCTACATACCAACAACTGAATGTTCTTCCAATTCTTCATTTAAATTAGACCCATCAACGCAACTCTAGGATGCTGGAATGTGTTTTAATCAGATAATATTATACGATGATATTATATGCACTGCATATATAGGGTAACTTCGGATATTAGTTCATTTGCATATATTTTGAGAAATACTTATTGGAATGGGGTCAAGTAAATTTTTTGAAATAGTATTCGACAAATTATATTAAAAATTGGCATTAAAAATATTAATTTAAAAAAAAATTAATAGTATTAAAAATAGACTTTACAAAAATGCTCATATTACCCGATGAAATATGGGCATAATAAAATAATCATTAAAAGTGTAAAGGATGTGCTATTTATATTTTTAATAACCCAAAATCTGTATACCATAAAATAAATTATTAAAAATTTCCATAAACATATCTGTCTCCTTTTGGCGCATAAACAAGTTCCTCTTAGACAAAATTTTGGAATGTAAAATTGTCATCGTCGAGAACACCACTCTTTATCGCTCGATTCATTGAACCACGAGTTACGTGGCTCACACTGAATCCAGCCCTCGTTAGTCTTCGGGTCACTGTTAGCAAATGTTATGCCATATTTATTTCAGAATGAGCTACTTTACGTTTTCCTACTGGTCGATCTTCTACCTCGGGGCTGGTCACTTGGCTTGCTAATAACATGTTCAAAGGAAACCAAAATAACGTATGCGTCAGCTGGTGGCGGAACATCAGGAGCAACACTTGTGGACAGCTGAGGATCTAGTTGGACATAAGGTGCAGCACTTGTTGATGGCTGATGATCTGGCCGGACATCAGGAGCTGCACTTATTGGCTGAGGATGTGGCTGGACTTTAGGAGCAGCACTTGTTGACGGCTGAGTATCTCGCTGGACATCAGGAACAGCACTTGTTGACGGCTGAGAATCTGGCTAGACATCAGGAGCAGCACTTGTTGACGGCTGAGGATCTGGCTAGACATCAGGAGCAGCACTTGTTGACGGCTGAGTATCTCGCTGGACTTCAGGAACAGCACTTGTTGACGGCTGAGGATGTGGCTGGACTTTAGGAGCAGCACTTGTTGACGGCTGAGTATCTCGCTGGACATCAGGAACAACACTTGTTGACGGCTGAGGATCTGGCTAGACATCAGGAGCAGCACTTGTTGACGGCTGAGGATCTGGCTAGACATCAGGAGCAACACTTGTTGACGGCTGGTGATCAGACTATGGTTTATCGGTGACATCTGCTGCGATGAAACCTTAATCAGATGAGATGTAGCGGTTAAAAGGGTTTATTCCATCTGTGCAGTACCCACTCGTTGTATTATGCACAGCAGCAGACTGCATTTGATCCAATAATTCATCTATTTGGAATTATGTAACGGCAAGTCCAGGATGTTGGCACTACAACGTTTGAACTTCTTTGTTGTAGAACGAGTTGACACAGTGCGAAGGCAGAGATATGCTAACAATATTGTTGTCTCTTGCCTTTTCAATGACAATCAGATTCTTTGTGTGGCTGATGTGTCCATCCCGGATGAGGAGAACCTTTTCTGTGCGATGGGCGGGTTGCACTGTGACAACGAAATGATCAAGCCATTATTAAAACAGTTCTGCGCTGATCCAGCCAGATTTGTCGGTTTTTCCGATACTTCGTGGAGGCGCGCCACCAAACAGGTCTGGCTTGTTGTGTACCCGCTGGCAAATTAACATTTTACATATACACCAATCACTGGACTTTTTAATGCATCAACTCTTCATTTTCTTTTCTTGACAATATCTTATGAACCGCCTGTCGTTCTCGTCAAGCAGTGTACTTTTTAAAAGGTTGACGAACGATATCACAATAGCTCTTTGACTAGAAGTGAAGTGGGCTCAGAACTCGAAGACTGATACCAGGATGACGTCTTAGAAAACCAGCCAACCAGTCCTTTCCGGCTCTTTCTTCATCGCCGTTGAAGGATGCCTTATTTTGTTTGTCTTGCAAAAGAAGTATACGTAATGTCGTACATCATAGTGCGTGAGACCAAAAAGCCTTGCTTCTATGTCTAATATAATAACTTCTAGCCCCTCCTCTTCGTCCATAGATAAAACTGGCTTCCGGCCGAGTTCCTTCTCCAGAGCGAGCTTTCTTTAGATGCCTTCTCAACGTTTCTCTGGGAACATAGTCTTTGATACTTGCTTGTTTTTCAGACATCTTGTACATTATGCCATCCCCAACTGCAGCGTGCACGTTCGCAAGCTCCCACATAACCCGTGTATTTTTATTCTCAATCTTTTTTGGCACCAAAAACAAAAATAAATTGGTAAAAATCAATATATTGAAAGTCATAGGCATGCTTTAATACATGACCGCAGAGTTTCAAGAATCATGGATTTCTACATTTTGGCTTTATGGTATTATATGAGCACCATGGTATTATATGAGCACCCTGCTCATGTTAACATGTGACAATGTGAGTATAATACCCTGTGGATAAGAATTTTAATTACGTTGTAATTATATGACTGCAAAATAGGATAGAGCGCTTCTAACATTGCCGTGTCAGCGTTACACGAACACCCCAGAGTTGCTGTACGACTCAATATCGATACGTATGCTATGTTTCTATATAAGCATGGCAGTTTTTACGACAAGCACACATCATAAGAAAATGGTCAACATACTTTAAAGGACCTTACCTTGAACAATGACTTAGAACTTGTACTTCGAAGTTACCCTATGCAAATTACAAAGGTACGTTTCGTTGGAGCAGCACGTCACCATCGCATTTTGTTTATTCTACTGTTCGTGTGAATCAGATTCCTAATCACCGACGTCTAGCATCACCCAATAATCATAGTATGAAGCTGGACATAAGTATATAATTACAGTAGGGCTTGCAGAGAAAACACCAATTTCTACGGCGGCTCCAGCTTCGAGCACAGTGGGATAACTGTGACGTCATTATTACTCTTAGTGCTTACTCAATGGTGCTTACAAATGTGTCACGAAGAACTTCGTCTACTCCATTCGATGTAATGGTCTTCATTGTGATTTATGCACATTTTCTTCAAAAGTCTACGCACGTCATTCTGCATTAGCAATGCTTGAACGTTGCATTTGTTCAGACAATTGTGCTGATTGTCTAGCTTCTTTGAAACTAAGTTTTGTTTCTGTTGCCGCACCAGCTCTCTGTAATTCACTCCGTCTAAGTATTAGATCTATAGGACAATTAAAACAATTTGGCCGTCATTTGAAGGATTATCTTTTTAATCGTGCTTACCTTCGCTCCATTGCGAATCCATTCTTCTGTTGACAACGTTAGCATTGCTTACCGTTGGTTTAGGCGCGAAAGAAGTTTTCTTCTTATTATTAATGAATAGCGTTTAAATCGCGCGACAAATACTGAGCTGAAGAAAGTATTGTATACCCTAGTTGTGTGGGAAGAGTGGGACGGAGACACAGAAGGGAGGGGAGAGGGGAGAAAGGTGTATATATAACGCAAGCACATAAGTAACGCGTGCAAGCATACAGACAGGCATACATACGCGAGAGAGAAGTTGGGGAGAGACGAGGAGAGTGAGAAGAGAAGCGGTAGCATAGGAGGGATGGAGGGAAGGACGGGATGGAGAGGGAGGGAGGGAGTGAGAGAGGGACGGATGGAGTGTGGGAGGGACGGGAAGGGAGAGAGGGAGGCACGGGGAGGGAGAGAGAGGCAGGGAAGGGGAGAAAGGTGAAGGAGAAAGCAACCATGATTTTTGTTGTTATGAATTGTTTTATTATATAGTTGAATAAAGACAGTGCGTCCAATTGAAATAAGGCTTGGAACGTACCTATCTACCAGTGACGTATCTGGAATCTCGCGGGGGGCTGCTGGCAAAGGGTGGTCAAGCCTAGTCACGCATGCTATCATGTAGCGGTGCAACGGACAAATACGGGACCAAATAAAAAAATCAAGCTAGGGGGTTTTCGTCCCCTAAATACGCCACTGCTATCTACCTACCCAATTCCACTTACCTTCCTGCGCGTATATACTACCTACCACGGTGGTTTTGATCATGTTATGGAATTCTTGGTAGTAGCATTTCCTTCAGAACAGGTCCATTTTAGCACAGTCCATTTCTAATGTAACCAGCTGACGTAAACCAATAGAGGCAGTAGGCAAGGAAGACAGTATGATGTACACATTTTAATACTAAATGACAATTGGTCCCACATTTCCCATGATGGCCGGAAGTGTCAGTCAGTCGAACATCATTCGCTCTTTTGTCGCCAGTGTACGTGGCCCGTCTGCTGCCCGATGGGCGGCAAAGTGTCCGACTCCTTATGGGCTACACGTCTCCGTGGTCGGTGCCGCTTCGGTTCGATGGACGGTCTGGGCATTAGCGGCGGCAGGATCAGCGCCTTCTCTTTGGCAAGCGGAGGCACCGACTCCGGCCGCAACGCTTTTCTCGCTTTCGTCCTTGGTTTCCTGCGCGGTTTTGGCTGTTTGTCGCCGGAACCTTTGGGCGGCCGTAAGCTCTGTAGCGACGCCGACGCGATCGAGCTGTGGCCTCGTCGGATCTCACGCCGCATCATCGCCAGCTGGCGTTGTATGTGCCGCATGTAGCCAATGAGCATCTCGTTGTCCGGTGGGGGCGCAGGCGCACTGCACGACATGTTGACGTTGCTTCCGCATTCGCTAGATGGCGCTGTGGACTGAGTGTCAGATGAGTCGGTCATCACGTGTGAAGGTTCTGCTTGGAAAGATAGCGTTTTGGTCAATGTTCGGTTAACCTCGAGGAGTGAGTTATACCTGCGTAATGCCGGATTAATCATGTTACAAGTGGCGGGAACGACACGTGTCGTTCTACTTACAGAAGGGTTAACATTAACCGGCTACTCCAGTCTTTACATTGACACTAATTCCGATGTAGGCCTATATACGTTGTCCTTTACCGTAATATTTGCCTAAGACCCCCGCTCCATGGCCTGGCGTTTATCAACATAGTGATGATACTTGTTTTGTAATCATTCAAATATTACGCCCCCACGTGGTTTTAGAACATCAGTTTTTTTTTGTAATTATGAAATGCACACTTGGTGATATATTTTATTAAATACAGTGGTTCCTACGATATCGATCACGTCGGATACAAACCCATAAAGATAAATTATTAGTCCTACCGTGCCTGCGGAATCAATTAATAAGTGCCGATTACAGTAATTAGTAAATGTTTATGCATAATATTTGTAGTTATGCATAATCACGGTTTGTTATATTAATGGTGTGTTTGTAATCTTTTCGATTATGGATAACGTTAACACATATAGAATCTTGACACTCAAATAAGTGTTGTCTTGAAAATACACTAGCACTTCCTTTGTGAATTAACACATTTGACAAGTTCTATAAAAATGTTGGAACGATGGTGTCATCGTCTATGTGTCACCCATGGATAGCCACCAAGTGAATGGGTGCCTGGTTTAGGGCTTTGTTCTCGATACAGTCGTCGGCGGTTGCAGCGATGGTATCATTTTTTGCAAGCTTCTAACATAATACTTAACTCAAATGTCCAGTTTGTGTTGCTACATACAGCTCTGAAACATATAGAATGACACAGAAAACACTGGAAAAGACTTTCATCAATAGATGCTTGCACTGAATAATGGATTTTAAAAGATCTGACAAGTTTAACAACATCGCTCTATGGGAAAGGACCAATCAGCTTCCAGTGGAGAAGGAAATCAAGATGAGAAAATGGTGCAGGTGGATTGGTCATACATTAAGAAAACCCCTTTCCTTCACCGGGCAATCAATCACATGGAACTACAACAGGAAGCGAAGGAGCGGACGACCTAGAAACACCTAGCCTTAAGTTAACAATTAAGAGGATCGGTTACCCCTGGAGTTAAGGCACGAAGATGGCACAAAACAAGATCCAGTGAACTGACATGTGGCTCAGTGGCAATGAGTGCCAAAGACACAGGAAGAAAGGCATAGGGAGCAAGACGTAGGGAACAATACATAGGGAGCAAGACGTAGGGAACAAGACATAGGGAGTAAGACGTAGGGAACAAGACATAGGGAGCAAGACGTAGGGAACAAGACATAGGGAGCAAGACGTAGGGAACAAGACATAGGGAGCAAGACGTAGGGAACAAGACACAGGGAACGAGCCACGAAGAGGATAAGTAACTAAGGAACTGTTTTAATTTTTGCGTTTTCCAAAGTAAATCAATGTTTTCTTTGCAAACTTCCTTTCTTTTTGACATTTCTTTGTATGAACACAAATGTACCGGTAATTACAATAATCATAATAACAGCAGTAACAACAATGTTAGTTACGCAATTCGTCTACTGCATCTAAAGTGAAAACTTTACGTCCGATCTTAAACAAGTAACATTACGCGGGGACCACCCTCTACTTGTTTTATGGTTGACTTGCCTCTGAGAATGTGGTTTGTTTGAGAAGTCACTGCATTTCATACGTCCGGCAAAAAGTTTATCCGTTCTGACAAATGCAGTCTCCAAACAGTCAGAAAGCTGCCGGAATGCCGCCTTCGCTCAGAACCAATGGCCGGCACGTCACCTAGACAACACCGTCGTCTGACGTCACGCGTTTGCTGCAAATGGTGTAAGATGGATTTGTGTAATGAGATTGGGGAGACATTTCAAATATTGCTTAAATGCGACACTCTTCGAAAGCAAAGATGCATATTTCTGCCTAAATATTTTATTAATCATATTAATACTCTGACGTTTTCTGTATTGTTTAACACTCATATTTTACACATGAAACTTTAGTAGATAAAAGTAGTAGATAAAGTAGATAAAAATTATAACTCGTAAGTTTTCTAAGTAGATAAAAATTATAACTGGTAAGTTTAAGAAACATTGCCTGTTCTTCTGATTTTAAAATGTTATAACTACTTTCAGTATGATGTCATTATAGTAGTGTGTGCGTGTGTGTATATATATATATATATATATATATATATATATATATATATATATATATATATATATATATATATATATATATATATATATATATATATATATACACACACACACATATATATATATATATATACACATATTTATATATGTATATATATATATATATTTATATATATATATATATATATATATATATATATATATATATATATATATATATATATATATATATATATATATATATATTCTACACCATTGTATGACATTAGATAATACATATTGTGTTGTGTTAACCGCAAAACAACGACAACAATACGTGTTGACGAAAGTCTGGTTGTTGTAGATGTAAGCGAATTTGCTAATGGAATGTGATATAATGTAACTCAGTTGGTCTGCATATTTACCACACAACATATTTACCAAAGCGTTACGTGAAATAGACACACTATTAGCATTGCACAAGAGAATCCACCCGTAAAGACTACCTGCTTTGAAAAATTTTGAAAAACATGCAACGATTTTAAACTGAAAAAAAAAACAGGCACCCGATGTAACAAGCCGAACATCTCGCATGGACGAGCAAGTTCGTCGCTTATTGACGGTCTATTCTTCGCGTGTGTTTCGCTTCTGTCTGTTCTCTTTTCAAGCAGTCACGCCACTACATTTACATAATCAGCAGATATTTTGCCTGGTTCTGTTTACTTTCATTCTACGTTGCCCGTTTGCTAATATTACAATTTTGTGTCTTCTAGTTCGCATGCTTTCACCAAGTTTGGAGAACATTATATTATTATCAGTATCGTCTCCATTTTGAAAAAAGTCAATTTGTTGCACTGTTAATGTTCTGTTGTCTAGTATTGTCAACCCACATTCTATAGACGTAGTGCATTGGTAGACTCACATTCTCCATAGCAACGTTGACCAGCTCTTGGTATCCATCGCATATTTAATTTGTTAGTAATCTGATAAGAACTCCTCGTTTGATTTTAATGGGACTTTGCAAAGAATAATAATTTACTTCTTTTCATTTGTCAAAATTAACGACGTTGTATACGCGAACAACTTTTTTTTTTCAAACTACAATCCACACTACTCGAAATTAAACTTCATTAATGTCATTCATTTCCACGTAATGTTTCCACGGATGCGGCATGAGCAGTTAAAATGGCACGAGGCCCATATACCCTAAAGTAAAGCGCATACGAAGCTGAAATTTAACACTGTATCACCACGCATCTGCATGCAGTGTCCAATCACAGCATAGTTCTCATTTCGCCTCCGCCACCGGAGAGCGAGATCTTGACGCGTTTGTCCCTCTGACGACGATTGCAGAACCACACCCGAACGACCTCTTTCTCGAGTGTTAGTGCGGCCGACACTCGCGAGATGTCGTAAGACGACGGCTTCGGCTGGCGAACGAAGTAACGTTCAAGAGCATCCTTCGCCGAACACCCGATCGTTGTGCGGCGTTTACGTCTCTTGTCTGTCGTGTCTGCAACCATAGCGGCGTCGTTATGACCGTTCATGCAATATCTTATATGTCATGGACCAGGACTTGAAATGTTACCAATTTGTACCATCCCAGCGAAGTAAACTTAACAGTGCGTTTTTGATTAGTGTCTGTAGAGCATGAAATAAAATGATGGAACTCTGTAGGGCGTAGCTCAAACTAAGTGATCAAATCATTTTGTGAGTCTCCTTTTGGGGCTTTATTTTGACAGTAAAGCGTAATCAATCATAATACACTTTTAACATGTTCGTTGCCATATTTGGTGTCAAATCAAAGGTTTCGAAGAGGACCATTAATATTGAAGCTCATCTGGTCAATATGCAGTAACATGTCTAGCCTAAATCACTTAATATGGATTTATCGCTTGGTTTTCGTCGTAACGTGAAGTCGACCGGGGGCCAAACATGCACTAAGATGTATTTTGGTTGATGACAAAGATTTGACTTTGTTATGATAACCTAACCTAATATATCCAAGCAGTGTCAATGGGTTTGTCCTCTTGCTTTGTGTACTGGTCAAGGGTTCAAAACGAGGCAGACTGTTGAACCAAAGAAAAGGTGTACACGAAAGAATTATCGTGTAAGAGGAGGAGGAGGAGGAGGAGGAGGAGGAGGAGGAGGAGGAGGAGGAGGAGGCTGGAGACAAACAAGATGACACATGCCAACAGCAGCGCTAAAAGAACATAGTAAAGAAGATACGTATCATGTCCGTCCTCAGGGGGAGGGGGGGCTGAGGGGTTCGAATGAACCCCCCCTTTTAGAGAAATTTGTTTTAACTGTAACGTTTTTCAGAAATCATCCTAGAAACCCTAAACTGATTTTGTACGTCCGAACCCCCCTTGAAAACCCCGTGAGAGGGCTTGTAAATGGTTTACATATGTGGTTGGTTAATGACTATCAGCCGACGTGATCAGTAACGTACTATAGGGGGGGGGGGGGCAATGGGTCATGGCGCCTATTTGACTTAAATGTTTGATTTTTGTTCGTATATAACACGTTGTGCCACTACATTGTAGCATGCATTATAAACTAATGGGTTACTAAGGTTGTCCCCTTTGGCCCCCGATACGCCGCTGATGTTGCTAGCCAAACAGGCTACAGCTTTCGTCCATGTAGTTGAACATTGCAACACATTGAACATGGCTCGTCGAGATTCGTTTAGAGACATTACCATGTCCTCCTTATGGCTCGTCGAGATTCGTTTAGAGACATTACCATGTCCTCCTTATGGCTCGTCGAGATTCGTTTAGAGACATTACCATGTCCTCCTTATGGCTCGTCGAGATTCGTTTAGAGACATTACCATGTCCTCCTTATGGCTCGTCGAGATTCGTTTAGAGACATTACCATGTCCTCCTTATGGCTCGTTGAGATTCGTTTAGAGACATTACCATGTCCTCCTTATTGCTCGTCGAGATTCGTTTAGAGACATTACCATGTCCTCCTTATGGCTCGTCGAGATTCGTTTAGAGACATTACCATGTCCTCCTTATGGCTCGTCGATATTCGTTTAGAGACATTACCATGTCCTCCTTATGGCTCGTCGAGATTCGTTTAGAGACATTACCATGTCCTCCTTAGTTTCGCAGTATCGTACGTCGTCTATTCCTCTGCATATATAATTACCTCTGCATTTATAAAGCAATTGTTAGGCCCCATATGCATGACAAAATACAAGCAAATTTTAAGAATATGACGTAGTTTTAGTAAAAGAGCAAAGTAAATTGGATCTAATAAAGTACCCATTCTTACTTATGACAATATTTAATTGATTAATTAATTATTATATATTTAGATAACGGGAAAGAATGATCTGCCAACTGTGTAAATATTAGCAACGTGTATATGTTTAACACAAAATATGTTCAACACAAAGTTAACTATAAATATTATATACGTTAATGGATGTCTTATATTATACAACATTCCTTCTAGATTGCGTATCTCTAGATAAGCAATCTTTTTAAATCTTGCTATACGATCGTTAGATATCGTACACTATAAACACAAGCAATCACATCGCCCCTGTCGCAGTGAATGGGGGGGGATACATTAAGACATGTACTTAAAGGTTAAATATATCTTGCTATACGATCGTTTTATATCGTACACTATAAACACAAGCAATCACATCGCCCCTGTCGCAGTGGACGGGAGGATGCATTAAGACATGTACTTAAAGGTTAAATATACCTTACCTCCCCAATTATTTTTTTCACTCGTTTCGTTTTATAATAATTTCGCAACAAATCAAACGTACTTAGTTTCGACTACGACTTGCTGGCTCGTGTGTGTTTAAATGTATTATTTAGGCTTGGTGAAAGCATCGGACAAACTATTAAATTACATGTATTTAAATATGTTATTTAGGCTTGGTGCAAGCATCGGACAAACTATTAAGTTATTTTTGACCGGGTCCGGTCAACATGTGGCGGAAATTACAGAAGTTACTTCGCCTTACTTCATATACTATGGCATAAGGCTATTCACCCTGTGCAAGTTACCCGATCTAACGACCAAAGTTTATTTCGATGATCTTAAACTATACACACTTTTTATTACACCGATTGAGCATATTACTATTCATACACTACATATTTGACATAAAGTTGAGGTAGGAGTTTTAACATAATCCTGCTAAAAGAGCCGCGTTATCTGAAGATAACTGACTTCCATATTTGTCAACATCTGCTCATGGAAAAGCCGGAAAGTGCTCACGAGAAAGCACGAAAATGCTCATGAAAAGCCGGAAACACCTCCTCCACGCAACTCTCGTCGGTTTTTAGCGTTTTCTCCGGTTTTAACGTGGTGTTTTGCTGTTCGCCATTTTGATGTGCCGTTCTCGTTCGCTGTGAACGCACACGTTAGAAAATGTGAAATCAACTGAGACCAAAGAAATAAACCCTGCCCAAAATCGTGTGCAACAAATATGGGGTCGATTTTACCGTGAGTTCTTTTATTGTTTAACAAAATTTCCCGCCTGAAAGCGGTAATATTGACACCTATAAGAAAGAGCATCGTATCTGAAGCTATCTGACTGCGCTGCGTAACGACGACGTAGACCCTACCCGGCACGTCGGTCGCCTGACTGCTCTCAGCCGCCAGCAACCACTGGTCGAGGATCGGTCTCAACTTGCACGCGTTGCGGTAGCTCAGCTGAAGGTTCTCGAAGCGACAGATAGTCGTCTGACTGAAGACTGACCCGTGAACGCTCGCCAGCGAGTTGCCTGCAGGTGTTGGACAGGGCGTAGGTTAACAGCGAGCGAAGGTAGCATCCGAATTAGCACGGTCAACACAAATAATTCACGTTGATATATTCGGGGACTTTGAGAATGGGTATAAAAATATTGATAGAAATATTTTGTTCTCACTTAAGAAAGACAGTAGAACTAGAGAACATGAAGTAACATTAGTGAAGGATTAGTATAGATTTGAAATCAGAATGTACTAATTCTCAAAGAGGACAATCAATTATTAAAACAAATTATCTACAGATTGTGTAAATGCTAAAAGAATATTTAAAATTGTTTTTCTTACAAATCTCTCGGAAGGTCGGGTTACACGTAGATGACACACCATTGTTGGACTCTCGATAAGAAAATTGCTTCCTTGTCCATTTGCCATCTGCGTGTTATGCATTGGATGGAAATCTTGTTAAATGTTGTACAATCTTGTCTTCACATATTTTGGTCTGTTTCATTAATATAGTGAAGTGCTAAGATAAACTTAAATCCGTTCAATGTTGTATTGATATGTACTGATATTTTGTTTTTGTCTATGTTGTTGTTGTAACTTATTATTACAAAATAATTTTGTCATTTTACCTAATATAACCTAACAACTTTGTGCAACATTTGCGTACGCATATAGGTTAAACTAACCGATAAGTTTTCGAAGAATCTGTGTTTTTGTAGATTATGTTCTGAAAGAAGTTTCACGTCCTACATAACACAAACACTTACCGACGTTGGTTTGCGTGTAGCCGAGTTTGATGCGGCGTGCTTTGAAACTTGCCGCAAAGTCTTCCAGTGACTTCAGATCGGCCGTCTCGATCGCCTCTTCCGCGGTCGTTACCGTGGCCGGCGATGCCTCCGTCGACGCCCGGCGTGAGCTCTCGGGTATCGCTGGTGGACACGCAACAAGATCCGATCCTGACCAGTTGGGGTAATACCGAGACAAGAGGTTCACTCCACACGGGAAGTGCACAATCGCTGGCGGTGGAAAGTTAGCGCGAACGTCCCTCGATGTCACCCAACGGGGCCAAGTCGACGTGTCGTCTGCTACGCTGCCGGGTGGCGGGAGTTTCCATGGCGACAGTGCATACGGGTGAATTGGCAGCCGCATATGAGCCCACAGCGAACGATATGCGTCGCTATACTCCATGGCAGTGAATAAAACGTCTTTCCTCGTTGGCAGTCGCAACACCAAGCTGGAAGTTCTTAAAAGTGAACACCGAAAGCCACCCCCGGTCCTCGTCCCTGATATACGTCACCACCGTTTGTTATTTGTTGAAGACTCGTTGAAGACCCGATCGGACTAAGCGATCGTCCGATCAGTGTCCGGTATAACTTTGCCGAATTGACAGCGACGGACGGATTATTAATATGATCGACGACACTTTAATTGTCTGTCGAGACTAGCGGAAAAAATCACTTTCACGCTCAATGTAACCGGCTTAGCCGATGGTGACGCATTTCATGAAGTGGCGATGCATTTTAACCGCGTCACTTCATTAATGCATCATAACAACGCAGCTTGAATGATTAAGTACTCTGACGTGAAATGGGTTTTCTCCCGGCCAGTACATTTCCGCTAGCAATAAATTAATAAACGCAATGTTATTTGATTTTGTCTACCTAATTTATAGGAATACGTGGCGTTATTTCGGCAGGCGGAAAGTTGTCGCAGCACTTGAAGTACAAATTTGTATAAAGTTTTAACTGTACAAAGAAGACCATGAAGGTATCTTAAAGTGATGTTATATAAAACAAATGGTTCAGCGAGTAGTGTCACTGTATTGATTACATTATCGAAAACATAATTATACGTTTCACTTTTTATATTATCTCAAGATGGCGTCAGCACATCTACAAGTCGCAAGATTTCGGGTATGCCCTTTCACCACACCATACTGTGTAGTTGTATTGCGTGTTGAATAAACTTGTGTAAATATAACACCAATAAAAAAAACGATTACAAAATTATTACGGCTAGAATAAACATTCGCGAAATAGATAAAGGTGTACTTTATAGGTATTACATGGCTGGTTGACAGAAGGCAGTAGGCAGTATGATATGGATAGATCCGTGCTATGAAAAATACTGTAAGTTTACACGGGACAATATTGGGACGTGGCAAAATGATATCCATGGGAACGAGGGAGGGGAACCTACAGTGCTGGACAGAACGGGGATTTCAAAACTTACCCTTTTAAGAGGTTGTTCCCTACTTCGGGAGTTCGTACAATGAGGGGCCTGAAGTCATGTAAATAATTTGGAAGATGATAATATGTAACCAAGTTCCGAAATTCGCGAAAACCACAAATATTTATTTTGAAATAAAAGTTATATATCACAAAGAGTTTTGGGGAATATCCAGACGCATTAGATAAATGGTCAGAACAAGACGAATGGGTAATTCCCATCTGCAACTCAGTTGGTAGATGCTGTTTATACGCGGTTTGTTTGCATGTTGAAAATAATTGTTTGTTAAATTCTTTCATTGTCTTATCTTAAATCTCAATTAACAAACAGCAGTGAAATGCCAACTCATGCTTACGATGCCTAATTAACGATAAACGCGTCATGTGATCGAATGTTGAGGGCATACTGACTGATTAACGCTGTTCAAAACTACTGCACGATAGCAATGTCGAACGTCCAGTGGCTTTCATTTTGTCTAGTATGCTTATGCTACAGTTAATATATTTTACAAATGATAAAATAATTCGTCAAACATAAACATGGAGCGTGACGATTGGAGTACGCGAACACGGAAAATAAATGAAAGGACAAACTGCCTATTAATAATGTTAATACGAACTGTGTAGTTTGAGAATATTGCAATTATGCCTTGCAACTTGAGTACTCAGGTACATGTCAGTTTCGTTGTGAAACGACGGAATACAAAGACCAAAGAAAAGTAGCTTGAAGATAATACATTTATTCTGCAAATAAGCTGCAGTTTTATGCGATTAATCAACAACAAAAACCCGACTTCCATCTACACAATAATGCTCATATTTCATTATGTGGACACGAGCTTGTCAGCATTCTTTATGCAATAGCCAAAACACACTATCAAAACCGCATCTATCCATCTCAAGTTAGCACTTATGGCAATCAATTCTCGCAACCCCTCCCGTCATCTTTTCGATTGTCAGTTGCTATTTTGTGCTAACAAAAACGGCACACTGGACATCGACGAGGTTTGCTAATTCCCCGTCTTAATCTGACTTTATATTGATAGACTTGGCAGCGTCCTCAATGAATATGATATTATCTGTATCAATCAATTTTTCTGCAGAAATTACTCAGCCGTAATATGGAACCGACGAATGCATAATCACGAGATAATGGAATTTGATGATTAAACGTTCTGTTGTTATTGTTTGATTGAGTTGAATTGTAAATATGAGAGCATTTGCAGTTTGGGTAATACATATGTCCGCCTGTGAAACTCTTACGTTGCCAACTTGCCACTAATTAATATCATCCGTTTGGACTTATGCAATTCATACAGTGTTGCCGAAAATAACTCAAATTGTCGCTGGTGTATTATGCATCGTGTTTTGCAAAACAATCAGTTGCAAATGATGCATTCGTATCAAGCCAGAATTGACAAATGTTGCTGACGGATCCATGCATAACAATGTGTTGCACTCATCCGAGTCTAGTGTCGTCATGCCGCTTGCATCTCGGATGCGGTCTCGACTGGTCCGTGTATAGATTCGATGTAATGCCCAAGCGTAGTCCTGATTAGTTTAGGGAAAATCCAATGTATATGTCGCAGCAGTTCAACACCTTCTATCGGCATTCGGCAAAACAATTAATTTAGCAAAATCCACGTTGTCAGTAAATACAAGGAAAGCTAACAATGTAGCCTACCTTTGTCCTCTAACATCCGTGGGCTTAGTCTTCATAACATACAAATCCACACTCGCGTCAAGGTTTCTCACATATCACGGAGTCTGCTTGCAAGGCTTCCGGGACATGCACTGTAGTTTACCCATGGCTGATGTCAACACCATCCTTCCTAAATGACATATAAACCACTAAACTAAACTCCCCACTGCTAAGGTATGTGGAACAGGGTATAAAATTATACTTTCTTGTATAGCGTATTAACGCAGTGGAACCTTGCTATCAAGCTTTGGTGAAAAGACATGAATTCTCTTTGGTCTTGTTTGTAATATCGGATTGTCGCATAACAGACGCAGCATATGTACACATACTAGTGTCCTGCGCGGGCCGGGCTTTGTGTCCAAGCCCGGCCCGGCCCGCAGCCCGGGCCGGGCCTGGGCTTACATATTCCGAACCCGGGCCGGGCCTGGGCTGAAAAAAAATAAACACATCGGGCTTGGGCCGGGCCTGGGCCTAGTGTGAGCGGGCCGTGCCGGGCCGGGCCTGGACATAATAAAAATATTCATGCAAAACACCGATTATTACTTTATTTTTTAATAAAAACTGATTATAAATTGTAATTCCGGTTAATGAATGCTTAAAATCATTTCTTTAGTATTATATAGCTGCAAATTGAGACCTCGCATGGAATCTAATGGCCCCATAAGTTCACTTGGCTGGACTGGAAGTAACCAGCCCCAAATATTTACTTTAGAAATATTTGCAGAGGCAATCAAGCCATGGTTAACCATCAACTTATCACCCTTTGACCCTACCAGTGGACATTCTATTGTCTAGGTCTTCCCTCCAAACATCGCCCGCCTGAATGACCTGCCCACTGCCAAGTGCCCACTAGGCCACTAGCCCACTACCCAGTACCCAACCCAGTTGGTAATTTGTATTTCTCCCCAGTCCTAATTCATTCATACTTGTACTAATTCACACATGTCTGAACCTGTTTGTCTCAGGCTAGTGACTGCAGGCCTGCTGGAAATGCCACTGGGTGTCAGTTCCAGTGGGTGACATTTAATTGAAATATCATATTAAATTATGTTAACTTAGTTGAGCTAATTCAATTAACAATATAAATTGGGGTTATGGCTTGCATAAGGGTTAAGTCAGGGTTAGATAAACAAATCTCCTACCCTAACCATAAGCCAATACACTAAAGCCAAATATAACAAATGTTATCATATTTAATTGTAATGACACTTAGAAGTATTTCTTTAGTTTTCTTCAGGATATTCGTCCGTTTGAAAAATTGGTGGTGCTGGATTTTTAGAACTCATCCAGCACACTATGGACCTTCAGCATAAGAGTAGTACTCCACTAAGAGCTAAGGATATTATGCCCCATCCCATATATATGTTTTTTTTTATTTAATAAACCAATAAATCTGTTTTACAGTTTATTTGTTTTTCGTCTTTGTTATAAAATTATAGGTTTATCTTCTCTAAACTTAGCGGGCCGCGGGCTTGCGGGCCTCGGGCTTATCCATCTTTGGCCCGCGGGTATGGGCCGGGCCTGGGCCTGAAACTTGCGGGCCGGGCCGGGCCTGGGCCAAACATTCACTGTCTGGGTCGGGTCTGGGCCGGGCCTGGACCTAAATTTTAGTTTGCGGGCCTGGGCCGGGCTTGAAAAATTATTGCGGGCCTGGGCCGGGCCTGGACTGCTAATTGCGGGCCGGGCTTGGGATAACATTCTAGGCCCGCGCAGGGCACTAACACATACCTTCGTAGGCGTAACCTAATTGCACAAGAACAAGGAAAGGTAAACGAAATGCGCCAAATGTTCCTGCCACACATCATTCATATGTTCGGTTAAAGGGAAAGGCAGTAAGACTTTATGGACACACTTTTTTATTGATGAAGATATTTCTGAAGGTGTTGTTGTCTGCTGACGCGACCAATCTGAAAGGGAATGACACATTCACTGGGTAGAGACAATGTAGGCCCTATCTAGATCCAGCATTGTCTCGAGCTACGTCGCTATGGATGGGATCTATACCAATTACCTTCTCATTATTATTTTAGACCTATATGGACCAATGATACTATATAGATATCAATGATATGCATGTGCTTACGCTCGTTATGCCAGTCACACATAGAAAAAAAACGTCTGGTTTCATATTAAATGGCCTTCTTCAATTCAATTTTTTCCATTTGCCTCATTTTAGAATAATTTTCCGAAAAAACAAATCTACATAGTAATAAAAAATTATAGTATCCACTGAGGCTGTTAGTTCGTTTATGTAAAATGAATGTATTATTTAATTTTTAGGAACCATCGGACAGAATGTTATATTACTTATGACCGGATCCAGTCAAAACTGCGCGAAAAAGGGCAAAAGTGGCTATGCCTATTTATACTATGACATAAAGCTATTCACACTTTCGCAAGTTACCCGATCTCACAATCAAAATAAATTATTTCGATGTTAAAAAAGCATGCATTCTTTTAAACTAACTGTGTTTATCACTTAAGCTATTCATTAACATCAACAAACCTGATTTGTGATGCACTGAAAGAGGCAGTATTAAATATTACTATCACGGGCAAAGTCAGTTTGGCACCATAATATTATATTGATATTGATGACGTAATGTTGAAATTACGTCGTGGAGCAATTTGTGCACAGTTGTGTAAGTTTTTTAGGTAACCTAAAATTGAGACGTGTCCTTGTGTATCTAAGTAGCTCATGCTACATTCATGAAATGCGCTTTTAAAAACATGTTTACCAATACTTATAAAGTTATTACTTCAAAAGGTCAACATTATTTCATGCAAGTGCTAATAATATTGGTGTTCGTGCAGTTTTTATCTTGTGTTCAGAAACCACAAACATCAGATTGATAGGTCTGAAAAGTACATAACATTTATAACATAACAGTTTTTGTCTTGTGTTTAGAAACCACAAACATCAGATTGATAGGTCTGAAAAGTACATAACATTTATAACATAACAGTTTTTGTCTTGTGTTCAGAAACCACAAACATCAGATTGATAGGTCTGAAAAGTACATAACATTTATAACATAACAGTTTTTGTCTTGTGTTTAGAAACCACAAACATCAGATTGATAGGTCTGAAAAGTACATAACATTTATAACATAACAGTTCTGTTTTCTGCATAATGCTTGTATTTCACAGCCTATCATAAAAATATTGTTTTACATGTTGTTTGAATATCTAATATTATTTTTTTACATTTACAAAACATCAATACATTCACGTATCAAGTACAAATGTTTTGAGAAACCTGTACAAATTACATATTGTGTGAGATGGTGAGATCGATAGGTTCATAGGAATTTTTTTTGTAAGTGTGCCCCCTGGTGAGCCAGTAGCACAATTTGCGGCCCGAAATGTTGCTTCCTTCAAGGATATTCAGTGCTACCAGGGGTGACTGAAGTAATAGGGGTCATGTTTTGAGGGGTTTTGTCCGTCACGGACAAAAACCCTCAAAACAAGACCTCTATGGACATAACCCCTCACGGACATAACCCCTCACGGACAAAATCCCTCACACTTTTAGGGGAATCACCTTTTAAAAATAGGATAGGTGACATTTGAATCAGGCTGTTTATGTGTGAACTTTACGAATGTATTAGTATGAGTTGTTTGTGAGACACAATGTCTGTATATTTTGTGAGTAGACTTGAGCTAATGTTTGCGAGAGACTGGTTACTTTGAACACTGATTGTATTTCATGGATACTCTTCATCTGATTTATCTAAGTTCATATTTGATTTTGTACAATAAAAGAGTCCCCAGAATAAAAGGTGTGAGCTAGTTTAGGAGGTTTGTAGGTGCACAAAGAAATGTATTTGCTTTGACAGGTTTCCACGAGTAGACTTGAGCTAATGTTTGGGACTGGGCTGCAGATAAATTAGGATTTCAAATGATTGTTTGAACTCACTGATAAAGTCACAGGAAAGAAGTCACAACATTATTTTAGTTGAAGTCTATGTATTTAATACGAACCCCCATTTAAAATAAAGTCTTGCACATTTTTTACTGATAATAAGACGGATATGATAATTTAATTTATGTGACTTTTTTCTGGTGTCTTTATTTCTGATATTATTTATATTATTACTGTTAATAAGACGAATATGCTAATTTATTTCCTGTGATTTTTTTTTCGGTGGCTTTATTTCAAACATTAAAAATAATGATTGTGAGGGGCTTTGTCCATCGGAGGTTGTGTCCGTGAGGGGGTTATGTCCGTGTTGGTTATGTCCGTGGGGGATTTTGTCCGTGATGGGTTATGTCCGTACCCCGGGGTAATTGTCCTGGTGTTTTATTTGCAGCAGCTTAAACCTGTGGAATATGTGCATACAAAGCCCCGAGAAACAGGAACGGGTGTTTTAGGGACTATTTGAAAATAATTTGCTAATATAGTTAGTTGCCTTAACCTTTTGCTAACACTTTTGTCATCTAAAATACTTGCTAATAGTACTTGTATTATTTGAGTACTTATATTATTTGATAATCTGTTTTATTGACTTGTTATAATGTGTTTAAGTAATTAGTAATTGCCTAACATTGCGTGTACTTTCTATTTGTGGATAAAACAGTTGTAGCTGCACATCTGGTGTAATCAGATGGGGCTAACATTGATATCAGTTGTAGCTGCACATCTGGTGTGATAAGATGAGGCTAACATTGATATCAGTGTAGATGCACATCTGGTGTGATAAGATGCGGCTAACATTGATATCAGTTGTAGCTGCACATCTGGTGTGATAAGATGGGGCTAACATTGATATCAGTTGTAGCTGCACATCTGGTGTAATCAGATGGGGCTAACATTGATATCAGTTGTAGCTGCACATCTGGTGTGATAAGATGGGGCTAACATTGATATCAGTTGTAGCTGCACATCTGGTGTGATAAGATGAGGCTAACATTGATATCAGTGTAGCTGCACATCTGGTGTGATAAGATGGGGCTAACATTGATATCAGTTGTAGCTGCACATCTGGTGAAATCAGATGGGGCTAACACTGATATAAGTGTAGATGCACATCTGGTGAGATCAGATGGGGCTAACATTGATATCAGTTGTGGCTGCACATCTGGTGTGATAAGATGAGGCTAACATTGATATCAGTGTAGCTGCACATCTGGTGTGATAAGATGGGGCTAACATTGATATCAGTTGTAGCTGCACATCTGGTATGATCAGATGAGGCTAACATTGATATCAGTGTAGATGCACATCTGGTGAGATCAAATGGGGCTAACATTTATATCAGTTGTAGTTGCACATCTGGTGTGATCAGATGGGGCTAACATTGATATCAGTGTAGCTGCACATCTGGTGAGATCAGATGGGGCTAACATTGATATCAGTTGTAGCTGCACATCTGGTGTGATCAGATGGGGCTAACATTGATATCAGTTGTAGCTGCACATCTGGTGTGATCAGATGGGGCTAACATTGATATCAGTTGTAGCTGAACATCTGGTGTGATCAGATGGGCTAACGTTAATATCAGTTGTAGCTGCACATCTGGTATGATCAGATGGGGCTAACGTTGATATCAGTTGTAGGCTTTACAGCTGCACATCTGGTGTGATCAGATGGGGCTAACATTGACATCAGTCGTAGGTTTGTAGCTGCAAGTCTAGTGTGTTCAGATGAAGATAACATTGACACCCGTCGTAGGTTTTGCAGCTGCAAGTCGGTTGTGTTCAGATGGGGCCATTGACAGGGAAAGTACCAGAAGTGTCAGATGGATAATGGAGGCCACCATGAACCGAGACGAGGGCCACTTGCTCGGCCACGCACGGCCAGTCACAATTATCAGAATTCAGTTCCCGAAGAAGCAACCGATTGTTGCGAAAACGTTGAAGTGAGTTAACTTTAACAGTTGTGTTAAGAGAACATTTATTTTCAACGTGTGTGCCCTTTAGAAATTTCATGGCCAGTATAATACTGTTGGGTTCGCAAACGTGGGTCATCCATATGTGATATGTTCGCGAGAATTATTCAGAGGAGCGTTATTATCTACTAATAGTTTTACTTGTGATTTTGCTGCACTGTCAAAACTGTGTCACAAAATAGACATATGATACTATGTGTGATGCACAAAATAGACCTACACACAGAACGACGAGACGGAAGACATTTTAAGAATAGAAAATTCTTTGCGTCTTTTCCAGTAATTGAAGTCAAATTATGCACTCGCCACAGAAAATGCTCAACGCAGACGCTTGAAGATTCGGGTGAAATAATTAAATTATGTAACTGGTTTTCAGCCAATATTATGGGCAAGGCATTGTTTAGACTTGTCCGTCAAACAAATAATAATGACGTGACAAGCAGGAGTGTTCCCATACTATGTCTGCATATACATCGTGCCGCAACTTGGCGTAACATTTGGCACTTTCTTCTCTATTTCAGCGACAAGGAGGTGGACGGCCCTCTAACGGCGATGAGTGTGTCGAACTAGTGCACGAATCTTTTCATCGCAGCCCATTAAAATGGTTTCGGAGTATTTCACGACACCTCAACCTGCCAACAACAACCTTGCACCGCATCATTCACACAAGCACCGCATCATTCACACAAGCACCGCATCATTCACACAAGGTTTTATTTGTATGCCTACAATAAACTAAAGTTTGTACAGGCACTTCAGCGAAATGGCAGACTGCAGTGCAAGACAATCACGTGATCTCCGCAAGCCACACGATGCATTGAACATCTCTTGCACCGTCGCCATTTTGTTTTTTGAGGTTACTTTATTCAGTGGATAGACACCTGAAAAAAAACTCTGTCAGTATGAATTCGTTGAGTTGGGCATCAAGTTGGTGCACACTACTAAGATTCTATGTCCATTAGATATCGTTTTAAATTTAAAGATCATATGCAAAGGTCGGATACATTTACTTGTTGTCAGTCGTTCTGGATAGAACTGTATCCCCTGATTCACATTAAGTCATGACATTGTAAAAAGTTACATTAATTTAGTCGTAAAACTGGGGATATACCTAAATTCACGAAGGCACTTTCCGAAACACGTTTGTGGATTTTTGCCGGTAGATGCCAGGCCCGTGCGACATCATTTTGGCCAAACAAACCAACTTCACCTACGCCTGTTCATAGGCACTTAACTTTTAGCAAGATTTAGATCACGCAAAATGTCGAGCGACGGCGATTCTGACGGTTCAACTGACATAAACTTATCGGTTCAAGTCATTCCGTATACGAACGAGTCAACAATGCGGTCACAGTCAGTCGGTTAGCAGCGACAGTGAGTTGCGCCGAACCAGGTCTGATTATTCATTATTTATTTATGGGCCGACGCCTTCGGATTCACGTCGCAGTAAAAAAATGCCCGGGATCACAAAGCTCAAAAATAACATAAATGTAAATAAATATTTATCACTCTTTTTAAATTCCACGTTTAGTTTGTACACGCTAGTAGACACAGTCGTCGCGTTTAGCCTAGCCCTAACCTAGGCTTGGAAGTTGGACCAGCGGCCTACTTTGTCTTTGCATTCTCGGCGGTTTGGTTAGGAATATTGGAATACGTGAGGAAATATGTAGACACTGTAAGATTTAACTGCCGAAATAACTTGATATATAAAATTTTTGACAAATGTGTTGATCTAACTTTTGAGTAGAGCTGTCTCGCCTTTGCGTTGGCTTGCCCTTTGCGATTTTGCACAGTGCGTAAATTAACTATCGGTCTACGCTAGCTATTATTTAAAATCTGTTGCACTGTTTTAACAGTGTTTAAAATAATGAAACTGATGTCACACCCAAATACATTGTTTTTTGCCCCACTGCAATACATAAGCTTTTAACGTACGCATATGTTCTGCGTTGCTATGGAACGACGATGTTTGTTGATGTTCGTTTGGTCAGACTGACGTCACACGCCACCATTGGACATTGCCGAGAGAAATGTCAAATCGTTTGGGGCTTCTTTGCCACTAATATAATTAGCTTTTATTGAAGAGTAGCCAATTACATTATTTGTTAATGCATTCCAAGCTAGTAAAAAGCTACTAATAAACTGTCTGTTATCATATATCACGATTTCTGGAATATGCATATGATCTTTAAGCTATTGTTATGTCTTTTGTCTTGAATTTAGTAGTTTCAGTATACGTTTTTAAGGTAAATTAACCATTTTATTCAAAGATTGTACTATATAATATTCCTGATTAATAAAGTCTTGAGTTTTTCATTTATTTGGTTATGTTACAAGATGTTTATAAAATATTTTTGCAAATGTGAAAACAATAGCCACAAAATGCAAAATTATATCGTTTTGAGAAAACCCCCAAAGCAATAAATGACATAATTATATATGTATGACAGTGTCACCGATAAATTTACGGAACATTTTCCGGTTAAAATAAACAAATAACGTGTGCTACACCACCATTAATAAGTTAGCAAATAGTTGAATGACAATAGCAGTGTATTTTTGACACAAACGTTTCACCAATCGTAATTTAAATTCGTGTAGTTTTGCTTACATTGAAGACGCGTCCACAGACCTGCCACATTTTTGGTGTTGCAATCTGTATTTTTGACCTAAAATTATGTAAGAATCTGTATAAATTTGTATCACTCGAACATATATTTCGCGCACACCATAATAACATGCGAATACAAGTACATGATTTTATTACACTCTCGCTATCACAAACATCCATCAGAAAATACATTCATCACTCAGCGTGCGTTGCAGATTTAGCTAGTCCCAGCATCTCAGCTGACACAGACAACTGATGGTAGGAACTGTCGATGTTCAGTTTACACTGAATATATGCAGTAATGGTGTTCGCATTCAAGCTGTGGCGTGAGTCCGTATGTATTTTCCGCAAGATGGAACCCAGCCTCTCCACATCTGCGTTGCTGTGTGGGAGGCGGATGAGTGGCGCCATCACCTTCGCCAACAGGGGGCAGACCACAGTAGATAATTGCATTGGTGGCCATGTTAACGTTTTGTCTGATTATAAGAAAACCTGACCATCAAAAATTCTGAAACTTTTTCACAGCAACTGCCATCATCTCACTGACGTGCTCACCAGCTATTATCAAAACAACTTACCTCCAGCTCTTTTAAAACGCCCCCACGTGCGATGCCCGTCAATATTTACAAAAATAGTCATGTATTCATGCCCCCACGTGGCCCATAGGAGAACAATTCCCATAAACCCCTCCGCCAGTTAAACTCTAAAAAAATGCACTGTTTCACAGCCAATAGTTTCTACAAACAAACCTGTGAATATTCCTGCTCAAAGGCACTCATGTCACATAATATGAATTTATTAAGTTCCCATTTCACAATTTCATACGCCCTACATTTGTGTGAAACTATAAACAGGAAGGTCAACTGTGTTCTTACCCCAACAGCGGGAAGCGGACGGCCTGCAACGGTAATCTTTCGACTTCCGGTTGAGCGCGCCATCTGTTGCGCGCTGCAATGAACTAAATCACCGACTAACAATACACGATTATTTCATTGCATCATATGTTGTTTTTTTTTCGTCTGATATAAATGTTATAAGGTGTTGTGACGCATACAAGTAAATAATGTGGCTACATAAAAAAATCCGTAAATTTAATTGAAATCCGTATCAAAATGGAGTACGGCCGAATTACTCCAAAATCGCCAAAATCCGTATCGGATACGGGTAACCCGTAACGTGTGGCAGGTCTGCGTCCATGCGCCAAATTGCAGCTTAATAAGTGTTGTAGCTTTTCTAAAAAAGTAAATTAATCATAATTTCATTTGTTAGTGATAACAGAAATATCAGTAGATACGCTTATGTAACGTTTTTCACTGGCATAAAACATAACTGCCATTTCTAACATTGACATGTCCCCTTGATTTGCCGCTACATTGGCTCTTTAATCTGTATTTGTAACGTGTTGTTGTCTACGATAGCAGGTTACGCCAGCCTTCTGACAAACACGTGGCAGGGCGTATTTACGATCATTTTGATTGGCCCGTTATCCGCGGGGTCACCAGATCACCATCTACGTGATTTAGTTAGGTAGATATAGTACTCATGTGTACTGGAATCACACTAGCCAGACGATATATTCCGCGTTCACGGCGAACGAATAAGGGTGGTTACTATAAAAACATTGTCAGCGTTTCTAAGAAGTCAGGGGGATTTCCCAAATGACTGTGTTTTTAAAGGATGGATTGGCGAAATACGACGCTAGTGCCGGGTGATTATTTGTGGCGTCGATGTCCAATATTTCCTAGCATGTTATGACGGGAAAAAATAAACTGACACGTTAGTCGCCCCAGCTACCGTAAGCATGAAAAAGGTAGTTTAGGAACATTCTGTATATTACGTACGGTATATTTTCATATGGGTATATAGAGGGGTTGGATATTTTTTTAATCTGCAATAGGCTGATTTAACTTGCACAATCAAAGCCGCTGATGAAATCAGAAAACTAAATGCAGGGGTGGGTGGATCCACGACGAGGTTCGTGAATTTGTAGGTCGAGACACATTTAAGGCGAAAATGACTCTGCAGTCGTCACGTTGTCCACGAGTGGAACTGGCATGCGGGAGATGGCGCTCCATAGACGTCAGGTTTTCACCAGAAGCAACCATGATGATAACTATTATCTACAATATTAGTTGTAAAAGAAAGGTCGGAGCCGAAGCTTGGTGAAGTAGAGCCGCCATAAGTAACCTACTTTTACGGACCTTACTACGTTATCCCTCGTACATTTATATAAGGTCTTCATATATTGGGCTGCTGAAAATATGGTGCAGATTTCACAGTGTGATGTATACCTGCATATATATATATATTTGGAAGTGTTTGTACAATTTTTTTTTTATTTAGTAATCATTACATTTAGATACAGCAAAAGTGGTAAAGTTGATATTGTATTACGTTTTCACAGTATATATTTCATCTTTGTCAAATCGGTTGCAGCATATGCAAATAATACTGTCGCGTTTACGATAACCGAGCTTAGGTAAAGGGCCTAAACTCTGTAGACAACCTGGCGTTTGCGACTGAATAAAACGGCACGCTTGCTCGCTCAACAATGTTTTTGCTGGCTAACCACAGTTAATGAGTGACGAACCATTGTAGAACGTGGCTGAATTGTACGCTCCAGAATCAACAACGAATTTACACCTGGTGGAAAGTGCGTAGAAATAGGTCACACGCTCCACCGGAGCGTCATCTGCCGTCAGTGATGTATCCTACTAGACACAATTTGCATAAAGTACATTTATCTTATTTGTTCAATTGATGTACGCTACAGTTTAGGCAAAAAAACTGCCCATACTTAGGGGTCGCTCGGCCAAATTGGGGACAAATAGTATCACAGCCATCCTGATATGCATTTCAGTCAAACCAAAGAAAAACTGTCAAATTGTACACCATTAAACTACATTAACATGTCTTTAATGTGTTCATGTTGTAGATAAATGTGTATGTTATCCATTGGAGAATTATTTTCAGGAAATTGACAAACTAGATGAGTTAAAAAATAGCAAGAGTACCAAAAAAAAAACAGTCTTGCCCCACCCCAACAAGACGGTCAACAGCTCCCTCCCCCGAGGTTTTTGCTTACATGAACGAACCACTGCCTAAATATAAAATAATTACATGCAAATGGTAGCAATGATAGCAATATACTATGCAATTATAGTTGTTAGATGTAAATTGCAGTTAATATATAATATACACCTTGCAATCTATAAATTATTGGTCATGTGTTATGCATGTTATACATTATGACCATGTGCATGCGGGATAAGACATAGGAACAGTCTTGCCCCACATGCACTACGTATGTCTTAACACGATGCATACAATACATAACACACTATTGCCCACTGTGCATTGTTTGAGCTATCAACTCATTAATACTATTATTATGTCACCAATTAAGTTCATGATTCATATCATTTTATAGTGAGTTGCACCCTTTTTACTACTGCCAAAATATTAGACCAGAGCTTATAATAGTGCATATAAATGTAAAAAATAAATAAAACATTTTGCACCGGATTTTGGGACGTTCAGAGTTTTATATTTTGCGTACGCGTTTGGGGGCAGTCTTACCTCCAGGGGCCGTTTTGTCCCAGGTTACCCTATTGTTTAAATACTCGCAAGGGAACACCGCTCAACGTCATCCATGCCAGCTAGGCGCCAATCCTACTTGGCACGTTTCTTTAAATACTTGGCATGTCTTATACACGTCATATGGTCAGTAAACGGCGCCGGTATGTAGCCATAACAGGGCGTATATGTAAGCAAATTCTATATTTAGTGGAATGTGCATGTTCATTTTGACGTGAATGCTCAATTTGGAAACCAAAACGGCATCCGGCCAATATTCTTTGCAGCATACCAACGTGGGCTCCACGACCGCAGTTTCTTTGTATATTATGGATAAAGTGGGTGTACCATAGGCGTTGCTATTAGCATAATGTGTATCATTAGACGTACTGCTTAAATCACAGACAAGTGCAATTTAATTCATTAATAAAGCCAACACATTAGCCTAATCGACGCCATAATTAGTAGATTATACAGGTTCTTATACTGCGTGGAGATATAGTGGAAAGGGTGTAGGGTGGGTGCGGTAGGAGCCAGTGGGTACATAAGGAGTGTGGGGGGTATGAGCGTGGAGCATTTACGTGCGCGTTTTGAGCCGATAACTGAGAGACATGGTACTTTATGAGGGGGCCCAATTTGACCATCGTTCTTGTTCATAATAAATGGGTATCTTCTTTAAACACACTTGACTTATAGTACTTATTAAGATATATTATTGTTATTATAAATGCATCCACCTAGGCAATATGTTGAACTGGGTGATGCAACATTAATTTGTTTTTACAAAAAAAGGGGGAAATATAGGTCAATCCTCGTTTAAAGGGCCCACATTACCCTCCGTTCTCCTACTGTGAATTGATTTATTAACCGATTTACCCACCTAAAAACGACCCCCGCCTAGTGTGAATAGACGTAACTTCAAATCAGCATTGGTCACCAGGGATTATCGTATCGTATCATCATTGACATAATTATATTTTCAAGGGTATTTTACTCACCACTTCTCCTACCTCTTCGGAAATACCCCCAACACCTCCGAGACACGTCTTTGACGGTCGTATTGCTCTTGAAACCATATAATCCCGCTTAGCGGACTTTTGATCACTTTCGTAAACTCGCCGCGAAGACTCACAAAATACATGGATTGACTGCTACCGTCACGTGGCACCACAGTTCGGAGTAATTCATCTTGGCGATAGAGCCTATGTAAATGGTGCTTATTTGAAATAGCAGCCTGGTCTGTTCCAACAAGCAACCGAAAATGATAACCAATTGAAATGACCGCGCACAGAGATAAATAGAGTTGCAGACTTTGTACGCCCTCCTGAATGTAACAATGGAAGGCGACCTCCTCGTTTTCAGGCATGAATTTAGGCTTTAGTAATGGACCACAAAACTGCTGACGGACTGCAGGTGTAAAAAAAAAATTTGCATACGATTTCACGAATCTCACAAATAATAATACTAAAACTCTTAGCGCCTATATTCACGGGAACACGAGCTCACAGGCGCAACAAACTAAAATCGTTTTGTACGGAATCATGAACAGGGACGTACAAAAGTCCTCACCGGAGCGCGGGACCGCCGATGACTTGCGGTGGAAATGTAATATCGAATAAACATGTCTTCAGTTTTTTGCGGAAGGTTAGCTACAGATTCAGATGATTTTTTAGATACACAAAGTTATTGTGAGATAGATGATCTGAGGTGTTTGGGATATGTAAAAGAGGTGTTTGGTGCATTTTTTAAAACAGAAATCTTATAACCAACGGTGTGAAATGACACACATATAAAACCGTTTGTACAAAAAATGTAATAAATTTCGTTCTCCTCCGCGAGCAATGTAGATATGATATTTGCCTCCAAACCTTCAAATTAAACACACAACGGTCAAAGTTCATTAAGACACATTTGAACGATCAACATAATATTATAATGTAAACAAGTTATAATATATAACATGATTTTACGAATCAAGCAATCACACTTTGTCCGGGAGACTAAGCTTACTTCTACAGCCAATCTATACCAGTCTCGCCATGGGAGTGGCGTGTGAAATAAAGAACGACGACTCTTCAGGACGTGTTTAATTTACGTGTCTGTGATAGTGAACCTCTTGACGGTGTCGGCCAAAAACAACATAGGCGTATGTAGTTGCAGATTACAATGGTGTGATCGGCCATATTTATTACGCACGTCGTTGCTTGCAATGTTTTCTGCATGTCACGTGTTCATGGTTCCGGGAATTTCCGAGATATATTGTAAAACACGTGACTGAAAAAAAAAGTGAATTACAAAGCCCATATACATTACTCATAATGATAAATTATAGCTGAAAAACTCGAACTACGGCACTTGATTAGGTTCAACAGCTTAAGTTTGTGTATGTAGCAGCGTAATCGAAGGTATCGCGAGGAATCTACATTAATGGCCAACTCGTACACAACAGAGTAAAACGTATGACCTATGCAACCCTGGTCCGTCCAATACTGGAATATGCTACAACGCCGTGGATCGTCAAACATATTAAAACCCTTGAGCGAATTCAAAGAGAAACAAACACATTTTCCACGCACGCATGCACGCACGCACGCACGCACGCACGCACGCGAAATAAAATATTCAGCACAGTATATAAAATGGAGCACAACTTGGTTGATATACTGCAAGACCACTACATCAAACATACTTCAAGATGCTCGCAAAAACAATCACATTAATCAAATTCATCGAACACATTTGGAATAATGTTTACCCAATTACACTACAAGACTGGAATTATGCAGTTGCAGGCTTTATCTTGTGTGAATTATTTCAATATATATTTTCTAGAACAGTCACGTTTAACATCTTAGACAATAAGTCGATTAAACCACCACGTGACATTATCTTACCAGTTAAATTACAGGTAATCATATAGTATCTATCAAAAATCGCGCACAGGTGTGCGAGTGACATGTCGGATGTCGCTGCAAGATTTGCATGGGGAGCAGAAGACAACAACTCATTAAATGTTTCGTGGTCTGAATCTCGCCGCAGTTGCAGGTTTCAGCGAGATCTGCTGCCTGTTCCCGTTCGTAAGCGGTTCAGCTTCTTCCAGGTGACTCAGATGCTGTGATTCCGTGGTTGGTGCGGCCATCTAGTGAAGCCAGGCGTTGGTGCCATTTGCCAACTCTTGTGACAATCGCCAACACATAGGAAATCGGTTCACGTGATGGTTTGTACACGGGTGTGTTATAGATTCCGCCAATGCCAATAATCAGGATGTAGAGATAACGACATAGAAACCAATACAGGGATATCCTGAGCTTCATGCACAGAGGTCGGTGACCATCCCGCACCAGAGTAACGCGGAGGGACACTGAATAGTTCACAAATATCCAACTAGACAAGTTTTACACATCTGTCAACACAATACCGTTTCCAAGTTGCACGGATTAAAATATACGCCATTTTCCGTGGACGGGAGTGACATTCCACAAGTCATGCAAAATATTCTTCCATTTTCAAGTTGGAATAAATCCAAATATATGCCCTTAACTAACACATATCTACCCATTGATCGTGGCTTTAAAAAAACATGTACACTCGTTTTGACAAAATATCCCATTAGTGTAGAAATTCCCATTCCGTAAGCCGACTCTCGTTTCGCAACTGGATGCCATACATTTAATGGTGAGTAATATATAAAAACGCTGCCTCGACTATACGTAACCATTACTAGCAAATGGGACTGATGTCAAATGCGCATTTGTGTGGTAGATTACTCCATCGCGGACGTCAGCATAACGGACACAGATAACACAAATCTTACAGGTATGTGTGAACAAAGAGTACTTGATTTTGTGGATTAAGGTACGCTAAACTGTCATCACTATCTCGTGTCTTCCGGCGCATAGCTTACGTAATTATGTTCGTGCATACTGGCGCACCAGGCAGAAATAAGACATCTCAACTTATGTCATTCTGCAGCTTGTTAGACAGCCTGGCCCTAGTTGTCGTGTATTTCGCGCACCACGGTGTCCGAAAATGCAGTTGGATCATCCGTAGTATTATCGCAGTCGTGAATATCTTGTTAAGACACGGGCCGATCCAGGGGCTGTCCTTTAGGTGCCTGGCACCCCTTAATCCCCCCCGGATTAGTTGTCGAGACCCCGCGAGGTGGCACCCTCGATTCTACACTTGTTCCTCAGATGAGGACGTTTCAAACATAAAAAGTAGGGGTATTGAAACCAATACAACCATTTGTCTCCCAGTCATTCTGATTTGTTTCTCTCCCACCTACCTCTAAACTGCGTGATGATGGCTTTATAATAAAAGTGCCCGTTTTGCACGTACGTTTAATTTGGGTGGGCTTCTTAGCCAACCATAGGAATCTTCACTAAAATGACTACACCTTTTTTCAGAGACAAGGTACATTAACACTTTCAACACTCAGAGTGTACCGAAGATAATGAACTAAATAATTCATGGCACATATACGATATTTACCGAAACGACCCCGCATATGATTTCCCCTGGGGGCCTCCGTGCCCCACCCTACCCTAAGCACCACGAGCGTCTTGTCTGGCGGTTTTTGTCAGACGCTATATAAGACGACATTATTATTGCTATTTCATCCAAATGGGCCAACAACGTCGACTTCTCTCGGACGTGTGTCTGTCAAAACGCCTGTTACTACGTAAGTTGATCGGTTGAATACTTATGTCGAGACGTTTTCATCACATCGCTCCCACGCCAAGCAGTATCTGTTTACACATCAAGATCCGACCAAATTACCCAGGGATACCATTAGGAAACAACCAGGATTCAACATCCGGTAGGCGTCATGTGCGACGTTAGATCGTGCATGACTGCATAAATCATCGTATGAAGGTTCTATATCATCTCTATGCCTGTGCGTCCGTGCGTGCGTGTGTGCGTGTGCGCGCACTTGCGTTCGTGCATGTGCACCTGTGATACTGGCGGGCAGATAACTAAGTCGAGTTTAAAGGTCACGAAAAATCAAACCTAAATCGTATCGACTACGACATGCGAGCTCACTTGTGCAAATTAATTATTCAGTTTTGAAGACATCATCGGACAGACTATTAAGTTATTTTTGACCGGATCCGGTAAAAATTCGGAGAAAAGAAAGAAAACCTGGTCCGGCTCTTCATACCATGACATAAGGCTAGTTACAATTTACTTCAATGATTTAAACAAAATTAAGCATTATTTTTATTAAACCGACTGCGCATTGTGCTTAAACTATTCGCGATTGGTTAAATTGGTTATTTGGATTGGTTAAATCAACTGAGGAAGGATTTTAAAGGCATTTGTGTCTAAATATAAATATTTTGACAGTGTTCGCGTCTTCTCCTTCGCTACAGTACACAGCGTGGTGTATGTAGTTTTTGTTTGTAAATCGTGCTAACGTGATGAGTTTGGTTTATGCTTACAGCGTTAGTGAAGACATTACTCTGGGCGAAACCGATGCATCGCAGCACTACTGCTTTAGTACTCAATCACTACATAACTTGTAGTAATTGAGACGCATTTCTGTGCCTTCTATAAACTCACTGCATCTATCTATCTATCTATCTACTAGATGTTTGGGAACACCATTGTCCTCGAGAATCTTCATCACATTGTTTTAATGGATTGCATAGAACGCTGTTCAAAGGTTATGATTGCAGGGAGATTTCGGGCTCGAATGCCTTCCATTGATATCATCAATGCTACGAATGTCCTCGGTTTTACTTTTGTACCGACGAGCTGTATTAAAATGGCATGGATGCACTTATAACATTGATATTATTCTTTTTATGAAATAATTGCTGGGATTGTAAATGTTAATTGCCCTGATGGAAACAAATGTTCTGTTGGAATAATTTTAAATAGCATCAACAATAATATACTTTAATAGTTGTTTCTTCTCGGATAGTCATTGGTATCACAGTTTTTCATTCAACGTTAGAAACTGGTAACAAAGAAAATAATGAAGGCTAATTAATCATCAAACATACTGTAGAGAAAATTAGCATACCACTCACGAAAATGGTCAAATTGTTACAGGAAGAGGGAATGATTCTGTTGAATAGATGAGAGGTCATCATCATATATTATACTTCTATTTGCAGAAGGCTTTCAATAAAGTGCCACATTAAAGAGGGTTAAATAAACAAGCCCATGGCACATGGGATTACATAATCAATTGGACAGAAGATGGCTGTTTTTGAGTGGGCCACCACAAAGATAGGTATTACGACCTGAATTATTTATAATAATTTATTTATTATATAATAATGATTTGGATGCTGATGTAAATTGTAAAGTACCGACATTTGCGGATTAAAATAGCTTAGAAAGATTAAATTGATAATAATTGAGATTAAACATTTTTATTGACAAATTAGTCCAAATCGTGAGGACACGACAGTCGTAATTTATGTGTAATGTTACGTTTCGGTGTAGCGTTACACATATCACCATTTGCATGAATTATGTGGGATTGGTTGATATATTATGATGTATGTGGATTATTTCTGTCGCAGGAACACTACTCGTCATATTTCAAATCTAGGTATGAAAATTAACACTTGGTGCTGACTTGAACGTTTAGGCTTCAAAGGATAGTCACATTAATGGGCTGATTATGATAAGAGATGAGGCGGAGCAGCTTGGCCGATAGAGGACTTTGGGGTAAAATCTACGACAGGACAGCTTCGTTCACCCCTTTGCCCGTGACTTGCGGAATAGGCACCAAACGCCGTTGGACCATTCTATCTGGTGTCTGTGTTTTGGGAGGTAAAATATCCCACATGGAGTAAATGTGTAACTTTTCGTGAACTCACCAACTGAAGAAACAGGGTTAAATACGCTCACAATGAACCCAGAAGAAGAAGACATATGAGGTTATAACAGAAGAAAAGAAATACGAGGTTATAACAGAAGAAAAGAAATACGAGGTTATAACAGAAGAAAAGAAATACGACGTTATAACAGAAGAAAAGAAATACGACGTTATAACAGAAGAAAAAAACGAGGTTATAACAGAAGAAAAGAAATACGAGGTTATAACAGAAGAAAAGAAATAAGAGGTTATAACAGAAGAAAAGAAATACGACGTTATAACAGAAGAAAAGAAATACGAGGTTATAACAGAAGAAAAGAAATACGAGGTTATAACAGAAGAAAAGAAATACGACGTTATAACAGAAGAAAAGAAATACGAGGTTATAACAGAAGAAAAGAAATACGAGGTTATAACAGAAGAAAAGAAATAAGAGGTTATAACAGAAGAAAAGAAATACGACGTTATAACAGAAGAAAAGAAATACGAGGTTATAACAGAAGAAAAGAAATACGAGGTTATAACAGAAGAAAATAAATAAGAGGTTATAACAGAAGAAAAGAAATACGAGGTTATAACAGAAGAAAAGAAATACGACGTTATAACAGAAGAAAATAAATAAGAGGTTATAACAGAAGAAAAGAAATACGACGTTATAACAGAAGAAAAGAAATACGAGGTTATAACAGAAGAAAAGAAATACGAGGTTATAACAGAAGAAAATAAATAAGAGGTTATAACAGAAGAAAAGAAATACGACGTTATAACAGAAGAAAAGAAATACGAGGTTATAACAGAAGAAAAGAAATACGAGGTTATAACAGAAGAAAATAAATAAGAGGTTATAACAGAAGAAAAGAAATACGAGGTTATAACAGAAGAAAAGAAATACGACGTTATAACAGAAGTAAAGAAATACGACGTTATAACAGAAGAAAAAAACGAGGTTATAACAGAAGAAAAGAAATACGAGGTTATAACAGAAGAAAAGAAATACGAGGTTATAACAGAAGAAAAGAAATACGAGGTTATAACAGAAGAAAAGAAATACGAGGTTATAACAGAAGAAAAGAAATACGAGGTTATAACAGAAGAAAATAAATAAGAGGTTATAACAGAAGAAAAGAAATACGAGGTTATAACAGAAGAAAAGAAATACGACGTTATAACAGAAGAAAAGAAATAAGAGGTTATAACAGAAGAAAAGAAATACGAGGTTATAACAGAAGAAAAGAAATAAGAGGTTATAACAGAAGAAAAGAAATACGAGGTTATAACAGAAGAAAATAAATAAGAGGTTATAACAGAAGAAAAGAAATACGAGGTTATAACAGAAGAAAAGAAATAAGAGGTTATAACAGAAGAAAAGAAATACGAGGTTATAACAGAAGAAAAGAAATAAGAGGTTATAACAGAAGAAAAGAAATACGAGGTTATAACAGAAGAAAATAAATAAGAGGTTATAACAGAAGAAAAGAAATACGAGGTTATAACAGAAGAAAAGAAATACGACGTTATAACAGAAGAAAAGAAATACGAGGTTATAACAGAAGAAAAGAAATACGACGTTATAACAGAAGAAAAAAACGAGGTTATAACAGAAGAAAAGAAATACGAGGTTATAACAGAAGAAAAGCGTAGGTAAGCTAGAAAGAATACAGAGGAGAGGAAATAAACGTATTCCAGAACTGAGAGACCTTCGTAATGAAAAAGCGCAAAAAAATATGTTTTAACAATACTAGAGACGAGGAGATGAAGAGGAGATCAAATAGACGTTTTAAAAATCTTGAATAAATATATAAAAGTATTCGCTTGAAATTTAAGCCATGTAGAAGAACGACAAGAAAGAACAGTGCAGAGTGGATATACGAAAGTATTCCATTTTACAGAGGACGATAAATGAATGGAAGAACATGAATTTTCTGACATAATTACTTGCGGTGTGAATATGCTGAAAAAAACTTAACACATATATCACAATGACGGGCCACATAGTACATAAAGATGACTTATTTTGTTTTACTTTTTTTCCACTTGCCGCCGTGTTAAAAACAAAATATTCACACATTTAGCAATCGTGATTTGGGCGTTTCTCCATAGTGTTTTAGCTGATTTACCAACTTAGACGACGATATTGAGACACAATGTTACAAACTGCCGCAAATGAAGATATTTTTTACAAAACCGAAGTTTCATTGCACGCAGCGAAGAAAATTAAGTATGTATGTAAGTAAAACGTTCGTGGGCGTTGGGCGTGGCAGTGTACAACAATTTAGCAATACATTATCGAAATACCGACTATCATGAGAGGAAGAACAATGTAGAGGAAAACTGGCTGAGAACAGGACTTGTTGTTTTATATACGCGATTATATTTGTTGTTACAACTGTTTTAATCAACGTTTCAACATTTTATTCAAGAATATTGATTTGTTTTCCATATTCTTCTGATTCCTTATAAGTGAATAATCCCACCCCGGGGCATTATCGCACCGTGGTGACTATGCACAGCGTTTTCTCTATACAAAAGTAAGCCTGATCGGGTAACATAGTTCTACATTACTACATACACGTTTTTCCCCTTTCCACGTATATATTATATTCTCGCTCTCGGTCTTCGAAACTTTCTGATGAACTTTACTCTCCTTCCATTATATAGTTCGGATTCTAAATCCGCAATTTGGTGGCGTACGGAAACAATCATATTGAGAGGCAACAACAGTCACAGTGTAGTGGTTAGCACATCCACTTTACACGCCAAAGTTTGGGATTCGAGACCTGGACCAGGCACGGTACATTTGGTTTAAAATTGTGGACCAGGCACTGTACATTTGGTTTAAAATTGTGGCTCTCAACACTGGGGACTGTGCATCCGTCGTGACTTGGATGACCAAGTTAATGTCGAACCCGTATCGTTAAACGACATGCACCCTGGCAGTGACCAACCTCAGTCAACAGAGTAATGTCGGCTCGGCGATAAGGTTCTAAGGCTAACTAATTGAACGAGGCTTCATACGAACATGACATTTTGGTATCCACAACATGTATGTAGACTAGTTAGTTAACAGAACGTTGCCGAGTGCTTGGAAAAACGAGAAAACACTTGTCGTGCCTGTTTTCAGTGTCACTCAGCGGAGGTTCAACATGGCTACAATGAGCATCTTTCCCACTGCGCGTCTCCTAGCCACTGTTGTGATCCTCGGAGCGACGTTGACGGGATGCGCTGGTAAGCAGACACACGTATAACTGCAATGACTGAAACAAGGCTATTAACAAAAATAATATCTCCGGTGCAGTTTGACGAATTTACATTATACACGGTAATATGAAGTTAATTCACGGTCAGAAGTTACGGTATATGTCCAACACGAGGTATAACTTTCGATTGTTATTTTAATTAATATTAACTAGCAAAATACCCATCATTGGGACGTGATAACTTGGTAGTTCGAAGGTGAATGTCACGAAAACAATACTTAAAAAGTTATCACAGAAATATTCATCTATGCCTTGGTACTTGGTGCCGCCAATATCTGGAATTTACAAACGTAATACTTACAGTTATGGTAACGCCTAGCGACGCCTTGTTCTTGTATTACGTAACTAGTAATAATCGAAGAAAAGACGCATGACGTTGTCAACAATTGTACGTAATTGTTCATCTAGCGTTGCGGGCTATTGTGCGTAACAACTACAAAGGGTAATTCGATTGTTCGTACAAAGCGCAACACCGTAGGGTCGTAGATGAAAAAGTCTGGCGCCCGAGATGCAGAACATCAAGGAGGAGTAACATAGCATACATACTTACTTATTCTTGGTCGATTATAGTAAGACTACCGCAACTTTATTTAAATATTGTACATTGGTAATTTAACATGCGTCAACGCGACATCGCTGAAATGTTAACTAATGACCATTCGTGTGACCTGCCAAAATGCAAAATTTAACGTGCGTCAACGCAACATCGCTGATATGTTAACTAATGGCCATTCGTGTGACCTGCCGAAATGCAAAATTTAACGTGCGTCAACGCGACATCGCTGATATGTTAACTAATGGCCATTCGTGTGACCTGCCGAAATGCAAAATTTAACGTGCGTCAACGCAACATCGCTGATATGTTAACTAATGGCCATTCGTGTGACCTGCCGAAATACAAAATTTAACATGCGTCAACGCGACATCGCTGATATGTTAACTAATGACCATTCGTGTGACCTGCCGAAATACCAAATTTAACGTGCGTCAACGCGACATCGCTGATATGTTAACTAATGGCCATTCGTGTGACCTGCCGAAATACAAAATTTAACGTGCGTCAACGCAACATCGCTGATATGTTAACTAATGACCATTCGTGTGACCTGCCGAAATACAAAATTTAACGTGCGTCAACGCAACATCGCTGATATGTTAACTAATGGCCATTCGTGTGACCCGCCGAAATACAAAATAAACTTAATTGTCACGGGAGATATTTTGGTAATCGAATGCAGGGTATATCAATGGTTATAATCACCAGTCTGGTGAGGTAAGATTTGTTCAGATTCGCTCACAGATTAATGAATGCACATTAGCAGCAGCTTTACTGATTCAGTAAACGACACGTGGCTCGGTGTAATTCTAGTCGACGTTAAGAAGAAGCACACGGAAGAATAATAATACGGGGCAAGAATAATGGTGAATAATAATAATATACGGGGGAAGAATAATGGTGAATAATAATAATAATACGGGGGAAGAATAATAGTGAATAATAATAACACGGGGGAAGAATAATGGTGAATAATAATAATATACGGGGAAGAATAATGGTGAATAATAATAATAATAATACGGGGGAAGAATAATAGTGAATAATAACAGCAAACACTGGTTTTATCACTAGGAGGATAGAACAACGCAGCACATGCAGGACCTGCAAATAATAGAGTAGGAGCTGGTAAAACGCCCACATTTAAGTTTCACAATTGTACAAAACGTGCTTACCAAAGTGAGAAACTAAGACAAAAGAAGCGAATGAATAGAATATGCATGATCATAGTAGTGGTATGCATGCATCAGTTGAGGGCAATACATGAGACAAATATTCAAATAAAGAAATTGCAATATTGTAAATGCCTTATTCTGGGCGTTTTGCCACGTGGCTGGGCCTCATGCGCCACGGTACAACCTCAGCTAAGATGGATACAACCGTCAGATACTAAGTACAATATACAACTTTAACACAAGGTACATAATATAATTATCTGGATTATTCATAACACATAATATATATATATATATATATATATATATATATATATATATAAACGATACTTTTCGCAGCATCCGAAGTCCTGGACCATGGTTGGTTTGTCCAGCCTCATCCCGAACTAAGACTCGTCAAAAACTAAGGGCTAGGTAGTCTCAAATCGATATGCATTTTAAAGTTGTCAGCAGATGGTTGAATACGCCCAAGTTAAACTGAAAGGTCTTCGTGTAACGGCGAAATGCTAGTACAGTTCCTGCTGACTGACCTGATGCTCACACGGAGTGAGTGTTGACCAGTACATCAACAGTTCTAGGAACTTTAAAAGCAAAAAGTAGATGAATGTTTTCGCGGAAAGAGTATGCTTAATGCTCTGAACAGGGAACACTACTACGCCTTTGACAGTCACACAGTGACAACATCGATGCTAATCAATGCTAACTAACAATACAAACGAACATCTTAAAAAATTGTGCAGTTAAGTAAAACAGTTAATGACACTATACCGCGATACATGGTGAGACGTAGGTAAACATTTGCCCGTGCTGTAGCAATCATACATCTACACGCTTGCGGGTTATGACAAAATCGCACAGTGTTCTTTCCGCCGAGTTGCAACAGTGCGCCACTTCACAGTAACAAAATTGACGAGCTAATTTATACTATAGTTATATTACTCAAAGTCGGCTCGAGTGCATATCGGCTACGTGTTAAACACATGTCGTATTACCAATGTTTCCTTAGACGGGTGTGGCCGTGCAGACGATAATACATCGGCAAATCGTCGGTATGCTTATCCCGTCGCTAGTGACTTTTGACTCAGAATTAATTTGCTTTTCTGAAAAGAAAATCCGAGCATCGTTTGATATAGTCATGAGTAGGCCTACTGTCTCCGCGTTCTCTTGTCCGGCCAGCTTAATCCGGATAAAGTGTAGTTAATATGTTTACAAATCCCGTTTATGGGCCTACGAATACAATCTTGTATATAGAACTCTTCCTTTGTTCAGCTGCAGTCACTCTCAACTCGTGGCGCCGGCTGACGGTGTTGACTTTTCGCATTTATTGTTTTTTAACATTAAATGAAATAACATTAAATTAAATCTTTCAAACGTGTACTTGCGCACTAATGTAATATAGGAAACTATCACGTGTAGATCTACATACCATAAAAACATGGCGCGCAATCACTATTTGATCAAGAATTTCAGATGGTAGATACAGATGCATCACGAATTATTGATGTTATTTGATTTTTTAAGTATCACTAAATTAACGTCGATTTCAAAACTTATGTTATCATGCCGTGATGATTGTCTCTCCACGTCACCCATCACGCAATTGTTTATATTCGCGAAGGCTTGGCTGCTTTTGAATAATGCCTTGTGACGATTTGCCAGTCAACGTTAGGATTAAGTTATTTGCATGTGAAATATGTGCTATTATCAATGTACTTGTGTTTTGGTGCTACAGCTGTTATTGTAATAGTCAGTACTACCGGTAATATTGTTACTTGTTGCTACTGCCATTGTTGTGTACGTGTTGAAAATACCGTTATTATTCTACTATTGTTAAAACAATGATTATTCTTGTTATTGATTATTTGACATTGAAATAAATACGTACAACAAAAGTAACCATTTTAAACGAAGATGTCTAACATTCTTACGTACTCGCTACTTGCCATCGTTCTTCACTCGATCCCGCTACAATAACATATGGATTCTCGTGGGGAACATATGGATTCTTGGGGGGAACATATGGATTCCTGTGGGACTTGCGAAATACCATTTCTTGTACTTTGGTATTACAAGTGGATAACTGTTTGTTGTCTGTCTCTCGTCCAGGCGATTGCTCATTGATGTTCAGCTATTGCACGCAGCCATGCGACGGTGGTGCTCAGTCTGCCGTCGCGAAGGTCTGCGAAAACAGGGGAGTGTCGTTTCCTTGCACCGTCTACAGTGTCTCTTGCAACACGCAACTATGTGACCGTAAGTGAGGAGCTTCACAACAAACTCCAGACGGCATGTTAGCAAGGAAGCCATTTTTTTCTTATATATGTGTTTAGACTTCTCTGGCAGCCAGATCATATTTGTTGTTTTTGTTAGAATTAACTTGCACGACTTTCTGATGTTGAAATAAAGTTAGTTTATTATTACAATTATTTTTACTTCAAAATATAATCACTCTGCTAGCATTTTTTTACAGCCAGTAGATGATTTGTTTTTCGTAGCAGTGTTCTCAATTGTGGGATCAATTTAATTACCTTTCTTTGTATTGTGCCCTGTTCATACGTCCTTTTGTGATTATGGCTTCAATGTTTCTACATTGTTGTGAGTTTGGCAAATATAGTAGGCCCACTGTCTTATCCGTATAGGCGATTTTTCAGCGATTCCCGGTGCGTGCCTACTGCATGTGGGTTTGTGTCTAGTTTCTATTGATCCAAGAATTAATTTAAATAAGTATCGTTAGACAACCAAACACCAGTTACACATGAGGCGAGACAATATTATCCTGGGTCGCTATGTGCTGAATAAATGAAAGGATGGATGGATAAAAGACATTTATTTGACCAATATACTTACAGGTACATATATTATAGCAAAATGTAAACGATCAAGAAACTCCCGGTATGGCATCGAAACGCCGATATCACGAACAACGTGAGGTTATAGTAGTAATATAGTATATTAATATCGGTTTAGCAAACAAACTAGCTAATAATAATTATAAGAAAATCTAACATTTGTTAAATCTATTTCATTGACATTATTTGACACTGCAATACAAAACTGACTAAATAAGGTTAAACAACTATTGCCTATTTGGCATACACAAATATCAATAATAATAATAATAACAAGAACAACAGTAATAATAACAAGCATGCAATAATATCATTATGTTTATTTGTTGTTGCCTTAGAACCGTGGTCCGAGTTCTCGAAGTGCAGCGCTGAGTGCGGAGGAGGCACACGCAATCGTATCGACCAGGAGACAGGCGACGAGCAGTCTCTGCCGTGCAACACGCAGCCGTGCGGTACAGGTGGGTGCGACTATTCATGCCCATTTAGCTTACTGTGATTTTATGCCCAATTCTGAGACAGATTCCCAGTTCGTCTACTGCCCAATTAAAGCCCACTCCCACTTTGCTTACTTTCAGATCACGTGCTCTGCTTGCTACATATACAAGTTTGTCTTCAACATGATGGAACGTTAATTGGATGTGTTTTTTTTAGCAATTCAGCACAAACAGTGGTTTTGCAGAAATAAGACTTTTTCTTGAATTAAATCTATTTTTTTATTTAGTAAATATTGTCTACAAATAAAAATAATTATATTATTAAGAGAAGTAAAGCTTAAGTAAAGAAAAACTCAGATTTCTGCAAAGCATATCTTACATTAAATTTTTTACAAGTATTAAATTTAAATGATGATTTTGGTGTGAGAGGAGCTATCCTAAGGCAGAGATGAAGTGGGGATAATATCAGTAGGCGAAATGGGACTAGGCGAAATAGGGATACCCCAGTGCAATATAGTTTTAGTTGGTGATAAATATTTTATTTAGAAAATCATACTAAGTGGCGCTTCGAATTTTTCCGACTTGTTTTCGCCGCAAATACGGTGAAAACTCGACAAAGTTTTGAACAATAGCAAAGTGAAACTGTAACCCAGGACGCGCACGATTTGTTGGTCGCAAATAATATTATATAAAGACAAAAAAATGAATGGGTTGATTGACTCCACAAGAAAATTTGCCAACTACCAGCAAAAGTCCACACATTTAGAAATCTAAACCTATTTTAGCAGCTGCAGCAGCGGCATATGTATCTGTGATACTGAGCTACAATTCACCCTTACTGAAAGAATGACACCACAAATCTTGTTGACATTGTAATTGAATTGACATTTTGTTTTTAGGATATCATGTTCAGTGTTGTTTATACACCAGTTAGTCATTTGACGTAATAATACGAAGTAACGACTTTCATTCAGACATTTCACTTGACTTGATGTACGTTTAGAAAACATTGTGAGAGCATGGTGGCATCCAAAATGGTTACTGAAACTGTAAACCAAAAGCAAGAGTAAATCGTAAGTGTGCTACCGTGAAGTCGGCAAAGTGCCTACGTATCGCTTTTATGATGCCTGGCCAGTGTTTCGTACAACTATCTTTTTTTCGCCCAACTACACACGCACACACACACACACACACACACACACACACACACACACACACACACACACACACACACACACACACACACACACACACACACACACACACACACACACACACACACACACACACACACACACACACACACACACACACACACACACACACACACACACACACACACACACTTGCAATGTTTTATTGACTGTAAAATACGATTCCAACGCAGTTGAGTTGCAATACAATTGTATTTATGTTATCATAACTGACTAACTATCTGAGTTAATTCCGTTTCCGTTGACAGCTGATCACGGCGATTGCGTTGCCGACATTATCTTTGTCGTGGACGGTTCCGGCTCGATCAAAGAACTGGGTTTCTCGGCCGCCAAGCAGATCGCTATCGATACCATCAAGACGCTCCCTGTCAGCCGAGGTGCCGTCAGAGTAGGCTTCGTCACCTACACAGCCATCAGTCAGGTGTGTACACGTGATTAATATAATAATTGCCCAAAACCGTGAAAAGCTACATTCATATTGTGTAACATGAAACGCTTAGGTTGTTACGAAATACAAATGGCAAAAACAGCCGCGCGAAAAAAAAACACGTTCGTGGTTTATTACTTAAACCTGCTTTTATAGGCTAATAGCCGTTTAGTCTATCTTGACATATTATGGTTGTGCGCATAGGTGGGAAGTTACAGGTTTGCTCATATCGGTATGCGCACCAATACTTGTCATGTTTGGGCTATGAGGAATTTAGCGATGGGGGAAAATAGCATTCTCATTTTATCGATTCATATATTTTTGTACGAAATATTTTTTACGCTACCAATTTATGCAACAAAGGAACATCTGACTCAACACTGTACGCTAAACATCGCGTGAACCAATTGGCTCAATGGCATAATGTTTGCCTTGTGACCTTGACTGCGTCGGTTCGATCCAAGCTCAGGGCCGGGCGATATGTGTCATAACATTTTTATCCAAATTGCTCAGATAGAGGGATACGATCATTTGGAAAGCTAATGCACTAATCCTACCGCGTTTCAACTAGGCGAACACAGTTAGCACTGCGTACAACACTAGACACGTATCCCGGGGGTGCGCCAACATACGTCGTACACAGGACAGTCGAGGAGGGGTCAGATTATGGGCAATATCAAAAATACTACAATTGTTAGGAAATCGCTGAATGTGTCTACTGATACATGATGGAATAGGCAACATACGTATACTAAGTCGATGTACCATATCTACGTCACCTTAAGAAAAAGTGAATTTAAGTGAAAATTGCGCAAACCCACCCCGAATATATTTAGACGAGTATATTTAGAAAGTTAGAGATATGTGCATTTTTAATGTTACATTAAACCGTAATCGTTTCTACTTGGCGTCTCTGTATGCTGAAGTTGAAGTCCACCACAAATGCAATGCTTAAAAAGTTGTGAACGTTTGTAATGTCAATGTCAGAATAACAGAAGGACTCCGTTTAAGCCAATGGCTTCCCCGTGGACACAATTTATCAACAGTGAGCGAAAAAGACATCTACCTTTTTAAAGTAACTTTTGGCCATTTGCCCACTTGATGCCATATTCTGCTAGCTTACACGTTCGTTAATACAGAACGTAATTTTTCTGCATAGGTGGTTTTCTCTCTGGCTGACGACAATAACGTCACGAGCAAGGAGACAGCCGTGTGGTCGGTCGAGTACACAGGCGGCATGAGTATCGCGGCGAACGCACTTTGCCGCATTGAGAGGATGTTTGCCGAAGATAGCCGAAGCGGCGTTCGGCAGATTGCGGTGTTTCTGACGGACGGCAGTCAGCCATTGATGGAGAGAGAAACGTTCGACGCTACGATGCGTCTGAACAATGCCGGAGTCGAAATGTTTGTTGTCGGTAAGAATGCTTCAGATAATTATGTGACACAATTGAATATTATACACTGTGCTGCAATGATGTATACATTCAAAGTTGACTATATGAACGATTATTATGTATAATATATATAATCATAATTGGGAATTTCTGGGTGTTTTGGTGTATCTGCATTGGAGTTTTCTCATGGACAGATTGTTAACAAATACACTTAACATTGTTTTTTTTTATAACATAAATGCAGTATTTGTTATGCACTGGACGTTTCGTATGGATACATATACACATTTCAACTTAATTAATTATATACGCATGGTGATGGACGCGCTGGTGGCCACTTTCAGGGACTCATGTGAACGTTTCCCCCAACATCAAAGTGTTCGCTTCTCCGCCCTATGACAAACACGTCTTCAATGCGGTTCATTCCAACGTCGCCGTGTCTCTGGCCAACGAAATCCTAGCAAGCTCTTGCGACAGTAAGTCGACCTACACGCAAGCACGCACACAACCACGCACGCACGCAACCACGCACACGCCAGTTCAGAAATTACGTACTGTACAATAGTTTGGACGTAACAAAGTCGTCACGTCGTCTAGTGCAAAAAACGTATAATAAAGTCAGTACGGTAGCTGTGTGACTAATGTGTCATGCGTTTTCCTAACCAAATAATTACCTTACCACCTCTGCGACAGTTAAAATTATGTGCAAATGTTATGCATCTTTATATAATTTGGTGATATTGTGAGTGTCGCCAATGTTGGCATTTTTCGTTATTTCCTCTGTATTTGCTGCATACACTAACTACGCCCAAACATGCCAGTACATGTCCATTGTATCTGTTTCAGAGGCTCAAGTTTTGGTTGTCGAGCAAGACATGGAAAGAACGTTGGAGGTGGAAGGAATGTTGAAGACGGCCATAATGGCGGCCGCTATTGGTAGGTGATGGTTTCAAGGTTTTCGTTGATTGGTCAGAGTTTTGGTTTTTATCAATGTTATCTACATACAACTGCACGATAAAATGACAATTAGCGAGTAACGGCTGTAAACAAACTTAATAAAGCCAAACACCCGATAATGACTTCACTTGTCAATGTGTGAAAAGAAAGTGTGGAAACCGATCATAGCTCTTGCCTAATTAAGGTAAGACATTCGGTAGGTGGCGACACCAACGAATACAAATAGTTTGACCTCCATTCAAGACGGACAAGTTTAACCAAAAAAACCTATCTAAAATATGATATGTGTGGGATAAAAGTTCAATAACGTCAGAAAAAATAGCAAATGACCCAGTTACGACAAGTCACAAGATGATCGACAACGAGACATGTATAGGGTATTAAAACAAAAACCAACAACACGATTTCTACTTGAAAACTGTTTTGAAACGTTAGCAGTATGTTGCCAATAAGCTATATTTTCATCTGAACTAAGAGGGACCACAACGGACCAATTTTACAATAAACATGATGTTATTATGTACAAACGTTACAGAAACATGTTTTCATCATGGACAAAACATGCCAATCATTCTAGTTCACATTATTCGTCTTGTGGAGCATCAGTGATACGAATTTTTTTTAAACATAAACCCAGAACTTTTCCAGATATAATGTCAAAAAACACTGCAAAATTTCACCCAAAAAAACCAATTGAAGATACGGCATTTGAAAAATTGTATTACCTATACATTACATTATAAACGGTCACTAAAATGCACATTTCTCGGTATTGATAGGCTTCATTCAGATGTGCATAAAATGATAATGTGAAATGAATTTTGTGAAAACATTCAACTTGCATTTTTTCAAAAACAATTATCCAATCTAGGGGTAACACCTCTCCTTCAAGACAACATATCCCATGTGAGAAGGGGGCATTGTCACTATTTGTTTGTGGGAACTTTGAATATCTTATCATTTATTTTCTCGGGCATTTCGATCGCCAGTTCGGCTGTGGAATTCATCGCTTAAGAAGTAATCCTTAGGGCAGAGTTACAACTCCAGCCACGCGGAAGTATTTGATCTAAATACTTCACTGCACAGTATTTTAACTAAATACCTCACTGCACATGGGTATTTGAACTAAGTACCTCACTGCACAGAAGTATTTGAACTAAATACCTCACTGCACAGAAGCATTTAAACTATGAACCTCACTGTACAGAAGCGGAAACACCAAATATCATCACATTCGTCAACGTGATAATATTATATCTAAACAAAGATAATGAGAAATAGAAAATATCACAGTAGAGTTTGTGGCAGTTACAAAAGTATATCCTTCGCCATCACATAGTACCTGGGGGTGATTATCGGGAATAGTTTTACTATTGCGATATTATCGAAATTGCTTATTGACTATTGCAACACTATTGCGATTGTTTCACCACTATCGCGATAGCATGGCGGAAGTATCTTCGAATAGCGAATAACCACGAAAAGAGTCCCAAACCCTAATTAATGGGAGGCCCATTGATTAAAAATTCCAAATGGGTGTGATGTCAGTGTGTTGTCTGTGTGTTGTCAGTGTGTTGTCAGTGTGTTGTCTGTGTGTTGTCAGTGTGTTGTCAGTGTGCTTTCAGCAATAAATATCGATCGTTCAATTTACTATCGGTATTATTGTATCATCACATCGACTATTGCGATGCTTTGATAGTTCGGTGTATTGCTGCACCCATAATAGTTACCTACGCAAAGCATCAATAGTTCGATGTATTGTTGAACCCGTGATAGTTACCTACGCAAATTATCATTCCAGCTCCACAATGCATCTATTCAGAATGGGAAAAGTGCACTGCAAAATGCGGGGAAACACAAAGAATCAGCCGGACGCGTGAATGTACTTACACAGATGGTGAATGGACCAAAAAATATGATTTCGACACATGCGAAGGGAAATGTGAGACGACTACACAGGAACCATCCATTCCATGGACTGATTTTACAAATGAATCTACACACTCCACTCAGACCAAGGTTGTGAATGTGGATATACTTCCACTGGGAATAGAACTAGCCTCCGACTTACAGGTTCTTCCGAGTACAACTCAACCTTCACCGTCCACTCCGGAAACTTCGACACAGACCACCACGCCCGATATTACAACTTCCACCCTTGAAATGACACCTACAATACCTGACATTTCAACACAGTCCACTACAGTGCCAACACCCACTGTTCCACAGACGCCGGATATTACACCTTCCACTCCTGAAACGACAAGTATTACACCAGACATTTCAACACGAACCACAACAGTTCCAACACCCACCGCGCCACAGACGCCGGATATTACGCCTTCCACTCCTGAAACGACAACTACAACACCAGACATTTCAACACAGACCACTACAGTGCCAACACCTTCTGCACCACAGTCGCCGGGTATTACGCCTTCCACTCCTGAAACAACAACTACAAAACCAGACATTTCAACACAGACCACTACAGTGCCAACACCTTCTGCACCACAGACGCCGGGTATTACGCCTTCCACTCCTGAAACGACTAGTACAACACCAGACATTTCAACACAGACCACTACAGTGCCAACACCCTCCGCGCCACAGACTCCGGATATTACACCTTCCACTCCTGAAACGACAACAACTACACCGGACATTTCAACACAGACCACTACAGTGCCAACACCCTCCGCGCCACAGACGCCGGATATTACACCTTCCACTCCTGAAACGACAACTACAACACCGGACATTTCAACACAGACCGCTACGGTGCCAACACCCTCCGCGCCACAGACGCCGGATATTACACCTTCCACTCCTGGAACGACAACCACTACACCGGACATTTCAACACAGACCGCTACAGTGCCAACACCCTCCGCGCCACAGACGCCGGATGTTACACCTTCCACTCCTGGAACGACAACCACTACACCGGACATTTCAACACAGACCGCTACAGTGCCAACACCCTCCGCGCCACAGACGCCGGATGTTACACCTTCCACTCCTGGAACGACAACCACTACACCGGACATTTCAACACAGACCGCTACAGTGCCAACACCCTCCGCGCCACAGACGCCGGATGTTACACCTTCCACTCCTGGAACGACAACCACTACACCGGACATTTCAACACAGACCGCTACAGTGCCAACACCCTCCGCGCCACAGACGCCGGATGTTACACCTTCCACTCCTGGAACGACAACCACTACACCGGACATTTCAACACAGACCGCTACAGTGCCAACACCCTCCGCGCCACAGACGCCGGATGTTACACCTTCCACTCCTGGAACGACAACCACTACACCGGACATTTCAACACAGACCGCTACAGTGCCAACACCCTCCGCGCCACAGACGCCGGATGTTACACCTTCCACTCCTGGAACGACAACCACTACACCGGACATTTCAACACAGACCGCTACAGTGCCAACACCCTCCGCGCCACAGACGCCGGATGTTACACCTTCCACTCCTGGAACGACAACCACTACACCGGACATTTCAACACAGACCGCTACAGTGCCAACACCCTCCGCGCCACAGACGCCGGATGTTACACCTTCCACTCCTGGAACGACAACCACTACACCGGACATTTCAACACAGACCGCTACAGTGCCAACGCCCTCCGCGCCACAGACGCCGGATGTTACACCTTCCACTCCTGGAACGACAACCACTACACCGGACATTTCAACACAGACCGCTACAGTGCCAACGCCCTCCGCGCCACAGACGCCGGATGTTACACCTTCCACTCCTGGAACGACAACCACTACACCGGACATTTCAACACAGACCGCTACAGTGCCAACGCCCTCCGCGCCACAGACGCCGGATGTTACACCTTCCACTCCTGGAACGACAACCACTACACCGGACATTTCAACACAGACCGCTACAGTGCCAACGCCCTCCGCGCCACAGACGCCGGATGTTACACCTTCCACTCCTGGAACGACAACCACTACACCGGACATTTCAACACAGACCGCTACAGTGCCAACGCCCTCCGCGCCACAGACGCCGGATGTTACACCTTCCACTCCTGGAACGACAACCACTACACCGGACATTTCAACACAGACCGCTACAGTGCCAACGCCCTCCGCGCCACAGACGCCGGATGTTACACCTTCCACTCCTGGAACGACAACCACTACACCGGACATTTCAACACAGACCGCTACAGTGCCAACGCCCTCCGCGCCACAGACGCCGGATGTTACACCTTCCACTCCTGGAACGACAACCACTACACCGGACATTTCAACACAGACCGCTACAGTGCCAACGCCCTCCGCGCCACAGACGCCGGATGTTACACCTTCCACTCCTGGAACGACAACCACTACACCGGACATTTCAACACAGACCGCTACAGTGCCAACGCCCTCCGCGCCACAGACGCCGGATGTTACACCTTCCACTCCTGATACGACAACCACTACACCGGACATTTCAACACAGACCGCTACAGTGCCAACGCCCTCCGCGCCACAGACGCCGGATGTTACACCTTCCACTCCTGATACGACAACCACTACACCGGACATTTCAACACAGACCGCTACAGTGCCAACGCCCTCCGCGCCACAGACGCCGGATGTTACACCTTCCACTCCTGATACGACAACCACTACACCGGACATTTCAACACAGACCGCTACAGTGCCAACGCCCTCCGCGCCACAGACGCCGGATGTTACACCTTCCACTCCTGATACGACAACCACTACACCGGACATTTCAACACAGACCGCTACAGTGCCAACGCCCTCCGCGCCACAGACGCCGGATGTTACACCTTCCACTCCTGATACGACAACCACTACACCGGACATTTCAACACAGACCGCTACAGTGCCAACGCCCTCCGCGCCACAGACGCCGGATGTTACACCTTCCACTCCTGATACGACAACCACTACACCGGACATTTCAACACAGACCGCTACAGTGCCAACGCCCTCCGCGCCACAGACGCCGGATGTTACACCTTCCACTCCTGATACGACAACCACTACACCGGACATTTCAACACAGACCGCTACAGTGCCAACGCCCTCCGCGCCACAGACGCCGGATGTTACACCTTCCACTCCTGATACGACAACCACTACACCGGACATTTCAACACAGACCGCTACAGTGCCAACGCCCTCCGCGCCACAGACGCCGGATGTTACACCTTCCACTCCTGATACGACAACCACTACACCGGACATTTCAACACAGACCGCTACAGTGCCAACGCCCTCCGCGCCACAGACGCCGGATGTTACACCTTCCACTCCTGATACGACAACCACTACACCGGACATTTCAACACAGACCGCTACAGTGCCAACGCCCTCCGCGCCACAGACGCCGGATGTTACACCTTCCACTCCTGATACGACAACCACTACACCGGACATTTCAACACAGACCGCTACAGTGCCAACGCCCTCCGCGCCACAGACGCCGGATGTTACACCTTCCACTCCTGATACGACAACCACTACACCGGACATTTCAACACAGACCGCTACAGTGCCAACGCCCTCCGCGCCACAGACGCCGGATGTTACACCTTCCACTCCTGATACGACAACCACTACACCGGACATTTCAACACAGACCGCTACAGTGCCAACGCCCTCCGCGCCACAGACGCCGGATGTTACACCTTCCACTCCTGATACGACAACCACTACACCGGACATTTCAACACAGACCGCTACAGTGCCAACGCCCTCCGCGCCACAGACGCCGGATGTTACACCTTCCACTCCTGATACGACAACCACTACACCGGACATTTCAACACAGACCGCTACAGTGCCAACGCCCTCCGCGCCACAGACGCCGGATGTTACACCTTCCACTCCTGATACGACAACCACTACACCGGACATTTCAACACAGACCGCTACAGTGCCAACGCCCTCCGCGCCACAGACGCCGGATGTTACACCTTCCACTCCTGAAGCGACAACCACAACACCGGACATTTCAACACAGACCGCTACAGTGCCAACGCCCTCCGCGCCACAGACGCCGGATGTTACACCTTCCACTCCTGATACGACAACCACAACACCGGACATTTCAACACAGACCGCTACAGTGCCAACGCCCTCCGCGCCACAGACGCCGGATGTTACACCTGCCACTCCTGATACGACAACCACTACACCGGACATTTCAACACAGACCGCTACAGTGCCAACGCCCTCCGCGCCACAGACGCCGGATGTTACACCTTCCACTCCTGATACGACAACCACTACACCGGACATTTCAACACAGACCGCTACAGTGCCAACGCCCTCCGCGCCACAGACGCCGGATGTTACACCTTCCACTCCTGATACGACAACCACTACACCGGACATTTCAACACAGACCGCTACAGTGCCAACGCCCTCCGCGCCACAGACGCCGGATGTTACACCTTCCACTCCTGATACGACAACCACTAAACCGGACATTTCAACACAGACCAGTACAGTGCCAACGCCCTCCGAGCCACAGACGGCGGATGTTACACCTTCCACTCCTGAAACGACAACCACAACACCGGACATTTCAACACAGACCAGTACAGTGCCAACGCCCTCCGCGCCACAGACGCCGGATGTTACACCTTCCACTCCTGAAGCGACAACCACAACACCGGACATTTCAACACAGACCAGTACAGTGCCAACGCCCTCCGCGCCACAGACGCCGGATGTTACACCTTCCACTCCTGAAACGACAACCACAACACCGGACATTTCAACACAGACCAGTACAGTGCCAACGCCCTCCGCGCCACAGACGCCGGATGTTACACCTTCCACTCCTGAAGCGACAACCACAACACCGGACATTTCAACACAGACCAGTACAGTGCCAACGCCCTCCGCGCCACAGACGCCGGATGTTACACCTTCCACTCCTGAAACGACAACCACAACTCCGGACATTTCAACACAGACCAGTACAGTGCCAACGCCCTCCGCGCCACAGACGCCGGATGTTACACCTTCCACTCCTGAAACGACAACCACAGCACCGGACATTTCAACACAGACCACTACAGTGCCAACGCCCTCCGCGCCACAGACGCCGGATGTTACACCTTCCACTCCTGAAACGACAACCACAGCACCGGACATTTCAACACAGACCACTACAGTGCCAACGCCCTCCGCGCCACAGACGCCGGATATTACACCTTCCACTCCCGAAACGACAACTACTGCACCGGACATTTCAACACAGACCACTACAGTGCCAACGCCCTCCGCGCCACAGACGCCGGACATTACACCTTCCACTCCTGAAACGACAACCACAGCACCGGACATTTCAACACAGACCACTACAGTGCCAACGCCCTCCGCGCCACAGACGCCGGACGTTACACCTTCCACTCCTGAAACGACAACCACAGCACCGGACATTTCAACACAGACCACTACAGTGCCAACGCCCTCCGCGCCACAGACGCCGGACATTACACCTTCCACTCCTGAAACGACAACCACAGCACCGGACATTTCAACACAGACCACTACAGTGCCAACGCCCTCCGCGCCACAGACGCCGGACGTTACACCTTCCACTCCTGAAACGACAACCACAGCACCGGACATTTCAACACAGACCACTACAGTGCCAACGCCCTCCGCGCCACAGACGCCGGACGTTACACCTTCCACTCCTGAAACGACAACCACAGCACCGGACATTTCAACACAGACCACTACAGTGCCAACGCCCTCCGCGCCACAGACGCCGGACGTTACACCTTCCACTCCTGAAACGACAACCACAGCACCGGACATTTCAACACAGACCACTACAGTGCCAACGCCCTCCGCGCCACAGACGCCGGACGTTACACCTTCCACTCCTGAAACGACAACCACAGCACCGGACATATCAACACAGACCACTACAGTGCCAACGCCCTCCGCGCCACAGACGCCGGACGTTACACCTTCCACTCCTGAAACGACAACCACAGCACCGGACATTTCAACACAGACCACTACAGTGCCAACGCCCTCCGCGCCACAGACGCCGGACGTTACACCTTCCACTCCTGAAACGACAACCACAGCACCGGACATTTCAACACAGACCACTACAGTGCCAACGCCCTCCGCGCCACAGACGCCGGACGTTACACCTTCCACTCCTGAAACGACAACCACAGCACCGGACATTTCAACACAGACCACTACAGTGCCAACGCCCTCCGCGCCACAGACGCCGGACGTTACACCTTCCACTCCTGAAACGACAACCACAGCACCGGACATTTCAACACAGACCACTACAGTGCCAACGCCCTCCGCGCCACAGACGCCGGACGTTACACCTTCCACTCCTGAAACGACAACCACAGCACCGGACATTTCAACACAGACCACTACAGTGCCAACGCCCTCCGCGCCACAGACGCCGGACGTTACACCTTCCACTCCTGAAACGACAACCACAGCACCGGACATTTCAACACAGACCACTACAGTGCCAACGCCCTCCGCGCCACAGACGCCGGACGTTACACCTTCCACTCCTGAAACGACAACCACAGCACCGGACATTTCAACACAGACCACTACAGTGCCAACGCCCTCCGCGCCACAGACGCCGGACGTTACACCTTCCACTCCTGAAACGACAACCACAGCACCGGACATTTCAACACAGACCACTACAGTGCCAACGCCCTCCGCGCCACAGACGCCGGACGTTACACCTTCCACTCCTGAAACGACAACCACAGCACCGGACATTTCAACACAGACCACTACAGTGCCAACGCCCTCCGCGCCACAGACGCCGGACGTTACACCTTCCACTCCTGAAACGACAACCACAGCACCGGACATTTCAACACAGACCACTACAGTGCCAACGCCCTCCGCGCCACAGACGCCGGACGTTACACCTTCCACTCCTGAAACGACAACCACAGCACCGGACATTTCAACACAGACCACTACAGTGCCAACGCCCTCCGCGCCACAGACGCCGGACGTTACACCTTCCACTCCTGAAACGACAACCACAGCACCGGACATTTCAACACAGACCACTACAGTGCCAACGCCCTCCGCGCCACAGACGCCGGACGTTACACCTTCCACTCCTGAAACGACAACCACAGCACCGGACATTTCAACACAGACCACTACAGTGCCAACGCCCTCCGCGCCACAGACGCCGGACGTTACACCTTCCACTCCTGAAACGACAACCACAGCACCGGACATTTCAACACAGACCACTACAGTGCCAACGCCCTCCGCGCCACAGACGCCGGACGTTACACCTTCCACTCCTGAAACGACAACCACAGCACCGGACATTTCAACACAGACCACTACAGTGCCAACGCCCTCCGCGCCACAGACGCCGGACGTTACACCTTCCACTCCTGAAACGACAACCACAGCACCGGACATTTCAACACAGACCACTACAGTGCCAACGCCCTCCGCGCCACAGACGCCGGACGTTACACCTTCCACTCCTGAAACGACAACCACAGCACCGGACATTTCAACACAGACCACTACAGTGCCAACGCCCTCCGCGCCACAGACGCCGGACGTTACACCTTCCACTCCTGAAACGACAACCACAGCACCGGACATTTCAACACAGACCACTACAGTGCCAACGCCCTCCGCGCCACAGACGCCGGACGTTACACCTTCCACTCCTGAAACGACAACCACAGCACCGGACATTTCAACACAGACCACTACAGTGCCAACGCCCTCCGCGCCACAGACGCCGGACGTTACACCTTCCACTCCTGAAACGACAACCACAGCACCGGACATTTCAACACAGACCACTACAGTGCCAACGCCCTCCGCGCCACAGACGCCGGACGTTACACCTTCCACTCCTGAAACGACAACCACAGCACCGGACATTTCAACACAGACCACTACAGTGCCAACGCCCTCCGCGCCACAGACGCCGGACGTTACACCTTCCACTCCTGAAACGACAACCACAGCACCGGACATTTCAACACAGACCACTACAGTGCCAACGCCCTCCGCGCCACAGACGCCGGACGTTACACCTTCCACTCCTGAAACGACAACCACAGCACCGGACATTTCAACACAGACCACTACAGTGCCAACGCCCTCCGCGCCACAGACGCCGGACGTTACACCTTCCACTCCTGAAACGACAACCACAGCACCGGACATTTCAACACAGACCACTACAGTGCCAACGCCCTCCGCGCCACAGACGCCGGACGTTACACCTTCCACTCCTGAAACGACAACCACAGCACCGGACATTTCAACACAGACCACTACAGTGCCAACGCCCTCCGCGCCACAGACGCCGGACGTTACACCTTCCACTCCTGAAACGACAACCACAGCACCGGACATTTCAACACAGACCACTACAGTGCCAACGCCCTCCGCGCCACAGACGCCGGACGTTACACCTTCCACTCCTGAAACGACAACCACAGCACCGGACATTTCAACACAGACCACTACAGTGCCAACGCCCTCCGCGCCACAGACGCCGGACGTTACACCTTCCACTCCTGAAACGACAACCACAGCACCGGACATTTCAACACAGACCACTACAGTGCCAACGCCCTCCGCGCCACAGACGCCGGACGTTACACCTTCCACTCCTGAAACGACAACCACAGCACCGGACATTTCAACACAGACCACTACAGTGCCAACGCCCTCCGCGCCACAGACGCCGGACGTTACACCTTCCACTCCTGAAACGACAACCACAGCACCGGACATTTCAACACAGACCACTACAGTGCCAACGCCCTCCGCGCCACAGACGCCGGACGTTACACCTTCCACTCCTGAAACGACAACCACAGCACCGGACATTTCAACACAGACCACTACAGTGCCAACGCCCTCCGCGCCACAGACGCCGGACGTTACACCTTCCACTCCTGAAACGACAACCACAGCACCGGACATTTCAACACAGACCACTACAGTGCCAACGCCCTCCGCGCCACAGACGCCGGACGTTACACCTTCCACTCCTGAAACGACAACCACAGCACCGGACATTTCAACACAGACCACTACAGTGCCAACGCCCTCCGCGCCACAGACGCCGGACGTTACACCTTCCACTCCTGAAACGACAACCACAGCACCGGACATTTCAACACAGACCACTACAGTGCCAACGCCCTCCGCGCCACAGACGCCGGACGTTACACCTTCCACTCCTGAAACGACAACCACAGCACCGGACATTTCAACACAGACCACTACAGTGCCAACGCCCTCCGCGCCACAGACGCCGGACGTTACACCTTCCACTCCTGAAACGACAACCACAGCACCGGACATTTCAACACAGACCACTACAGTGCCAACGCCCTCCGCGCCACAGACGCCGGACGTTACACCTTCCACTCCTGAAACGACAACTACAGCACCGGACATTTCAACACAGACCACTACAGTGCCAACGCCCTCCGCGCCACAGACGCCGGACGTTACACCTTCCACTCCTGAAACGACAACTACAGCACCGGACATTTCAACACAGACCACTACAGTGCCAACGCCCTCCGCGCCACAGACGCCGGACGTTACACCTTCCACTCCTGAAACGACAACCACAGCACCGGACATTTCAACACAGACCACTACAGTGCCAACGCCCTCCGCGCCACAGACGCCGGACGTTACACCTTCCACTCCTGAAACGACAACCACAGCACCGGACATTTCAACACAGACCACTACAGTGCCAACGCCCTCCGCGCCACAGACGCCGGACGTTACACCTTCCACTCCTGAAACGACAACTACAGCACCGGACATTTCAACACAGACCACTACAGTGCCAACGCCCTCCGCGCCACAGACGCCGGACGTTACACCTTCCACTCCTGAAACGACAACTACAGCACCGGACATTTCAACACAGACCACTACAGTGCCAACGCCCTCCGCGCCACAGACGCCGGATATTACACCTTCCACTCCTGAAACGACAACTACAGCACCGGACATTTCAACACAGACCACTACAGTGCCAACGCCCTCCGCGCCACAGACGCCGGATATTACACCTTCCACTCCCGAAACGACAACTACTGCACCAGACATTTCAACACAGACCACTACAGTGCCAACACACCTCCGCGCCACAGACGCCGGATATTACACCTTCCACTCCCGAAACGACAACTACTACACCGGACATTTCAACACAGACCACTACAGTGCCAACGCCCTCCGCGCCACAGACTCCGGATATTACACCTTCCACTCCTGAAACGACAACTACTACACCGGACATTTCAACACAGACCACTACAGTGCCAACGCCCTCCGCGCCACAGACTCCGATATTACACCTTCCACTCCTGAAACGACAACTACTACACCGGACATTTCAACACAGACCACTACAGTGCCAACGACCCTCCGCGCCACAGACGCCGGATATTACACCTTCCACTCCTGATACGACAACTACTACACCGGACATTTCAACACAGACCACTACAGTGCCAACACCCTCCGCGCCACAGACGCCGGATATTACACCTTCCACTCGTGAAACGACAACTACAGCACCAGACATTTCAACACAGACCACTACAGTGCCAACACCCTCCGCGCCACAGACGCCGGATATTACACCTTCCACTCCCGAAACAACAACTACTGCACCAGACATTTCAACACAGACCACTACAGTGCCAACACCCTCCGCGCCACAGACGCCGGATATTACACCTTCCACTCCCTACTGAAACGGACAACTACAGGGACACATCTTTCAACTACAGACCTCTGATTTGGTGCCATCAGGCGAGGCTGACATGCGTCAGAACCCCCCAACAGGGATGCGTAATGTCTCCTGATTTGGTGCCGCCACATACAACCGAATTACACAGAGGATTCACAACAGGTATACGATATCCTTATTCACTTGTGTTTCTTCTGATGTTACTCTTTTGAGTTTTTAAAGTCACTATAATGCTGATAATTTTAATGATCAAGATTATTATGTGAACCCTTGTGTTTCATTTTGGATTAATTAAGATGTTAAAAGCAAACAAATCAAGTTAATACGCATTATCTAAACGTTTCTAAGATGATAGTCGCCCCTCGCTGGATCAGTTCAGAAAACTAGAAGATCGGCAGTTCATTCCTCGAAGTGAAAGATTGAATGGTGGCCGTCAAAGAACTTGAACTCGCCAGTAAACATGACATTATCCTTTATGCTGTACCGATGCGGAACAGATAATCTAAATAACTGCCCTGGTCTTCGAAGCACACAAGTCGGTTTATTTGATGACTAAATGATTCTATAAAACAGTCATAGAACAGACAGGAACCAATTTCAAAAAGGGATAATGCCTATATAAATCCATACAGGTATATTCGTGTTCCATGATCAATTACGCAAATGTGGATTTGACAGAGTATCTGAAATAAACGTCCAACTTGCTAAACTCCTGTAATTATTCCCTCTATAAACGAACCAAGATCATAAAACGTTCAATGAGCTAACCCTGCTTCGTTGATAGTGGTAATTAAACCTTAGATTACGCTATCGCAGTACAATATACGGTGTGCAATTATCATTATTTACTGACGTTAATGAAATGCTTCGTTGTCAGCGCCGAAGAAGGCCCAATGCCCGTACACAACTATGCCTGGGAACAACCAAAGATTCGAGAGCAAACGGGTACGCAGCATTGCATTCAGCTGCTCTGCTGGCATGGTGTTCGATGACAGCGATGGTGTATGTTCCTGCGTACGGACTAAGTCAATGCCAACAGGTACGTTTTGTGTCTATTGTTATATACGGATATTATGCACTTATCGACCAGTAAAGGGTTCATGCACGAATTGCTTCAGAATATTGTATTGAGCGAGCTTGCGAATATCACGCCAGTGGTTTACTCAGAATGTGCCCAAAAATTGGAAGATTCCGGTCATTTTGCCGAATGACTGAGGTCTGACATGTTAACCAGCGCGAACGATAACCGCATGCGCAGTTCTATGAAATCGGGGTAACCTAGACTACAAGTGGCAGTACGGCATACGCAGAACCAATGCAGTCTCGAACAAATGTGTTATTTGGCCAGAAAGAGGACTAGTTAAGCCGTCTAAAGTCTCACATCAGCTCAAATTGCTTATCTAATGTGTCACAATCAGCTTACAAAGAGTTTCATTCTACAGAAACTGCTCTCTTAAAAGTACACAATGACGTTACCTTAAACATTGACAAAGGAAAAGTAACAGCACTTACCTTGCTGGATCTGTCTGCCGCCTTTGATACCATAGATCACAGCATCCTTATTAAACGTTTATCATTGTGGTATGGCATATCTGGCACAGCTCTGAACTGGTTTTTATCATACCTAGCTGGTAGACACCAAACCATAAAGATTGCAAACTGTTTCTCGGCCGCACTCCCCACTTCGTGTGGTGTCCCCCAGGGTTCTGTTCTGGGGCCTTTGCTATTCACTCTTTACACTACGCCACTCAGCTCTGTTATCCAAAATCATAACTTGGACTACCACCTTTACGCAGATGATACACAGATCTACATTTCTTTGGCTACCTCGGATACAAATCGCTCCCTAAATCAGCTCAGCGATTGTCTCCAGGATATCTCCCTCTGGATGACTGACAGCAAATTAAAGTTAAACGCAGACAAAACTGAATTTCTCATCATTGGTACTCCAAAGCAGTGTGGCAAACTTGATGTTTTTTTCCCGACATGTATCCTGAATCAAACTATCATACCAGCAGCCTCAGCGAAGAATTTGGGAGTCACCTTTGATAAGAATTTCAACTTTAGACAACATATTTCTCAAACGTGTCGTTGCTGTTTTTATCATATCCGTGATCTTCGACGTATTCGCCGGTATATGTCACTTTCTGTCGCAAAAACTATTGCAACAGCTCTTGTTAGTAGCAGACTTGATTACTGCAATTCCCTCCTTCATAATATTGCTATCAAGGATATTACAAAACTTCAACGTGTTCAAAATTGTCTGGCTAGGGTAGTTACACGATCTCCTCGTTTCTCTCGCTCAGTGCCACTTCTAAAATCATTGCATTGGCTCCCTGTGCGATATCGCATTATTTTTAAGATCTGTACAATTACCTATCAAGCCCTTTCAACCAAACAACCTGCATATTTACATTCAATGCTCACTCCAGCAAGACAGCCCAGACAGCTTCGGTCGACTGGTTCTGGTTTACTTTCTGTTCCCAGAGTTAAGACAAACGCTTGAACTCGAGCTTTCTCGGTTGCCGCACCAACTCTGTGGAATTCACTCCCCGACAGCGTAAAATCAGCAAGAAATATAGCTTCATTTCGCCGTAATCTTAAAACCTATCTTTTCAAAATGGCCTATCCTCCTTAGCTTCTTGGCACCTCCATCCATCGGTTGACGACTTTTTGCATTGTATATGGTCACGAGAATGCCTAATCCTTTGGTTTTGTTGCGCCACTGAGCTCGGATTTTCCGAGGATATTGGCGCTAAAGAAGTCCTTTTATTATTATTATTATTATTAATAAGTTCGTTTGCTAGACTAGTCAACAAAGGCCAAAATAAGTTGAGTTTGTATGCAAATAGCATGACCATATCCTACTGGCAAGCATAGGAATACACGTGTACACAAATGTATTTTCATTTGGCGAGCGAATATTGCCAGAATACCCCATTGCTGACAAAATGTTATCTAACAGTATGGCGCGGCGCATCAATTTAAGATGCTGTGTGTTCAACAAGGTTTTCATAGTAAACCACTGGCGTGATACTCTTAATTGTAGCTGCAAATGGTTGCTTTTAGTAACTACTATAGGTGCATAGACTGAAAACTTATTTAACTGTGACAACATGGTGGCGTTTGGCCGACGAACCATGAAATATGATGTTTTTGCTCCCGCGCCAACATTGATCATCATGGGCTATTGTTGAAGTCAGGTATTCATATATATATATATATATATATATATATATATATATATATATATATATATATATATATATAATACGTTTCTCCATATAAAATTAATATATATATATATATATATATATATATATATATATATATATATATATATATATATATATATATATATATATATATAATGTAGTTTTACATATATATATATTTTATATATAGAAAATCGGTTCAGTAGTTTTCGAGATATTGCATCATATACGTGCATCGAAATTGCGGGGTTAAATTTATATATAGTGTTTAATGAAAATTTATTTAATAGTTTTCAAGATTTGCACTATTTGTAGATGTTGACATTTCAGAGTAAAATTTGCATATGTAAATGGTAAACTTTGTGTCGTGTAAGCGATCACTTCTTCTCGACGGATTGCTGAGATTTTAACACAGATGTTTTGTCATCTAACTTCACCTATATAGCCCATATGCATGATTGTCTCTTCTGAACACACAAACACACACGCACACACATACTAATTATATACACCTGTGTATGCGTGTGTGCATGCCACAAAAGAACAAACATTTACAACATTAAATCAGCAGAATAATAAAATACATTGAAGAAATCATTATACGGCGCCGAATATCCCACAAAATGAAACCCGTTCCAGATGCCTGTTCTGGAGACTTGCTGCTGCATTTCCCGTTCGACGACAACTTCAATGACGTCACGTGTCGTCACGCTGCCGGTCACGTGTACGGCAGTGGCGTAGTGCGAATTGTCGACGACGCGCAACGTGGAAAGGTCGCTCTGTTCGACGGAGCGGCCCGGATAGAGGTAAGAGAGAAACTCGGAGCCGGTAGTATAAGTATTCGGGTGTCGTTCTAACTCATAGTTCCTGCTACGCTGTTTCGGCTGTTGTCCATCTCCGCTGCTCCATATGGCTGTGGACAGCCTTTCCGTCCAGTTTTCGTCCAGTTTCCAGTTTCGGTAGGCTGGTGCATGCAATATTAGTCATTTCCTTCGTTGAGTGTGTTTAGGAATTAATGTCTCTCTTCGCGAATCACGCCAATCTTGTTTCCGCTTTCCCAAAGTTATTTCACTAGATGATGCAATTTTCAAATACGTCGCTAAAATAGTCGACAAACGCTGTAATGCCATTTGAATATATTTCCTTTCAAACGGCTTGGTATTCAAACCCGAAACGCTTATACTAATCAAAGAGCGTTGTGATATTACACCATCTTCACAATGTTAAGCAATACGATTGTTTATGATAGAAGTGTGACACACTGCTGCCACACCCAATCGCATTACTCATTATATCGTTATATGGTCTACGGGCTTAGTGTTATGTCGGGTTTTCACTATATCTTGAATGCGTTAATGCAGCGCGAACAGCAACCGAATCTCACAACTGTTTGACCAACATCATAGTTGTTTGACCAACCACACAACTGCTTGACCAGTCCCCCTTTTAAATCAGCTCCTTACACTATCTACTTTTAAAATAATCTATATTTTATAGTTTTATTTAATTTATGCAGTTTTATGTAAATTAGGTATTTTATGCATTTTATAGTGTTATTTAATTTATGCAGTTTCATGTAAAGCGCCTGAGAGCATTTTATTTTAATTGGATTCGGGCGCTATATAAATTCCGATATAATAATAATAACTGCATGACCAACCCTACAGCTGCTTGACCAACCCTACAGCAGATTGACCAACCCTACAGCTGAGCTACTTGACCAACCGTACAGCTGATTGATCAACCCTACAGTTGAATGACCAACCCCACAGCTGCTTCACAAAACCCACGGCTATCCCTACAGCTGAATGACCAACCGCACAGCTGCTTGACCAAACCCACAGCTACCCCTACAGTTGAATGACCAACCCCACAGTTGCTTGACCAAACCCACATTTACCCCTACAGCTGAATGACCAACCGCACAGCTGCTTGACCAACCCACAGCTACCCCTACAGTTGAATGACCAACCCCACAGTTGCTTGACCAAACCCACATTTACCCCTACAGCTGAATGACCAACCCCACAGCTGCTTGACCAAACCCACAGCCACCCATACAGCTGAATGACCAACCCCGCAGCTGCTTGACCAAACCCATAGCTACTTGACCAACCCCACAGCTATTTGTACAACCCCATAGCTACTTGACCAACCCCACAGCTATTTGTACAACCCCATAGCAACTGCTACTTGTCCAATCAGATAGCTGCTTGACCAACCCGATAGCAGTTTGACCAAACCTACAGCTACTTGTCTAACCCCACATCTGCTTGACCAACTTCAATCTGATTGACCAACCCGACAGCTGTTTGACCAAACCTACAGCTGCTTGTCCAACCCCATAGCTGTTTGATCAACCCCACCCACAACTGATGTCGACCAGGCTCACAGCTACTTGTCCAACCCCATAGCTACTTGACCAACCCTACAGTTAGTTGTACAACCCCATAGCTACTTGATCAACCCACAATTATTTGTACAACCCCACAGCTGCTAGACTAAACACACTGCTACTTGTCCAATCCCACTGCTGCTTGACCAATCCCTCAGCTGCTTGACCAATTCTATAGCTGCTTGAGCAACCCCGCGGCTGCTTGACCAAAGCCACATCCACTTGTCCAACCCCACAGCTGCTTGACCAACCCCGTAGCTGCTTGACCAATCCGACAGTTGCTTGACCAAACCCACATCTGCTTGACCACTTTGCTACTCCGAAGCCTTTGTGAAGTTTAGGTCTTTATGAAACTTAGGAGAGACTCTGCCTCGCAAATAACAGAAACGTATGTTCTAAATGAAACTTTCAACATCCTTAGTCAACGCTGAACATCTATCAGTAAATAACTGTATCCGACTACAATGATGTTGCAGTTATAGATACAGCAAATTTTCCACAGCCACTGAAAGAATGGCTCTGACTGAGAACAGGGTAATACCCCTGGCTTGAGCATTCAAAATCGTTTTTCTCCATGATTTGTGACTGGTCTGCAGATAGCAGCATGTTGCACTACATTTTCTTGAGAACTGTAATACTATTGGCAGCTATCGTAACAAAAAATTAGTTAGCAGTGTCTTGCACAATAAAATTATATAAAAAATTAGCTGACAGTGGCGCTCAGCCCCTCATTTGTTCTTTCTCATATCCAATCTAGAGTGTTCTTTTAATAATGTTGTTTATGCCACATAGCTCTACTACGTTTTTACCTTAATTTTGAAAAAAAGTATTTTGTCAATGTCTTCATAGGCATTTAATATTAGAAACACGTGGAATAGGTTTCTCTTAGCCTCAAGACTGGTATTTGGTGTTGTATTTTAAAACTTCTTCCTGATGTTCAAATCTGCAGTGCGTGAATAGTTTAAGTAGTATGCGCAGTAAGTTTAACCTTCACCAGCAAACATACAAATACTCACACATCGGCTGGGGTCATTTTTTTTTACCCCAATTGCTTTTTGCAGCAAAACATCCAAATATGTTGTGTAATGCTGCAAGATTGTTTTATTGTAATGTAAAAGATTAAAGTATATAGATTTTGTGAGATTATGCCTCCTTTTGGTGAAAAATTTTCTATTTTAATTTTTTGTGTTGCAATATACGACGTTTATTCTTAAAGGTAGCTTAAAATGCTCAAAATGTTGCTTTGGACATGGTTATAAATTATAATATATAATTATAACGCAACAAATTGATTGATTAGGGCTTTACGGTGCAGCAACTAGGCTATGTAACTTCCGACACTAACAAATTTATTTTCCCATATGTGTACTTTGGCATATTGTATCGCTTTTACGCAAATGATCTGTAAAATTAATAATAAAAATAATAATAATAATTTTATTAAAATGGCAACTATAGCAGTTGAATTATACAATTGGCACAGTAAAACAACCAATGATAATAAATTAATTAAGACAAAAATATGACTTTAAATATAAAAACTTAAAAGGTGCACGTACATCATGTTTAAAGTAATGTTTGTATATTAACAATGTAAATATGAAGGACATAATCATAAATTAAAACTTAAAACAGGCAATACTATAGTAGAATAAATTATATGGCCTACTACTATTATGTAAAAAGTAACTAATTTATAAATCAGTTCATAATTACTGCCAGTGTCTTAAAGCATATGGTATAAAAGAGTTCTGAAATCTTGCAGTTCTGCAACGCGGCACACAGTAAGTCCTCGTGTTTCGAGTTGTATACGGAGTTTCCCGGAGGGGAGGCAAAAGATGGTGTAATTTATGTGTAGATTGTTGCATGCTTATGAATAGCGTTCTACACAACTTCTCCCTCCGGTCTGACAGCGTTGGTAGATTGGCTGCGGTGATGGCTTCGGTGTACGACTTATCTTGGAAAATTATCCGCATTGCCCGTTTCTGGATGTATTCTATCTGTCTCGTTTGCTTTTTTGTAAGGCTCGTGTGCCACACTTGGCATGCATACTCCAATACCGATCGGACGATTGAATTGTATATGTTGATGAGATGGTGAGGGTCAATGCCGGCTCTTTTGAGAAGGATGATGAAGTATAGACGTTGCGATGCTTTTGTAGTGATTTCGTCTATGTGTAATTGCCACTTCAGGTCTTCAGATAGAGTCACACCTAGTAGACGAGTGCTGTTAACTTGTTGGATTGGTCTACCGTCGATGGTTAGCAGTGCGATGTCCGGAGTTGATTTCTTGAAGCATATCCGCAGCTCTTTCGTCTTGTCGTAGTTCAGCGCCATTTTATTACTCGCTGTCCATTGCCTGACTTCGTCTGCCGCTACTTGGAGTGAGCTGTCCATTCCGGAGGATGAAGAAGCTTCCCATATTGTGCAATCGTCGACATATTTTATATGTTCGCATACTGTTTGCAGATCATTAATATGGTGTAGGAAGCCGATTGGTCCAAATATTGTGCCTTGTGGGACACCTGCGTTGACACTGGTGTACTCCGATTTCACACTCCCGATCTTTACCCTCTGTTTGCGTTGACACAGGAAGGATGTCAGCCATTTGGTAATAAAAGTTGGAAGTCCAAGAGATGCACATTTCGTCATTAAAATGTTATGGTCGACTCGGTCAAACGCTTTGCTGAAATCGACGAGAAGTATTCGTACTATGGTTCCAGGGGTCTCGACCGCGTATTTCCACTTGTGAACAAGCTCGACCAGTGCGTGTACGGTTGATGTTCCTTTGATTGATCCATATTGCTGAGGATCAATCTGGTCCATGGTAATGTCCATTATCCACGTGCACATGAATTTCTCCAAGCACTTCGATAAAACTGGCGTGAGAGATATCGGGCGCAGGTCTTTCTCAATTCGCGCTGGTGGTCGAATTTTAGGCACTGGTCGGACGTCAGCGCATTTCCACAGGGCAGGCACGGTTCCTTCCCGTAGGCTGCTGTTGAATATCGCACAGACGGGAGGAGCGAGGATGGCGGCGTAGTCATGTAAGATCCAGTTGGGTATCTCGTCAGGGCCGGTTGCTTTGTGTGTTTTAATTCGTGATAGTGATATGACTACTTCATCGACGTTGATGATGTAGGCATCTGGGACCGTCGTGTCGGCTCCCGGAGGTAAGAACTCATCAACGGGTAAAAGTGGTGGGAAATCTTTGGTCACAGACTCAAAGAAATCACTTATTTCGTTTGCTAGAATACTGAAGTTTCCTGAACAGTGTGTGTTAGCAAGACCTTGTAGATTGTCACAGTTGACCTTTACCCCTACAAGTTCTTTCACGCTATTCCACCATCGTTTCGAACGATGGTGGAATAGCGGACGAACACATTAACTTTCATTCCAAAGTCGCAAGTTTACAAATTTTTTAAGTTTTAGTTATTATTAAAATATTCTACATTAAAATATTCAAAACGTATCTAATAAGTAGTGTCCAACGAAGGAAAGATGTATTCCCTCCCATCACAATTCCACCAAATTTTCAACCCATATTTGGCTGGCTTATTCGGTATGTATTGTCTAACGGCTCACCTTCCCCTGAATGGCACAAGTTGCTCGTCGACAGTCATGTCAGGACTTGGCATGTAGCATCGTTGCAGTTTTCCAAGAAACATCTCCCAAACATCTCTGAATGCGGCAAGCTTATCTGTTTCCCTTCTTGCAACTCGTGTATTCTTGTTGTCAAATCGGAGAAAGCGAAGGATATCCTTGAAGCGATTCAATGACATTGTGGTGCAGAATATTGGCCTTCCACTTTCAGGAGACCATAGTTCACGAATAGGTTCCATCCAACACTCCAGCAATCAGTAGCAATTCAAAACCGGGAAGAAAATCACAAATATATATATCGTCTGTACAGGTATCAATATCCTCATACAAGTATTGTGGTATATGCTAGATAAGCACACCTTTATCATACTTGCAATACAGATACAAATTTTTTTTACGTTATCAAGTCAGACAATAAGTTACTGTATAATAATTTAATTAGGGACGCACCGTTAGATATCGGGGGGGGGGGTATAAAAATGTCGTTCGTAAACTTTCTATGTTGTTTGCAATCGAAAAGAGTTTATTTATATGCATTGTTGTATCAAATATCTTGCCAACAAACTATTTGTTTCTACATTTTGTATTGCGAACAATTTGTTTTCAAAATCCTCTAGTCCCCCCCGGCCCCCACCCTGAAATATACTGGTGCGTCCTTTTGAAGTTGTTCTAATTTCCAGATACAGTTACATAATTGGCTATACGCATTTTACCAACCTTGCCATTTTTTCCAATCATTTCATCATGGTTAGCTACTGGTGAAACAATATTCTCTCTGCGACCCAGTTCCCTCCTTGTCCTTGGAGCCTGCAAACGACCTGGAGCCCGACCTCAACCACGTGCTGTGCCGCCTCGTGCTCTTCCAAGACCTCTTTCCTGCACAGCATGTTCACCATCGGAACTATTGTCACTGTCTGATTCTGAAGAATTTTCATTTACTTCTACCTCATCTGGCTCCTCATCCGCATAGAAAACATGATCGTTCTCTGACACTTCGTCTCTCTGTACACGTGGAATCAGCAAATAGTCATTGTCACTTGCATTACCACCATCACTGGTTAATTCAGAATCATTACCTTGCTGAAATCTTTGTTGAAGAGCCTCTGCAGCACTGTAACGTACTCCCCTAGCCGCCATGGTCACTGTATTAGGCCGCACTAAAACGCTAATCTGTCTTCGAGCGTCATAAATACTGCTGATAGTTTAATTTTCCTGGAAATCGGACTTCGTAACATCTTTTGCGGAAAAAAGAGTTACATCACCGGAATTAGGTAACTTTTGTTGGTTTGTGGAAAACAATACTTTATTCCTAGAAAATGTCGTGTTTTCTAGAAACAATGTATATGACAAACAATGTATCTCTTTCATATACTGGTCAATCTTTTATTATGCGATTGGGGACACCAACACGTTTTTAGACATATCTCCTATAAAAATAACTGTATTGAGATATAACTCTCTACAGTAATCCCTGGAAGTAGTTGACAATAAACTTGAACCATTACATCGTGTAGGATACACGCACGCACGCACGCACGCACGCACGCACGCACGCACGCACGCACGCACGCACGCACGCACGCACGCACGCACGCACGCACGCACGCACGCACACACACACACACACACACAAAAGTACCCACGTGGGGTAAGAATTTACCCCAGGTGTGCCGGTTAGGGTTAATAACAGAGGGCGTATTTTGTTAGTATCATCTAAAGAATTAGCAACTCACAAAAGCGTGAATAGCCCAATGGCCTACTATGACTGTACAAAACCGAACAACTGTTGCTCGTTTTTCGCCGAATTTTGACCGCATAAGTTCAAAAAAAATTTAGTAATGTGTCCGATGATTTCAAACACATTTGCACACAAACGAGTTAGCATGTCGTAGTAAATACTAGAAACATTTGATTCTTCGTAAAATGATTCTAAAACGTGACATGCGAAACAATTGAGTTGAGGAAGGGCACGGTTGATTTCCCCATCGCTGGCCAAGTTAACGTTTTGTATGATTATAAAAAATCGTAGCCATAAAATGGACAAATCATGACATACACTGACACTATTTTGCCAAAATGTTGAACAGGTTTCGTAAAAATCAACGTGATTACCCTCAAAATCGACGGCGCAACGGAAATATACGGATTAGTTTTATGTAAGCCTAGGAGGGGGTGGCCCAGTGCCCCTAAACACGCCACTGAATACGTGTACCAATGTATCCGTAGCCAAGATGCATACGCTTCTTCAAATCCGCTGCATACTGCAATATCGCACTGCCAGAGGCCCAATATTTCAAACGTTCCAACCGTGGTGGTGAATACAGTCAGTTCAGTAAATAAAATCATTGAAATAGAATGAATTGCGTATCTTAGGCACTATATTTATAGGCATTACATTATAGTTGACTTTCCCATTGGTGGTCAAAAACAAAAAATTCAAAAACTTTTTACCTGCAGCAGCCATTGACATGCTGATCGAGTTTTGTAAAAATTTGACATTTCTAACTCTTGTAAAATGCCTGTATGTGCGATACCAGTCAATTTTTACCAACGCTTGCACGAATTATGGCGCACACGTGTCTAGTGGCCCAGAAATCCAATTATCATTCCGCCTATTAAAATCATCTACAAATCCACCATTTCACTCTCAACAATGTCCCTGCGCAAATGCATATTATGTCAGATCATATGAATAAAAAACATTCCTACATCAAAACTTACTATGCCCTACATTCATTCATCTGTAACACATCAGGGAGTCTAACTGAGACACGACCTCTGGGCGTGTAACTGTGGTCTGACATCTTAAACATCCGTACATCGTATGCCTTTACTGCAGGTTCCGTTCATGCGTAACTGGTTCCAAGACCAGGACATCCGAGGCTGGACGGTGTCCGCGTGGTACAAGAGTCACTTGGCCCGCCGTGGCCGCGGCGGTGGACTGGTCGACAACGGCGACTGTGTCGACCCGTCCACCTTCTACCTTCACACTGGCAACGATCCGAGCGGAGGATCAGCCCGGGTGGTGGCCGGTATCGACACATCCGGCACCCCAACCCGGGAGAAGACAGGAGCGGAGGTGGTGAGTGGAAACAACGCAACATTTGTGTCAACTGCATGTTTATATCAGCGGTTACAATTAGTAGTAGTAGTAGCGAGTGCTAGAAGGTTTAGTAAAGAATATTGGTTACACACACATAGAAATAAAATCGTGTCGGCCACTGGGGTCGAAATCTCCTGGCTCCATCCATCTGTCTCCATACGTCTCTATCCCTCATTGCCTCCAGTCCCACGTCGTCCCCTAGACAGTCGATACATGCCAAGGCTGGTCTGGCTTGGCATGTTCTTCCATGCGCTGGCTGCTACGTGATGATCCCTGATGCCATTTCATCATTGCGTTTGTAGCAGTGCCCAGCAAATCTCTGCCTCATTTCCCGTATCCTGTATACAGAGTTACTCATTCAACTGTAGATGTCACATGTTGCTGCCAGTGACTGACTGTTTTTGATATATATATATATATATATATATATATATATATATATATATATATATATATATATATATATATATATATATATATATATATATATATATATATATATATCAACTGTAGATGTCACATGTTGCTGCCAGTGACTGACTGTTTTTGATATATATATATATATATATATATATATATTTGTTTCTATATATATATATCTATATATATATATATATATATATATATATATATATATATATATATATATATATATATATATATATAGCACTCAAAAACAAATAAAACGGAGTGACACAAGCATGCTGCGAAACGCTTTCAACAGTCACTGGCAGCAACATATGACATCTACAGTTGAATGAGTAACTCTGTATACAGGATATATATATATATATATATATGTATATGTATATGTATATATATATATATATATATATATATATATATATATATATATATATTTGAACGAATAGTTTTCGCGCAGTAATTGCAGCGTGGCTGAATGCTTGGCTGAAAACGTTTGTTTCCGTCCTTCTCGCCGGAGCAGCACCAGCACTCTGGGCACAGCTTTTGTGTTTCCTACAAGGTCGAAATGTGTACATACTACTAAGTTAATAGCATCATATCACTCGTATCCGCTTCACGTCACGTAAACTTTTTTTAAAGGGATGTCAAACAATCCCTGCCAAAAAGAAGTTCCGTGTAAGATGAGACCAGACAATTTTTCTTTGGTGTGATCTATTTGATGTTAGTTGTAGAAATAGTAGTGATAATAAAATCAACTGGAAAATGCCAATACACCGTCACAATAGCGATACATATGTTAACAATCGCAATAGCAATTAATGCTGAATGTGTGTTGAAAATATAAATCAACACCTTTTTCGTAATTCAATTGGTATTTAGTGGTGTTACATAACATTAGTCTCGCTAAAGCATCTTACCAAGCCACAACATGATCAGGTTCTAAAAGTGCCTTATTCGAATTATAGCTGTTTTAATTTGCACAACGGAGAAAAGAAGGCAATCTTATACCCTTACATTATCCGCTCGCTCGAACACTGTAATTATTGAATTCGAAGAAAAATTTTAATGATGTTGAATGGACAGGTCTTTCATAGAGTGAATTGTATAGCGTTTTGGGCGGTTCTATAGGCCAGAATTCGTCCTATGTAAGAACATACATTTACCTATAAAGGCCATGTTGGTGAAGTCAGCCTGAATGTCTGCAGGCAATGGATGGTCGATGGCATCACGTGGCTATGGTATACAACGGACATTCACTGACTCTCTACTACGACAAGAGATTCGCCAGCAGGACTGTCATGCCTGTCACTGGTGCGTCACACTACTTCCGTATTTTTCTGGCATCCCAATAAAGTGCCAATCGTATTACTATTCAAATAAAATTAAATGTATTGTACTTCATCTAATATGTACACTACACATACGATTAGAACCAGTGTAATCAATACACTCTTATATGAACATAAGAATGTTATTCTTCATGTAGTGTGCATTAACATCATAACAGAAGTAACACTGGCATATAGATGGCAACATTGTTATGTAAGACAAAATATAATATGTTAAATATGTTGGTTCCCTAATATGCTCGCAGAAACCAATGTCAGACAAAATATAATATGTTAAATATGTTGGTCCCCTAATATGTTCGCAGAAACCAACTTCGCCCCCACCCGTGAAATATCCAATGGCTTCCGACGCTTTAATTCGTTTCGACTAGCAAATCCTATTAAATAAACTTTATGAAATCGAATTCGTCCATACTGTGCTGAAAAATCTCGAGTGCAGTCAACGATCTATGTTAATTATTGTTTCAGGGTCCATCAAGAACACCCATAATCCTATGTACATAGGGTTTGCCACTTGCTGCGGGAGACGTGGCTACTTCAAGGGCATGATTGATGAGGTAGGGAGGATATTACATATGTGACGTGAACGTTGTGTCAGTGTTTTATATGTCAATGGACGTTGTGTCAATGTACGTTTTGTCAGTCTAAGCTTTGTCACTGTACGTTGTGTCAGTGTATGTTGTAACAGTGCACCTTGTGTCAGTGTATGCTTTGTCACTATACGCTGTGTCAGTGTACGTGCTGGAGCCATACTTTGTCAGTGTACGTGCTGGAGCCATACCTTGTCAGTGTACGTGCTGGAGCCATACCTTGTCAGTGTACGTGCTGGAGCCATACCTTGTCAGTGTACGTGCTAGAGCCATACCTTGTCCAGACTGAAAAGCCTTGCAATAGGCAATTGATATAAATGCACTTCCACAATATTGGGCACCAAAATGAAGATGTGTTGATGTCCCGCGTAACTTACAAATGTTGAAATATTTGATTTTTAAATGTGACTCAGACAATTTCGTCAGAAAGACAAGCCCTTTATGTCGAGAAATATATAGGATTAAACAATCGTATGACAATTACAATTCAATATGTTGTTGGCTTTGGCTGCGATGCTGTAATCGTTGGAGTTGCAGGGACCTCATTCTGTTGTCCAGCATTGTGGAAGTGTACATAGGGTTCTGATCCAAATCTTGATTAAAATGTTATTGTGTGTTCCACGACTGCACATTTTCTCTCACCTCACAACTAGTAACGAGTAATCCTATCCGCAGCTTAGTAATGATAGTACAATATATGATAACCTTGCGCAATCTTACCTCGTGGTGACGCGAGGTCTAATGAATCGGTGTTGCAGTGATTCCAATCTCCCATCTGTTCTGTGGGCCAACCTTCAAACTTTCTCCATTTTCAAGAGTCGTCCTCCCACTTACGAGTAGGCTTGGTTGGTGTCTCAACCTCCCACATCCCACATGTTTTTGATGCCACACATAGGGCCAAACCCCAACCTCCCACTTACGGACACATCCCTCCCTAATGCGAATACGCTTACGGGAACCGAAATCAATCAGATGCACTCGATATGAAAAAATCTGAAGTTTGCATGAGGTGCAAAATACCGAAGTCAGACAGATAATTAAGAACGACTGCATGGATGTTATGTCTTGTCATCTTGAGAAAGACTACCGAAATATAATAATAATAATAATAGGCCATATGATTAGGAGATTCAGTTCAAATTAAATATACGTAGACATAATGGCAATGCACATCAATGTTGTGTCACGTATATATGTTATTTGAACTGATATGCTTGCATTAGCAGAACACCTCTGCATATCTCAATGGTTTAACGTACGAACATTTACGTCACAGACCACTCTACGTCGGTTTACCTTACGCTACGTCCGAAAGTCAGAACGAACTGCATAACATAACTGCATAACTCCCTACACCGAAACCTTACCTTTTCTTCTGCAGATCCGCATTTACAGACGAGCGCTGTCGGCAACCGAGATTAGGGGGCTGTAGGACGGTGCATGATGCATCCTTCGCTGCATAACTTGGCACTAACACGACAGAGACATACATCATTACCTTACATCGACGTACACCAGGCAGTAGTAGGCATGTCTGGTTACCTGCCTGTCCGCCACATAGGTATTACATAACCTCCACTTCCGTCACGCTTAGTGAAGATGCACTGGAGAGGGCTTACCAAGGCTTAGAAACCGTTACAGTGTAACTCGGTGGATACATACATATATACACACTCATGTATATATGCGTATGCATGCATACAAACATAGGCACGCACACATGCAACCACGCACGCAATATATTACATCTGTATACGTATGACATGAAATGATCCTGCACATTAGTGGTACTAGTTAAGGCGTATGTTATCGTGTGCATTTTGTTGAGGAAACTGGGTTTATCTATAATTAATATTTAGTGACGAATAACTTTTAGATTTTAAAACGTTGTTTTGACATTTCGAATTTGTATTTATAAATTTTTATCAATAAGTATTTTTTCAAAAGCACTGTCTAACAACTGTTACGCGATTTCTGTTTAATAGAACCTGCTATTACACGGAATCATATCTAAACAAATATCTAAATTATGCAAATTAAAGGTTGCTGTTTATCAAAAATAATGATTATGTGGTGAAGTGTGTTACTTGTATCGCTACTATCAAACGAAGATAGTATACGTTATGTGGAATAAAGGTTCGGCCTTTCTGGTATACGTTTTGTTTGTTATCTATGCACATTTGAAGTTTCCTAAACGTATTCCTGAATCTTCATATGCAGTTATCTTATTTGTCGCTGAAATACATATTAAATTTAAGCCAACAACATACTTGTTTGCAACCTTCAGTCATTCGGTTATTACGTCCTACATTACAACTTTTTACGCATGCATGCATGCAAAGAACGTAGCGATTAAAACTGAGCTATAATAAAATTTATGAATTACCTAAAATAATTAATTTTACCAATTTGCTTACATACAAAATAGTGAAAATTGTTCATGGTAGGTTCGTTTTCATGTTGTTATGGTGTTATCAAGGCGACTTCATCAATACTAATGACGCACTGGTCGGAGAAGAAGACACGTGAAAGAGAATCACGTGTACGACGCCGCCATCCGACCAATACGTCATTAGTACTGATGAAATCGCCTTGATAAGACGACAACAATTTCTACACGGTAAAAACAAGTTTTGGATATGTCAAAATAATCAATTCAATTTGCTTACATACATGTTTGACATATTGTGCTTTATATGAACATATCAAATTGTAACATTCCTGCAAGTTTTATATTTGGATAGTAAATACATCTCGTGTTATCATTTATGACTGATTGTGAACAGAGCACAGTCATTTGTTCATTTTGCTGCTGGCGCAGCTGTTACAATGTCAGATACTTCAAAAAGTGCGCGGACCCCCAACTTTGTTTGCCTTCGACGAGTCAAACTGACTTCAAACAACCTCTACAATTTAAAATGTAATTACTTTTATTTCATGGTAGGCACCTACCTTAACACCATTTGGTCAACTGTAGTATTGTGTCGAGTTGGCAGCAAATTGTTGGAAGCGGCATAATCTTAAAAATTGTTGCCTTTACCAGAGCATTTAATGTCCCACCTTAAGTTAATTAGACTAGCATAATCAACTCACATTTGCTGCACATTTTGTTAGTAACTTGTTGTCATTTAATGTATTGCAACTGTGTTGTGGAGGATTGACTGATTGGTAATATCATTATACGAATATTGTACTCAAAAGTCAGTTTAGACTTTAGGGGAAGGCAGTTGGGTTACTTGAGCAACCCATGTTTCCCAGGAAACTACAGCAGCGACAGTTACATGGTACCACCCAGTGATCGAAAATGTTATTAGAATACGACTGACGTACAAGTGCCACGTTGTCACTAAATGTGAGTTAAAAGTATGTTTTTTCGAAACTTGTTAATGAGAAGTTAATAATAAAAGCGTAATCGTTGAAACGGGGCTAGTTGAGCCACCCAAGGCCGAAAGGAGGATTAGTTGAGCAGCGGCTAAAGAATGAAGACGAGTGTTCTTCACTCCAAAATAATCAAGGAATTAATTTTTCTGAACAAATTGGGACATCAGATAACCGATATATTAGCAGTTAGTTACACTGAATGCGATTGACCTATGCGTCTATGTTAATTAAGTGTGCCGACTTATTAATGAAGTGTATAGATTCGTCAGAGACCTGTTGTGCCCACTGGGTAAATGTGTTTACCGAGGTGTTATGAATGTGTAGTACAAGGCCTACGTAAATTATACAAATAACGAATTTAGCCAACGTGCGCTACACTGTTGCTCAACTTACCCCACATGAAGTGTTAGTTGAGCTAGCTTTCCAACCCTGTTTGAATCTGCTACACATACTTGTCTATGGCTATAGGTCCTTAAGAGGTGTAGTTGTGGATTCGAAATAAATTATTACAATGTGGTCATCCAATTTTGCTGCAGTCTTTGAAGGATCACTAGTTTGAAGGATCCAACCGCGAATAAAACATTGACCATCTCCGTTTTTACGGAAATCCAATACGACAGACGCGGGAGCTTTTATTATTTGAAATCAGGAAGGATATTTTTATCAGAGAGGAGCTTCCAAGTCTCCCGATATGGGGAGAGAACTTCAAAGTTGGAAGGTATGTCAACTTAAATATCAATGTAGAAATATAATTATGATAATAAAATATATGTATTTTTTACGGTATGAACAGTACTATTTACACATTCAAACAACAATATAGACAACCAATTTGTTTTTACAAATCACACCACTATGCCTATGCTTATGGCTATGGCCTATGCTATGGCCCGTGGTCGTGGCCATATGATATGGGCATATCATATGTGAAGTATCACAACGTAAACGCAGCACAGTCTGTTACAAATTCTGCCAAAAATCTTAGTTATAATTTAATCGTACTGCAATGCGAGCCTTTCGCATTGGACACTGTTCAATTGTGTTGATTAACCACCGATCTCGTTATTACGATAAACATAAATTAGCCGAAGCAAGAAACAACTGGGGATGGGCGAAAATATACTACTCAACGTTATTTCCCACCTATCGGAAAGGCTACTAATTAGACGTTGGCGAACAGAACTCGCTAGGTGGCTCTACCGTATCCCTTATTCTTGATTTCTTCTCAGTCCCGGTGCCACGATGAAACAAAGTGTTGCGAAATTAATACATATAACTTACATTACGATGTTCACTCAACTGTATAAAAGAGTACCTGGCTATAAACAGTGGTGGATATGTGAATATGTAAAACGCACTGAGTGGTCATACGGACTGGATACTGCGTTATATATGAACATACCTGTATATATATATATATATATATATATATATATATATATATATATATATATATATATATATATATATATATATATATATATATATATATATATATATATATATATATATATATATATATATATATATATATATATATATATATATATATATATATATATATATATATATATATATATATATATATATATAATATATTTTTATATATATACAACGTTATCAAACCAGTGTCAGCACAGTAGTAATAAAAAGGTTAATCAGCAGTGATAAAAAGATTCAAAAGGTAGAAATGTAAAAGTAATTTTGAAATCATTCAATAAACTCATTTACTGAGCCTGATGTGGTATGACTTACATTTGGTATCACCTATTTGTAATAAAACCGTTTTTTAACGTATTGTTTCGTATTAAATAGAAATGTGCATTTCGGAATAAAACCACCGTAAAGCAAAAATAGTCTCTCAGTTCTGCGATCTACTTACGTTTCTCCTTTGTATTGATGACAGCTATGCAGAAGAAACATAAAAGGAGGTGCATGATGGCGGGGGGAGATGCAGATCCATAGAGTTCGGGCGGGGGGGGGAGGTGGGGACAGGAAACAAACGGGGGCGAGGAGAAAGGTCAACGGGGTCGTGAACTTTTGTTATTTCGACGCAAACAAGGATGTCCGAAGATAGCCGGTAAACACCATAAAGTAATTATGACAATTTTGACAGAATCTTACTTCCGAAATGTAAATAAACTACATGCAGACAAACACACTATTCCTTTATTAATGCATTTTCATTGTTTCATAATAATTCAGATTTTGGGTTAACTTTGCTACCAGTAAAGTGTTTTATAATTATCAGCCAAGAACACACAACAACAACAACAACAACAATAAGAACAACGGCGACGACGACAACGGCAACAACAACAACAACTTAGACGAACATAGCGATTGTGGGTATTATATAGGTAACCTACAATATATTAATACAGCCGCGTGCATTAATTTCGACTGATATGTAGCCAGACTGCGTCCATACGGGTCTCCGCCCTAACGGGTCTCACGGCCTTATAACGCGGCATCGATGTCATAAATCGGCGAAGAAATGCACCTCGGAGCATGGATGTAGTCGCTGGTATCGTTGGTTGATTTGGTGGGAAACATCATGCAACCCATAGTAAAGCCATGTAGACATTGTATTGTGCCTACCTAAAACATATATTTAAGTGTTGACGTCGTTAAAATTGACCGTTTAAATGTAATCGGTCCGACAGTCGCACAGACGGCCAATTATAAAGACGAAGGCCACGGTCTGTCTACCACTTGATAAGCGGTCAGGCGCTGCTGAGAAGTAATAGTATGACCATTAATACGGCAACACAATGGACCGTCTAGCGAGGGCAAACCCTAGCGAGTTCGCCACACCCGAGCCAGCCGCTGTCACGTCAAACACTCGCGCAACAGCAGCACGCGCCAGGGTCAAGGTTGAGTTATTTTGAGGGCAGTCGTTAATGAGCATCGCCTGACTGTAATGTATTCCTCCGCCAGTGGGCATCGGGTCGCTTTGTTTGGCTGCTGCTTGGCTGTCAGACGGCGATCGCTGCGCGCCTGGCGATCAAACTACACAATGTGACTAATGCTTGGAGCAGCCAGTGTTTCGTACATTGAACATTGACAGAAATATCTTGGAAAAGGTGGGGTATGCCTGTGCGGTATACTTATTATTAATTTAAGTTATGCGTAGAACTTTGATATTATGCAGCTATGCACGATAATATAATAGTAATAAAAAATGTATTTCACAATGGTGATCATGCCATGTTTATAGCGCAATTTTCCAATGGTCCACCAATCATATACACACAACATAAACTATACAATTCAAAACAGTAGATTACCCTATAATAAATAAAACATAAGTAATTAGATACATAAAAACATGTCATCATATTATTCACTGTTGAAACCTGCCGTCTGTTTTCACATTCAGAATTACACGTGCATGCAGTTTTTTGCCTGGTGCATAGTACCATGCATTCGGTCTTAACTGCGTTTAAAACCATGCGAGTATTGTCTGTCCAGTCATATAACGATTTTGAGTTTGTTGCAATTGTAAGGCTCGTAAATGATTATGTAAACGAAGAGTTGTCTATAGGCCTAAGCAACAAATATATTCTTCTGTCGGTAACTCTAGATGTCTATTCGTCTACGTAATTTATCGTAACCTTAGTCCGGGATGTATGTTGGTGTCAAAGTAATTCATAGCGGAAATTTATCAAATAAAAAATGTCTATATCAAAACTATACCGTTGTGTGGGACAACATACAAACAAATAACGTTATTTTGTTATTTAATGGTATATACCAAAAATACCGGAATTATATAATAGCAGTCCTTTCAGAAGACTTGAATAATACATTCATAAACCCACAATAATTACTGTCATAATTCATCTACAAGAATTGTTAAGTCTATACCAAGAATACTTGTGAACTATATTTTACTTATTAATCGTTCGCCAAAACATAATGTACCAATTAAATGGAATGTACAACGATTTTTATTGGTTAGCTGGTGCGCAGCTTGTGGGGGATTTCGTATAATTACAAATCCTCAATGTGTATGAATTTTTCGATCTGAAGGTATATATATAAATTAAGAATATTATGCTTCATGTTTTAATCGCCATTACTGTGGTATATTTACCGTAATAAATTGCTCAAAACGGGAATTTGACAGATCGAAAAAATCATCCGGTGAAAATTCAAATATGCCTTTAATTAGTTAGAGTCAAGCGGTCTCAATATATGTCGAAGAACAGCTTGTTTTAATTCATCGCCAAATCGTATTTTTGAAAAATATTAACTGGGCAAAGATCGCGATACTGACATTTTTATAGGGATATTATTTTAACCAACCGAGTTTTTCAAAATATTAATAAATTCAGTGTAAAACAGTAGTTCAGCTAATCAATAAAAATCGTTATACAGTCCATTTAAGCTGGCGACACCGATGCTGACAGTAGGGGCATTAAAAAAAATCGCTACAGCCAGGCTTGTTAACAAATGCATGTCAACGCACTTGAATGCAAATGCAAATGTTTCACTTGATTTAAATGCAATGCAAATGCTTTGAGGTCGCACTCAATTGCAAATGTTTTGGATGCACATTTGCAAATGCATATAATTAATTTCAAATGTTTTGGCTTTATATTAACGTTTTGTTTTATTTGGAGAAAAAACAACGTAACGTACACAAACACATTATTAATTTATTTAATACATTCAGCAGTACATTATTGTAACCACTAAGTACCACTACATACCAGTCCCACTACATGAATATGTATGTAGAGTCATACACTGAGCCACAAAGTTCCAGGATTGCAGAGGTGGTGGAAATGGGAGGGAGGAATAGACAATTGACAGTTTACTGCGAACTAGGGCAGGGAATGAAAAGCTAATCAGAATGGAAGGGGAACTGAAGACAATAGAATGTCCACTGGTGGGGTCACTGGGATGATAACCTGATGGATAATTACAGCTACCACTAATTACTCTCTCTGGCTGTAAATATTTATGGCTGGCCTTATAAATGTTTACTCCCTCTAATGAGCTGCCACCCCAACCCACCCCAACAGTGCCAACACAATCATTTGTCTGCATTGTTGCACTGAACAGGTAATCTCTGATGCCATCAACTGATAGACCAGTTGGTCTTTTCATGTTGTATGAATAACAGCTCAGCCATGGGCCATTGACCAGTTGACCATTGACCTACATAGCATTTTTTTAAAGAGCACGTTGTGTAAGTAAATTCACAGGTCAGACAATGATTTCATAACCTGCTGAGGATACTGCTCACTACTAAGCACTTTCAATGGCGTGTTGTGAAAGTTGTGAAAGTGAATCTAACATTAATAATTATTCAAAGAATTACCCATGCATTTGATTGTGCATTTGACAAATAAAATGTTTGTGGGTCGCACACCAATGCAAACGTTTAAGGTATGCATTCAGATTCAAATGCATTTGCCATTTCACGGAGGCATTTGAATGCGCATTCAAATGCAGTTATTAACAAGCCTGATTATAACTATATCATGCCTATTTTAAATCACTAGTACAATTCTGACTGCCAGCAAATCGCAACACGTTGGTCAAAACCTCTCGTCGCTGAATGCATATAACAACCCTCATTCTAATCCTTCCTTCCTCGTGCGTCTGTGCCTCATCCTTAACCGTGATCTTCCCTCGCACGATTACTTGCTCAGTCCTTTTCACTTCACTGCATTTTCTCCAGTCTACCTGCACCGCCTTTGTCTTCCATATGTGATTATTGCCTGTCTCCGAAACTCGATCCCTCCATTTTGCTATATCTCTCTCCCCCTCCCCTCTCCTTCTTTCTGTCCCCTATCTCTCCCCCCTCTCCATATCTCTCCCCCTCTTTCTCTCTCTCTTTCTATAAATATACACTCTCCAAATATCTGCAACCCTTCAATCCCCATTCTCTTCCTATCTCGTGTCCTTAGGTTTAACCTCTCCATTCCTTCGTTCCTCCGTTCCTTTCCCTCCCTCTCCCTCCCACTCTATCACCCACCTATGTGTTGTCCCGGGAAACAACGACGAACAACAGTAAACATTAGCGACACACTTACGCACTGCAGAAGATAAGGCGGCTCAAGTCAACAGACCGACGCCGGTTGGACGGGAAAACGTAAACAAAGTGATATGTTAAGATATGTAGACATAAAATAAAAAAATTATAGAAATGGAGCACTAACAACAGTATACATGCGCGCGCTGCGTGAATTAATGCGTACACGCGTTGTATAGCACATACCTAATCACCGTTTAGTAGTGTACGTTTGTGTGCGTGCTCTTGTAACGGATATTGCCGTGATCATATACGCACACGTGTATAGTGTGTGTGTGTGTGTGTGTGTGTGTGTGTGTGTGTGTGTGCGCCCGCGCGCACGCCTTTGGCCCAAAGACCGACCCAGCACCTGGCCCAAAGGCGCTATAAAAACACTCAAACATAATCCAGATGCAAGGGGGGGGTCGGTGGCAAGTACTCCCTTGAAACCCTTGTGGACATCCAAGTAACCACCCGTGATCGAACTTTCTGATCTCTAAAGATGATCGTCTTCTAAAAAAGCTACTGTTGTGTTTGCACTGATTCCTGCATGAAACAACCTCATCACTTGTAGCAGTCAACTGAGTATACACAGTATCACCGTGTTGTCACTGTTAGCAGTTTTTAAAATGTATTCAGTGTGATTTCCATGCGATTATGTATACAGTATATATATATATATATATATATATATATATATATATATATATATATATATATATATATATATATACACATATATATATATATACATATATATATATATATATATATATATATATATATATATATATATATATATATATGTATATATATATATATATATATATATATATATATATATATATATATATAATACAGGCGCTAAAGAATTAGAAGCGCCAAATTTGACGTCACGTTTTGTTACCAACACTGTTTACGTATGAAACTGAGTCACCTGTATGTCAAACTTCGTGCACTTATTAAATTAATATTGTATTTTTATTAATTCCCACGTCACGTCTCTACACCCCCAGTGCCACAGCCCAGAACTCAACACATTATATAGCATTTATTGTAATAAATATCTGCAGGACACATACGCCGTAAGAAGCCACTGTTGGCTATGGCCGTTCATCGACTGGTTTATGTCAGAGCGTGCCTTACAGTGAGTCAACGATTGGTTAAACATTTACTTCTCTGCGTGGGATATTTTATTTCCCCTAGCATAGACCGATGGCATTTAGTATATTATTCTGTAATCGTGCAATTGTGTGTTTACATACAAATATATTTCTTAAACGATGACATGTCACACATGGAACTGTCACAACTACATAATTGTAATCTAACTTTCAGAATAGTTAATGACAATTGGGATCTTCAGCTTTATGACCAATGCAAATACATATTTTTGATATCGTATGCGCCGATAGAAATTAATTGAAATGTCCCGATACGTTGCGATTACACCAGAACCCGTGAAGTATTTTATTCGGGATCTTGGGAAATAGTAATAATTTATCACGACAACACAAGACAATGTTAAATACGACGTGTAAACAATGTGCTTGGCGTGTTCACGTATAAATACGTTCATTTCAGAACGCCAACGTGTAAATCAGTGCATGTAGGTCAACAGACTAGCCGCAGTCAGCAATGTGTAATGTACATTCTAAACAAGGCAGAGAACGCGACTCTCGCAATACAACACACGCCTCACGCCGGGCGTACCAGCGCTGGGCAACGTATTACGTTACGTCACCACCCATTTGGCCGCTTGGTTGGGGCACTGTTCAACTAGGCAATAGGCCGTACCATCTGTGTGCGCAGCGCACCGAATATGACCGAAGCCAGTCAGCAAGCGAATCAAAAAAGCCAGCCTTTTCCCTCGGCGAACGAGCCGCCGCGCAGCCGTAAACTAGGCGTAAACAAACCAGTCGGCTCAGCGCTGGACGGTGCTGCCTCCAGCGAACGTAACCGCAACTGTTGCGGGCTTGCAAATCAACACATTATCGCTGCCTCTGACCTCCGATCGCTATACACAAACCAGCATGCTTCGGCTGCAGCTAAAACGTGCTGGCTGTATCAACTATGTTAAGTGGAATATACTATACACATTTGTAATTATGTATAATCATAAAAAATATGAAACACGGAAATAAACACACGTCACAGTTCATCTACTGATTAATGATTGCTCCCCAGCCTGCGTGCGCTGCGCGGACCCGATAGAATGTCCGCGCTACAATGTAGGCGGAGTGTTTTCTTTGGTGGAAGTTCGCAACGAGGCTCAAATAACCTACATCCGGGTATGTCTGTCGTACAGGAAGTGACTCGTAGTGCGCAGTGATTCCGTGTTTTCGATGAGAAGCTGTTTATTAAATTCGCGATTCGTCGGCCTTATTGTGATCGTATTAGAGTATTTCGGTGGGATAGTTCATCGCGCAACAGCATTGTGATTCGGCCGCCACGGTGGCTTTCGGGAAAAGCCGTCGCGGAAAGGTATTTATGCTGTGAATGTGTGTACGGGTGACAGGGAAGTGATCCACGCGTGATCGCTGGTCACGCTGGGATGTGTGTAGTGCAGTATTACTACACTACGGCGCCACTAGACATGCGCAGTATTGTATTGTTAGGGCACAGAACAACCGTAGTTGTATTATCACTCACAGTGATTGTCATTTGTTACACGAATATGATATTAGTAATGTATGGTAAATCGATACACCAATCAAAGCGCAGGTATAATTACAATATTTGTAGTATTTCTTCAGTATGTTTTTTCAGTTATTCGTCTGTTATATATTTAGTCAAAGTCGTTTTGATTGAAATGAATTAGTTAGAGTGGGCACATTGTTGCCACATTTGTGCTACATTAAATTGTTTATTTTAATGCATTTTGATGTAGTTTTTTCTTCTTAGTGTAGCAGTCAGTGTGATTGGCAGAAACACATGAGCTACTAGAAATTCTAGGAGAATACTCGAGTGTGTGTTGCATTGACTGTCTTATTGTTAATTGTATATAACATGGAAGAAGTGTGTTTTCATTGTCACATGTTCATAATATTATTGGACTGATAATTTTTGTGATTATTTTTTACTTTAAAATTTTATTTTTTATAAATTTATTATTATTTGATTTTATTATTTTAAATATTTTTTAGCAATAAAATAATTTTTTTGTGCACTACGTCAAAACTATAATTGGACATGCAATGGTTTATACATGCTAGCTTGGCGTGATAAACCAATACAACTTTGTTCGTTCGTCGCCACCGTCAATTATATTACGTTCAGCGTGTTAGTATAGATTATGCATCATGTGTCATTATTTTCGTGACTTGTTTAGATTATACGAACATGTCTAGTTAGTATTTACAGATTGTGAACGTTAACTAGTGAATTTAATATACTGAACGACTTTTAAATAACTGAAAGTGAAACAAAAGTCATTGTTTTCGGCCTATGCACCTATAAGAGTTACTAAGGCACAACCTTTTGTAACTACACTTAAGAATATCACGCCAGTTGTTTACTAGGAAAACTTTGTTGAACACACAACATCTTAATTTCATGGGCCGCGCCATACTGTTAAATAACCCTACATCACGAGTGTGGTATCATTGGCAACATTCGCTCGCCAGATGAAAATATATTTGTATACCAATATTCCTATACTTGCAGTAGGATATTGCCATGCTATTTGCGTCCGAACTCAACTCATGTAATCTATTTTGGCCTTTGTTTACTAAATTTCATGGAACTGCGCATGCGCTTATCGGTCGCACTGGTTAACATGGTCTTATGGCAAGTGGATTGTTTACTATTTGTGTTAAGTAGATCATATAGTATATTTGTTAATTAATTATATACAATTATATCAATATTGTTAATTGAAAGTAGACATTTTGGTAAGTGTAATGATTTCTGGTCGAAGTCAGACAGCATAATTGTTTGCCCCCTCTGGAAAAAAGCCTGCGGACGTCCCTCGGTGCTTGGCCGTCGCACTGCTGTTGTTGTGAAACTGATTCCATTGACCGCCGCGACGCTCGCTAGTGATACTTCTAAACAGCGAATGGCGAAATAGAGTGTTGTTGACTTCGGCCATTCATTGTGCTATGCCGTAACTAAAGCAAATTGCTGGCGCTCTGAACCCCGTCGTGATACGACACCACTGTCAACTACCATGTCAGATAAGTTAACGTTACTCTGGCCGCAGATTTATGAAAACGCAAATTCCCTAAATTATGTTTAAAGATCAATATTGCACGATATGTTAGACAAACGTTGCAAATATTTGTGCAACTTAGATATCGAGTTTGTTTACTTACGCGAAATACGTAATAGTCGAACAAGAAACACTCTCGTTAACCTAAGGCAAAGTTAATGCGTTATGTTAGTTTGTTATGTATAGTATGTGTAGTCGTCATGTTTGTTAGATCGTTGAGTTTGCCCAAATGCCAAGGAATAACTTGGCAACATATATTTATTGCGCGGCACTGTTTCTTTTTAACAAATCGCATGACTATTGTTTTTAGAAGTTAGTGTGTTAATAATCGTTATATAATCTTGAAATTGGTGTTGCAAAGCTTATATTAAGTTGACTAATCGTGTGCCCAACAGGCTACTGCATTGAAGTTGTGCCAACTAACGAAGTTGACGATTTGAAAAAAATTAAAACGTAAACATAATATTTGCACGTATATGGAGACGTTTCTGGACAATTGTTTTTAGCCTAAATATAATGAAGTTAAAGTTTTATTTATTCTGGATTTCCCAACAAATTATTTATTATTATTATTATTATTTCAAAATGGACTCTTTAATATGTATGGTGTAGTTCCCGAATCTCAACGAATTTTATGCAATAAAACTGAAGTCTTGTCTTATAACATTTTATATTATACATCTATTGTTTTGTAATAACTACCACTGCGTAGATTTGCCTAACAAAGTTAGATCAGTTGCATTTAGAAATCATAATTGATCAAGCTTCTCAAGATAATTACATGGGCATTTTGAATTATGCTGTTTAGTTTTACCGTCAGTGTCGCTTTAACACATGCCCCTCGCCTGTTCACGACAATACAACACGTCGAAACCCGGACGCATAACCCTGTCCCAGGCTCGACGTAGGCTTAACGGTGGCGGGTTTAGTATTAGCCGTTAGTGGAGATGTGTGTGTGTGTGCGTGCGTGCGTGCGTGCGCGCGAGCGTGTGTGTGTCTGGTGAGAGTGGATCGTATCGGTGTAGAACTTACCACTACTATAGAGAATGCACAACGATTACCTTTGATTAATTGAACGACTGTTTTACGGGAGATTGCGTCACTGAATTTATTAGTAATATAATATCTCGACCTATCTAGGAAAGTGTGGTTTGCGTGTGACGTGTGAATGTTTAGAGAGCACTTTTGCATCGGATAACATAAGTGAGTAAAGTTAATGTTTTCTACAGCATCGGAACTATAAATTGAAGGCAATGAACACTTGATGACCACTCACGCATCAACACAGTCGCTGTTAGGCCAAAGATTTCACGCAACACAATCAGCCACCAGGCTGGGTCGAAAGTTAAGGTGATCAGTTTTGGGTGTGTTTTTCTGACGAAATATTATTTTCACGAATTTTGTACAGGGGTCAGTTAATTTAGGTTTGCTGTGCTGTGATTTTTTTAAAAGAACAGTTGTCGAATTTGTCCAAGAGTAACAGGAAAGCTGCCGAAACGCTAAAGTCCGGCAATTCCAATTAACTAACTTGCAGAGTAACTTCGTTGAATCTCGTGCTGTAAAACTAACTTATCAACAACATTAACTTAGTGTATATAACATGTGTCGAAGAGCCTACTTTGCCGCGTAATGCGTAAACCATACAATACAATATAAAACACTTCTATCGTGCTAAAATCCTAGGGAGACCCAAGCTCGGCCGCGCACCAAAGCAAAAGGGGTTAAGCAGGTTATGATCGATTAGCAATTCCAGTTGTGCACAATTGGATTGGTACGTTGAGGAGTTATGGAGTACGTATACGCTGATTCATATTGTCGGCGTTATAACTCGTATTTAGCAGAAACGTCGCTTACCGTTGAGACAAACAGAGTTTGGGAACGGTTGCTTGCTGGACGGCCGGTTGGCTCTGGGTGTGGTTTGTCAGTGACTCGGAGCGCTGCCGTGAGTTGCTGCCACTTGTCTGCCCGACGCGTGCGCCGTGACTGGCGCGCTCTGTGACGCGGCTAACAAAGTCTTTCGTCGCGTTCTACTAGACGTAAGTTGCGCGAGAGAAGAATATCGGAAGTGTGCGCCGCGTTACCCAGGTTACGTTCAACATCTCAAGTGGTTGACTCCAGACAACCCATTAACGGGCTAACGCAGTAGTTTTGGTGGTTTGTGTGCATGCACGGGGGTAGCTTATGGAATAATGAGTTTTTAGTGTTGGTCAATGTTTGATATTATATGTGGTCAACTTTCTCTGGCATGTGTGTGTTATCTTCACAAAGTTTCCCTCATACCGGAGTCAGTTCCTTGCCTTTGGTCTGTGTTTGTTTATTTTTGTAGACAGCCGATGTGAATCTAGGAGTGGTGAACGGAAGCCTGATAATGAGTTCTCGACAACAGTTTGGGAGTTTTATTTCCGTGATTTTTGCTGGGATTGTGTTCCATATTCGAATAGTTCGGGGGTAAAATGAATAGACTGCTGCAGTTGTGCGGCACCTAGGGGCTTGTCCGAATTGTGAGAGTTGTTCACTCGAATCACAGGGGGAGTTGACTTGTGACTTGACATGGAATTCAGATAGATGACTCGAGATTTGACTTGGACTCTGAGGTCATTGACTTGAGATTTGATTTGCTAGTTTGTGACTTGCCAACAAGTCTGGTGGCTCGAAACGTACACAAAACGAGACCACGTCGTTGTGACAGGCCACAGTGAATACATTAGTTATTAAGTACTTATTATGATTGGTTGTGGCGGGACATTTCCTGCCAAAAAATTATCGCAGACAAACCACAACTGTCATGGCGATTGGTGAAACCTGGTGACTTGGGACTTGACTTGGAATTCAGAGAGATGACTCGAGACTTGACTTGGACTTCAGGGAGATGACTGGAGACTTGATTTGGTGGTCATTGACTTGATACTCGACTTGCAGGTCAATGACTTGAGACTTCACTTGACTTGCCAGGTTGTGTCTTTCCAACAAATCTGACAAATAACCATCGAATTGTTTGCGTAAAACGAAACGCACCAATACAGTTAATACGACCAGTGTGCGAGTGCGGTGCGCTTCTTTACGGCCATGGCTGAATTACCCGCTACGACAGAAAACTCTACCAGCTCTGTTATTACGCAAAATGGGTCGGTATATCTACGAGTGTCTGTCTCGCTAGCTATACACTACAGTCTTGTGTGCGAGGAGGAATGGACCGAAATGAAATCACATCGTTAATAGATACCCGTTCTCCGTGCATGACTGTCACTTCATGCATGTCTTCCTGCTAACCTGGTATATTGGTTTAACCATTGCTAGCATTGCCTTTAAAATGTTAGGTTTATAATATAATGCAAACAACATTGATATCCTTTCATAGATAAGTGTTGCAACCCTAAGCCCTCTGTAAAGGTATATTTCCCGTTTCGTTCATCGTACATAATGCTATGCTAGTTATCCAAGCTAAACCCGACTGGAGATGAAAAAAATCAGCCGCTAAAAATATTAATCCCCATTGTAATCCAAAAGGTTCAACGTATTAAAATATAAGCACAGTTGATAATTCATTGTTGTAACAACGTTAACTTTCCTGTTGTCTATTCGTGTCATGCCCGCGTTTAGCACCATGTTGTGTACAGCACAAATCGTATTTACCTATTATATAGCCGCGGCTGGATTAGCATGTTGTTTACAGCACAAATCGTATTTACCAATTTTATAGCCGCGGCTGGATTGCGAGGAAGCAATGTCTTATGCAGTGCAAACACGTGGCCAAACAAATACTAGTACAACTATACCTGCGCATGTATACACACCTGCAATGACTGACGTACTGATGACATTCACCTCTTCCCGGTTATGACGAAAGACTCGACTATATTTACATATTGTATTTATTAACAATATTATACTAACGAAGTATCGTTCATCCATTGTGGTCGCAAACATAGTATTTGTTTACGCATGAGTTTAACCGTGTACTACCTTGGTTGGCGTTGTGTGACTTTTAAGACGTAGGTCGAATTGTAGTAGTAGTAGTAGTAGTAGTAGTAGTAGTAGTAGTAGTAGCAGTAGCAGTAGCAGTAGCAATAGTAGTAGTAGCCAAAATGTAAATCCATGTAACGAAATTTACACAAGTGAATCCAACCATACCATATATTGGCAACTAAACGTTTAATTCATATGGCAATATGGAACGCGCTCAGTCAGCAAGTAGTCCCGGCTTCTGCCGTAGAAGCTTTGCAGACAACCGCCCTCTCATTCGTGACATCATTGTGTAGTCTCCAAGAACACTTTAACCATGCACTGCATACACTCATTATTCCACCGTGTGGGACGACGTCATCCACAATAGCATAGTAAAGCACTACTTTTTACGTGACGACTTGAAGGTAACGCTGCCCGTCAACACAGACGAACCATCTGTGTTGATGGCTACTTTCTTTGGTTGCTGCAAACAAAAAGTAATGTTTGTAAACGTAGCTGCAGTGTGTCAAAGTTCGTAAATGCCATGTCGTTATAATGTTTCATCGATTACATGATTGCATAATGATAATCATATTGTTACGTAATCATATATGACTAAGATGTTACCTTATACAACACAGCTTTTGTGCAACAGTTTGTTCATTATTCTAATAAACCTGTTATTCGCTCTTAACTCTATCATTGCATATGATACCTTACCTTGATTATCGTCACATTGCCAGAATGAACGAACTATATATTTGACGGAAACTGACGCACAGGTTAACTTCACTAGTAATACTAGTGAAATGAGCATTGACAGTATACTAGGTATACTAGGATACTTTCTATATCCTAGTATACTAGGTATACTCTCAAAGAAATATGGTAAAAACAGACACAATTCGCTACCACACATAACGCTTAGATGGTAGTATCGCACGCATTTATATAAAATCAAAGAATTTGAAGAGGATTATTCAGTTCCAAGCTCATCAGTTGAATATGCACTAAAATATCTAGCGTAGAGCAGGGAAATGTGGGTGTATTACTTTGTGTTATTTGTAACATAACATTGGCTAGGCGCCAGTGAGTATACATTCAGTTCCATTTAAATTGGCTTGGTGACAGAGGTTTGACAATTTGGTTTTATGATAGTCTGACGTTTGGTGGTCATCAACAGGGTGTTAGTTCAACAGTCAGCATAGCTGTACCACATCTGTACCCTCACCTAGTTAAGTGCCTATTAAAATACACAAATGTCATATGCAAATATTCCAGAACCCGTGATATATGATAACAAACAATTGTATTAGTGGTTTGGAATGCAATAACAAATAATGTTATTGGCTACTTTTCAATAAAAGCTAATTATATTAGTGGCAAAGAAGCCCCAAGCGATTTGACATTCCTCTCGGCAATGTCCGTTTGTGATCCCGGGCATTTTGTTTTACTGCGACGTGAATCCAAAAAGCTTCGGCCAATAAATAAGACCTTGTTTGACACAGCTCGCTGTCGCCACTTTCTTCGTTTTTGTGACTGTGACCGCGTTGTTGACTCGTACGTGTACGGAATGACTTGAACCGAGAAGTTTATGTCAGTTGCACCGTCAGAACCGCCGTCGCTCGACATTTTGCGTGATCTAAATCATGCTAACGGTAAAGTGCTTATGAAACGGCGTAGGCGGAGTTGGTTTGTTTGGCCAAAATGATGTCGTGCGGCCAGACATCTACCGGCAAAAATCCACAAACTGGTTTCGGAAAGTGCCTTCGGGAATTTAGGCATATCCCCCGTTTTATGACTAAATTAATGTAACTTTTTACAAAGTCATGACTGAATATGATAAAGGGGATACAGTTATATCCAGAACGAGTGAAAACAAGTAAATGTATCCGACCTTTGCATATGATCTTCACGATAAAACTGTAACTCTTTAACCAAATTAAGTTGTTTTGCTATTGTTGAACCACTTTGAGGCAGTTACTGATTTCCTGGCCAAACCATTCCCCCTCTGTAAAGTCAGTAGTGCCTTTTTTGTTAACAAATATGTATTCAGATAAAATTGTAACCTTTTAACGGCATTAAATTGGTTTTTGTAATTGTGACACCCATTGACAGTGCAATGCTGATACAGTGCAGACAAATCTAGTTTCGAGCCATGCTGGTATTGATTTCCTGGCTAGAACATTCCCCCACCCTGTAAAGCTGATAGCGTCTTTTTCAACACAATGCTATCTTAAAAAGTATTTGTTTGACAAAATAAGCACTCACGACCTTACATGGTGGGGTAGTGTTTATCGAGTAACAATTAATGGTACGCTGATTAAACTCCGTGATTCATTTTAACATAGTGCACCATTATACGTATCATAGCAAACGTATTGACAAGTAAATAAAACGGTTATGAATATGATGAAAATACGCAAGCATAAATCTGAGCCACAAAATTGGACCAAAACACCCCATATCAAGGATTGGGGTAAAATTCAAGATTCCCATAGTTGAATTTGTGGGAACTTTGGGCATCCACCCGGTCATCTTAAAAAAAATTGTCCTTTTAACCTAAAAGTCCGGGTCATCGTAAATATCTATTGGACTACTATGTGACACATTGCATTGCTATGCTGTAGGTATTTCATTTTTGCTAAAAAAAAATATGTCGCTTGTTGTTTCAGGTGTGCCGCCGCCCCATCTAGCGGCGATGGCTCAAACTGACAGCAGCATGCAGAAGATCACCGCGTCATCGTCAGCCCCTATTCTGACAGCCAGTAGCAAGTCAGCAACATCTTCAGTCACTGACAGGTGGGTATCTGATCGATATGTATATATATATATATATATATATATATATATATATATATATATATATATATATATATATATATATATATATATATGTATATATATGTGTATATATATATGTATATATATGTATATATATGTATATATATATATATATATATATATATATATATATATATATATATATGTATGTATATATATGTATGTATATATATGTATGTATATATATGTATGTATATACATATATGTATATATATATATATATATATATATATATATATATATATACATACGTACACACGCACATATATATAATATATATATATATGTATATATAGATATACATACGTACATATATATATATATATATATATATATATATATATATATATATATATATCACATCACAGTTATACAGTGCAGTGGCGCAGTGGTAAGAACGTCGGACTGTCAGTCGGGAGGAGCGAGGTTCGAATGCCATTGCTGCCGTTTCGAAGATTTAGTTCACTCTTCGTTGCCTCAGTTTACTGATCTGTGTAAATGAGCACCTGCATGTAGACAGATTTGGTGGATTTAAAACCGCCGAGTAGTCTTCGCCCAGTTATTGCAGCGTAGCTGAATGCTTGCGAGAGAAGTCGAATTGGTGTTCAATTGGACAGGTCTGCAAGGGGTGGAGTGTATCGTGTTAAGGAATGGACACCGCGCTAAGGAACTTACCGTTACCATTTGAATGACTTTGTTTCAGTGGGAACATTCAGCCGAACACCAACGGTTGGATCGGTCAGCTCTACCAGATGGTCAAAGTGAACGTGAACGGGGTGGTCAAGAACCTCATGATTCCCGTTGCCAAGTCAAACGCGTCTGCTGCCACCGGCGACGCCTCGGCCAAACCGGGCGCCAAGGAAGCGGCCGGAACCACCGATCTGGTCGGCCGGAATGAGGTCGCAACGCCGAAGCCGGTCGTCAGACCAAACTCGTCTAACACGAAGCTGGTGATCGTCAACCAGCCGATAATGAGCAGCAAATCTCGGTCTTTGCTCAACTGCAACGCCGCCAAGACGCCGGACACACCAGAAGTGGCGTCATCTCCGTCGTCTTCCGGGACATGTAGCGTGTCGTCCAGTCCAGTACTTCCGGTCTCGCCGCCGAAGCTCACCCAGCAGCCCCCTGCAACGTTACAGGGCTCAACCCTAAACACGCTGGCCATGCAGCACGTGGTTGTCGGCAAGAACTCGCGCGCTGAGCTCCCGATAGTTGTGGGAGGGTCGAGCATGCAGGCAACACACATTATCCAACCAGTCGACGGGGTTAACAAGCACCTGATCATGTCCGGCGTCGAACCAGTAGCGATTCAGTCGGTGGCGACAACTGCAAGGACGCGGCTTATCCAACCGGTGAATCTAGCGGTAAGCGCAGTCGAGACAAGCACAACGACGGTGTCGCCCGCAGTGGACCCGCGCATGCGCACGGTACACGTCATGTCGGCAACGACGGCGCCGTCTCCGTGTAGGGCGCCACTAGTAGTCGGTGTGGCGCAACCCGGCACTAAACAACTGGTCTTCACCAGCACGATGCCGGCACTGAGGCCGGTGCAGGTGGCGAACGCGACGCGGGTCGTTCAACCGACACATAACACTGGCAATTCAGTTATCGTCCAGGCGCTCGTCCGACCAGCATGGACGGCCTCCCCAGCCACGCTCGCGATGCAGTCAGTGCCGGCGACGCAGGTGCCCAGACAGGTTTTCGTTCGTAGCCCGCAGCTGGAGAAAACCGGACCGATTCTTCAGCCGGTGGTGGTCGGCAATAACCCGCGGACGGTGGTGTTGACTGTGCCAGCAACGGAGCCTGCTGTCAGCAAGGCGTCGATAGTGCCGCGTATCGTCCAGCCGCCGAAACCGAGACACGTTGTGGTTAATGGTCTACAGTCGATAGTGCCTCCAGACACGGGAGTCGCTTTGAATGCTAACCCGGTCAGACCCCTTTTTACTATGGTGCCACCTCCGTCGGGTGGCGCCACTGCCGCCCCAGCGATGACCTACATAACGTCTGTAGTTCCCGGGACGATGCGCGTGGCCACATCAGTGTCAAACGTTGCAACCGGAAGTGTCGTCAGTGCCGTGACCCAACCGAAATCACCCGCAAATACGACCAGCATCATTGCATACGGTTCGCCTCATCTAAAGATCGGGGACGTGTTTAGCCTGCAGAAAGGCGACTCGAGAATTCCATCTCCGCTGGTAGGTGGCGCTCTGGAACCGGAGCGGAACGGAAGCGGGATGCCGGTGCGCAAAGCCAAACCTTTGACCGAGTCGCCGTTACCGCCGCCGAAGTCACGTGACCCTTTCGTCGTGCTGGCGTCGTGGAACAAGGAGGAGTATTGTAGCAGCGACGACGACGACGATGGTAGCGCCAACAAGAACGCTCCATCTCGGAGGAGAGTAAAAAAAACGAGCCATAGAAGGATCACGCGAATTCGTCGTCGGACGTACGGTAAATTTTTCCAGGACGCCGTTGCGAGTCTCAACGGCTGTCGAGTGTCACTCCGTGGACTCGATCTGAGCGGCCGTACGACGGTGAGCGTCTCCGAGTTCGAAGCCGAGCGGGAAACTCTAACCAGACATTTGCCCAAAGCACTTCGCCGCGCAGCGCCGAGATGCTTCATGGACGCAGCCGATCCACGACGTGGCGACCGGTACACTGTTGACACCGACGGCCGTATCACGGCGATTCTAGTTTCCGAATGCGTCCTCTTGTTCCATAAGAAAGCCCGTCAGAAACACAATAGACCGACTGCCTCGTCGCCGCAGAAACTGCATAAGACCAAACAAAAGAACAGTTCGTCGCCATCGTTGGCAAAGAACGAGGCACCGAGGTGGGTGAAGCAGAAAGTGGCCGCTCCGACGGCAATCGCGCCGAAAGTGGAAATATCGGGACAGGGTGCCGGTGACGACAAGAAGCTCAGGTACCTGATGGTGAAGACGAATGCCGGGACGTTCCTCGTGCCTATCACGTCCGACGGCGGCCTAGTCAGCGCGACCAAGACCAACACCGTCAGCCAGCCGCCGAGCGTCAGTCGGCCGGTCATCGAACGCAGGGTGACACGTCAATATCACCGCAATGTAACCGGCAGCGTCACTTCCGGTACCACCACCAACAACGAAGTGAAGGTCGTGACGCCGTTGTCGCCGATCGCCGGACGTCGCACCCAATATGTCACCGTGCCGTCGCAGCTGTCGTCCAAGTATACATCTGACGCAACACGCTCACTGCTGTCTCCGCGGATCAAGTCGGAGCCGATGAAGCCAGGATACGAAGAGCGGCCGGACGCGACGGAAACGTCCTCCGCGCCGAAGCGTTTCAAGATGGAGGTCGGAGGCAATGGTAATGCCCACGTTGCAGCGCTTCCGCCGCCGCCGTCGGCGGCGTCATCTTCGGGTCTCTCCAGCCAGAACCGCATCAACCAGCTGAAGATGGAACTGAAGAAACAGCAGGAGGCTGTCGAGGCGCTACGTCGGCGCCGCCGGTCAGACACGCACAACGTAACGCTTTCCGGCGGCTATCCCAACGCGCAGTGACGTCACCGTTGGACGTAGTTGATGACGTAATTCGTGCCACACTATTTGGCGAACACAAATACGTATTGCCGCCAGGTGGTAGACGCAAACAAAGACGGGTTCGCTGACGCAATCCTTCTTGTCTTCGTTGACACTGACGTAGTGGATAACGGCATCAGTGGGTCATTAATAGTGTCAAACGTATCGCGGTTAAGGACGTCTTGTTTGGAGTTTTATGACGCCTGTTCGATGGATGCAGCGTTAAATGACTCTATGAGAATGTCTGCAGTGTTCGTGTGCGCTACGAGGTTTGTGAACAAATGGTTAGTGTACACAATTGCCCATAAACTAGTCCGTTGTGTCGGCAGATCGCCATGTTTTAAGTTAGATAAATCGCAAGACAGTGCACATCTCTGAGGCTCGTTTTACTAAGTTTACGGTCAAGACCTTCCCCGGACTCGTCGTTATCTGTCAAGAGTAGAGCTAACGTGTTTTTTTTAAGTAAATTCTGGGCATACTGGATGTATGTGTAGCAAACCCAGGACTTTCCAGCATTTTTTAAGTAACACAGAATGCCTTCCATCCAACTCTTATGATAAGTATTTACATTCGTCAACTTTGCAAACAGCTCAGTAGTCAATCATAATAATCAATGTTGATTTAAACCATTTCCTTACTCAACAGTGATACTTGCGCTAATCTTTTGTAGTGTTAGTCAGAAATATTCTACGATGTTAATTGCTCCAAGCGATTCCATCAAAGCGGCTGTTATAGAGAACATGATTATCGTATGCAAGGTACACCATTGCCTTGAGGTTGTCAGGTCACATGCGTTTTGTTCTAACCAGGACAGACTTGGGGTCAGTTACATTATATAAATTTCAATTACACACCAATCACAGCATTTCAATTCCTATACCACCTCAAAATACCAATTCCAATATACCAATTCCAATTATCAATTCTAACTGTAGGCAAAAAATAAGATACATTTTAGAACAACTGTATTTAATTTTGCGTATCGTGGTACACAGTGACAAACAAATATGATATATGCAACATGTTTATTTACTATTTGTAGCGAATAATTTGAGTTACATGATGTAATTTAAAAAGTAATTCATAAGTAATTGAAAAACCAGTTACACTTTCACCAATTCCAAGTACAGAGTTAAGAAGTGATATGATGTAATTGAAAAAGTAATTCACAGGTAACTAAGAAACCAATTACGGCTTCACCAATTCCAAGTACTTTTACGAACATAACTCCAAATGAGGAATTGGCGTTTCAATGTAATTGCACCCAAGCCTGAATTAGGGTTACGCCGAGGCAGGCTGTTGCACACTAAGCTGCTATAGTCAAACATGTCGTACGTTCCAACAGTTAGCGTGATCACGATCGCGAATGTTTTCAGTTTCGGTTATACGTGTTATAGTAGGACATTGGTTGTTAAAAGTAACGAGACGTAATCTACTTTAATTCGTAATGTTGGCTGAATAAATGCGAGGATTATAATATTCCATGTTCCACACATTGAGATATAAACATACAGTCAGGTGTGTTTTGTCTTGAGTAGCACACATTTTCTGTAACAATAGCTATCCGAATAGTAACAACAACAACATTAATAATATTTTTATTAACATCAACAATTATAGCTGTTTTACAGAGAAAGACAGGGAATCGTATGTATTCCATGGTTTTATGACATAGACTCGTAGACGCTACAATAGCAAGACACTGCAATCAACATGCCACCAACTTATCCAAAACTACTTGTGTCTGAATTAGGGTATCAGTTATTGAACGTGAACAAAGTTTTGCAGGACACTACACCAATGGATATGTATCATGAACAGCTTTCACGGGACCCTGGATGATGCTGAATTATATCATATAATATATAAGCAAATAGGGACTTTATAGCTATCAATATTTTAGTTAGATGAATATTTATTAGTAGGAAAGTGTGTCCGGTTGGAGTTCTACGTCGTGGTTCTCCTCGTGGTACCCTGGTTGACGCCGAAGCGTCCATTTTTCAGGTTGTCACGAGCTCATATTTGTCGTTATTTCTGCTGTAAACCCACCCATGCAGAATAACAACGCAAGTCCAATGTAGAGTGATTAATTAATTAAAACTGCATCCTCAACTGATTTAGCCTATCGCGAATCCGGTTCGTTGATGTCCTAATATGTAGTGTGTCAACAGTTTAAGTAACATCCGCAGTCGGTTTAATAAAAAGTGCGTATTTTTGTTCAAATCATCGAAAGATTATAACTGCTGAGGCTCAAATTAGTGGATATCCAAAACGGACCTTTAATTTGTTCTGCTTATTTATGATTTCATGATGAAATGTTTTACCGTGATAATGATCTCATGACGAAATGTTTTGCCGTGATATTGAGAACACTGATGAAACATCGGCTTAAGTCAATTACAGAAACTTTTCATATTCACTGTCAATAGAGAATGCAGTTTATATGTGCAGCATCTTTATGAAATGTGCTACGTATGGTCGATATTCGCATCAAGCTGCAATATGTTAAACACAATATGAGGGTACACGCATTTTACACTTACCGGAAATTATAGAATACGTTTTTTTTTATAAATCACAACGAATATAATTCACGAACTGTGCGTTGTTGAAACACCGGAAACCATTTCATAAGTTTCTATATCTCAATACAAACGATGCTGATGGAGACTACAGCACTTACATGATGGAGAACCAGAACCAGAATATAACATGGAGTGTGATTCGAGGAACTCACTCAACGTAAGAGCAAGTAAACAAAAAAATACCTATCACTACCACTTTGGCCTAACACATTATTTGTAACGAACGCTGTGGTATCCTTCGACAAGCGTCTTGGTTGCTGCGTCACCGTCGACTCTGCGCCATCGTGAAGGGGTTAGAGGCTGGCATGCGTTTGGTTAGCACGTTCCTCTTTGTGGGATATTTATGTGGTTCTTTCCTTACGGCGAAAATCGGGATGCATAGAAGGTTGTATACATGGAAGCAAAAGGGAGGGAATCAACAGCTGATCAAGATGAAATCAATTATATGTAGCGTGCATGCATGTGTGTGTGTGTGTGTGTGTGTGTGTGCGTGCGTGCGTGCGTAGGTGGGTGGTGTTGATGTGTGTGCGTGTGTGGTGTGTGCGTGCGTGCGTAGGCGCGCGCGTGTGATGTGCGCGTGCGTGACTGCGCGCTTGTGTGCGTATCTATGTATGTAGGTATGTATGCATTAAGCAGTGCTTCATTTTTCAAATATTCAAAAGACAACTAGATGTATTTGTCAAATTCCTGTCATATTTATTGAAATAATACATTCTAAGGGAGATCGAAGCATGAACTTTCAAGACAAGATCCATGAATGCTACACCCAACTTCTTTGGCGCGTCCTTGATATCAGACGGCAGGAACGTATGCCCAATGTCCAACTGGATGGTAACCTACCATGCACTGTTGTCGACTGCGCTAAGAGGGAAACGACTGCAATTTACTGGTCGCTACAAGAGGGGTGTCTAACAACCAGTCTCCGTGCTGTTGTTTTGGCAGTTTCCCAATCGTAGAACTGAGCGGGGTAGGACAGACCTGACCTTAATCTGCTCGCCAGATATGTAGACCAGCTGAAGCATTCTTCCCGATACACAATAACGTGTGGGCTAATCTTGTAGCGGCTGCTTTCATTTCACCAAGTGACGACTGATGAAGATGATGAAGGGATATTGTCTTGACGTTCTTGCCACCTACCTTCAGATACAGATCCAGAGTTCGGGAACTTCCACCATCCAGCCCTTAACATTTTGATGTTACCATGTTTTGTAACAGTCGACGTACATACACTGTGGCCACTTGCCTCAATAGACACTCGGTTTCATCGTCGTATGTGAGGTTGGCAGTTGAAAACGAATGTAGCATTGACAATTATAACTAGTTCGACTCAACATGACGGGGTAAACAGACTGTTATGCGTTCAAGACGAAAACAGGTAGAAATAAAAAAAATACATCACACTTCGCACGCATACACGCACACAGACGTACGCTCACAGATGCACGCTCACTCGGCGATCCAGGGACACGTTATCGGTCTTAAGGCCACACTGCGAAAGCCATACTCTACTCGAGCTGTTTTGTTACAAAATCACCAGAATATAGATAAGTGCGTTGATTGGCAAACGAAGCAGACCAGTGAACATCTGGAGAAGAACTGTGGAAGAAATGAAGTTGGCTGGGAAGAACTAGAATTAACCCAGCTGGGTCGCCCAAGACCGTGTGGCTGGAGCAAGTGGGCCAAAGAGGGTTGAAGTGGAATAGCGACTAGGTGAACATGCGGCGCAGTCACTACGTATGGATACTAGGAGATAATATCGGCCTATTCAAGGTACGAGTGACACACCTGTGAATTATACTATTTTTACTTGCGAATGTATGATTGGCAAAGAAAAGATGTGAGAATCGACATTGAAGACCATCCTAGAAAGTGCTTAACTTTTTGAGGTTCTGTGATGATGGTTATTGTGCCTGGTAAATGTGAATTTAATGTATTTATAAACGCAACATGGTATCAAGAAACGTTACCAACAGTGGTGCATAAGTTTGACCAACCCAGTATATAAAACGGGTGCAAGTTGCCCGCAAATCTACTGAGCAATTTCCCTGATATACATCCCAGGTTTATGTAAGATGATACTCACGAAGATGGGTGACAACAGTGAAGCACATTTATCAAAGCAGCAGTTTGGAGTCAGGGAGAACAGAGGGACAGTAGATGATATCTTCATAGAGCGACAGATCATGGAAAAGGCAAATAAGCACCAGGTCCCGCTACATTTCAATTTTATGGACTTTAAGGCTGCATTTGATACTATCTGGAGAGGGGCTTTGTGGAGATGTTGAAATTTATTGGGTGAATGCCAATATTACATCACAGATTGCAGCTATGCATGATAATGTTAAATGTGCATTCGTCATCAATGGTCAACCGAAAAAATGGTTTAGAATCCACTGTGTTCGAGAAGGTATAACCATCCACTGAAGAACTTCAAACTGTCCGTAGCCTGTACTTCTCAAAAGGCAAGATTATCATTTCATCGGACAAGCGTGTTGTTCTGGAAGGCAAAGAACTCGAGTCTATGGCAGAGTTCTGCTTCTTGGGTAGCACAGTGCCAGTCGACGAATAGCCCTAGATTAGGTAGACCCAGGCATGTTATACTATCTGACAAAGGCATCTCAACAATGCTGAACGCCAGATTATATGGGATCGTTATACTGCCAATGGCAGTCTATGGTGCGGAGACTTGGACACTACGATCACAGGAAACACAATCACACAAGGGTTTTGAGATGCGTTGCTTGCGGCTATTAGAGGTGTTACCAGGGCAGACAGATTACACAATATCAAGATCAGAGACACCTTCAAAACTGAACCCATCACACATACCATCAGACTCCAGTGGTTTGGGCACGCTTTCCCTAGGCATACAAACGTTATTTCAAACAGCGGAACAGGTGGACCGACTAGATGGACTCCCGTTGTTGACAGCAGAGCGGCATGCCATAAATAGAACAGAATGGAAGGGTGCAACTTACCGAGGTCAGCGGATGGATCAATGTGGATTATGCATTTAGGTCGAGTAAGTCAAATGTCGGAATGTATGCGTGGTCATTGCAGCTTCCCAAATAATATAATGCTACAAACTAAATATATTTTGCTGTTTTATTAGTTTTTGTTTGGCTTTTCGAGCTTCTAACGTGTACATGCGAACTTCAACATAATTAAAACGATAACGTTGTCAACAAAACTCGTACGGGTTTTCGAACCGCACCTCTCCGCACGTCTCCTACGACATACGTCACCGACGCATGTTACGTCATGATTACGTCATCGTTGGTTATTAATGCTCAGCGGTTAAGACCTCTTCTGAAACGTTCAGTCATATTGCCGTCAATTGTACGTATTATATATTTTCATAAATGCCATCTGGGCAATCTGCTATTCGTCGTCCCCCGAACGCGCAGCAGTCAAAACAGTAATCACGTTAGTGCGCATGCGCAGTATGTCCATGATTAGTTATCCTGTCGGCGGATCTGTCTGAAATGTCTGAAACGTCTGAAATGTGCCAGCACACGGCTACATTTTGAACTTTATTCTAAAACATATCCGTGCTACATTTGTTCAACAACAGGTCATTCATGTCCAGCCGGGTGATTACAACCGAACACGGCCGGATGTTGTGTTGCCTTTGTCGAAGGACCGGACACTGTCGCGTCGCGCGAACGCGCTTACGTCTTCCGGTGCGCGCACGACAGGTTCGGGGAGATCGCCGCTGACGACGAGACTTCTTCACCGAACGGCGCTTGCCGTCACCGGTGTCGTGTCGCCTCTTGATCGATTCGTAATCGATTCCAAAAACCTGCTGTGTCGGATCGGCGTTGGCCGATGCGTCGTCATGAAGACCGTACGGTGTTGTCTCGCTTGCCAGCCCTTCCTTGCACTGGCGGTAGCCTCGTGGGCGCGTCCGCGTCGCCGTCGCGTAACCGGAACGTGGGAATAAGGGCTTAGCGCCAGCCATTGGCCTGAAACCCCAGCAGCCGCCAGGTCCACCAGGGATGAAGACATTATCCAGGTTGCTGTTCCACGTGTAACTGTTTTGTTTCGGCTCGCAGTCTGAGTTGGGGTGTCGCCAGTAGCGGTGCCTGCTGAACATGTTGGCGCCGTAACCATAGGACAGCGGGTGAGCCGGTCGACGGAACATTCCTGGGAGCGAAGCTCGGAATGGCACGGCATCGGCCGCGAACGGTAGGTGTTCGTCATTTGTCTCGTGTGGAGTACGCCAGTCGCTGTCAGCCGGTAGACGCAGCGAGCAGATGTTGCCGCGTTGCATTGCATAAATGAATGTCGTCCGGGGTCTCGGGCACCCGTAGACCGGAGTGCAGGTGTTTGGCGGAGTCGTCGCGGCGTCGGACGCTACGGGTAATACGCTACTCACCGACGATTCGACGGCTGGTTGGAGGATCGGTGCTGAAGAAACCGATCGCCATTGCTCGAATTCATCACGTTGTCGGTTTGGGTTACTGGTGCCTGCATCAGCTGTGGTGACGGCTGGGAAAGGATGCAAGCGCCTCGGCGATGTCACGGTGCTGGAGAGTGTCGACGTTGGTGCAGCCTCTCCAACTAAACACGGCCGCGGAGATCCAGTCTTAATACCAGTAAAAGGACGCTGTGCGGCTGTATTATCTTTGAACGGCTGCCCGACAACATCCGGCGACTCGGATCTTGTCGAATATAGTTTCAGTCCTTGGACACATTCAAGGTTATACCCAGTGGCGTCACTTACTGTGTCTCCGTTCGCAGCGCCTCTCAGCGGCAGTGCTGCGGAAGGCTTAAGCTGTTGCCGCTTGGCTGGACTCGCGATCGAGGTGACAACGCCGTTTACCTCTGGAAGGTCCGGCGATAGCGGCGCATGCATCGGCGGCAATGGGTTCTTGAAGTGGGTTGGCAGGAGGAGTGGCATTGAATCTGCGGTTGTCGCTGAAGGCTTTGCCATCTTCTGCGGTAGCCTTTTGACGCTAGGTTTCTCGCCAACTGGTATCGGCCGAGAAGCCAACGACGACTTGCGGACGACGTTCAAGGCAGGAACCTGGAAGAGCGGCGCCACCAATCCGTTTGGATAGACGAGGTAGGCGCTCGGAGCGACCCCTGACGTACTTTTGGAAGGCTGCGCAAGTGGTGCTGGTCGCGGCGCCTTCGGTCGGTTGGGTCTCAGCGGGTGAGGTCGGACGACGTTAGTCGATGGTCGACGTCGTACACTGTTCCGACACGACTGCGAGGCGATTACTGCCATGCTGGCTTGTCTGGCAGCCATCTGCACCTCTTCTGATACATGCTGTACACGCAGGCCGGTCTCTCCAGGCACTGCAGGGAAAGAGCACGGCGCACCGCTGGCACTGGCGGCTGCCTGTGACGGAGCCACAGCTGTGGAGAGTTCCGGGGTATAGGCGGCCATGGCTGACATCGGTTGAGAGGAAATTCCTGGCCGGTTTATAGCCATGACCTGTCTGGCTATGGTGGGGATAGCTGGCGGTATAGTCGATGTCACCTTCTTGGTGACCGTCTTCAATCGGATGACATGAGGCGGCGCCATGTTCACCATATATCCTGTCGTCTCAGGTGACATTCCATTCCCGGACTGCTGTCCATGTCCGCTGGGGCTTCCCCACTGCACCACAACTGGTGGACGACATTCGTATCCTGCGAAGATTGACCCGTCTCCACTTCCTGCATCCTGGGCACGAAGCTGCAGCCCGGACGGCTCAACGGACATAGATCTGTCCATGACCTTCCGTGACGTTGCACCACGGGGTTTTCGACCTCTGGTGGACTTGCGTTGACCTCTGAGGTGTGCCGACGCCAGCTTAGCATCCAGCGACGCAAGTTCGTTCGGTTCGTTCTGATTCTCAACTCTCAATTTCTTCGCCGGCCGTCTGCGCTGTCGTGCTGGGAACGAAGAACCACGTTTGTGTGCTTTACCTAGACGTCCTCCTGCCGCGTTCAGGGCGTCTACCAGCCGTATGCGAGCGTTTCGCCGGGTATTCTGTGGAGGATAGAAACAAGCCATCTGGTCGGCCTCTCTCACGTCGCTTGCCTTGATAGTACGGCCGAAGTTAACCGATCTGTTGTCTCCGATGGACCGCGGCTCCTTGGGGGATGCAGCGGGAAGAAGAGGAGGAATATCCGTAGCTGCCACTTGCGTTTGTCCTACCACCCTGTATGAAACCGTCTGGCCTGCAAGAGAACCAAATTCCTTCATCTCGGACGCGGCAACCTGACATATGAAATCGCGCGTATGGACAACATCACGCTCGTCGTGACCCTCTGACTTCATCCGGTCGTCCACATCCGCCTCAACAACGAAGCCCAATAGCGCCGGCGACGCACCATTTTTCGGCTGTTCAACCCTCTGCACCGGAAGTAGGGGGAGCTGCACGCAATATGGCGTCGAAGTCTCCCTACGCTCACCATCCTCTGTTTTGACTTCCGGGATCATCTCTCTGCCAACAGCGTCCGGCACGACGTTCTTACCAGCCGACCGTTCGCTCTGGACCGGGTCCTCTGCTATCACAGGATCGTCCACCAGTCCCAAGTCGACATCACCCGCATCCGCCGCAATGGGTATCATGACCAGCTCTACCACTCCGTTTCTTTTTATCCGGATGGTATGGAATCCTCCGATAGTCTCCATCGGCTGCACTCTGAATGAAAAACGGCGTCACGTCATTAAGCATTACAACATTTGGTGTTGTTTGGACAAGTATCTACATTTCAATAAATACATAAATATGCTACATATCTGCATTCAACTGAATCGAACTGGCTGAATTAAACAATATTTGCAGCCGCTGAAGCAAATTACCTGGACATGCATGGCCGACTCTATGGACACTGCACATTAACATAAACACTAGCTTGAAACGGAATATGTAAAGGCCATCTTTTTATATTAATAACATTGCTATTTTAGAATGCTTAGCAACATTTTCGGTGGACAGAAGAACATTGGATCCACTGCAAATGGAGACATATGTAAGTGAATCTACACAACGTTATCTGACTCCTACAAGTTACAAAGACTACGTCTCGATAATATACCAGTTAGAAGTAAAAGGGTCGGCACACAAATACAACAAAGTTTCGTGAAAGTAAACTTTACTTTGACACTGTATCCCAGGACAATAAAAGTTCATGTATGCGATGAACATCCATAACGTAAAATGTTTGTGAACTAAACTAACCAGTATCACAAATGTAAAAGTATTTCCACTATTTGCCGCATAGCGATGGTTAAAAACTTGCGTGTGTGAACTGTGTTATTACGTGGGCACTTCCGCAATGCTGGGAACCATCATGAACGCAAGTGGATTAACAACAAGGAGTGCAGGACATAGGCTAATATACCTACCTCGTTGCAGACGGATCCTGTTGCTGCTCATTCGGCCGAGGTCTGATCGGTTGTGGGGCAGAATTCCCGATAACCTCCTACGCACGAGAGACAATGGACAAACTCGTGTAGACTTAGCATGAAACAACGATACGAAATACTCGTTGTATAGCCCAAACCTGACAGCTAGTAAGACTCGTTTTTAATAATAAAAAATATGCTTTATCTTATAATATATATATATTAACTGGGATCCGTGATGCAACGCGCGGAACACATACTGTGTGAAAACATTTCACTATGTTGATTGGTCGATTATGCTACAAATGATAATTTGCGACTAAGTACCTTGTAGTGACGAATCTGATGTCGTGTCCAGTCAGCGAGACAAACCGTTTTGAACGGACAGAAGGGACAAAGCACCGCCAGTGACATCGCAGCTCTTTCTTGGACGTTCACCACACACACTCTCTCTCTGTCTGGCGCCTCTCAAATTGCAGCCGATACGGCAAAACAACAATCAGGTCCGCTGGTCCGGCTTAGAAAGAATATAATTTGCCTGTGAAAACGAAACACCGCGCACTAAAACAACTGCTTGAAATCTATGGATCTCAGAAAAGGTTCAACACAACATTGCTTTGCAACGTAACTGTAACAATAAGTGACGTAGTCAGGCGTTGGCACCACGTGACCGGAAATCTAGGCATCGTCAAGTTAATAGAAACGCAGTTTATTCACAATAACGCCATCTAGCGGTGATTTTAGTGGCACAGCCATGACAAAAATGCCGCTGTTGTACTAAATGTTATCTTTCATGTATTAGATGATGTATGTGATATGTTAATGTAAGCGCCGAAAACCGTAACTTTCATAAGACATCGGAGGACATGTGAATATCTCAGACATTTTTGTGGACAAACGAACACATAGACGCGGGGACTACTTCATGCAGTATATAGGTTAAATTATGTATTTTCTTTTTTTATAGTTTTTTTCACTAGCATAGGTGTTCTTTCTGCAATTGCCACTGTAGTTTCATTCAGCCAATAAATATAGGTGCTAACTTTTGTGTTTGTGTACTTTTTAACGCAGACATGAAGCAGACGAAGTGAATCAATAAACAGAAGAATGCGCCCATGCGTATCAAGCGACCGCTTTCTCTGTGGCAAAATCCAGCACAGACCGCTAAATCGTGAAGCTGCGTTAGTGCGTCCAACGCTTCTGGAAAACTGATTCAATCCGTGTTTGTTTGACGGCGCTATGCATCGTAAGGAAATTCCCGGGAGCAGGATCAGATCGCGTACGGAACAGAAGGTCATCCATATGACGCGCTGAACCAACGTCACAAATTAAAGTTAAAAAAAGTGCGTATTACGTTAGCTACTGCGAGTGCACAATACAACACTTTAGACTGCCAAATTTGTAAACTTTATAATATCATTCTTTCCATTTTCATAAATATATTTCGTTGATCACGTGATCCTCTTGGAGTCCATACACAACTGAGCAGGGATGAAAAGAAGGAGCACCTGTATATATATATATATATATATATATATATATATATATATATATATATATATATATATATATATATATATATATTACATATATATATATATATATATATATATATATATATATATATATATATATATATATATATATATATACACATATACATATATACATATATATATATATATATATATATATATATATATATATATATATATATATATATATATATATATATATATATATATATATATATATATATATATATATATATATATATATATATATATATATATATATATATATATATATATATATATATATATATATATATATATATATATATATATATATATATATATATATATATATATATATATATATATATATATATATATATATATATATATATATATATACATACAAATGTGAAAAAGTACTAATTATTCCAATTTCCATTGCAAAATAGCATAATTGTCTGCATTTTCAATAATTGTGGTCACCACAAATAAACCATGATAGCATACATCACTTTTTAATGATTTGCTCATTAACAGTTTTATATGTGTAGTTATGAGTAGTTTGATTCATTATTTGTCATTACATCTATGGCAGGGTGAAAAGCACTGCCACTACTGATGTTAGGCTTATATTGATGTCTTTCTGGCGTAGTAACACTATTAAAACAATATTAATGATCAATATGACCATACAATTTACTTGATGCGTGATTTTCTACTTGACGTTTTGTTATTGCTGCCGAGTTTGAGTCTCCCGAGGATTTTAGCGAATAAGTGTTTTGTATTGTATGGAATTATATTGTATAATAATAATTACTGTTTCTAGAAAGACGAGTGGATTCACAATTAAATATGCCTTGATTTTTTATTGTAGCCTAGTAGGTTCCCAACAATAAATTCGACATAAATTCCACGAATTTCTAAGTTTTGTTAAACAAATGTAAGAAAAACACAAGTGTCTATTCCTTACATTATTTCCATTTAATGCTTTGTATCTGTTGTTCCACTATTGATATTAATAAGCGTAAGTATGAGTCATTACTGGTGTTACATCGCAGTCCATGCACAGAGAGATAATGTTAGTAAGCCCTACATGTGTCAAGTAATAACAATTAAATTTGCTCTGGTTGATAGCGTGTAGCAACCATTTGCTGTGAATTTTTAGTTGATGCCACAGTTTAGTCAATTTGACATGATTATGTCTGCTCTCGTCTGTAGCTGTAGCAATGCAAAACATTTACCTGTGCAATTTTATAGATCACCAATATACCTTACAAATTAGCACAACAGTAATTTTCATGGATTTTTGATTTGTTAGATATTCATATTTATAGGTGGTCTTGACGTTTACATAAAAAAAATCATAACAAAATATCCGGAAAAATAGGGTAAATATATTTTTCGCAATTATACACTTCTTTAGAAAGCTAACATAACCATTTAAGCATCCCAAATACCTTTTGTTGACATTGTATTATATACACACACACATACACACACACACATATATATATATATATATATATATATATATATATATATATATATATATATATATATATATATATATATATAAAACCAGTACATGTTGTTGATACGGGCCCGTAATCAATTACGTCATATGGTATAGAAATGTTTGTCCGAGGTAAGGTCACGTGCTAAAAATGTAAATGTGTCTAGTTACGTCATAGCCAGAACGCGTTAACAGTAGCCACTCACGATATCGAAATCTTGATTTTAGGCCCAGTGTGAATGTTTGACGGTCGTATACCGATATGGAAAGATCTGTATGGAGAATTTGTCACTTGGTCGCGGCCTACTGGCCGTCCACATCTCCACTACGAAGACACATGGAAGAGTGGTACGAAGATGGCAGATGTCAACACAACAAGCTGGGAGATAGCTGCCGCTGCGAGACCATTGGAGACTGACCGTTAAGAAGATCACAAGTCGAGAAACGAACCACACGGCTGCCTGAGAAGGGGGACACCGAAAACAGTAGTCTGCAAATCCTGCACCTACTCAGCCCACTGTTTTCACCCGCAGCAAGTATCACAGAGACTGCCACGCCAGAGTAAGGCTCTTGAATACATGTGATAGGTCAACATCCATAATTTAACATGTACAAGATTAAATGTGTTTTAATGTATGCAAATTAATTAATTCTTTAATGTATGGTATTTTAAGTGATATGTGTATTAATAATAAAGTATTTTGTGATTACCATATCGTCTGCAACATTCTAACTAAAATAACCTTTTTGTTTCAGTGTCACTTGACAGCATCCAATCACCATTTTGTTAGTCATTAAGTTAATTATCTTGGTAATCGTAACAATGACCTCTTTGGTGTGTACCCCCTGTTAAATACGAAACTCACAGAGAGAAGGCAACTATTAGCATCAGTTCTGGGAATGAATACTCAACGGTATGGACATTTAGTAACTGGAGCACTCTAAATTGTTGTGTGTATGTAAGTGCATGCATGTATGTTATGTATGCATGTACATATGTGTTTTGTGTATGCAGGCTATATAACGTCAAGACTTTAAACTAGCCTTTGTCAGAATTAGTGTTGTCTCTAAAATATACCAGCAATAGTAGTTAGCAATTTAGCACATTATAGATATTTTGTTCAAACAAGAATATAATTAAAATATTTACCTTGGTAATTATAACAATTAACTAAATTACAGTTACATCCACAATATAATTTTGACTATGAGTATGATTATTATTTTGAAGCATGTAACTGAACATTTGATACAATCACATGGAAAATTGATGTGTAATATCTGTGATAATGTGCAGTGAGGCTAACATTAAGTTGTATTTCAAACCATATTTCAATTTGGCACAATTTAGCAATAAATATATATCACACTGGAATGGTGAATACTATTACCTCACACTAAAATGTTGAGTGGTTTAACAATCAGTGCATGATTAATTTAGAAAATATATTAAGTAATTTTTATAAATAATTTATGCCAGATAATAGTTACACATTCAGCCATTGGGCATGAAAAAAAATATGTGTTGTTACAATAACACAGCTTAACCGATGTGAATGCATAACCACATAAGAATCGAAGAATGCATAAAGTACATGTGTTCTACTACAGTTTACAATGAGACATGGAGATCATAGCATTTGACACAGCTAATTATGTCTAATTAACAAATGGTTACTAAAATTAGAGTAAACTGTTACTGGTATATACTTTCCATGATGTGGAAAGTTGTAAAGGCACATGATGCCAAACACATGTGGCTATTTAGGTTACCGGTACATACCTACCATAGTGTGGAGAGTTGTAAAGGCACATGATGGCAAACACATGTGGCTACTTAGGTTACCGGTATATACCTACCATAGTGTGGAAAGTTGTAAAGGCACATGATGGCAAACACATGTGGCTACTTAGGTTACCGGTATATACCTACCATAGTGTGGAAAGTTGTAAAGGCACATGATGCCAAACACATGTGGCTACTTAGGTTACCGGTATATACCTAACATAGTGTGGAAAGTTGTAAAGGCACATGATGCCAAACACATGTGGCTACTTAGGTTACCGGTACATACCTACCATAGTGTGGAGAGTTGTAAAGTCACATGATGGCAAACACATGTGGCTACTTAGGTCCAGGTACATTTTTTATTACTATTTTATGCATACATCTTCAAATATAATGGTAATATAACATGTAGATTAGTCATGCTGACATTAGGCATTTTAGCTCAAAGTCACATAATGTGTCTCTACATGCTTTTAAAATAAATAACTGTAGCTGACACAGGAAAAGGCATAATGTCTATCCCCTGGACAAAACTAAAGGTAAATGTGAATAATGATGCTAATGCACCCCAAACCGTCATGTACCCTTCAGCAGATGAACTATTTTATGTGACTCACATTATCTTCACGAACATGGAATATCCATGTAGCATATTTGTGAATTAGCCTAATAAACATTCTTTATTAGGGATGACGATATTAAATCAACCTTACCGCGATTAAAATTGCTACAACTAGGACTGGCAGTAACACCACAAACAGTTCCATATTTAGAGGGGCCATTGGGCCCTGGACTCCAATTTCGCTTATTTTTTATATTTTTTGTATGTAACCTGTTGTGTCACTACATGGAAGCATGGTAAGCAAATGTGTGACTAAGCTTCCCCCTTGGCTTTCCCCTTTGCCAGATCCTAGATATTTAACAAGATTTAACAAGATTTAACAAGATTGCCATCTCGAACAACAAGTTCCAGATGGCAAGTGGACAAGGAAGCCATTGGCTTATCGAGAGTCCAACAATTTTCTCATCTATGTGTAGCCTGCCCTTATCAGATATCTGTCAATTCTATTTTTAAACATATTCACACTACTAGCATTAACACAATCATTTGGCAGTTTGTTCCATTCATTTATCACCCTCTGTGAGAATGAGTACTTTCTCATGTCCAACCTACACTGCTCCTTAACTAATGCTGCTTTGTTTCCTCTGGTTCTACTGCCTTCTTTAAGTTTGAAGAACATATTCCTATCAACATCCTCATAACCGTTCACTATTTTAAACACTTCTATTTGGTCTCCTCTTAGTCTCCTGGTCTCTAGTGTTGTCAAACCACATTGTAATAAGCGACTTTCGTAACTAAGGTCTCTTAATTCTGGAATCATCTTTGTTGCTCTTCTTTGTATTCTTTCTAGCTTATCTATGTCTTTTTTACAGTTTGGCCTCCATGCTTGAATACAATATTCCAAATGTGGTCTAACTATTGCTTTGTACAGGGGTACAATTAGATGTTTCTCCTTATACATGATAGTTCTCCTAATTAGCCCTAGAATTTGATTTCCTTTTGAAGCAGCAATCCCACATTGCTCTGAAACTTTCATGTCAACATTAAATGTTACTCCTAAATCCTTTTCTTGTGTGGTTATACCTAGTACAGCATCCCCCATTTTATATTCCTCGTCCATATTTCCATGTCCTATGTGTATATATATGTATATATATAATATATATATATATATATATATATATATATATGTATACATATATATATATATATATATATATATATATATATATATACATATATATATATATATACATATATATATATATATATATATATATATATATATATATATATATATATATATATATATATATATATATATATATATATATATATATACATACATACAAATGTGAAAAGTACTAATTATTCCAATTTCCATTGCAAAATAGCATAATTGTCTGCATTTTCAATAATTGTGGTCAACACAAATAAACCATGATAGCATACATCACTTTTTAATGATTTGCTCATTAACAGTTTTATATGTGTAGCTATGAGTAGTTTGATTCATTATTTGTCATTACATCTATGGCAGGGTGAAAAGCACTGCCACTACTGATGTTAGGCTTATATTGAGGTCTTTCTGGCGTAGTAACACTATTAAAACAATATTAATGATCAATATGACCATACAATTTACTTGATGCGTGATTTTCTACTTGACGTTTTGTTATTGCTACCGAGTTTGAGTCTCCCGAGCGACTTTCGTAACTAAGGTCTCTTAATTCTGGAATCATCTTAGTTGCTCTTCTTTGTATTCTTTCTAGCTTATCTATGTCTTTTTTACAGTTTGGCCTCCATGCTTGAATACAATATTCCAAATGTGGTCTAACTATTGCTTTGTACAGGGGTACAATTAGATGTTTCTCCTTATACGTGATAGTTCTCCTAATTAGCCCTAGAATTTGATTTCCTTTTGAAGCAGCAATCCCACATTGCTCTGAAACTTTCATGTCAGCATTAAATGTTACTCCTAAATCCTTTTCTTGTGTGGTTATAACTAGTACAGCATCCCCCATTTTATATTCCTCGTCCATATTTCCATGTCCTATGTGTATACATTTACACTTCCCAAAATTGAATAACATTTGCCATTTTTCTGACCATTTAACTAATTTTTCTAGATCATCCTGTAAACTTTGTTTATCTGTATCATTAGTAACCTTTCTGAATACTTTTGTGTCATCTGCAAATCTGAGTACTTTGCTAGATATGTCATCCTCCAAATCATTTATATATATTAAAAACAGTATAGGGCCTAACACTGATCCCTGTGGTACCCCACTCAAAACAGATTTCCAGTTTGAAATCTCACCATCTACTATTACTCTCTGTCTTCTGTGTGTAAGCCACTTTTAAATCCAGTTGATTACATCATTGCCTATGCCATGGGCTTTTAGTTTAAGTAACAATCTTTGATGTGGCACTTTATCAAAAGCTTTCTGAAAATCTATATAGACAATGACTGGCATATGGCACTGATCATCTAGTTCTTTCTCCAGTGATGGATCTAGGATCTCTCAAAGGAGAGGACAAGCTCTATCGCCCCCTTTGGTTTACCATGTATGTAGCGACGCAACACGTTACAAAAAAAAAAATTTAAGCCAAAGGAGTCATTACTCAATGGCCCCCCTAAATACGCCACTGTTTTTCTAAAGTAACATTGTATTGTACAGACTTAACAAAATCTAGATTCTGCAACTAAAACTGATCCTGTCTGATTTTCAGAGAAAGAAATCCTGTCCCCTGCTGTAACCTGGGCTTGTGCAATTAATTATTAGTTAATGTTAGCCAGTCCCTGGACTGACATTGCAGTTTCAATGCTGTCTACTAATTAAGTAAGAATACAGCATATCTATGCAAGTCTTGCACCAATTCAGAGTACCTCGAGATATATTCACACAACACTACCTACTGATAATTACAAATGAGGTTCTATATCTTAGGGCAAAATGTTAGTGGACCGAAGGTAAGGTCAAGGCCATTGGGGTGAGGGTAACTGATTCTATCTCCATCCTGTAGAAAAAGGCTACAGGAATAATACACTCTCATTTATGTTATGCTTTATTGTTGTAATTTTATACCTTTTTTCAGTTACACCGCTGTGTTTCATCAATACATAAACTCCATGCACTTAGAAAAAAGTAGAAAATAAGAAAAAGTTACTTCCCAACTGAATGAAAATAAACTATGTTTTTCGTCAGTTTGGTTTGAATGAGTAACGGATTAAGCTAATATTAATTTTGTAAAGGTAGCCTTTTGCTTTCATGCTGCAATCATAAGGTAAATATGTTTAGGTATCAATATTGTTGGTGAGAGACAGAAATTTACACAACAAATGGTATGGAATAACTCTAGCCTATGGCTATTATACGCTTGTTAGATACCATTATTACATATGGTGAAACAAATCTATGAATTCACGTCGAACATTAAGTTTCGGTTGACACAAATTAATTTTTATATTCCCAGTCAGTATTATTATGTTTTCTCAATATTATATAAGTTTTCCAATATTTCAGAAAATGTGTAATTAGGTAACAGCCTTTGTGGTTATAAAACGAAACATACAGTAATATACCCATGGCATAGTGTTTCTTGCAATCATATTGTATAAATAATTAATAGGCACGTAACGTATGCAATTTGACATTCGAACAATATTAACATTGTTTTATTTATGTCTGCGCAGGACCGGTTTGGCTTACTTCGTGTACGTCGTTTCATCAGATCAGTTGGTATCTTCATCACTGTTCGCTAGATGGTAGCATCATCGCGTATTCTACCAGTTGGCAAAAGAAGCAACAATTATGGCAGACGGACGATCACGTCATAACCTGTCGTGATTACGTGATGCAATATCTTGATACAGGAAGGGTACGCGAAGACCGCGTTGTAAGCAAGGCTCTCAACATCAGGAAGAAGAGGTTCATCGCGACGAACGAGGCGGTTTGCATAATATTTTTATAGCTCGCATGTAAATATCTCGTGCTACCATCTACCGTAAAGCGGTGAAGGTGTCTGGTCTTTATCACGCGTCTCTCACAATGTCGGCCAAATTGGATGTGCGATTGGGAACGTTAGTCTCGTTACCTAATTGTAGCTGAGGAGTCGACTGGCGACCTCGGCTTTTTTCTATCTATCATCATTAGTATGTTTTTAATATCTGATGCGAGATCCGATATTTAATTAATTATTTCAGGGACAATTAATTGGGAAATTACATTTCTTACTCTTCAAGGTTGTTCCTTCTGATCAACAAACATTGTGATTAGAAAAGTATTATAAGTTCATATGATTGTAGAAACGTTAAGTATTTTACTGTCATCATTTACAATAACATTAAAACTGATACAGAAACATTTGTATTATGTGAAATACGAAGATTCTGGCGGGTTATAGTTATAGATGGTGACCACCATTATTAGAGTCCGCTGTACATTACAGCATAAAAGGCAGTGAACAGAAACTAATTAAATACACAGTTTCAATGCTGTCTACTGTAAATTGTGTAACATTTTCTGCAAAAGGTAATAATGTCATTCACGTTGATTCGTGCACAATAAATTGTAATAACTATACCTTCCACACTGTTAAATGTCAAAATGTGCGTGCGTGTGTGCGTGCGTGCGTGCCCATTCATAAAGTACATATTTACAATTTATTACAATTTATTACGAAGTTGTTGATTCATTTAAGTAACTATGTAGAGAAGGAGTTGAAGATTGTAATTTTCGATGTATTCTCAGTTGTCTTTATATTATATTCATAAATGACACAGTACAATAATATCTCCCGCACCACAAATGGTAGCAGTGTTTCTGTAAATACATATGAATAATGATTGATTGAATATTCCAAATGCTGCTCTTCGCTTCCATAGTTGAAATTAGCATTCCGGATCTAAGATAAAGTTTAAAATGTGTCAGCTGTCAAAAGCTTCCTGGCTCCTATTTGTAGCGTGGTTGAGTATGATATGTAATTGCCGTCATAGAACTGAAGCTATAACGCCATAATCAATCAATAGAACTGTTATAAGCCGATAAACCAAATAAACAACATAACATGGTGGGCGATAACGCGCGTCGTCGTTGCCAATCGGCTTAACTAAAGCGGAATCTCGCGATGTATCGTTACCCACTTACGTTACCTGTTGTCGAAATTTACAGATGCACAAGGCGTTCTAAATATGGGAGGGGGGATCAAAGCCCGCGTTTTAATATCGGTCGCTTGCTAAATGCGAACACTGCTGCTACATATTGCGCCGCGCGGTGAATTGTTACATAATTACTATTGTTTAAAATCGCCTAACCGTTTACGGCGCGGCACAGCCACGGCGCTGTAATACAATCCGAGAATCACAACTTTGATTTTGCGGAAGACAATTATCAATATGACACCATGGAATTGTTAGAAAAACACAAAGCTTTAACATCATTTCTGGAAAAAAAATTGGTAAACATATTATCATGATGGTTATTACTGTATGTACTGTATATACGCACTGTGTCATAACATTGTTACATTGATATATGTTTTAATATGGAAAATTATCAACATTTTAAAAGTATCAATTCTGGGAGGGAAGGGGTTTATGAGAATTACTGCGACTTGTACAAATAGGTAGATTTTGATGGGGCCCCTAAGATCAAATCATACGAATGCCATTTATGCTCTCTAAGGCTATGTGCATGAGACGTTTCGACGATTTAAATAGCGCAGGCGTCAATTTAAATACAAAGTGATACTTTGATTCATGAACGGTTGAATCGAGCGAGAAAACAATTTTCAAATGTCATCAATCATAAAACAAATCTCGTTAAAAAAATCCGTACATGATCTAGGGTGTATAACACTACAATATCAATGAATATATGTTTATTTAGTCATATTATGCGTTAAAACATTCTACTATGAAAAAGATTTCATTTGTTGCAGATACTAATCATCGTGTTCATGGTCAAGTGTGTCATTTAAAAAATATACGTAGTAAACATAGAAATGTATCGTATGATTGTTGATTGTGACGTGAATTTGTTTACAGTTGAACGTTTGAAGATCTACCGAGCCTGTGCAACAATGACATTCTACTCTGAACCGGATAGCTGATACTGCAGATGTCCTCGGCACTTGCAACGAAAGTCTGCAAAAAACCATGTCTGCGTGGCTTATATTTGCAGACGAGCACTCCATAAATATGACAAAATAAAAACATCATCGGTAACGTCGTTCGTAAAAAAACATGTGAACGTTGTGAACGTTTCACGGAATCATGGATGTATAATTGACCTGACGGCAATATATCATGCATAACGTTCTCTCTATGCTTACCGACAGTGGTAGTCGTTGATGCTTCAAAAAGTTACGGAGATGTGTTGTTGACTAAGAACTATTCACGTTTGTTGATGTTTATAACAGTACACTTCTAGCGCTGTTGACGGTATATCAGTTCATCCAGTTATGCCAGGCCTACTTTGCATGATTGTCAAACGTAACCAATCACATAGTGACTACCAATGCAACGAATGAAATTGTATGTTTCTAATACCGCTTTTTAACAGGCCCCGTAATCGGCATATTATAATTGCTCGAGTTGGCGATTACTAAAATGGCCGGAACAGCGTATGTCCGTTTCACCGATATTTTAATAGTACAAGTTTATTTACAGTTCTCGCGAATAAATGAATCGCATATTAAGCGTCTCTGAATGGACTTTGTCCATATATAAAGCAGCGCTATGCAAATGTACTTGTCATTATTATTATTTTTAAATAATACGTCACATATCACGTGATTTGCGCGTGCGGTTTGGCGCCGTTGAATGTATTACGGCGATAAATAACAGCCGCATGGGAGATGACTTCTCTGGTTTACTGCTAATAATATTATTATAATTTTTTTTCTGTATTAGTTAAAAGTGTACTCCCTAGAAAAAAGTCATGTTTACAAATTATTTATTGTCTTTTTTGGAAAAAAAACTATTAAAAAATTTAGAAATATTCAGCACTATTCTACTAGTACTTTTTAATTTCATCCTTAATTAGAAAGCTCTAATTAGTACCTAGGAGAAATCTCCCCATAATAATGTGTCTACTGATCTGATGCCAGAGTGCACGCGCGCAAGGACGCACGGACGCAAGGACGCACGCACGCAAGGACGCACGCACGCAAGGACGCACGCACGCAAGGACGCACGCGCGCAAGGACGCACGCACGCAAGGACGCACGCACGCACGCAAGGACGCACGCACGCACGCAAGGACGCACGCACGCACGCAAGGACGCACGCGCGCAAGGACGCACGCACGCAAGGACGCACGCACGCAAGGACGCAAGGACGCACGCGCGCAAGGACGCACGCACGCAAGGACGCACGCACGCAAGGACGCACGCACGCAAGGACGCACGCGCGCACACAGGGACAAATAAAAACCTTTTAACAAGTGTACATGCTGACAGTCCGTTCAAATCTTCTTTGAGCACATCTGCACAAAAAAGGAACTAGAAGTACAAGAATATTTTGCTTCTTATATGTCTGATGTCTGAGCATCACAATGTAACTATAATGAAGTCAGCTGACATTCATACTACGCAGAATCCACACTGCTTCAGGTACGTGTAGAAGTTTTTAGTACGTGCAGAAGTTTTTAGTACGTGCAGAAGTTTGCTTAGTACATTGCAACAAAAAAAAACTACCAAGACAACAATAGAATCGCCCTTTCAAGAGCATCCAAATTTGCAAATCAGTTCACGTTCATTAATATACATAAATATACACTGTCAATCTGTTCAAATAATTCTTCAAGGGATATGTCAAACCAAGCTCAAATCGTCTTCAAGTTACCAAATGAATGTGTCTGTGACAAAGCCAAAGGCAATTTCATAGACTACATTAGTACATATATGTAAGTGTCAACAGGTTTGTACACATCTAGCAGTAGGCACACCCACCATCCCCCAAATGCACAAAAAGGCACTACAAGTTTGAAAATGTCAACAGTGCCTGTTTCTTCCTCCTCGTGAAGGCGGGAAGTTATGGTTGTTGTTCCAGGGAACAGCATGGAGGCGTATGTTAACAGACAAACCCACTGCATAGTCTCTCGTTTTACATTAACCCTAGAACAGACAAGAACAATACTTTCAAGTTCTTTTGTTGAGACTATGAAGGAGTCTACTGCAGCCTATGTCCGTGTGTAGAAGCTGCCCTGACGTCTTGAGAACACATTCCATGATTTTTACTTCACAGACAAGTCGCGCACTTGGAATAACAAGTCCTTCTTTTGCATGTTTCAGCTGTGTCTTCTGTAACAAAACTTCAGTAGATGAGTCTGTCAGCGAGCGAGTCAGCGAGCGAGTCAGCGAGCCTGTCAGCGAGCGAGTCAGCGAGCCAGTCAGCGAGCGAGTCAGCGAGCCAGTCAGCGAGCCAGTCAGAGAGCCTGTCAGCGAGCCTGTCAACGAGCCTGTCAGCGAGCCAGTCAGCGAGCCAGTCAGCGAGCCTGTCAGCGAGCCTGTCAGCTAGCCAGTCAGCGAGCCTGTCAGCGAGCCAGTCAGCGAGCCAGTCAGCGAGCGAGTCAGCGAGCCTGTCAGCGAGCCAGTCAGCGAGCCAGTCAGCGAGCCAGTCAGAGATTGTCTGCATTGCTGACATGCCTTTTTATGCAACTTCCCAGCCATGTACCCACCAAAAGCCCTTTGCTGTTTGACTGTAACACTTTCCTTCCTTTTCTTTCTGGGCGTATCTTTCTGCAGGCTTATATTTATGCTGAATTATTTTCAGCTGATCACGTAGTGCAGCTTTGCGTGGTGTCATCTGCTTGTCTGGCTTAGCAGCTGATGATTCCGCAGCATCTGATGTTGAAGGTGAAGATGTCGGCACATAGTATCCATTCACATCTGAAAGTACACACACACAGAAACAAAAACAAGAGACAACGAAGTGGGGTAAAACAAATAAAAACAAGACAACATGGGCACCACGTTGTCTTCAAACTGAGTGGCCCCATGCCATGGGGCCATTCAAAGTTTGCCTGAACTGACCGGCCGATTATTCAATGCTAACTGAAATAAACGAGCAAAAAAATACGCCAAGCATATTGCAGTAATACTGCATGTCACAGATCGGAGATCGTGTGAGGTTATATATAATTAGCTTGTTTACTTTAATCACCTAGCGATTGAATTTGTGGTGAGTAAGATTCGTACTAGTGGCGTCGAATAGCGACCGATGGTTCATCAAGAGATCCGTAATTTATTTGTTTCTAACTGATTAACAGATCAACGAAATGTGATTATGTTTGGCATCGTTGGAAAACTAGTTGTCCACTGATATTGCTTATCTTTGTTTTAGAACCTAATTATGGCGAAGAACGAATACTTTTTGATACAATCGAGGTAGTTGTTTGGTGTCGGTGACAGCATAGGGCCAGGTAAACATCTTTACTTTCACACCTTTGAATAACAGGGGGAGCTAAAGGAATGTTTAAAGTGGTTTTCTGTAATAAATCTGGTATCAGCTGCATTTTTGATGCATGCAATTGTAATGTGTGTATTGCATAGACGCCTGTTACATAAATGTTGTGCAGGATATCATGTGATTTGAATGGTTGATTTTGGGAGTGTTTTAGTATGAACATTGCATAACTATTCACAAGTTAACTTGTAATTTGTTTAGACGACCAGGCCTTTCCGTGGTGTACGGGATCTTGTATGCACCAATATGATTGGTTCGCAGAGCACGCCGTACGCAAGACAGCACTCGCCGAGCCCGCCGTACGCAAGACTGCACTCGACGAGCCCGTCGTACGCAAGACAGCACTCGCCTACCACGCCATACGCAAGACAGCACTCGCAGAGCCCGCCGTACGCAAGACAGCACTCGCCGGGCACGCCAAACGCAAGACAACATTCGCCGAGCACGCAAGACAGCACTCGCCGAGCCCGCCGTACGCAAGACTGCACTCACCGAGCTCGTTGTACGCAAGAAAGCACTCGCCGAGCACGCCATACGCAAGACAGCACTCGCCGAGCCCGCCGTACGCAAGACAGCACTCGCAGAATACGCAAGACAGCACTCGCCGAGCCCGCCGTACGCAAGACGGCACTCGCCGAGCACGCAAGACAGTACTCGCCGAGCGCGCCATACACAAGACAGCACTCGCCGAGCACGCCGTACGCAAGACAGTACTCACCGAGCACGTCGTAAGCAATACAGCACTTGCCGAGCACGCCGTACGCAAGACAGTACTTGCCAAGCCCGCCGTACGCAAGACAGAACTCGCCGAGCACGCAATACAGCACTCGTCGAGCGCGCCGTAACGCAAGACAGCACTCGCCGAACACGCCGAACGCAAGACAGCACTCGCCGAGCACGTACACAATAAACCACTCGCCGAGCACGCCGTACGCAAGACTGCACTCGACGAGCCCGTCGTACGCAAGACACCAGTCGCCGACCACGCCGTACGGAAGACAGCACTCGCCCAGCCCGCCTTACACAAGACTGCACTCGACGAGCCCGTCGTACGCAAGACAGCACGCGCCGACCACGCCATACGCAAGACAGCACTCGCCGAGCCCGCCGTACGCAAGACAGCACTCGCCAAGCACGCCATACGCAAGACAGCACTCGCCGAGCACGCAAGACAGCACTCGCCGAGCACGCAAGACAGCACTCGCCGAGCACGTCGTACGCAAGACAGCACTCGCCGAGCACGCAAGACAGCACTCGCCGAACCCGCCGTACGCAAGACTGCACTCGCCGAACCCGTTGTAGGCAAGACAGCAATCGCCGAACCCGTTGTAGGCAAGACAGCACTCGCCGAGCACGTCATACGCAAGACAGCACTCGCCGAGCCCGCCGTACGCAAGACAACACTTGCCTAGCACGCCATACGCAAGACAGCACTCGCTGAGCACGCAAGGCAGCACTCGCCGAGCACGCAAGACAGCACTCGCCGAGCCCGCCGTACGCAAGACAGCACTTGCCGAGCACGCCATACGCAAGACAGCACTCGCCGAGCACGCAAGACAGCACTCGCCGAGCACGCAAGACAGCACTCGCCGAGCCCGCCGTACGCAAGACAGCACTTGCCGAGCACGCAAGACAGCACTCGCCGAGCCCGCCGTACGCAAGACTGCACTCGCCGAACCCGTTGTAGGCAAGACAGCACTCGCCGAGCACGCAAGGCAGCACTCGCCGAGCACGCAAGACAGCACTCGCCGAGTCCGCCGTACGCAAGACAGCACTTGCCGAGCACGCCATACGCACGACAGCACTCGCTGAGCACGCAAGGCAGCACTCGCCGAGCACGCAAGACAGCACTCGCCGAGCACTCAAGACAACAATCGCCGGGCACGCCATACAGCACTCGCCGAGCCCGTCATACGCAAGACAGCACTCGCCGAGCATGTAAGACAGCCTCGCCGTGCCCGTCGTATGCAAGACAGCACTCACCGAGCACGCAATACAGCACTCGCCGAGCCCCTCGTACGCAATACAGCACTCGCCGAGCACGCCATACGCAAGACAGCATTCGCCGAGCACGCTGTACGCAAGACAGCACTCACCGAGCCCATCGTACGCAAGACAGCACTCACCGAGCACGCAATAGAGCACTCGCCGAGCCCGTCGTACGCAAGACAGCAATCACAGAGCACGCAAGACAGCACTCGCCGAGCGCGCCGTAACGCAAGACAGCACTCGCCGAGAACGCCATTTCATGGGGCCACTCAAAGCTTGCATTAACTGATCGGTCGATTATTCAATGCTAACTGAAATAAACGAGCAAAAAAATATGCCAAGCATACTGCAGTAATACTGCATGTCACAGATCGGAGATCGTGTGAGGTTATATATAATTAGCTTGTTTAATTTAATCACCTAGCGATTGAAATTGTGGTAAGTAAGATTCGTATTAGTGGCCTCGAATAGCGACCCACGGTTAATCAAGAGATCCGTAATTTGTTTGTTTCTACCTGATTAACAGATCAACGAAATGTGATTATGTTTGGCATCGTTGGAAAACTAGTTGTCTACTGATATTTCTTATCTTTGTCTTACAACCTAATTATGGCGAAGAAGGAACACTTTTAGATACAATCGAGGTTGTTGTTTGGTGTCGGTGACAGCATACGGCCAGGAAAACATCTTTACTTTCACAACTTTGAATAACAGGGGGAGCTAAAGGAATGTTTAAAGTGGTTTTCTCTAATAAATCTGGTATCAGCTGCATTTTTTATGCACGCAATTGTAACGTGTACATAAATGTTGTGCAGGATATCATGTGATTTGAATGGTTGATTTTGGGAGTGTTTTAGTACGAACACTGCATAACTATTCACAAGTTAAGTTGTAATTTGTTTAGGCGACCAGGCCTTTCCGTGGTGTACGGGCTCTTGTATGCACCAACATGATTGGTCCGCAGAGCACGCCGTACGCAAGACAGCACTCGCCGAGCCCGCCGGACGCAAGAATGCACTCGACGAGCCCGTCGTACGCAAGACAGCACTCGCCGACCACGCCATACGCAAGACAGCACTCGCTGAGCCCGCCGTACGCAAGACAGCACTCGCCGGGCACGCCAAACGCAAGACAACACTCGCCGAGCACGCAAGACAGCACTCGCCGAGCCCGCCGTACGCAAGACAGCACTCGATGAGCACGCAAGACAGCACTCGCCGAGCCCGCCGTACGCAAGACAGCACTCGCCGAGCACGTCATACGCAAGACAGCACTCGCCGAGCACGCCGTACGCAAGACTGCACTCGCCGAACCCGTTGTAGGCAAGACAGCACTCGCCGACCACGCCATACGCAAGACTGCACTCGCCGAGCCCGCCGTACGCAAGACAGCACTCGCCGAGCACGCCATACGCAAGACAGCACTCGCCGAGCACGCCGTACGCAATACAGCAATCGCCGAGCACGCCGTACGGAAGACAGCACTCGCGGAGCACGCCGTACGCAAGACAGCACTGGTCGAGCGCGCCGTAACGGAATACAGCACTCGCGATTGAAATTGTGGTGAGTAAGATTCGTACTAGTGGCGTCGAATAGCGACCTATGGTTAATCAAGAGATCCATAATTTATTTGTTTCTAACTGATTAACAGATCAACGAAATGTGATCATGTTTGGTATCGTTGGAAAACTAGTTGTCTACTGATATTGCTTATCTTTGTCTTAGAACCTAACTATGGCGAAGAACGAATACTTTTAGATACAATCGAAGTTGTTGTTTGGTGTCGGTGACAGCATAGGGCCAGGTAAACATCTTTACTTTCACCACTTTGAATAATAGGGGGAGCTAAAGGAATGTTTAAAGTGGTTTTCTTTTAGAGATCTAGTATCAGCTGCATTTTTGATGCATGCAATTGTAATGTGTGTATTGCATAGATGCCTGTGACATAAATGTTGTGTAGGATATCATGTGATTTGAATGGTTGATTTTGGGAGTGTTTTAGTACGAACATTGCATAAGTATTCACAAATTAACTTGTAATTTGTTTAGGCGACCAGGCCTTTCCGTGTCGTACGGGCTCTTGTATGCACCAACATTATTGGTTCGCCGAGCACGCCGTACGCAAGACAGCACTCGCCGAGCACGCCATACAGCACTCGCCGAGCCCGTCGTACGCAAGACAGCACTCGCCGAGCACGCCATACAGCACTCGCCGAGCACGCCGTACGCAAGACAGCACTCGCCGAGCACGCCAAACGCAAGACAACACTCGCAGAGCATGCCGTACGCAACACAGTACTCGCCGAGCACGCAAGACAGCACTCTCCGAGCCCGTCGTACGCAAGACATCACTCGCCGAGCACGCCATACGCAAGACAGCACTCGCCAAGCCCGCCGTACCCAAGACAGCACTCACCGAGCACGCCATTCGCAAGACAGCACTCGCCGAGCCCGCCGTACGCAAGACAGCACTCACCGAGCCCGCCGTACGCAAGACATCACTCGCCGAGCCCGCCGTACGCAAGACAGCACTCGCCGAGTCCGCCGTACGCAAGAGTGCACTCGCCGAGCACGTCGTACGCAAGACAGCACTCGCCGAGCATGCCGTACGCAACACAGTACTCGCCGAGCCCGCCGTACGCAAGACATCACTCGCCGAGCCCGCCGTACGCAAGACAGCACTCGCCGAGTCCGCCGTACGCAAGAGTGCACTCGCCGAGCACGTCGTAGGCAAGACAGCACTCGCCGAGCATGCCGTACGCAACACAGTACTCGCCGAGCCCGCCGTACGCAAGACATCATTCGCCGAGCCCGCCGTACGCAAGACAGCACTCGCCGAGTCCGCCGTACGCAAGAGTGCACTCGCCGAGCACGTCGTACGCAAGACAGCACTCGCCGAGCATGCCGTACGGAAGAGTGCACTCGCCGAGCACGTCGTACGCAAGACAGCACTCGCCGAGCATGCCGTACGCAACACAGCACTCGCCGAAATAAGAGAGTCCCTCTCTGGAGCTATTGAGTGCATCACGTGTTTTTTTTCCATTTCCCTGTGTGGGATATTTTACTTCCCCTGGCATAGACACCAGATAGGAGGGACCAACGGCTTTAACTGTCTCTTCAGAAAGACACAGGCAAAGTGGGGTAAACGAAATTGCCCATGGTTCGAAACGGCGGAAGAGGTTTCGTACCCCGGTCTCTTCGACCGAAAGCCCGACGCTCTATCAAGCGACCACCTCGCCCCGTTGTTGAATGATCGTAGTTGCACAAATACCCACACTGAACCTAACGAGCACATGTCCATTGGCGCACAGCATATTATCGAGCCAAGCTTAAATCTGTGACACTGCATGCGACCAGATTACAGCTTGACCGTCCAACAAACACACACACGCACGCTCTCACGCACGCCCGCACGCCCGCACGCACGCACCCACGAACGCACGCACCCACCCACACACACACACACACACACACACACACACACACACACACACACACACACACACACACACACACACACACACACACACACACACACACACACACACACACACACACACACACACACACACACACACACACAAACCACACGCAAACACACAAAAACAAAGATCCGGTCGGGGACAACAACAGCTCTGTGTAACCGAAAACCTGCTACCGACCAAGAACGCGATTAATGGCGTCATGGTATATTTTGTCAATATTTTGCTAAAAGTGTAATATTATCCAGAGAAACCTTGACACAGCGTGGTTCGTACTCATTCGTCATCAGTGCACCTTACTGGACAAATGAAAAGGTGAGGCCGTGTATGTGAACAATTTGATCAACCGTTCACAACATTTCTGACCCGTTATGGAGACACGCACAATGACGTTCTTCGCTTCTAACCAACTACTATTAACTCCCTATGGTGTCACGCACGAATTAATTAACATATGATTATTAACTAATAAAAACAATACCAGTGAGCGACTTAATTGATTATTGACATGATGCCAAAATGCACGAATGAAGAGATAACAAAATGGCTGAAATGATATATTTAATTAATCGGTTGTATTGAAACAAAGCTGCGACGTGTATGAGCCCTTCGCATAGACCATGATGCACCAGCATATTATATTAAAACACTTTAGTTGCTGCTTGATGGCACTACTCAATTTATTGCACCGAGTCACTTCTGTAGTCTTAGTCTATGAAAACACGTAAGCCAACAATGGAACAATCGCCATAAACATATTCGGGGTAAAAAATTATATCTTAATTGAGTATGTTGAAATAAACTATTGATATCGTTGTTGGGTTGAGAATAACCAACCGTGTCAGCCATTGCTCCAAGCTCCAAGTCCCACATCCGGTCCTCAGGCAGTCAATAAATGTAAAGGCCAGTCTACCGTAGTTTGTTCTTCCATGTCCTGGTTGAGACAGCATTGTTGTCGATGTCACCGTTTCGTCTGTATCAGTGCCAACAACTCCTTCCCCCTTTCTGCTGTAGAGCTCTGCGTGACTCAACTGTTGCTGTCGGTGAGTGCAGGAAGCACTTCGCAGCATTCTTGTGTTACACCCGTCTAGTTGTTTTTGTGTGTTTTTCTCATCGTCCATGATTCATACCAGTACAGGAACACAGACACCAAAGTTTCCATGAATATACGTCGTTTAATATTTAAAAAAATACACAAGCTTGAAACATGACTTAAAAGATGATCGAAACCATCCACATTGAACGTTTTCATAAGCATTGCACAATAAACCGTTCTTCTCTTTCATTTCCATGGGCGTGTATCAAATGAGAACTTTTGACTGAATCTTCGGCTGAACATGTTCATATGCCATGGTTGAACGTAACACACACACATACGAATGGTCATATTTCCGCGTTTCCTTATTTCTAATCAGCACTGTATATTGCTTAGTATACTGTTGGAATATTTGATTCTTAATGCAGAAATATGTTCGAAATAGTGTCTGTATTCTGAGACGGGAAGTTTTCGTACAATACATGCCGAATAACGTGGCTTCATAATGCGCAACGTTTTATGGGGACAAGTTACCACAGTGGTAGAACGAGAGGACAGGCTCTAAATTGAATTGGGTAATTTGGTTCATTTCCGATAGTCTTAATACTTATAGTATTATGGGTGTATTATGGTGAATAACATACAACGATGGGATTCCAATGATGGAACCGTTAGAACGAACACTCTTGTGCAGGTACTCTTGTTCTTCCAAGAGAAGTTAAACTTTTTTTGCGAGGATAGGTCTTTGCTTTGTAGTTGGTTGTTTATGTAGATTCGTAACTGCTATTCAGTGGCGTATTTAGGGGAGATTCGGCCATGCCCCCTGGCCCCCTAGCCCCCTTTGGCCTCCCTCTTGAGATCCTAGATACGCAACTACTGTTATTGCGCTCTGAAATACGTCCTCATTATGATATCGGGTTACACCACTGGCGCATTTGCCACGACAACGGGACAATAGTATTTGGGGGCGTCTACTAATAATTGCATAAATAGGAACTAGAGGATACATCATCATGTTTACTAAGATCGAGGGCTTCGCCACTGTAACTGATCTAATTTCAGTGCGCACTCTCGAGACAGTACTCGAACCCACGCACACATATACGTGCACATTTTAAAGTATACAACTGAAATAAAGGTACAAGGTTTTGAGAAATAAAATGGAATAAATAGTTGTTTCATAGTGGATTGTTCCCGTTGCGATCAAGCACAAGTTTATCAGTTTTATTACATGAAAACAAGTGTGTAAATATCAAGATTGAACAGGTGTTTTGGTTTCGAAATGGCGTAGCGTCCCTATTTAATATTTCATTTTCCTGGCGTTATTATGTTGGGTTCAATTCAGTCGTGCTGCGTATTCAGCACATGCCGCGTGAGGCAGAGATAACGGAAAGAGGACTTCGCGATCGACTCGCTTACGACGCCGAGAACAACACTAACCTAACCTACTGTGACAAACCTGAGTTTTGATCCGTACCATACAATTATTTATGGTACTTATTATTGATTCTGTTACTCGCTACTTACCTTCATCTTGCCCGTCTGCCGCTGTGCCCATGTCAACCAATAAGCCTTCAGTTCTTCTTCCATGGTTCGCGTCTATGTTGCTTTTGGTCTGCCCCGTTTTATCAGGGTAATGCAAGCGTTCTCGTGTTTTGTTGTTTGGTAGTGTACGTGTGCGTGTGAATGTGCATGATCGTGTGCGTGTGAGAGTGAGCGTGTGTGTGTGTGTGTGTGTGTGTGCGCGTGTGCCCTCACGAGCGGCGTGTGTATGCGCGTGCGTGCAGGCATGTGTGCTGTGTGATTGATGTTGTAGAACGACTACGATTCGCAAATAATGATTCACCGGCTGCTTAGTGAACCGTATGTTCACGTATACGCCCTACAACTGCTGTAGTGTTATGTGGAAGCACCGATAGGCCCTACAACTGCTGTAGTGTTCTGTGGAAGCACAGATAGGCCCTACAACTGCTGTAGTGTTCTGTGGAAGCACATATAGGCCCTACAACTGCTGTAGTGTTCTGTGGAAGCACATATAGGCCCTACAACTGCTGTAGTGTTCTGTGGAAGCACATATAGGCCCTACAACTGCTGTAGTGTTCTATGGAAGCACAGAGTGGTAACGTTTTCGGGATCACTTATGCAACAAACAGTATTGTGCAAAAATCGAACACGGGGTGAAGCAATGACATTTTATTGCGCTGAAATAGAAATACAACAATTGTATGTATATCCATACATACATGCACGCAGAGAGAGAGAGAGAGAGAGAGAGAGAGAGAGAGAGAGAGAGAGAGAGAGGGAGATTGAGAGAGACACACAGTGTGACACAGGCACAGACAGACAGAGAGAGAGAGAGAGAGAGAGAGAGAGAGAGAGAGAGAGAGAGAGAGAGAGAGAGAGAGAGAGAGAGAGAGAGAGAGAGAGAGAGAGAGAGAGAGAGAGAGAGAGAGAGAGAGAGAGAGAGAGAGAGAGAGAGAGAGAGAGAGAGAGAGAGAGAGAGAGAGAGAGAGAGAGAGAGAGAGAGAGAGAGAGAGAGAGAGAGAGAGAGAGAGAGAGAGAGACTCAAGTCAACTCTTAAGCAATCAGGCAAGAGAACTAACAAGAAAGCAAGCAAGTAGTACAGCAACCATACACGCTCGAACATAGAATGACGGATGTGTCCATTCAATTAGGCTACATGGAATTATAATGTCGTTACGCATTAAGTTACGACGCGTCGTGTTCTAGAATGATTGATGCAACTGAGCAATAATATATGCTTGTATTAAGTTACTATTTTGTTGTTGACATCCAGTTTTATATGCGTGGGTTTTCGTTAATTCAAATTTTTATTGATTAATCTAGAAAATGTTTTCTGATATATTAGTTTGACGCAACTTCAAAATCGTTTCCAAATAGTTGAGTTGGTAACAAACGATGGCTTTGCTCGCGTTTTTGTGCGGTTATTGTTACGAAGAACGTCACTTGATATACACATTGGGAGGTATAGCACAGTCACTTAGAGAAATAATAAATATATTTGGTACTTGCATGGATTCATTTGAGGGTCTTACGGGTTTAACTCAGTGTTGGCACGCACGGTACTCGTTCGATGTGCTGTGGCACCTTACATGAACGTCAATCTCACCAGCGGAGCTACCCAATCAAATGGGTCGGTAATCTTTACTCTAAACTCATCAGATTGTGTGGGATGCGATATTTAAATGGAAACTACGGAATATTAGCAGCACAACATCGAGTATAAATGGTGTCAGTGTGTCCGTTAATAGAGATTTCAGTTCATCATGAACAACATCTTTGACATGACAGCTAACGCACTCACCGCCGCGTCAGTACACACCAGAGGCAGCGGTTATCGCAACTACCAGACACAAAACCGTGTCAACGTAAACAATAGTTAATGTTTCCCAGCAATGTTAGATTGTGGAACAAATGCGCACAACGGTTAGTTAGGAAATAATCAGTTGAGACGCTTAGAAAGCTCCTTCTCTTCATATCAGCGTTGTCTCGTGGAACAAATAATATATTTCGCCATAGTCTAGGTGCAGGAATGAAGGGCCTACATTATAATTAAAACAGAACCGAACCACCGCTACACCAACTGCTACCAAGCACATGTTCGTAATCACCTAATACAGAGTCATGATCTGCATTGGAAAAAGAACTTTAACCTCAGACAGGTATACATAGAAAGATACCTACAAGACCAATTTCCGCCGTGTTGGGACTACCACCGTGTCGTTGCCACGTTGTTATTTAAAACGCATGCCACACGGATACAACTTTACAGTGTAAACATTTAACATACCTAAACAGACTTTAACAAAAAATTAAAAAAGGAAAGGTTGCGAACCAACGCAATAGGCTCCATATGTCAAACCATTTGTGCGGGGCGCCTCTGTAAGCTATATATAAACATGTTTCCAAAATATTGGCACTGCTGGCGTTTATAGTATAGCTAAACATATGATTTTAAGCATATATCACCTCTTATTGAGAATGGCGCGCTCCACTCCTTGGTGAAGAAAAATGGACAAGCAGCTTACTGGAACACACATCGAAACGGATTTGTCTTAGTTATGCTTAGCAATGCATCATATCTTCTTTGACACTTATACAATAGCCCGATACACATCTAGTTTAACTTAATGTGCTTTCATCAACTGTCCCTATAAATACACACACAAGAACATACGCTCCTTTCTTGTTAGACGAATCATAAGAAAGTCTTCTCCCCGTCAGATTTCTCCCGCATTCCCAATAAACCCTTTCTCCCCTTCATACATACCTGCTGTACTGTTGCTTTGATAGCCGTCCTTCTCAGTCGTACATCTCAACAATGGCTGGTGTCACCCCCCCCCCATCCGCACGATTAGTTCTCGTATCGATTCACCAATTTATCTTTCTCTGATGCGGAGATGAATCTACCGATGTCTTCGCGGTGACAATTTAACACGACGTCACAACGATCATATTGATTTACCTGTCAACTTACATAAAGTATCGTTAGAATACTACATAACTTTAATGATATATTATTAATTTGCTTTCCACTTAAGTTGTCAAAGTTGCATAAAGTCTTCACGGTGTTTGAGATATATATATTGATATAGCATTACCTGCGTCATTGATTAAGCTCGCTACTAAATCAACAGCAATGGTTGTTTCTTTGAAATTATAAATTTAGCTTTGAGATCACCCATATCATTTTTAGATAGAATGGTCATTATACATCGCCTATCATTCAATTTTTCAACCGGTCTGGTTTTAACGAGGACTACAGGGTTATGTCGCGTAATTGCCGTAATTTTATATTTTATTTTACAGTTGTAATTTTACTATGCCTCACTCACTCACCCACCCACCCACCCACCCACCCACCCACCCACCCACCCACCCACCCACCCACCCACCCACCCACCCACCCACCCACCCACCCACCCACCCACCCACCCACCCACCCACCCACTCACTCACTCACTCACTCACTCACTTTAGAATGCTCGAAAACGCACAGGCAAAACAGCATTGAAAACGTTAATAGTATTGCCAACTGGAAAACACATTGTAATACGCCCCGATTCGAGTCGCGCCCCGTCGTGACGTGTTTGCATCCCAGTAAGCGTCAGTCGGTGTCACTCCGTTGAGTGCATGCACGCTACGACCCGACGGAACTCGACGCAACTGGACTTGCAACGACACAAATCTGGCCGAATCGTGTCGGGTCAGTCCCTGTGAGCCGGGCTTCACCGGTCCTGGATGATGCACTGTTGATAAATGCATCTCTCGCTGGCGGGTTTGACGCATTGCGTCGATCAGGTAACTCGGCAAACTCTCTGACGTCATGTACGACGCTCACTAGATCACTCAATTAATTTAAATGAATAATTAAGTGAGAAGACTGCGTTTTCATAGTTTCATGTTACGTCATTCATCTTGATCGGTTTGGAACATTTTGCGGTTTACAGTTTCGCCTCCGTTGGACAAAGCGGTAACCGTATCCACCGCCTACGGATACGTCGGGAAACAAGAGTCAAGTGATGGGCGGATGGTCTGCGCCACACCTTGTCTTGTGTCCAGCATATAAACACTCAGGGTCCAACCCAGGCCTCACAGTTCTCAATCGTTGTCCGACCAGAACACTACGTGGAGAACGGCACTTGTTGAGAAGTAAGTAGCGAGTACATACATTATATACTATTTTGTGGGAGGTCGCTTGGAATATAACGTGTGTTCTAAAAATGTGAAGTTTTTGTTGTTCGAAACCTAGAGACTGGGAAACCGTAATGTGGCCGATTTGGTCCGTGAAGCCATGACAATACGAGATGCCTCTAAATATTGTATTATTTAAACCTTACTCATATTATTGATGACATATGCTTAAACTAGTGTCGACGTAATGTCACGCAGGTTTATAGATACAATACAAATATTTTCTAATTAGCTATTCACAATGCAGCTGTTGCTATGGAGAAAAACTAAATTAATTGAACTAATTTGACTCAACTGTTGGTACACACATAATAACCTTTTATCAGTCTAAACGTCTTTTCTTGCTCGTTTGACGCACGGTGTTGGGCCGATTTGAGAATAGTATGATTTAAAAAACATTAGTTTACAATTAACACGTTGCATTGCAATTTCAGTAAGAGTACATATCACCATATTGTTTCCAGCTACTCCGCTGTTGAACTTCATTGATTACATACTTCACTTAATCGTGCAAACTGCGTTGCACGCACAGCTGATGACGTTTGTTATTATGATCGACGTGAATTGACTTTTTGTTATTATAATCGACGTGAATTGACTTTTTGTTATTATGATCGACGTGAATTGACTTGGTCAACAACTGTAGCAGCAGCAGCAGCAGCAGCAGCAGCAGCAGCAGCAGCAGCAGCAGCAGCAGCAGCAGCAGCAGCAGCAGCAGCAGCAGCAGCAGCAGCAGCAGCAGCAGCAGCAGCAGCAGCAGCAGCAGCAGCAGCAGCAGCAGCAGCAGCAGCAGCAGCAGCAGCAGCAGCAGCAGCAGCAGCAGCAGCAGCAGCAGCAGCAGCAGCAGCAGCAGCAGCAGCAGCAACAACAATATAAGAAGTAACATCAGTAGCAAACTAAAACAACATTTTTGTCACAATAACCGTTGAAATCGTTCAACGTGGAACTCTGTTCTCTTTGCAGCGACTAGAGCTTTTCAGAGATGCATTCTTTCGCTATTGCAGCTGTGCTACTGGCGTGTTTCGCCAATGTCTTTGGTACGTTCTTTTCTATTTTTTTAAATATTTTTAAAGGTGTTCTATTTATCTTATCCTAAACTTTCTAATCCAACATTTTCGTTCTAATTCATATTTTCTTGCAATGTACATCAACTGAATAGAACGTAATCATTCAAGTTGCAAAACATTAAAACACAATTGTGCCTCTGTAATTTCAATGGTTGCATTGCAATTAATGATAAAACACAGTAAATCTGTAATCTCGATTTTCACTCAACAAGCTGTATAATGCGCGTGTTGTGTATTACTATTTGTATTGCTCTCCTCCTTTTCCCTGTAGTCCGTGGTGAGACTGGCACCGTTACCGGTCGTCGATTGTTTGTTCTTCTTCATAATTAGTCTCGTTTACTACCGTCTCCACCAATCGTCTCCATTCACTCTATCCCTCGTTCTCATTCTCCACTCCCCTCCCACGCACACTAAATCTCTCTTCGCACATCGCCATGGCCTCTAAGCCATGCTGGTGTTATGCATTAAGAACCTTTCCTTTTACCTTTCATGATGTGCGTCTCTCGCATATCTCCCATCACCGCTTCCACTTTCTTCCACGCACTTGCCCAGTGTAATACTGTAAATGGTATAAATGACACGCGAACATTGGAGTTGATCCTATTGCAGGTGAACCGGTTCTTCAGTTTGGACCGTGCTCGGCGAGTTGCGGCGGTGGCTTCAAGGAGGCCGTCACCAAAGTTTGCAACCAGCCGACCGACCCAGGCGTAACGTATCCGTGCGAGACGGTCGCTGTCAATTGCAACACACAGCCTTGCGTCGGTAAGCCAACGTTGCTTCGATTTGATTAGTTGTTTGACAGCCGGCAAACAAAGTGCGTCGGGAAACCAGTACTGTTGTTGGTGGAGAAGATTATGGGAAACGGACAAGTCGCAATACATGTCACATAATATTATAAGAATGCACGGTGTCGTGTTTGTCGTTTTCACTGCGAAACTGAGTCAGATTTCTGAACTCCGAACATGGTACGATCCAGATATCCATTTAATGGCGATTTCGTAGGCGTTTGGCTACGTACGTTCATACTTATGCGTCGCGGCAATTTGATGAGCATTTCTTAATATTACGAATGACGTTGACTGATATCAATATGTGACGAAGTAGCTCGGGGGTTCATGTTCACCTACTGCCGTTTCAAAACTTGGGCAATTTCGTTCACCGGAATTACATGTCGTTCGACCCTAAAATCCGTTAGTCCCACCTACCTCTTTTCTATGCTAGGGAACGTAAAGGGGTTGCGCTAGCTGCGTCCAAAACACTTGATAATTGAGTAGGCTTCATGAGTGTCTTCTCTAGTCGGACACCGGCGCTTTATAATATGACACATTACGATTACTGTTGTTATTATTATTATTATTTGATCTTTCGATGTGACTGCCTCTAACATAGTTCTAACCCACCTCCCAGATAACTCCACACATTGGACTGAATGCAGCGTTAGTTGTGGTGGAGGCACCAGAATTCGCATCAACACGTTCGGGGTGCAGGAAAGTGTCCCTTGCAACGCCATCTCGTGTTCGCCAGGTAGGTTTAACAAACACGTGTGACACGCTGGTAACACTGTTCATTAAGTTGGGAGAATAATTTAATGTAGATTTTCGGGTGAACACACTGGTAAAAATGTTCATCAAGTTGGGAGAATAATGTAAAGTAGATTTTCGGTTGAACACACTGGTAAACAATTTCATCAAGTTGGGAGAATAATTTAATGTAGATTTCCGGTTGAACACAATTATCAATGTTTACTCACATCTACGTTTTGCAGCCGTCGGTTGCCGTATTCAGGAACTGAATTCCGGGACTTAGTTCATACCATCTGGCGAACAGAAGAAGAACTAAGACCAAAAATTCAGTTCCTAATGAAGGCAAACGATGGTTGCCGAAACTCAGATGAATAAATGAATAAACTGTAATAGTTGTGTTAACTGCAATAGTTGTGTTAAAAAAAAAACACATATAAATGTGACATATAGTGTGAAAATATACGAGACGCTAGGAAATAATGTACATTAAAACCGTTCGACCACCATTAACGTAAACGTGTTTGTTTGTCCCGCATTACCTGATAATGAAATTAACCGTTCCACGTAAAATGAAAATGATTAGAGCTGCTTCTATTTAGCCCTACACGTATGACGTAACGTATGACGTAACGAAGCTTGTTTGTGCAATTAACTAGATTGCTTTTTTATTGTTTGTGGTGTTGTACACATAATATATTTAATCTGCTTCTATTTAGCCCTACACGTATGACGTAACGTATGACGTAACGAAGCTTGTTTGTGCAATTAACTAGATTGCTTTTTTATTGTTTGTGGTGTTGTACACATAATATATTTAATTTCACCACCTTCGACACGTTGGAATTTGAATAGATATACATTGTATCAGTTCGTAAGTAACGTAAATCAGTGTGTATAAAGTATCATTTGAGAAAGAGTATTTGTAAAAATAACGCCGTAGCACAGACTCTGCAGTAGAAATCCTCAAGGCATTTCATTCGCTCGCACCTGTCTTGCAGAGGAGGTGACCGGCTGTCCGCTCGATGTCATCTTTGCCATCGACGGCTCGGCCAGTATTGGTCAGCTCCGCTTCAACATGTTCAAGCAGATGGCTATGGACATCGAGATGTCACTGCCCGTCGGCCAGAGTGAGATGCACGTCGGCTATATCCAGTATAGCGCCACAGCCAACAATGTGTTTTCGTTGACCGACAGCTTTGACCCGTTTGTGTCTTCACAGAACATTTGGGCGTCCAGTTACACCGGCGGTGCTAGCTGCGCTGCCAACGGTCTGGCGGCGGTCAAAGACATGTTCGCCGCGAGCGGCAGCGCCAACTACCCGCGTGCAGTCGTCTTTTTCACCGACGGACCAGACAGTCTTGCTGCCGCCGAAGCCAATGCAATTTCTTTAGCGCTGAAGCAGAACAACGTTGACATGTATGTTGTCCGTAAGTATGCATTGCTTCATTGGCGCATGGCAAATGCGATTCCACCGGTTGATGGCTTAATATTGCATAGTTTTTCCTTATCATTCATTTTAATAATGCTCTAATTACTACACCATTATTTAAGTTGTTTTTTATCGTAACATAAATATATATTCATCCATTTTCTTATGCCAGATCATTTTATTAGCTATTTACATATACTAATTTTCCTTGATCTTGCATTTTATTATGTTATTCATATACATTTATTTTAAATGTTACTTACAATTGTATTTTTTATTTATTATGTAAATCACATTGAACATTTTAAAGATATTGCAGTCTATAGGAATTATATATTTATTATAATTATTATGTAGTAGTAATTTATTACACGAATTAACCTTAGCATCTAAAAGTGAGCATTTTGTCATATTCCTTCTAAAAATTCTGTGTTGCTCATAACAAGCATGCTATGTTCTTTGTGATTGTAGAGATCGGATCCGATAGCAATATTATGCTGTTTGCTAGCAACGATACATACGTTTTCCCGGCCGGTCTGGAGAGCACGCCATCGGACATCGCCAATGCTTTCCTCGTGAGCCGTGGCTGCGTGTCCGCCTGTAAGTGTTCTTCTCTGGCGCTGCCCTCCGGTCTTGCGGTGCCCTCCGGTCTTGCGGTGCCCTCCGGTCTTGCGGTGTCGCGAACGTACAGATAACAACCCCAAAAGGGTGGTTTTATACGTGTGCACTGTGCAGCAACGATCTTTACTTTGTATTTCGGATAAAATAGTATGTGCTTGGCGATAGCGAAAACGACATGCAGATAATATTTTTTTACACTACTAAGGATGATTTGATGTGGGTGAAATCATGCACGTGTCAAATGTAAATGTAATTATTTTGTGACATTCCTTGCCTTACGTTAGGCTACAGGAAATCGACAAACACAAGACAAGTATAGCATTTCACCTAGCGACAGAAATATTTAGATTTGAAAAGGTGAGACGATGTTTGTCACGGCACCTTTACTCACTCACTCACTCACTCACTCACTCACTCACTCACTCACTCACTCACTCACTCACTCACTCACTCACCCACCCACTCACTCACTCACTCACTCAATCACTCACTCACTCACTCACTCAATCACTCAATCACTCACTCACTCACTCAATCACTCACTCATTTACTCCATTGTTCGCACGAACCAGTTACAACGAAGCGAGCATCATAAGTATAACCATACCGTGCTGTCTTTCGGCAGCTAACGTCGTCCAAGTCGACATTAATACCGACCTTGGCGATCTTCTGAAGAATGCGATGAAGGCCGATGTTGTCGACCGTAAGTACCCATAACTATTATCTGCATATATAGACGCGTGATAAGTTTACACATGTCTGTGCCTGAACGTAAAGTTACATGTAACTTGGAACAAGAATATCATGTATTTCAAAATGTAGCAGTATTTGGATACATTCAAACGAACTAGACGAAACCGCCATATTAGCCTCGATTTCAATCTTTCCATTGGCGAACTAGACGAAGTGCGCAAACGTGTTGATTACAGCCGCCGTGCGCACGAATTATAAATAAATACGTTAATAAATACAAATGAAAAAATGTGTTAAATAAAATAACGGTGTTCATTTCCACAGGAAATAAATTGCTAGTCTGTCTTGCCATACGATAAGTGCGTCGCATTCATTCATGTTATTGATTCAGAATACAGGTTTCTTAACAATTAAGAGCTTTCAAACAGTCGACAATACAGCGTAAGCTGATTAACCTAATAATTATTTACTTAAGAGAATATTGCCAGAGCAACAGTCGATAAAAGTAGCAATCTAAAATCTAAAAAAGTCATATTTAGCATCATCATAAAATATTCCCCCGTTTCCGTAAATCTACGAATTGCGATAGGAATGTGCCAAATAAGCAGCGGCGTATTGGGGAGGGGGGTATGAACCCAACGCTTTGATATATACATTAATCCGCGAATAATCTGTTGCGCTCCTACGTGGTAGCATTGCAAACTAATGGGCAACTAAGCTGTGCCGTCCCCCGTTGAGACCCTAAATACGTTACGGGTGCTATGGCAAAATCTGCGTCGGGATATTCGTTTCGGCTGCTGCTCTGTCCCTCGGCCTCTGCAACACGTAGTAACTGCGGTGTCCTGGCTAAGCATTTATTACATATCAGACTTGGCACATCTTATGATAGATGTGTTGGATATTTTTTAATTGTTGTTGTTAATTGAGAAATATCGTAGCATAACGTAAAGCACATAGAAGTATTTCTCGTTGACCCCAGCACTTGACAACCGACTAGTCGTTATATGTTGTAGATACTAGAATATGTTGATCTTATGAGGCCTCGTTGAACTAGACTGCATTTTCTTAACATTATCGACCAAACGTACCTTTCTATTCTTGAACTGAGGGTTGTCACTGTCTGGGTGCTTGTCGTCCTCGGTCGTTCTTTTACGTCCCAATTAACGACACAGGTCGATATTAACGGGATCGTTACGGGGCGTGCATGGCCAGGTTTATACACTCAATGCCTGGTCCGGGTTTTGAACCCAGAACTCAGATATTTAAAGCGGACGTGCAAACCACTACACTAAAGTAACTGTAACGTGCGTCGTGCCTGTTATGTTTACCTAGTGACGTGCACCGAATTTTCGGATTGGAGTTCCTGCTCAGAGTCATGTGGCAAAACCGGAACTCAGGAGAAAACTCGCACGTGTACAAGTGGCGGCGAAAGCGTGACGAAATCCACGTTCCAACCCTGTTTCATCCCTTGTCCGACGACGACGACGACGGAGCCAACATCTACAACGGAGCCGACGACATCTACCACAGTGCCGACGACATCTACCACAGTACCGACGACATCAACCACAGTGCCGACGACATCAACCACGGAACCGACGACATCAACAGCAGGTAGATGACACAGATAAACTTTCTGTGCACATCCAATAAGACAGCATACAGTTATGTAGTTATTGCGTACATGAATAAAGTAATAATCCATCACCGCATCATACTATGTATGCTAATTGTACACATGTTGAGTATGTCTTGAGTAAACTCTCATTTAATGAACGTAATTACTGAGTACACGAATAATGTGATAGTAAATCAATGCTATGAACGTCCATACACAATTCCTTTCCTAATTTACATCTCTCAACTATTGGACTACACGTATCGTTTTGGTCGTAGGGCCGTACCCCGACTGCACTCGGTGCAACTACACGAAGGGCCAAGTTTGGTTCCCGGACCCCGACAACTGTCATCTGTACTACATATGCGACAAGATCGACCGGATGGACGGATCGTGGTACTTCCGCGTCTACCACCCGACATGTGGCCAGCTATTCTGGGACCAGGAGAGACTGACGTGCGTTAGAAGCAACGCCAACTGTACGGATGCCGTTGTTGAATACACTGCTCCAAGTACCACGTTTGGTAGGCAAATACAACTTTTCGTCTTTATCATACTGTCACAAATGTTCAGCAACTGAAACAAAAACGAGGCAGACTGACGTGCGTTAGAACGGCACCGGAATGTTGAGAGATAGGCGACATTATCGTCGTATACGACCCGCCATCTACGACGTATTGTAGGCACGTGTGTAACTGAACATTTGCAAGCAATGTGGGTTTCTTCTGATTTATTTTAATGTGAAATTAGAAGTACGCGCTCGCATTTCGAACTAGTTGCAGTTGAAGCTGTTATTCGTATTGACTAATTTCTGGCTCTTTTCTCTTCTTACCTTGTTTCCAGTTTTCCTCGGACACATCATTTTACACGTGGCAATGTTCCGTTGATAGCTCTTATTCAGTGTCCACGTTTGACTTTTGAAACACAGAGTTTATACAAACACATACAGCCCGTATTCATATATTACATATCACTGCTGAAAAAGTTAAAACAATGGAAGTCCATTTTTATTTGAGCCATATGGTTGCGAGGATATGAGCCTGCTTGACTAACCTCTAAAACACGAATACGGTATTTTGTTGTTTTGATTCTTGAACAACATCTGTTGAGGAACCAAATTTTTTTACTTTTTTTTTTAGAAGTTAGCGTAATAAACACATATAAAACCAACCACAGGGTGCAGGTCAAAATGGACTTCCACTGTTTTGTCTCTTAAACAGCGATATGCAGTAGCGCGGTGGTGCCTTTGACACAACAGGAATTTCATGCCTTCAAAACGTATCGCTATACTACGACAACCACCATTTTATCACTGCATTGTAATTCTGGTATATATGGTACAGTGATGATAGTTTCGAACGATTCCAACTGTCCCAGTAAACGTTTCACATGCAACCGTTTTGATAGCACAACTTGCCATGCAACTTTATCCAACTGTCTCACACGTCTTTGCAGCCCCGTGCCCATACAAGGCAATGGCCGACCCACGCTATTTCAAGAGCGTTTCAAACTCCTTTGACATCTTCGAGTGTGAGGTCGGGTTCGTCTTCATTGATGCGGACACCCCGTGCACGTGCATTCCAGTCGCCCCAAGTAAGAGTGATTTTCTTGTGAGCGCGGATATCGTTACGCTAATCTCCGAATAATAGCATTGCCCGTATATGACAAAAGTAACAAAGTAATCATGGCACATTTATACATTACTTATAAGTAGTGCAGCGTTGTTGCGTACGTTGTTGATGAATACGTTCTTGTAGTGTTGATGAGTACGTTCTTGTAGTGTTGATGAGTACGTTCTTGTAGTGTTGATGAGTACGTTCTTGTAGTGTTGATGAGTACGTTCTTGTAGTGTTGATGAGTACGTTCTTGTAGTGTTGATGAGTACGTTCTTGTAGTGTTGATGAGTACGTTCTTGTATTGACATTCCAGAACAGCTCGTATGTAATAATCACAGCACCACGTCAAAACTATAAACTATCTTCGTTATTTGTTCAAAGTAGCACGTCAACGCACCACATAAACCTATGCTACGTTGCCTTCAGTTGATCCTACATGTGACAACAGACTTCTGCTGCACTTCCCATACGAAATTGACTTTGACGACGTCACCTGCCACAACGCTAAGGGCTACTCCTACGGGGAGGGAGAAGTACAGATCGTCTTCGACAGTGTTCGAAACCAGAATGTTGCGGAATTCGACGGAAAATCTCGCATTGAGGTAGACCGGGCATACACCCATGCATGTAATATTTAAAGAAACGACCAGCTAGCCATCCACCTTGAAAACGTTTATTTGGCAAAGCAAATCGTCACAATGTGGCTAAGGAAATATATCTCCTGAATGAAACGTCTGCATAATGCGTAAACATCAATTGTGCATCTATGTTCGCTAGGTGGCGTTCATGCGCAACTGGCTTCAAGACCAGAACCAACGTGCGTGGACGGTGACTGCGTGGGTGAACAGGGTGCCAGGTCCCTTCGACTATGTGGGCATTGTAGACAACGGAGACTGCCAGGACAGCGCGAGCTTCCTTCTCTATGGTGATGTCGACGCCAACGCCGCACCGGTTGCCTACGGTGGCATTGCCGCCGGCAATGGTTTCCCGGCGACAGAAACAGGCCGAACTGTGAGTCGAACGTTTTTTTACGTGATTGCTTATTTTAATGTTTAAACCGTTCTCACGTTAACAGTCATAAAGTCAATGTTTGTATTAATAACTCGCCACAATGCTGCAAAGGGGACCTCACAGGTGCTACTACGGTAATATCCGTGCTGTTATCAATATTTAAATGACTGTACGACATTTCTCGTCTTAAGTGAGTAAAATCTATTTATAACTTTGCAGCAATTAGCATTGTCACAAGTCGTTTAACACTTGATGTCGCTCTTGGATACATAATAAAAACAAGAAACAATTTCGGGTCAAGTAAAATTGATATTCAACTTTGCTGCAATTAAAACTTATTCATCTCGAGTGAATATTGGCGTACTTCTTGTGATGTTGGCGTACTTCTTGTGATGCATGGAGACATATTAAAACAATGTCCGGGTCTAATTCATCTAGTCTTATGTTTTGGCTTTGCACGATGTTTTACTAACTGATCGTCTGTTTTCAGATGAGCGTCCCCTACGGTCAGTGGGTGCACCTGGCCGTGGTCTATGACGGATCATCGGTCAGTCTGTACGTCGACGGTGTGCGACAAAACACACTGTCGAGTTCTCTTGCTGGTAAGTCGCCAAGTCAGTGCTCACGCTAGAACTTAATGGGACGCCACCAATTTGGTTGTAATTCAACATTGCAAGTTGCAAGTTGTTAATTAACAAATGTCCCGACAGTGTGTGGAATAATTGATGAATAACTGATAATTTCGAGGAATAGCGGATCTTAATATGGAACACTATGATATGAAATATAAATATTAACGTTTTGTTAGTGCATCTTTATGTGTTCTCTCTCTCTCTCTCTCTCTCTTTCGCTCTCTTTCTTTCTCTCTCTTTCTCTCTTTCTCTCTCTCTCTCATTCTTTGGTCTCTATCTCTTCTCTCTCTCTCTCTCTCTCTCTCTCTCTCTCTGGTCTCTCTCTCTTCTCTCTCTCTCTCTCATCTCGTTATATTGGTGAATGTGAGAATTCATGGGCACGAACGTTGGGTGAGCGTTTGCATATTAAAATCATCGCTCAGTATCTCTCGCTTGAGTTGCCACTTTGCACGACTACATAGTAAACATTCTCTGTCAGATAGTTCGTACATTTTAAAACAATTATATAGTGCATACATCGCACACTATATTAACAGCAAATGGTTGAATATAGTTTTTGTGGCGCGCAGTGATTACACGTATATTTTCTTTTACTCAGGCGCGATGCTGAACACACAGAATCCGCTGTACGTTGGCATGCAGGGATGCTGTGACAACAAACTTGGCTATTTTAAGGGACGAATTGATGATGTAAGTAAAGTATGAAACATTAGCTACCTTTGATCGAATGATAGCAGCAGACAATTGTCGATCGGCTGGTGACACATTTATGGCTGACATTTGATTGTGAAGCTAGTATTGTTAGTGTGGCATTCTTGAGGAAGTGATTTAATTAGGTAATAACAACGTGCACAATCATTTATCCAGCCAAGTTTTAAGTAGCGAAAGGCCACGACGCCATTCAACAGTTCTGTCACTTTGTCTAAGAACGTAATCTTCCTATTTGGTTGGCCATCGTGAAGTATGTACCCTTGCATCACATGACAATGGATCCAACATGGAAATACATAATACGTAGCAAATTTTTTTCAGGATAATTGCACGGAAGAATTCATGAACGGAAGTGATTTCAACCCAATGGCCAACAATCTTTTATAGTTCTCATGCATCTAGCTTCGTTGTGACAACTGCACAGAGAGGAAACCTGGAGACTTTTGATATGTTGGTCAATGTGGTATTTTGTAACTATCCTGAAAAAATGCTTTGTTCATCCCTAATGCTTCTTGATTAATGTGCTGAATGACTTCTTCTATGCTGTTCCAGGTTCGTGTCTACACCGTTGCTCTTGACGCCACTGAGATCCAGGCTATTATGCCATAGACGCAGTACGATATATACTACCTTAACAATGATTCATGTGGAAGCAGATTTGCACGCATAATGTGTAGCGTGTTGTTATAATGTGTAGGACATCGGTAGCTTGTCGACGAAAGTGAACACATTATGTAATGAAGGCAAACCTGTCAGACGCACAAATATCTCGAATAAAAATTACGTTTTGCGAAACGTCAATGCAATGAAAGAGTCTTCCATGACCAAAGTATGTTGGATGCGATCACACGTAGCTATTTTGTTTCCGAGACGTTAGCCAGATGTGCAGTATTGATTCCGTAATTCCATTGTAAAGGTGAATAATAAATAATGCAATGTACGCACGCTGTCTTGTTTTCACTACGGTTGTCATTCTACGGCAGTTTGACAGTGTTATTGATATATTTGTTATTCAACTAATACTCGATTTAGGTAGGATTGTAGGAGGAGAGGATTACTCTGGAACACACACATACACCAATGCATAGACCGGTATATACAGCACTGGTCATACGTTTAAGGACACCAGCTCAAAGCAATAAGTTTCCGTAGTATCCCTCCATTAAATACCCTTTTCCGTTAACATAGATCTATGGTCCAAGTGCAGTGTTTTCAGGGAGAATCGTACGGCTCAACAGCTCATATATATATGTATATATATATATATATATATATATATATATATATATATATATATATATATATATATATATATATATATATATATATATATATATATATATATATATATATATATATGGTCATAAGTTTAAACACACCAGCTATATATATATATATATATATATATATATATATATACACACACACAGTCTCTCTCTTCCGTAGTATCCCTCCATTAAATACCCTTTCCGTTAACATAGATCTATGGTCCAAGTGCAGTGTTTTCAGGGAGAATCGTACGTCTCAATAGCTCATATATATATATATATATATATATATATGGTCATAAGTTTAAACACACCAGCTATATATATATATATATATATATATATATATATATATATATATATATATATATATATATATATATATATATATAATATACACACAGTCTCTCTCTTCCGCGGCTGACGAGGCTGGCATACTGGGGTGATGAGTAACTAACTGGGACAGAGTTGAAAAGTTGCTGTGATGTGCCATCCACAATTGGAAGGACTACTTTTCTTTGTTTAACACTTCTCGTATATTTGCTCTCTCAGACTCTAAATGTAGTTTTGCTGGCATCCGACTGTTAATTGCACTTATCATCTGACCACTTTCTGATTTGTAGACTGTAGAAAGCTATGATCTGCTCACTACAAAACACTTTTACGTAGAACATGTTGTGCAATTGGATTCACAAATCAGATAATGTAAATGTAGGCTTACTCTGCATAGTACACAGTACGATGCTTATTAAACAATACAGTAAAACAGTACACCAAGTGCATGATCTAACAACAATAATTTGTTTATTATAGTAAAAACATATAACCATTACACAAGTACTTTACCAGACTACATTTATTGATTTCGCCCAAGAATTACCTATGCAATCAATGTACTGAGTCTACTAGTTAGAATAATTGTCCGAACTAGAACAAAAAGGTTGTGTGCTAATTTGAAAAAATACAGCTGGTGCTCTGTGACTTGAGTTATCATAGAAATGGACTCAGCTAGTTCTTAACACTGTGCAACACATGCATTCTAAGGCTAACTGATGAATGGCCCTTTCACTATGGACTTCCTAGTTTAATTAAGCAAATACAAGGATTATAGCCTGAACTGGTTACTAACATAACTGTTTGTTTGAGGCAAACTATGTGTTTCTGTCTGGGAAAAGATGCTGCCTTTTGTGAAGCCTTTAGTTAATTTTGCTATATCAATCAAAAATAATATATTTGAACATTTCAAATACTTTATGGTAGTATTTAAATAAAACATATTTTCATTCTGTTACCTACAAATACTTGATATAGCTGTACCGAGTACATCAGTCCCAGGTCTGCTCTTGCTTCTTCTAAAGATAATTTTTTTCAGCTTAAATATTCAAAGCATTAATGCAAAGTTCAATCACCTCTCTCTACGTCTATTAGACTTATGCAACACATGAACTGGCCTTAGTTCAATATGTCTACAGGAAAGTTCAAAGTTCAATCACCTCTCTCCACGTCTACTAGACTTATGCAACACATGCACTGGCCTTAGTTCAATATGTCTACAGGAAAGTTCAAAGTTCAATCACCTCTCTCCACGTCTACTAGAATTATGCAACACATGCACTGGCCTTAGTTCAATATGTCTACAGGAAAGTTCAAAGTTCAATCACCTCTCTCCACGTCTACTAGAATTATGCAACACATGCACTGGCCTTAGTTCAATATGTCTACAGGAAAGCAGACTCTCAGAGGACTTATCTCAAGATCATATCACTCATCAAGGTAAAAGATGTTCAGGTCTTGGCGGCTTAATTATATATCTACATGAGCGTTACCAGTACAACATAAACATATGGAATTTATACGAGTCATCAGCTATTTGGGAAGGCCTGTTTCTTAATATTTACGAAGCAAATATTAAAAAAATATATACCACAATAGGTAATATATACAGACCTCCAAAATTAAACAAGACGGACACAGTTATAGTTATATAAACTTTTATTGATGAATTGGCACCTATCCTGTCAAAATTAGGAAAGGCAAGTTCAGAAACAATAATAGTTGGAGAATCTAACCTTGATCTGCTGAAAGTGAATGGTAGGCAAACAATTGCGGATTATATTAGTCTATTCGGTTTTTATCCAAAGACTTCTCTACCGACTTGCTTTTCTTCCAATAATTGTACACTTATTGATCATTTATACTGTAAGTTTTCAACTGCCACTAGAGCTTGTACAACAGGAATGTTAATGAGTAATAATTATATCAGATCATCTACCATATTTCATAAGCTTTGACAAATTACAATCCAAACAAAGTTCACCCAAACGTATAAAACGTAGAACAAACAAAGAAGACTACTTTAGATTACTGTAAATATGTAAGTCAGTCGAGCATTATGGAAAAACTCAATCAGGATATTCACTCAGATCCAAACATTAATTACGATATAATTGAAGGCATACTCACTCAGTTGTACGTAAATCACTTTCCAGTTACAACTGTTCGCCATAATAAGTATAAACATAAAAGTCCTGCTGAATCAATTAATTAATCAATCAATTATATATAAAGACAAACTATATATGAAGCCAAACCAGACTCAATAAAAATTACACCTCCTACAATAACATATCGGTTAATCTTCTCATATATAAAAAATGTAAACGACAAAAAGATCTTCTACGGAAACCTATTTGATCAATTCAAATCAAACGCCAGGAAAACATGGGACATCGTTAAACAACTTATACATAAGAACTACAACTTATAAATAAGAACTACACAAACTGTTTAAATCACTTTAATATAAATGGATTATTTGTTATCGATACCACGGAGATACCAGATAGGTTTAACGAGTTCTTTGTAACTATTGGCAGTAAATTGGCCCAAACAATTCCCAGCACAAATACACACAAAAACATTATTAACCAATCCCTAAACAAATAGTTATTATTATATTTCCAAAACAATTGCGAAAGTTATTCCTGGGTATAAAAAAGTTGACAAAACCCTGCACAATAACAACAGGCATATTTCATTACTCCCTTCCATCCCCAGTCTTTGAACAAAAATTGTATACGAAAAAATATTTTGAATATCTAACGATAAACGAATTATGTTACAAAAGTCAGTATGGGTTTAGGAAATCACACTCCACTTCAAAAAGCTTGAACATTACGTAATAAATGGGATTCCGCTAATTTTGGTAATGAATTACCCTACAGAAAGACGCCAAGTTGTCCAATTCGATTATATAATGTCTGACACGTTAACTATCTCAACAGGTGTCCCGTAGGGGTCAGTACTAGATCTCCTATTATTTACTCTCTATATAAACGATATCCATTTTGCTAGCAATAAATTCAAGGCGATACTATATGCTGATGATACCACTCTTGGTGGACCACTATGTTGTTTCAAAAGCAACACTAATAGTAGTATGCAAGACAAATAAAATTAGCGACACCATTAACACTGAATGAGCCATATCAGTGAATGGCTATCTGTAAACAAACCTTTATAATAATTTCACTTCCGGTGATTTGTTATCCTTCATTGTCTTTATTTTCTTAGCTACCAATTCTGGAGTTACAACTAACGGACCTAAATAGTCAGATTTAGCCCCCTGAAATTTAGGATCAGCAACTGGTAATGAACTAATATCTTCTTTGGTAAACACTGAAGTAACCATTTAGGTCTTCCGCCATTAAAAACCCCTGTGATATTATATTTCCAGCACTGTCTTCTAGAGGTCCAACCTTGTCTTGTACGTTTTGTTTACTCCTGACATATGCATAAAAACTCTTGCTGTCATTTTTTATGTTACGTGCTAGTTTTTGCTCATAGCTTCTTTTAGATTGTCTGATTTCAATTGTAGCTGCATTAAGTGCCTCTTTGTATTTTGCATAGTCTTCGTCCTTTCTGGTACGCCTATAAACCTCCACATAGTTTGTTTTCGCATTATTTTTCTAATAGCCTCTTTTGACAAGTGTTTCTACACCGTTTTCCTTGTTTTTGGAAGGGAACAAATTTATCGATGATACTCTCAATTATTTTAGAATATTCCAACATTCAATTGCGGTCTTATTCATCAGCATGTTATTCCAATCTAGCTTTGCTAAGTATTTTCTCATATCTTTGTAGTTACCTTTGTGGAAGTTTCTCTTGTACGTTTTCTTATTTTTACTTTCTGATTTTATATTGATGTCAAAATGTATTTGATTATGGTCACTATTACCCAATGGTTCAAATATTTTTACATTGTCCACTAATTCTTTCTGTGATGACAAAACTATATCTAATACATTTTCTCCCCTGGTTGGTTCTAGTACGTGCTGAGTAAGAAAGCTATCCTGGATTAAACATAGAAATTGTTGATCCTCAATCCCTGTGCTCTCTAGAGAATTCCATTGTATGTGTCCATGGTTAAAATCTCCCATTATGATACATTCCCCTTTACTAACTTCTTTTATAGCGTTTATGTTTGGACTTCGGTAAACTAATCCAATAGTTAATTTCGAATTTCCTGAAACAATGTTGCACCAAACAGCTTCATCGCAATCTGCTTCCTTTACTAGTTTTATTTCATAAGCCTGAATAGATTCTTTAACATATAAAATAACTACCCCGCCCCTTCTTCCTATTCTATCTTTCCTAAACATTACATATCCTGTCAGTCCTAATTCAACATCTGTTATATCTATGTTGGCCCATGATTCAGTTATACCAATTATGTGAGGGTCAATATCTTCAACCATAATGTTTAATTCGTTTTTCTTATTTAGTATGCTCCTTGCATTTAAACATACGCATCTATAACCTTTTTCAGAGATGTTTTTCGGATGATTTGATATTGGTTTATCTGTGCTAGTGACCTCTTGTTCTGCTTGAGACACCTCTAGGTAACCCCCTGCACTTCTAGTTTAAAGAATGTTTACTTCCAAAAATATTTGTCATTGTACCCAAGTCACTATCTACTGCTGCTGAAAGTTTGTCCGCGAATACTGCTGCCCCCTTTCCACTTAAATGAAGCCCATCCTTCATGTACATATCAGCCCTCCCAACAAAACTTCCCCATAAATCCACAAATCCAACTTCCTCTTCCCTACATAGCTTCTGGACTAACATGTTAATTGCCATCCCCCGACAATTTCGATATTTGTGACCCATCCTGCCCATTACAGGTAAAATTCCAGACAGTATTACCTGCTCAACCCGCGTCTGTTTTAGTGTTCTGACCAATTGCCTATATTTCCTAACTATGGCAGTTGTACCCTCCTTCTCTACGTTATTTGTCCCTACGTGTACTAAAACAGATCCACCCTTACCCGAGCCTACGATGTTTTTTACCCTCTCAGTTATCGCCTCTATTTTGGCTCCAGGCAAGCTGACCACCACATCATCTCCCTTGTTTAAGACTCTGTCTGTCTTCTTAACTATCGAATCCCCCACAAACACCCTAGCTCTCTTCCTCACCCCCTCTATCACTGCTGCAGAATAACTCTTCCGTTCGATCCCCTCCATTACATTCTGTCCTGACCCCTTCCCTCCTGTCTCCTTCGCTCTTGTCTCCCCCACTTCCCACTCCTTTGCTCTTGTATCTCCCACTCCCATCTCCTTCACTCCGGTTGTTTTCCCTCCCGTCTCCCCCACTCCCTTCTCCTTCCCTCCTGTCTCCCCTACTCCCCTCTCCTTCACCCCGGTTGTCTTCCCTCCCGTTCCTTTCCTTCCCGTCTCCTTACGTCCTATCTCCCTACGACCTGTCACCTTCCCTCCTCTCAGCTTCCTCCCAGGCTGCGGTGAGCTCTCCCTAGCAATACCTACTAACACTTGACAAAAATTCCTGCACAAACTCTAACTGCTACATATGGCTATACAGGATCACCATGTCCTTTCTGTCGATAAACTGTGACAATAAACGTTGACAAAGATGTGAAACATGTTATAGACAATGTATGCACACGGAAAACAACAATTGTAGTTGGCTGTCACGCTAGCGTCATATTCATTAAGCCTCACTGAGAGTCTCCTTGAAGTTTTGTTATGTTAAAGAAAAAATCGTATGTATTTATTTATGTCGAATAAAGAAATTCCAGTTCCAGATACAGTATATATATATATATATATATATATATATATATATATATATATATATATATATATATATATATATATATATATATATATATATATATATATATATATATACACACAAAAACAACATTTTACTTTAAACTATTCTACAAACTAACTTAGAATCAGGTCCATAAATTCAACTGGAATCACATATCCAAAGATTTTACTCATATGTTCCAGAATAAAGATTTGATTTAAAAAAATTACGTATCATAGAATGATTAAGTTGCAAAAATAATGATTAATAGTTTATATTTAGTCTCACATACAGTGTGACAAAACATATAGAAAACATACGTAAAAACATTACATTTTCAATATATATCCTCAGGAATATATAAGATAAACCATGTCTTAGAAAAATGTACACCATATAAAGTCGCCTCATATATCGGAGCCTGACATGCTAGGTCGGTCCTGCCCCTGGTACAACCAGTTTCCTTATTGAACCACACCACTCAAATTCATCATTTCCAAAGATGGGACAAGGGCTTCCAATAACTACGCCAAAACAGCTCTCAAAATTGCAGTATATACGTATATTTATTTATATATATTTTCTTCGGCATAGAATTGAAAATTCGGAATCTCGATACAAAACGTACAAAAACGAACTAATTTCTATATTAAGATCTGCCGAAAAGAAGTATTATAGTAAACTGCTACCAGAAAAGAAACACTGATTGAACACTGTTATTCAATAAGTTCTTTGCAAATGTTGGTTGAAATGTAGCGAAAAACACAAATCCTGATAAAAAACCTCTATTTATGATTATTTAGGAGGTATAACTGGAAAATGTCTGTCTTAAAAAACGTTGATGAGCAAAAGTTTATTAACACTGTAAAAAGAAAAATCAATTTTGAAAACATAAACAGGGATATCGTTGTCGAGGTTATTTCTCACGCACATGTGTAATGTTTTTTATAAAATGGTGTGTTCCCCATAAAAATGACGATAATCAACAAGAATACATAAACGAGTTTGAAACATCACCCTTTCGTTAATTATTTAAAAGACAATGCAAACTAAACATTTGCAGATATGAAACTGTCATCACTGTTTCATGTCCATCGGAATATCATCACACACGACTATTATTCGTCTGTGAATGTGATCTAAGACATTACTGCTTATTTGGTTTTAAATAACAATGCTCAACTATGACGTGATTAAAATATATCCTCTTGAAAACGGTTCGGTTGTTGAACTTGATTTGAGACGACCAATAGCAATCTGTTTTAGTTGTATGTAATGGTGGACAGGTAAACACACACTGAAAAAAATTAATAAATGCAGTTGAAAAGATGTTGCTACTTAGATATATACATCACCACGTGGATTTCCAGAGTAGCTAGTTTCCTTGGTTGTATGGCCTCTATGATATTTGAACAGTTTTTTGTCCAACATCTAGCACGACTTTCTTTTGGGATAATTGGATCACGTCTTCCAAGCTGGACGTGCATATGTGTGTGCCTGGAAGCGTGCGTGCATATGTGTATATTATGTACGTTTGTGCTTCATATAATGGGACATAACTATTTATTTACTCGTATGGAGGCATGTACGTACTTGAGACTGTAGGTATGCGCGTAAGTACGTATACAGTATATAAATGCGTACATATGGACGTGTGTTCGTAGCCAGACTTACGAGTATGCACGTAAGTACAAAAATGCGTACATACGTATGTGTATACGTGTGTGCGTGCGTGTGTGCATGTATGCCTGTATGTCTGTCTGTATGTATGTTATAGTAAACTGCTACCAGTACTGTACATATATATATATATATATATATATATATATATATATATATATATATATATATATATATATATATATATATATATATATATAATATATATATATATATATATATATATATATATATATATATATGTGTGTGTGTGTGTGCGCGTGCGTGTGTGTGTGTTTGTGTGTGTGTGTGTGTGTGTGTGTGTGTGTGTGTGTGTGTTTGTGTGTGTGTGCATACTAACAGGCGTGTATTAAAGGCGTGAACGTCTAAGAACTGCACTATCAAACTCGTGTACAATCGTCGAACCGTAGAATTAGTGAAAGATAAGACAACGTTTATACGTTACGTCATTTATTATTTACCTTTACAACGGAAATATGAAATCAACATTTCACATCGGGCATTCTCTCGGAAACACAATGATCTACGTCTGATCGCATCCAACAGATGGCCGTGAATGAATTTTCGCGAAAGCGTTACTTTGATTAGAGATGTGCGTCCAACATGATTGCCTTCATTACATGATGTGTTCATTTTCGCCGACACACTACCGATGCCCTACACATTCCAACAGTACGCTACACATTATGTGTGCACATCTGATTCCACATAACGATTTGTTAAGGCAATATATATATATATATATGTGTGTATAGTGTGCATTGGTCTACATGGCCAGGATCTCAGCGGCGTTAAGAGCAACGGTGTAGACACGAACCTGAAACAACACAAGAAATGTCACTCGGAATAGCATGTGACGTCGGGGAACGGAGAACACATTGGCCAATACAATAGGAAGATAACGTTCTTCGACAAAGTTTTACCGCTGACAAGTAGACATGTAAGTAAGATGCAAATTGTAGTGTAACAATCAAACGTAGTCAGTTATTGGTTTATTCTATGCCGTTCGGCACACGTCGACGGCTTGGTGACAGTGAAAGGTGACAGTGAAAGAGAAGCAGCATGTCATGTTTTACTTACGTCATCAATTCGTCCCTTAAAGTAGCCAGGGATATCGTCGCAGCACCCTTGCATGCCAACGTACAGGGGATTTTGGGTGTTCAACATGGCGCCTAAGAAAAACATATCATATGTGTAATTATTCCGCATTCGTAAGACCCTCTGTACGACATCGATGTGTCTGGAAAGACAGTGTAACGACTGCAACCTGATAGACCAAATGTATGCAGTTAAATTCTGGCAAAATTAATATGATGACATAGAACTGCGATATAACTAACTTGTTGTTTATGATTATACGGTGGAGCGATTGATGTACAACGTAACTGCAATGATAAACAAAATAACTTATTGATATATATATATATATATATATATATATATATATATATATTGAAAGAGGTCCGATGGACAGGTATTAAAGAAATTATGTTATTTATATATGATATAATGATGATCCAGATTAAATGAAATTATCTATATTGTACCAAATAAATTAGTTGTTCAATAATTTTTCAAAACACTAATAGTAAATTTTTTAAATGTTGTATAATGAGCAACGTCATTCAATGTTGAACCAATTCAGCGAGGTCCTATTAAGTTCAAAGATGAACACTGACTTGGCGACTTACCAGCAAGAGAACTCGACAGTGTATTTTGTCGCACACCGTCGACGAATAGACTGACCGAGGATCCGTCATAGACCACGGCCAGGTGCACCCACACACCGTAGGGAACGTTCATCTGAAAATAGACGATCAGTTAGTAAAACATCGTGCAAAGTCAAACCATAAAACCGGATGAATTAGACCCGGAAATTGTTTTTGTTATGTCTCTATGCGTCACAAGAAGCACGGCAACATTCACTCGAGATAAATAAGTATCAATTGCTGCAATGTTGGAAATTATTTTTACTTAGTTAAGATGAGAAATGACGTAAGGTCATTCAAGAATTGAGAGCGACACGGATCTTACCGCAGTGACACATGTAGTGGCCACTTCGCAGCCTGGTGACGAGGTATTAATATAAACATTGACTTTATGACTGTTAACGTGAGAACAGTTTAAACAAGCAATCACATAAGAACGCGTTCGACTCACAGCTCGGCCTGTTTCTGTCGCTGGGAAACCATTGCCGGCGGCAATGCCACCGTAGGCACACGGTGCGGCGCTGGCGTCAACATTGCCATAGAGGAGGAAACTGGCGCTGTCCTTGCAGTCTCCATTGTCGACGATGCCCACATAGTCGAAGGGACCTGGCACCCTGTTCACCCACGCAGTCACCGTCCACGCACGTTGGTTCTGGTCTTGAAGCCAGTTGCGCATGAACGCCACCTAGTGAAAATCGTTGAACAATTGGTTCTTACATATTATGCAGACGTTGCAGAGTGGGAGGTACTTGATAAGTGATTGGAATTGAGCCTTCCAAAACGAAACTCTGACATTTTACATCACAACGGGGAATGTTTTCAAGTTAGACGTTTAGCAGGTCGTTTTGTTAGATTACCTGGTTGGGTGTATACACATACCTCAATGCGAGATTTTCCGTCGAATTCAGCAACATTCTGGTTTCGAACACTGTCGAAGACGATCTGTACTTCTCCGTCCCCGTACGAGTAGCCCTTGGCGTTGTGGCAGGTGATGTCATCGAAGTTAACTTCGTATGGGAAGTGCAGCAGAAGTCTGTTGTCGCAGGTAGGCTCAACTGATATCAAAGTAGCGAAGGGTTATTTGGCGTGTTAGAGTGTTACGTTGAGCAAGTAGTGAAAACAAATGGTTCCACTGACATTGAGTATGATTATCGTATATACGCTGCTATTGAATAGTATTGTAAGAACGGTTTAGTACTAACCGACATGACAATACATCCAGGTATATCACGACCGTCATGACTACAATATTATTTTGTGGTATTGTAGGTAATGCTATGATAAAAACTTGTAAGCAGCTGATAGAAGACAATATTTATATGTACTATATAACTATGTTGTGGTTATTTGCTACCTTGGCCTTACAGGGCCAATGCTATTGTTCGTAGATGTGCGTATCCAAACCTTCGAGCAAAATACACGAACCAACGTTTCTACACTAGTGTGACACTTACTTTGGGTGACTGGTATACACGTGCATGGAATGTCAGAGTCGTCAAAGATGAATCCGATCTCACACTCGAAAATGTCGCCTGGGGAAGCAATGCTCTCGAACTGGCGTTGATTGGACAATAAAGTCTTGTATGGGCACGGAGCTGAAAAGACACACCAGTTATAATTGCAAACGTTAGATGCACATTCCAGCATCGCTATCTTAAATCTATTAATAATAAAAAAATAATCAATAATAGATTTCAACATATAATAATGTCACTGTGTCTAGGCAGCAAAATATGTGAATATACATACATACACACATAATATATATATATATATATATATATATATATATATATATATATATATATATATATATATATATATATATATATATATATATATATATATATATATATATATATATATATATATATATATATATATATATTATAAAAAATATATATATATATATATATATATATATATATCACTATTATTACGTAGTGATTGTGTTAACATATAGACTGCTACGTTTAAGTGCGTAACAAACACACTGAAACCCAGCTTCATTTGCAAGTAGCGTGATTTGTTTCACATCTCATCGGAGACACATTTTTTGGTTCAATTGCAGAACATTTATGATACGATTTTGCTTACCAAACGTGGTACTTGGAGGAGTGTATTCAACAACTGCATCCGTACAGTCGGCGTTGCTTCTAACGCACGTCAGTCTCTCCTGGTCCCAGGCTAGCTGGCCACATGTCGGGTGGTAGATGCGGAAGTACCACGATCCGTCCATCTGGTCGATCTTGTCGCATATGTAGTACAGATGACAGTTGTCG